>CM068372.1:343635968-344296084 GCA_034769895.1 Magicicada septendecula | reverse complement strand
CGTATTATATACCCACAATGATTGTGAAGCATAAACGTAGGTCTTTTAAGTGGTAAATGTAGTGATTATAAAGGCATGTACGTCCAGTATGCCTGAGAGATGTGTTCTGAGAATCACATGATCGACAAGCGTAGGCCTACTACGTGGGGGAGTGTTAGCATCATGGCTATCAACTATTAGGGTGCAAAGCATCAGCATGGCTGAGTTGTTACAGTTTTTAACTAACCCTGATTTTAAGGGATCATTTATGTTATAAGATAGTTTTACAGTGGTAGAAACTAAATAAATTTTATTATCGTAGTAGACCCATGTCACGCCATGCCGGTGTTTTTAGATTAAAAATACACCTGACTTATTTAGTTTTACGTAAAGACAAATCTTGTTTAAAATCATAATTAATTTTTACCTCGTATTTGGCATTTTGAGGCGCTAAATTTACTTTACTTGCAGCTGTGTGACATAAATTTCTACAGTTCTGAAGCGTCTCATACTTCTGCAAACATGAAGTCTTCATCCGTGTTGAATAATTCCGAACGTTTACTTAGCTCGCGTTTTGCAAATCGAAATACTTGATTGCGTTAGCCCTTTTTTGATAAACGCGAGCAAACGGTTCTCTTTGTTTTCCGCCGGTATTATTTGTTCTGAAAATTGTTTGATACTTTTAACTTTTCAATTAGTTAATTAAAGCAGCGAGAGTGAGATATGGATACTGAAATAATAAAAAGGAGAAACTAAGAGGGGGACGAGGAGACGGGAATGCAGGCGATATGAAAAAGAAAATCAAATCGTTAATTAAAAACGAAGGTGTGTAATTCGAAATAGGAGTGCGGACGGAGAGAATTGGGGGGAGAAAGAGAGCGGAGCAGAGATGATCAATGTTGGACACAGGTTCCACAAATTGATTTCATTTTTTCTTTTTGTTTTTAATTACGATTCACAGCCGCTGAGGAATCAGTTTTTAATATCGCGTGGTGTTGCGCTAATGAGAAGCAGTACGTCATTAGGTCCGGCGCGACGTCGCTGTCACGTCAAGGCGCGCCCTAATGAGCCGTCAGCCGGGCCCTTCGACTATTCTTTTCAAACATGATTTACTTGCCGCTGTCAACGGTGAAAAATACAACTCGTTGATTGGAAACAATTAGATTAGTGTGTTTTTCCCTTCATCCCCCGCATAAAAGCCGTCGTCGGTATCGCCCCTTCTTACAATGCACGCACGCAATCACTCCGACGCCACATTCACGAGACTTTGCAAATGCGGTGTCGGCGTTTTGTAACCCCAATACTCACGATCTGAATACACGTATTCGCACTGATGAAACTGGAAAGCGATAAAAGATACACATATTTCCTTATGAAAATGCATCTCGATAGCTACAGACAAAGAATATGCTACAGGAGGAGAGAACAGATTTCTAATAAATCTACATAAATGTCTTTGGTGTTTTTTCGTGTTCAATGTAATGTTTTCATAGTTATGTACTCATATTGAGTAGTTTTCTGCGGTAATCTTCTGACGTAGTATCTTTCTGCGGAGTCTGATAACGTTGTATTTGAACCCTCATGACCAAATTCTATAACTCCCGTTGCTTTTTATGATACAAATTGATTCTCTTATAATGTAGAGAACATGTAGCCTGGGTTATATTTGATGGCTTACAGTGGCACTTTTTTGCCGAAGGATCTTCATTTTGCTAAGTGAGGTCATTCACCTGAAACGATTGGGTGCTGCCGAACCCTTATCAACAACTGCTGTCCAATAATCAAATAATTATCAACTGTGTGTACCGTTTATTCCGTTACTGTACAATACTGTGGTTAAACAATAAAAGTAACAGAACTTGCTAATTTGTAGTACGGAGAATCGAAATGAGTAAAGAAGCTGAGAGGAAATATGACATACTATGCTAACAGTAGACTATTGAGAAGGAAACTCATTAGTCACAACACAAAACTGAAAATACATAAGACACTTATTACAGCTGATATTATTTATGGAGGTGAAACGTGGACATTAGCAAAAAAGAAACAAGAAACACTGAGCAGTTTTGAAAAAAGATTGTACGGCATGTTTATGGTCCGGTTAAGGAAGATGATGAATAGAGATTGAGAATTAACCATGAGATAGATGAGAATGCGTAAAGGCTCAACGAATACAATGGCTAAGTCACCTAGAACGGATAGATGATCAGCGTATGCCAAAGAAAATCCTAAGGGCACAGGTGTGTAAAAGCAGAAAGAGGGGTCGATCTAGGATAAGATAGTTGGATGATGTGCTAGAAGACCTTAGAAGAATGGATATGAGGGGTTACGCTTAGATGGCAGTGGATACGAGACACTGGAGAAGATTGATGTTGGAAGCCAAAGCTCACGTTAGGCTGTAGTGCTAAAGAAGAAGAAGAAGAAGAAGAAGAAGAAGAAGAAGAAGAAGAAGAAGAAGAAGAAGAAGAAGAAGAAGAAGAAGAACCGCCAAAGTTAGGGAGAGAAACGTACATCTCCCAAAATTACATTGAGAGGAATAATGAAGAAAAAATGTGTGCACATTGTAAGTACCTTCAGTTATCAGAACATTCATATAATAGCACCTACAACAAGAAGAAGACAGGGTAGACCTAAAGTGTCGTGGAGCAAGGATATAGAAACTGCTATGAGCCTCCAAATTACAGATTGTGAAAACAGAAGATGCAGTAGACGTGTGCAGATGTAAAATAACCCGCATAATTGGGACATGTAATAGCATTAAACATCATCTTTCCTCAAGCATTAGGTCTACGACCTGTTACTACATCTAGGCACGGCACGTCTCACACCACACTGCCCCCAAAAAGAAACCAGGTTGCATTGACGAGCTGAACGATGGGGAGGGATGCTGTTGAGTGTTTTCACGTGTAGATGGCGCGCAAGGCAGACTGTTGTATTGCCAGGGCAGTAGTTAGACGGGGCTGGATTGATTCGACCTTGACCGAATTCACAGCACAGTATGACAAATGAACGCCATACAAAGGCGAGCTCCTCACTACCGCTCTACCGCTGAGCTACCGAGTCGCTTAATAACACTGACCAGAATAAAATAAGCGTTCACACATGGATGTCGGGGGGGGGGGGGGTTCGTATCATTACCGTTGTCATGAAAAAAACGGAATAGTATTGAGCGAACGAGATCAAGTATTTACATCAGATCAATATTTACATACAGAGACTAATAAAAGGACATTAATTTATTGTGTGCTGTGTCTCTTGAGTCACACTATTGATGCCAGTCATGCTTTAGACTAAAAGTAGAGAGAAATAGAGATCTAAAACAGTTTAGATTTAGGCTGGAAAATACTAACAATGGGCGGGAAAAATGGACACTTTTCTCATCGTACCCATGCAAATAAATTAAAATTTTTAGTTATTGAAATGTCAGTCTGTTCACATATTTCTCAGCTTTACATTGAGTCTTCCAAAAAAGATTTTTTACTACTTGGATATATATTCAATCTGTTTCAAAATAGCCTTTTTAACTTTTTTTGAGTTTGGGACTCACCTCACATAGCCTTCTCACGTTTTCCAAACTTTCGTTGTTATCTCTTGTAACGACGAAAGATTACCTCTTGTATTTACTCAAAAGACCGATAACTGCCAAAACGTTTTCGCCATAACGCTATCTTCTCTTTATGGCCTCTTAAGGCTAAAATTCGAAGCTGCTAATGTCAGAGTAACATTTACAACGCGATGCAGTATTTTTGCCAATTTATTAGTTTCCTTTTGCAGTTCATAACGAATAACGTTGCGACTCAGGCTCGCCCGGTGGCCCCTGTTAACTGGTTCTATTATGCAATTAACCAAATAATTTATATTCTCAACATACATCATTTGGTACAGCGTACGGGGTAATTTGGTTTTACTTAGGTTCAATGGTTCCATTTAAAAATTAAGGGAGATGTTTTTGCAGGCCCTCCTAGTTCGCAGGCTCCCGCATTGCAGGTCCTGTGGGCCCGAAATTTACGACACTGGTATAAGCAATATAGATTATTAAATGCTGACTGACGAAGTCATGATTATGAACAAAGTATCGTGGTTTGGTCTGCTACGTTACTACTAAAGTAAACGTGTGAAGTTCATTCATTCAACCAACACAAAGTTCTTACTAGTTATGTAGCCTGTAAACTAGACAAGACAGAAGTCTTTATTGATTCTGTAAACTCACCAAGTTTTGCTTGAAGTAGAACCAATCACGTTTTTATAAGTAATAATAATTTATAAAATCTGCAATAAATTATTTAATCATAACTTATTTAAAAATTGGCAAGTCCGTAACTTTGTACAGGGGGCGCAAGTTGAATCAAATCGTAAAATCGGACTCAGTTTCAATAACTAAGCTTTGATCTCCGTTTATTCATTTATTATACAAACATACTTGGATACTCTTTTCAGTTTCACATTTCTACTTCATTACTTAAAATTTAGAAAGGTATTCAATCTTGGATGATATACTCTGTAATTATTCAAACTTATAAATAATTTATTATTTCTCATTTAAGCACTTTTGACACTACAGAGGTTTGTTAATGAGCGCATAAGAATAGACGAGTTCAGCTATATATATAAAATATATTATATATTATAAATATATAACTATATATTATAAATGTATAACTATATATTATAAATATATAATATGAACATTATTTTTAAAAAGAGGTAATTCCGTAGCATTCTGAGGGGAAGTGGCGGTAATTCAATTTTAAAGACGTAGCAGAAGTGTAGATGGCCTTACGTCCCTCCGCCACTTCACCCCTATAAGCCTACCGAACACTTTGTCTGTATGTTGGAGATTAGCCAGGCCGCGGTATTGACTCTGTCCTATCTTTAATTGAGTTAGCGTGCTTACATGAAAACGACGGTTTCCAGACCCTTCCGCGAATACATAATCAGTAACATCTGCAGTCGATAATTACATTTACCTTTCTTACCGAAAATTGAGTAAACGGGTCAAAAAATATGTCACGTCTGTACTTGCGCGGCTTATCATATTGCTTCTTAAGATGCAGGACAGCGTATGGAATGGAAGCGAAGAGCTACTACGTAACCTCTAGGAAGAAACACTGGTGTTACAAAATAATTTGTGAAATGATATATCTTGAAATGTGTGACATGTGATCCAGAAACGCGGACAATAAAATATGAAGAGGAGAAATAATGGGGAAATTTTCAAAAGCGAATTTGGATAACCATTGAAAAACATTTTAAGAACGTGTATGTCGTGGGATACACACCAGAAGTGAGAACTTCAGTGTCGAGTGGCGAGTGAAATGATTCAACGTGTAAAAGGTTGCTCGTATGTATTTCGAGTAAGAGGGATTTTGCTATAAGAATTAAGATTGAAATAAGATTGAACGGATAAAATGAGACGAGGGCACAGTAGTGTGTATACGTATTTTATTATAAAAAAAACTTATACTTACAATGAACTTAAATAGAATCACGTCGTATTATTTTCAGTATACATATACAAAGAATATGTAATAATTTTGTTTTTCATTATAACAATATGATTTACGCAATATTTATATGAAAAGTAGAATGTGATATTAACTGTATAATAACTCAATATTTTAAAAATTATAAAATAGCTAAATTACTAAATCATATTTTGAAATATAAAAGACTTCCAGCCAGATACAACATAAAAACCAGAATCAAACTCATGGATCAACTAACAAACGTACAAAGTAAACAAAGATACAAAATTATACTCTTTAAACATTTCAAACTTGTATCCAAACATAAGTGTCACTGATTTTAAATTGTTTTAATGAAGTAAACAATTGGAAATTCGAGTAAATATATTAGGCTAATAATGAACTAAATACAAGAAAAGGATTTCAAAAATATTCAGCTCGATTCTTAGCATGTGTGTACATTTTTTTAATCATAAATAAAATTACTTTTAATATGTTATTCTTGTATTAGTTATATACATTAAAAATAGGCTTGCATTCTTTAAAACATTACTTTTTGCTTAAAGCACACATATTTGTGGCAGTGGGGAAATTATTTGGGTATCTATGTGGGGAAAAAAGGTTTGATTGACCTGGCAACACTGCTAGTTTGTTTCATTCATTTCGTTACACGTTGAATCAGTTTATTGTCCTAGGAGCGCGAAGTGTACGAGAGTGAGCCGTGCACCATATTGCCGTACATGAAGTTTTCACTCCAAATATGAATAGATAGGTCATAGTGACAAATGACGAGGTACTAATAAAAAGTAAATGATGTACACATTACAAGATATACAAGATACGCATAATACAAAACAGAAATCTAAAGACCACAGTCCAGAAGAGAAGCAGTGTGGATAATGAATCACTCAGTAAAAGGAATGGAAGGCAAAAGTGAGAAGAAAATGCGGATTGCTGACGAATTGAAGGAGGGGAAGTACCATTTTGTTCAACTGAAGAGAATTTTGTAAGATAGAAAACATGGAGGACACCGTTCAGTTGAATCATGTAGTGAGATTGATTTATATTTGATAACAATGTTGATCAAACGATAATAATGATATGACGCAAAAAATGAGAATTAGTATTAGAAATGGTAGAAGAACACTTGTTCGCTAAGATTTGTCTGGGCTCCGCGTCTAATGCAGGTCACAACTTACATCGACGATAATGCGAACTATTGGCAGGATATAGCTCAACGAGTACTGAGACTTTTGGGGGTAAGAAACTGGGAAGACGACGCAAGAAATCGGAAGAAGAATAAGAAGATATTCATGTTCTACAACAATCGTATTATATGACCAAATAAAAACAGTCCAAAAATCAATATACAATAAATGAAGAAAACGGGCTGGGCAATTCTCTCCTGTTTCAAGCACCTGTAGGAGAGCGACATAGTAGGCCTACGTAAAACTACTTGAGATGGCAAGTTCAAATTCCGTTCGCCGCTACCTTGTCAGAAACTGTTTAAGCATATCTACTATGATGTGTGTGTGTGTGAGAGAGATAATAATATGCTTAGGTAAACAACGTTTAGAATTATTGTAACATTCAGAATGTTATCACACGGAGGAATTCATGTAATTAGTGTTGACCATCTTCTGGCTGCGAGAATACTAATTTTTATGTATATAATAATAATATAATATTTAATAATAATTATATCGCTAGTTTAAATTTATAAGCTATCATAAAAAATTTATCATATGTTACTATAACCTATTTTGATTTTATTTAACACAAGCATAGAAATGTTAACCGTCATGTTATTCTGGATTTTTGTTATTTTCATATTAAAATATTAAAAATATCATTAATATTTAATTAGTATATATCGTTATAAAACTAATACAATTTTATTACGGTAGTAATATAAGTAGGATAACAATATAATTCTAGTATGTTAATATATAATTAACGTTAATGAAGCTTTTTTTAGTAATTAAAGAATTTTTATACACGAAATGGATTATTTAAAAAGTAATTGGAATAGAGTTCTTGCATTTGTTCAAGGCCTCCTTATCTTACAGGTATTTTTCTGAAAAAGTTAGAGGAGATTTTTCAATTAAAGTAATAAAAAGGATTCATTTTAGCAAATGGATGGCAAAATAGATTAAGATACAAACGTTTGAAGAAATTTTTGCTTTGACGAAAATAACGTACATACTAGTGTGTAGGTGCCTACGTATTCGATTGGTGATAGGAATTTGTATCTGAACATTATTTAGAAAGTAGAGTAGGCTTATATTATGACAGGGTTACGTAAAGAAATGATGCTGGAGTATGTATTTCAGAAATATTTTTCATTCATTTATTCCACTGTCTGTTTATCGAATTACCTTTTGACATTTATTGACCATTCTTTAATATACCGGTACCTTTAGTCTCGGAATAATTCAAACGGAAAAGCACACAGACATTATGGGCATAAGAAGGTCCTTTATGTATATTACGCCAAGAATGGCGCAGTCAAGTAATACAGAAAAAGTACATAAACAAGTCAGAAGGTGAAATAAAAATGATATATGTTGCAGAATTATCAGAAGAAATATATGTTACGTGAATGGGAGGGGGTGGCAGTGTAGAGTCGAAGCGTTCTTTATATGGTTAGCGAGATGGGTTAATGTAAAGTAGACAATTATTATTCATGGAGAAGAGGAGGAGTAGACCCAGCGACGAGTGTGAACTGAGCTATGAAAGCAGTTCACCCCCTCGCAGCTTCCACCGATTCGCACACTGAATATGAATTCACACGATGAAACCTCTTTATAATAAAAATATGAGCGGAATTCTTTACGTGCAATTCATGTGAATCATCGAACAAGTAATATAATTTACATTCTAACTGCTGTTCTTATGTTTTTTGTTAGGAATGATGGCCTCTGTCTGTCTCGGTACTCTATACCTGCAACCCCTAACCCCGCCCCCAGCATGTATGTGCCTGTGCCTATCTCTATTCTATCTTTATTCATTCCGTCTCTTCGTCTGCCCTTCCCCTCTCTCTGTTGTCCACCTCCCTGTAAACTTTCTTTCTATTTTCTGTATTTGCTTTGTTATATGCTGATAAAACTTTCTTAACATACCGTCTCTTTTAGAAAACTTTGTGTTACTTGAATTCGTGCTTTTCATTTACTAGCTACTGGTTAGTTGGTCAGTTTCTGACTTTTTTTTTTTTTTTTTTTTGATGGCGAAATTAGAACTTTAATTATTTCATTGAATGTCTATTTAAAATACCGTTATTTGATATTGTGCTGAATTTAATCAGATTCGTTTTCCCTTGACGGATTTTGTGTTGTCTTTTCCGCGACTATCAAGACCTAAAGAAAATCATCCATAGAGTGAACCCTCGTAAACATATCCTTATGAAAAAAAAGACTGTTGTAATTGGCTACCGGTGAAGGAAGAGTGGCGAAAGCATACGCTCTCCTAGATAGTATGAAGAGGATCCACGTGAGCAGCTACCAGGAAGTAAAATTTAAAGTCTAGATAGTGGCTTTCAACACTAAAGTTTTCTGGTACTGCAAAGTGGCATTGTAGCGTTCCAATACAATGGATGCATTAATGCAATAGTACTTTTAAAATACTTACCGAAAGCACATGAAATACATGTGCTTAAAGAAACTATATATAGTATCTGCATTTAACTGATATATAAATGAATTTAACTACCTAAATACCAGTCAACGTTTACACACAATTTGTAGATAAGCCAAGATACAAACAGTTTTTATTTGCGTTCGTATACAGGCAAAAATTCATCTTCATTTTGTAACTCTTATATATTTCTTCCAGTTTTCTACAGTATGAAATGTTCTTCAAATATCAACTACTTCAGCAAGTAAAGTTATTATTGTACTTATCTCCTAAATATAAATATATTATAAATACAATAATAATTTTACTTCCAGAAGTAGTTAATATTTGAAGAACATTTCGTACAGGCAAAAATGCACACAACGCGTACTTATATGATTTTATTTGGTCATATAACACGATTGTTGTAAAACATGATTTTCTTCTTACTCTTCTTTCGATCTCTTGCGTCCTCTTCCTAGTCTCTTACCCCCAAAAGTCTCAGTACCCGTTTGATCAATATCCCACCAATAGTTCGCATTACCGTCGATATATTATAAGTTGTGACCTGCATTAGACGCGGAGTCCAGACAAAATCTTAGGGAACAGGGTGCCCTTCTACTCTTTATAATACAGTACTAATAAAGATGCGCACGCACTCCGTGCTCCTCATTCGTATCTATATAAACATTTTCACAAATTGTCAACTCGTTTTATTCGTTTTTGATTTAATTAATTAAAATTATTTGTATTTGTTTGCCATGCTGAGATGCTACATGTGTCGTGTTATGTGTTTACGCTATCAGTAGTGTAGTGTCTCCTTTGTTTAACATCCTGTTTAACTTAAACGTGAATTTAATGTGAGAATTTCTTTGGTTTAATGTAGAACTTCTCAGTTTTTAAATCTAATATTTTAAAACATTAATTTGTAACAGACGTGAAGATTATGAAAGACTTATCTACGTGTAGGAACTATTTAAACGAATTTAAATCTGTTACTAAATCTAAGAAACACAATTCTTCGTATAAAACTTAGGAGATGATTGGCATATTTTTTAATTATTTTTTATCTTGTTATTTGAATTAGCAGTCTCTGTAATTCCAACTTTGTCGTGTTTACTTGCTGAACTGCTGCTTGTCATGTTCCAGACGAGTCCTTTCAGTATTTCCACCATTTTGTCGTGGTTTAGGACTTGAAAATGGTAGAAACACTAAAAGGCCTCGTCTGGAACATGACAAGTAGCAGTTCAGCAAGTAAACACGACAAAGTTGAAATTATTTTTTAATTTTAACTGTTATAACTTGGATTAATCTTTATGTGGTTGTTAATTTAAAACTGAAAAATCAAGTAGTCGCTCTTCTGTTCATAAAACTACGCATTTTATTTTGTGAAACATAAAAGTTAATGAAAGTACGTTTAGCCCTTTCCTACTCTTGTCAAGGCTTAGGTATAACGTTAAGTAGTGTAGTGTAACCGTATGGTATACAGTGTGGTACATAGCTAATCTAGACAGCCTTTAACTATTTCAGTATACATTATAGAGGGTCCAGAGTCTAGTTGGATGTCAATATAAACGATCCATACTGAAGTGGATTCGAACCATTGTTGCTCTGTTTTGGCACCCACTAGCAGGCCATTGCGCTACTGGACGAACCAACGCTTATTTTTATATAACATATTTCAATTAATAAATAATGAAAACAGTATAGACTATAAGTAGGTTGACAAAAATCCATTTATTTTAACAACTAGTGTCTAACGGCGTACGACACATTCTGTAGCTTGGCAAAATAATATAAAAAATGGAAAAGCAACACCAGATACTGTCAGCGGAATAGAATAAGAATGAAATGCTTTGGAAAGATGAGTAATATTATAAAAGTAACAAACTGCCCTTGAGTTTAAAATAGTGATATTTTAATTAATACATGTTTCCTGCAATGTCTTAGAGAAAAGAAACAGAGGAACGGTACAAACTCTGCGGACTGCATAGAAAAGCGTGAAAGTCCAATGAAGAAGAAATAAAAGGAAATTATAAAGCAGATGATTAGGACAGACAGCGAAATTAGTACAGCGATACTATTTTCAGATGAAAACAAGTATCTTATGAAATAAAAAGAGAATAATGGCGGGGAATAGAGCTTACTTTGGCCTAGTAAAATGATTAAGATCTAGTCTTCTCACCTAACAGACTAAACTGAAAATGTACAGAGCAATGATCAAGCATGTAGTGACATACCGTTCCGAAACCTGGACGTTAAGAGCAGTTGATGAGAAGGCTCTGAGGAATTTTGAAAGAAAAATTATTAGAAGAATCTTCAGACTTGTATGTTGTAATGGAGAATGGAGGATCAGATCTAATCAAGAAATAGACTCAATTCTAAAACAGGGAGATATCGTCCGATTTATAAAGTCCAGAAGAATCAACTGGATAGGACTGTAGAAAGAATGGACAACCAAAGACTCCCCAAAGGGATAATGAATGGGCACAGAAGACGAGGGAGGCCAAGAAAACCATGGCAAGGCGACATGGAAGAAGATCTGACTAGGATGGGTGTCGGCTCGTGGAAAACCAGGGCACATGATCGGACTATCTGGAGGCGTGACAACGCCTACCAAGATGACAACGAAGGTAAAAGGCGTGAGGCGTAAGGCAATTAGTGGAGAATGGTTGGGGAATAATGAAGTCTGCATTTTGTATACAAGTGCTAGTAATGATGTTGTTGATGATTTGAGTGTATGGACAGAGAACTGTAATGCTGCACTTATATTCTTCGGATTTAATATATCGTAAATCGGCGATACGGTCATAAAGGGAAAGCATGTCTGCACCTGTAAAGTCAAGCGTCACGCAGTGGCTGTTGGCCGGGACACCTTCGTGTTGTTTCCGTAGACAAAAATACATATTCAATTCGATTAGAAGGTATTATAACTAATTATACGTAGTAATGACACTATAGTGTATAGGATACATTATTGACAGACTGTCAACACTTCCTGGTCCCCTATTATTAACTTGTAAGTTTGTCATCATTAACGGGTCACGGTCTGTTTCTTTTCGTCGTTTAGACATAACAACAATTTGTATCAGCTATATAAAATTTCTTTTTAAGGTTTTCACTGTTAGCAAAACAGTCTTCTCTTTCGAGGAACCAAACTCTTCGAGCAAACATTTTGTGTATGTTATTAATACACCTAATTAGTTAATTAATGTCTTCAAGTATTTTAATTTTAAGATTCCAATAAGGTCGTTTATGAGAAAATAAATAAATTCTATCAAACGTGTGTGACGAGGGCTAAAACAAACTCATGGGATATAACAAATGCTACAATTTGCAGTTCTCGCTTTAGTGTACGATTCTGAATGTTGGAACTTAACAATGCAGCGACAAAATAAAACTGAGACCTGAGACAGCAGAGACGAAACGTTCCTAGGCACAACTTACTAGACTGGAAAAACTAGGATATTCGGGAGGAATTAAATATCTTCAGCACCTTCAGATTAAATGAGAAAACATGTAAATATAGATATCAGAGATAATAAAATTAAGTCAGGATAGGTGTCAAAAGAATTCCAAAACAGACTTTCATATGTTCTTCCTTCCTTTCATATAACCTTACAAAACAAACTACTCACCGTTTCAGAAAAATATTCTTGGAGAACCTCGAAACCGGCAATCATTTGTCACATTAATTTTTACGAGTCAGAAACAGGGCCTAGCTTAAGCCTGGATATTGTATAGTATTGTATAAATCGAAGTACAAGTGTTTCAGGCACTACTTGTCCAGTCTGATATCAAAATAGTGTGTTTCGTTTCTCTTTTGTTTTCTGCTATACTAGTAAGCGTCATGAGCTGCATAACTCGCTCATTATTGTGAACAAAATTCAATTTTAATTTGTGATAAAATCAAATTAATACATTTTAATTTTAAGCTCAAAATCTCGTTGTATGTAAGATTCTTAGATTTATCCAAGAAACATCACAAGGTCATGACAAAACATCGCTTCTCACACGATGTGTTTTTTATCTTATTTTGTATTTTAATTTGTTTTTGTACAAATATACAAATGAAAGGGTTACAAATGATGCGCTAAGTTTCAAAGTTAATTTCCTTTCAGGAAACAAAAATCTTATGTTTTTCTAATGGTCTGCCATTCGTCTTATAATACGTAGACTCCGTTTCAAAATTTTGATTTCAATTTTTAGCTCTGGTGTCCTAATGTTAAAAAATTCTTAAAATAAATACTAAATTCGAGTTTGGATTAAAATTGCATTTAGCTTAGTACCCGGCAGGAATTTTTACAATTTTTTTGTAATTTTGATTTTTTCCTTTGCCTTTAATGTAAAACAAAATTAAATCCGAGTGTTGAATACTATATTAATATTTTTAATGAAATTGTCTTTAATTCGATATCTCAATGGATTTTTATAATTTTTATAAATGTTTACCTCTTTCTCGAGCCCTGGTGCCAAAAAATTTTGTAATTTTCAAAATAGAAGACTATTTTCTTATGTTGGTTAAAATTCTTTTTGATTTGGCATCCCACATAGATTTTCTTATTTTTCTCTAAATTGTAAAAAATTACACACTCTTGCCTTCCGCCACATAATTTTTGAGAGATCGTTCTCAAGAATAATAGGGCTGTCAGTGGTAAAAGTATAAGTACGCATGCTAAGTTAACTTTTATCGGTTGGTGCTTTCAAAAGTTATCGTGACATATACCCCAAATAGATAGACAAATGCCAAACGGTTGAGTTAAAACTGAGAACTCGCTTCGCTCGTTCAATGGGAAGAATACACGTATCCCATACTAATTAAAAAGAAACTTCGGCTTGTAGTCACTGGATTGATCCTTGGCACAATTTACCAAGTTTCTAATAAGTTCTTGGGGGGGGGGGGGGGTGAGAATATTTAAGAGAATTAAGCGTGTGATTTCAAAAAAGTAGTAGAATTTTTTTAATTTTTTTTGTTGGTCCTGAGAAAGTTGTCTGCGCGAAAAAGTAATTGACAAAAGATAACATTGTATTCTTGTTTGGCAAAAACGTTTTGATGTGGACGTTTGTTTCTTCATAATAATAACGAAGTAGACGGTTTTAGAGCACCAATCAGGTTGTTTTGTAGTTTCGCATTGCATTGCGGCCATATTACATTCACATGTTAAACTATCGATAACGATAATTAATAACAGGAAAGAGAAAGATTGTTTAGGTTATATACAGCCTAAAATAATGACACTAACTTTGAGTATAACTACAATAGGGTGACTGTTCCTGAAGTTTTACTCACGTAAAAATGGCTGTACGTGTATGGTGAGGGAGTGAAGACAAATACAAACACCTTAGCTTCACGCGTCAGTTTCGTCTGGACAAGTTGTACATTAGTAAATTATGGTTTTTTGTAATCCTTAACCAAAGACTATCAAAACCTAATTGATGAATGGGGAGTTAAAAGCGGTGTAAAATAGGCACATTATCAGTTTCATTTGTGTTGACGTGTGTAACCTGAACCATCCATACACTGCCATGTCACAGGTATAAACCGTTGAACGAATATACGCTACAGGGATGAACGTATGGCTGAGCATTAGCGGGTTCGTCATGTGTCATTCTTTTACTTTTATGAATAGGGTATTGTGTACAGAACAAGAATCTTAACGAAAAAAGAAGTCATTCACAGAGTATGTTAATATGGTGAATTAGGTTATCACATATTTTACACCGATCGCTTAATAACTGAAATAATTTAAGACGGTAATAGGTAATGTAAAATTTGTAACTATTATGCAAGCGTGAATCATGGTTATATACAGGATACAGTTTTTGCTTTCGATCGATGTTTCTTTTGATTTTAATCGACTTAACAAAACGATAAGGAGGAATGCAATGTCAGAATATTCAGTCGAACTCTGATAAGATCCGACCCTAACGATATCTGATGTCGTTAGCTGCGGAATTTTAAGACGTTCTTCACGTAGTAAAAGGGACATTACTCTATTATTGGTCTACGGCTGATATAATTTATCTGACCCTAAGCCATATGAAAAGTGAAAATGGGACTTATTAATAAAAAAAATTAAAATAAAATAGAGAAACATTTACCCCTCACTGGCCGCACTACTTCCTTCTGTGCTAGGACTTGACCTCCCTCTTTTATACAATCTCAATTTAGGAAACGGAGTAGTCATATAAAATTATAGTATAAAGATGTTCCAATTATTTATTAAAAATGTAAAAATCATTAAAATTCTATACATTTACATTTATATTTTTAGTTTAGGTTCAGAAATAGGGATTAGATTGTTGTACGATACACTTGCATAAGGAATCGTATAAAGATGTTTAATCGTTGTCCGTTAGAGGTATACTGACACGTTTTTGCAATCAAAGACTAAGATGGCTGAGGATAGGAAAAATATCTAATTCCCGAAACACGTTCCAAGTAAGGAAACAATAAATCTTGTTTCTAAAATAGTAGTAAACATTAATAAATTTACGTGTCAAGAAACTGACTGATTTGTAAAAGATATATTTGTAAAAGATAGATTTGTTGTAATATAAAAGATAAACAAAAAATTAGACAAGTGGTTACAGCTACCTATAATAAATGGTTATTGTTCGATTAACATTGTCGCTACACTTACATTATACTGCATATATAACAACAACATTTAGGCCTGTATTATGTAGTAACATATTTATTGAAATTGTAAAACATTGTTGAATATAATATCAAATAAAATTAGATAAATAAAACAGATTTGAATTGAGATTCAAGTAATGAAAACTTAATCAAAAAATACTCGTTTGGGAAGACCAAAATTCTAACGAAGCACTCAACGTGATGATTTTGGAAACAATTGCCAAAACAATTTTTGAGTGGTAACAACTCTGAAATTAAAAGGGCTATGGCACCGATTTGTCATTCGACAAAAGTGCTATGCTTAGGATCGACGTTAAGAAGGCTTTGGGACTAATGCAAATGAAAACTCATACATAACTGCGAGCTATTTACTATCACCAGAGTAGAAATTCCGAACAAAATAACTTGAAAGTTCCCAATACTTTCTGAAGACAACCAAGAAAAAGGAGAGACTTCAAAAATAGATGTAACCAGCACACGAAAAACACTTAATGTCCTGGTTCTGTACTAAACTAAACAAAGTCGTTAAATTTTAAAACTAAATAATAATGTTAGAATTTTGGCTTGGCGGGCTGTAAGGCCGTGGTCTAAAGTTGTTGGTTGCTCTTCGACGGGCATCTTCAGTGCATGGAGTTGTACCAAAGGCTGTAACACTGACCAAGTTATCGCACTGATGCTGTAACACTGACCAAGGTGTTTACTGACTGCGATAACTTCATCAGTGTTACAGCATTTGCTACAACTCTTTGCACTGAAGATGGCCGTCGAAGAGCAACCAACAACTTTAGACCACGGCCTTACAGCCCGTTAAGCCTAAATTCTTACATTGACGTCAGGCGTGAAAGCCTCAGTAAATAATATTGTTTTCTGCAAAATTATTTTTTACAAGTGTGGTCCGGTTTTTGAACAACCATAAAAGACATCTAACTGAAACTTTATACCCACGTACTTTACAGCATGAAAATGCTGACAAAAATCATAAACTGATTTTTATGACAAAAATGATGCTGAAGAAGTTGATAATTTTTAAATTTTTATAAAATTATAAAACACTATAAAATTGTTTGTATAAAATTCCAAAAAATTAAGTAAATTTTAAAAAAATATTATAAGATATTTGTGGTTCAGTAGGCCTATATCCTAATATATTTCATAGTATTAGTAAAAAGCACAGTTATTAATTTTTAATACCTTTTACAATTTACGTGTACAACACATGAATAGTCTTGTCAAAAGTAACATAGTAAGTAGGCTTATTCAGTGTGCAGTCTACCCCTTAAACTAAAAAATGGTTGTTAATTAAAGCAATAATGGTGGTTGTTGTTGATGTTTAAAAGTAAATTCTCATGACCAAATTTTAATTAAAACGATTTTAAAGGAACGTTTTATTATTGTGTGTGTGTGTGTGTGTGTGTGTGTGTGTGTGTGTGTGTGTGTGTGTGTGTGTGTGTGAGAGAGAGAGAGAGAGAGAGAGAGAGAATGCGCGCGCGCTATACATAGCTTGGAAAGGAAACTGCGCCTAGAAATTATGAAATATGTAAAAAATAGTAAAACCTAGTTTAGCTGTAAGAACCGGAAACGATTTTAATAACAAAAATATAGATTTCAATAAATCTATCCTTTCAGTGGTCATTTAAGAAAATCTTTTTTTGAAAGTTTTTCAAACAATTAATACTGCCTAATAATAAAGCTTAAGAAGAGGGTTAGGCCTATATTTTTCGCTACAATTTTTGTGATATTCAAAACATACAGAAGAACATATTAATAACACGTTAATTAAGTTTATTTGGCAAGAGGTGTGAGAATTTTCGAAAATGCTTTGTAGACAAAAATCTGCTCTTTAATGTCACTTTGCCATTAATGTTATAGGCCTGTAAGTTATAATAACTACGTATAGATTTTGTAAATTCATTTTTAAATGAAGAAATTGTTTTAGAAAGAATAAAGGCGATTTTCTGTGCGCTAATAAATGAACTGAATTTAAATGAATTAAAAATACTTCTTTTAAAGTGTCTTTAACAAATCCCATTGTTACTTAAAAAATTATGTACGTGGAGACTTACAAAATAAAAAAAAAAGTAATTTACTGAAAATATTTATAATTGTATACTTAGTCTTCGAAAGTATGCAGGGCGATTCAATTTTCAAATAGGGTTCTTTTTAAATATTTTTTTTCTTTTTTTTTACACAGGCACCAGTGGGTAGCACAAAGGCGTACCGGGAGACGTTCAAAAAGAAGCAAAGTAAATATTAATTTGAAAACAATGTTATGCTTAAACAAAGACTGTTTTGTTAGAGACATTTGACGTAGCAGCAGCAGTAACGGTTCGCCCGAAGCCCGCAGCGGCGAGAGGAGGGTAATTCTCTTTGTGAGAAATGACCATATGTTGCTGTCTCTGCCAGTTCCCAGCTGACTGATTTTGATTCTGATATATATCTATCCTGCTTCTCAAACAAAGGTGTGGATATCTCCCTTTAAAGTCAAACTCAGGCAGAACAGTGCACACTGCAAACGTATAGACACGCTCGTACACATTAAAAAAAGCAACACTGAGTTTCCTTTGTACAGTTTTCTCTGCAACACTACATGAAAATAAATTACATCTTTTGCTTAATTAAATTGAAACGTAGTAAACTTCCACCAAGCCACAAGAGCTTCTCAATTTATTCACAAACACCCACATTGGAAACGTCACTGAGTACACAAAATATTTTTTTAATCGGTAGTAAATCAAACTATACAATCATTAACCTGGCCGGATTAAGCTATAGAATACGACAAGAAAAATACAAAGCAACATAGGTAACAATAACTCCTCGTAACATTGCTATTTCACGAAATTAATTTAAAATGTTAAATGATAAATAGTTAATTGCCGAAAGCTAAACAAAGCACTGGCCCATTTGTTGTTGTGTTGTGTATATTGTAAACTCTAAACAAGTGTCAAACGCGCATGAGCGGACTCCACCACCCTAACACAACTGACACAGCTATTGATTTCCGCGCTGCGCACTAATACCTACTGCCACATTCTGTTTGCCTACCACCGAGTAAACAACCCTGAGATGAATTTTTCCTTACAAACCGTCTTAGGCCATTAATTTGAGGGTGGTTTTGTTGGGGGTTGTAAACAAACAACGTAAATAAACTTTTCAACCCTTTGCCAGGTGCTATTTTCCTAACACTGAGTAAACAAAGCTGAGTCGCTTTTCGATTGTATTTATACTAATTACACCCTCCGCATCTGTCCTGTAAACAAACAACCCCTAAACAAAGCAAACACTCAAGCTTCTACGAGTTCATGTAGTCCGGATAAGCGGTAAACATCCAGGTTGTTTACAGTGTTATTTTAAGGGCAAAAAACGGCCAAGTAAATAAATACAACAAACAACCGGGGTGGTTGCTGGCAACAAGTACCCGCTTTGACTTCGTAGTTTCCTGTTCTCTAGTAAACATCCAATGTTGTTGTTTCCTCGCGTTTCCGTGTAAAAAAAAATAACCTGTAAACAAACAACACCACAACAATAAACATCCCCGGCGCGGATACAACTAAATAAACACAAACCCCTTTCTAAGTTCTAGTAGCCGCATCTAAGGTAAACAACCCTTAGGGTAGGAATTGTAAACAAACAACAACTGAGTGCCGCTGTGGTGGGGGATTACATCGGTGTGTATGTGTGCTTGTGTGAGGGGGTTTAGACAATATTGACTTGGTCCGTGTCCGTCTCACCCTGACACCCCGCCACCATCCTCACTAACTACCCCTTGACTAAAGTAATTAAATAAACATTGTCTACTATTTAATGCTCGTTCTGCAGTCAGAGCAACACAAACAAATGGCGATTAATCTGATTTTACAAGATGGCGTCAACCAATCGGGCGTTAAAAGACTTACGAGCAAAAAATAACACTGAGAGCTTACTGTCATTGTCATTAATTTGTCTCAATTACAATGTCAATAAATAATTTAATGCAACAAACTATGCAATACCTTTTTTAAATGTAAGATATTTGTAAAACATCTAAAATAGTCATCATCAAATATATATTAACGGTATAAGTTCCTCAACACCTTAATCAGATTAATTTGTTTGTTACATAAGTACAACTTCAAAGCAAAGTTTTGACAGTCGAGACTACAGTGCAGCCAAAATCTTAATCGCGTTAAGTAACAAATATAATTACAAACACGTCCGGAACGAAGCGAAGTTATGTTTTACTTGTTTACTTTGATGCCCGTTGTAATTAAAGGAATTGTTTTACGTGTCTGTATGGCACTGAATTAGCCAAGTTAGAAACACAGACATTAAAAGTATCTGAAGTTCAAGATATCTGTAGACAAATGTATACAAATACCGATAAAAGTTGCAAAAAATGCAATGAATAAAAAGTTTCATGTTACGCTGTGCCAATCTAACATGAAATAATTTTTGTTAAATTGTGTATGTATTACACATTTTTTATTAATAACATTAAATTGTTACTAGAACTAAGTAATAAAATAATAATAATAACAACAACAACAATAATAGTAGTAGTCATTGATCCATCTACAATGTGACGTACTGTAGTATACAAATTCATATAATAATACAAATTAGAAGTTTTTATAATACTAGCAATACTTATCAGAATACTAAGAATCCTCTACAATAATTTTTATTCGACAACGAAATAATTTTTTATAAATAAATAATTTCTTTGCGGTAAAGCGGAGTTACATTTTAAATTTATTAAAAAATAATAATTAATAAATATTCTGGGTAAAGAGACTTTTCAGAAACTACGTACTAGTACACAATAAATGTTTTACTGTTGTTAAAACTCCTCTGAGATATATCTCGTCTATTTTAGTTACGTATCAGTTGAAAACATAAATTTAAAAATTATAAATATTATAAATATAAATATTTATGTTTATATATATATAATATATATATATAAAATATATAATATATTTATTATATATATATATAATATATATATTATTAAATATATATTTATGTATAATATATATATATACTGCAGAAAACCTACAAGACTTAGCACATAACGCGATATAAGACGAAAAAAATATTTTAAGAACGATGTCAGTTTAAAAAACCAAGTGTTCATGGCATATACATTTTTGCATTATAATATGTCTGTTTACTTTGCTAAAACAAATGCGAAAAAATTAAATCAGTTACTATTTAAGCCCTGACTTAAAACAATTAAATTTAACTGTTTATTAAAAAACTTTTTAAACTGATAAAATGTTTCAGTTATGTGTTATGTTATGTTGCTGAGTAGGGTTGTAGAAACTAAGGGTAGCAAACGCTTCTAGCAGATTCTGTTGCCCTGATACGCGAGCTGCCAATTTTGAGTGACGTGGCGCATCCTTTTGGCCGACCTGCGTATTAATTCCTTCCGCTCTTAGTCACGCCATTTCGAAACGCCCACCCTTACTGCTGTCGCGCCGGCTTTGAAGCAACTTGTCACTGTTTAAAGTTCCGTTGTTTTCTTCCTTTTTTCCATTTCAAAACGCGTAAGATCCTCAGTACAACGAGAAATTAAACAGTTACGATTATATCCAAAATACATCTGAATGAATGTTTGAAATCATCAAGACTTAAGTGATATTTAGTTGTAATCATAGTTAATAGAAATATAAATTACACCGTCTTGTGTTAAACTACGGTTTGTTTTAAATAATTTCAAAATAACAGTAAAGGCGCTTAGCTCAAATATGAACTGATATGATATGTACGTATTTATGACTAGTATTCCTATAATTTTTTTAATATAGCACAAAATTCCCGCATACACCACCCCCCACAAACACGCGCACACAAGCACAAGCACAAACCTCATATTACAAAAGTAAATATCATTGACTTTTTCTGATAAACATATAAATTAACCCTCGTTAACGGGTATTTTCAGCAATAGTCTGTTTAGATTTTATCCGTCTTTAATGTTAAGTGAAGAAGTATGTTTGTCATCTAAAGAAAAAAGTGAGTCTCGTAATGAGATTATTGATACTCCAATTTAAAATTTGGCAAAGAAGCCGGGCTCGGCTCACACGTGCGCGTGTGTGTGTGTGTGTGTGTGTGGTATAAGAATGTCAAAAAGAATCTACGAACTGCACAGGGAAAGAACGAAAGGACGGTTCTAAGAACTAGAGGAGCGACAGAGAAAATTATATGTATTCACAACCAAATTACGATAGGCCTAACTGGTGTCAGTTTCAAAATGAGAATTCACAGCGTAGGTGGCCAGGATATCTGTATAGTATGGAACAAGACCAACTTTACTGTACGGACAAACAACGAACCTATCCCGGCAGCCGAATATGTAAAGTATCTGGGCATCCACCTAGATAAACAGCTCACATGGCTGTATGGCGTAACCATATTTGGTTGAAGAGAAACAACTGGTCACAAAGTACGCAAAAATTGTTGGATCCTGGGCAGAAAACTCTACTGTCAATGAGTAATAAGCTGCTGTCTTCAAGCCAGTGTGGACATACTGCTTACAGCTTCCGAGAACTGCTTCCAAATTCAACATCACCGTTACCGAAAGCTTTCAAACCACGTGCTGGGTGCCATAATCATGCTCTATTGTTCGGCAGCAATAAAGATAAATGTAACGATGTCGGCCTGGCTACATTTAACGAAACCATCGCGCAGTTCAGCGAAAGCACAGTAAAACAAGAAGCGCACATAAATCCTTTAGCGATGAATCTACTGGATAACGGCCTGCCGACATGGAGATTAAAAGTAATATTGTCGTCAATAGGCTTTAAGAATCTGAATGAACTCTGTATGTTACTGTTAAATAATCCTACAGAGAAGTAGTCATTAACTATTGGTGTTTTCTTTATAATGTCAACACTTTTGATGTCTAGAGAATTGGGACTTGTTTTTTAGTGATTCAATGAAGTGAAAAACTGCCAAACCCAGAAATTCTCCGCAACAGAACGAATTGACATGAAACGTTTTGTATTGTCTTCTACATAGTGCCTAGAGAACAGTTAAAACGAAAGTTTTGGGTTCTCTCACCTTTAAAAAGTGAACGAACGATCCTTAAATTCCGGAAAATTATTTTCTAGTAAACTATTCCGAATAATTTCATGAAATTGCGTACAAATATATTTTTAGGTCACAGAGTAAGAATTTAAAGTCGAATGTATTGTACAGCATCTAGGAAAGTCAATATGGGCAGTTTGATGGGGATGAAGTGTATAAAATAGCTTACGGTATTCAGAAATTAATTTTAAGTCAAAACATAAGTAACAAATGTGGTGCTAATAATTGCATTGGTATATTACGTAGCAGGGGGTTTTAATCAACCTAAATGCTTGAACTTTCTTTCGTAGCAAACTATTTGGAATAGCTAAATGTCATCGGATTTGTTCGTTATTGCTGCACAATAAATCTTTTTGTTAGTATAGAAGAGAAAGATTTTGAGGCGTGAAATAACTACTTAAATATGAAGGAGAAAAAAATCAGTTATTTATTAACACTTATTTAATGTTGTGTTCGAGTGTTGTATATAAGAATAATTGTGTTAAAAGAGAGATAAATCCAAACTAAACGTATTGACTTGCGTACTATTATTATTAACTTTAAATATGCCGTTGACAATAATTACAATATTGTTCATGTGCCCATTCAGGCAGCCGAGTACAGACGAACACGTTGACTTCGTACATAGACGCTAACTTTGTGTACGGATCCAGTTTCCGGTCAGCGGATGCTCTACGCCTGCTTCGACGGGGTCTGATGAAAACCGTTCCCATGTTCGATCATCTCGGATTGAAACCCATCTTGCCGCCAAAGAGGGAGAACCCTGACGATGGCTGTATACGTCCACATCCTGATCTCTATTGCTTTCTTGCAGGTAAGTCGCATATTGTAAATCCGAAATAACGGGATGGATACTTTTATTGATAGACGATACCTTTTATAGAGAGGAATCGAAAGTATTAATTATAACGATTAATTATTACGATGAAAATACTGGTTGTAAAATAAATACATAAATTTATTGTTTACAGGGATTTTAGCTTTTCCCTCGGTGTTTTTACGTATTGTTACTTAGGTGTAACTAACTTCTAAGCCGGCCGTTGTTGCTTACGTAGGTCTCGAAGGTGTTCCAGAATAATTTTCCATTCTTTTGGCGGCGTGTCAGCATAATTTACATTACTGAGAGTGCTCGAACAGTCTTGGCGCTACTTGAGTGCACTCGCTCAGCTAGCCGAGAAACGTGTACAGCGTTTACGTAACTGCGCCTGCCGACATTGCGAGCAGTATGAATTAGTAAATAATTAAAATAAATAACATACTATTGTGTAGGCTTACAACTTGCCCGTGTATTAATGTGTGGACGCGCTAAGCATAATAATAGAAACACGATGCTATTATGTGTGTGTAACACAATAATTGAAGATGCATATTGTATTAAAAATTAATATGTGAGACGTATCAATATAAGCTTCGAGGCGACTGCGGTATTGCCATGTCCTTTCACTGCCCGCCCTACGCATTACCAAGTGTAACGTGCGGCAACGCTGGAGGGCGAGGGGCGTGGAAGAGCTGTTACTATTGCGTAACCTCGAAGCTTACAATGCTAAGTCCCGTACTATAGTAAGCAGTATTGTTCTAAGGCTTTCACGCCGGTGTCAGTTGTATTAGAAGTATGTACCGGGGTGTTTGGCCGTGGTCCAGGGTTTACAAACAAACCAAACGTTTCAGCAGCACCACTGGCTGCCATGTGGGCCTGACGTTTAACAACCAGGTAGACTCGAATTCCTCGAATCCCCCTGATGATGCCAGCCAGTGGTGCTGCTGAAACGTTTGGTTTGTTTGTAAACCCTGGACCACGGCCAAACAGCCCGTTACGTACTTCTAATACAGTAAACAGTATGTTTAATACAGTGAAATCTCGCTAAATCGACTATACATGTCACTGTACCAATCGAGAAGTACAATAGGACTATTAAACTGTATTTATACTAGATGACCCGGCAGATTTTGTCCTGCCTCTAAATTTTTTTTTCATTTTGCTGAGCCCAAAAAAAATGATGTAGATATTTACTTTTTAATTTAATAATAATTAGTAGAAGTATAACTGTCGTCAAATGTTATCTAAATTGGCAGTTATTGATGAATTTTTGGCTTCGCGCAAGTTGATGGTGGCTGATGATGGACGTTTTCATGTGACAGACGAATATTATAAGCAGCATAGTGATAAATACATGGAGCATTATTATTAACAGAAGCAACATTTTGTCTTTAAATTAATAAATTTATTTCACGTATTTTTATATTAATTGAGTAATAATATAAATGATTTGTTTTCCATGAAATTTATTTTTTGCTTATTTTGACAATAATAATTGTGTTTTGAAAAAATAAAAATAAATGAAATTATTAAAATTGAAAAAAACAAATGTTTATATTTAACGTAAAGCTAAATCATGAACGATATTTGTGGTTTTGCCTTGGGGGGCGTAAACAAATAAATTTGATGGTCGACCAACACGGGAACACGCAACATATAATTGACCGTGTGAAAAACATGGGGTTTCTAAATCCAACCCGCATATATTCATTGTTTGACCCTGCGCTTTATTTATAGTCATAGCAAAGGCCAGCCGGATAGGAAACTGTAAACGTTTAAATTGAATTGTTGAATCAGCAGGAACCATTGGTATCCTTGGCAACAAAACATGATCACCCTTGAATTTTCCGTTTAGAATTGTTGCCTCTATTAAATTCCCCATTAATTTTTTGACGACTAATCTCGTTCCATTACACAGCCGTGGTGCATTGAGACTGCGCAGTAAAATGATCGGTGAACCAATTTTTACTTTTAAATTGTGTGGTGGCAAACCTGGTAAGTCCAGAGAATTAAGAAATTCCGTTGGAAAATGTACAGCTTCGTTTTCATCTACGACTGTATCAATTGACTTAAATGAAATTGCTTCGCCGTGCAACATGTCTTGTATTTTAATATTCATGTCATCAACATCAACATTTTTTGCAGCCAGTATCGCACGTTCGCTGAGCCATTGATGATCACGGATATTTTCGCGAATATTTGGGAACACGTTGTTAATTAATTTCGTATCCATAATGTTACAGAAGCCATTCGGCAAATTAATTGTTCGAGTATTTTGATCCATAACAATTGTTCCATTTCCAATATTGAGTAGTTGTTTAGAAAATGAGTCAGCCAAAGGATCACTATGAAGCATTATACGCATGTTAGTTGTTAATTTTAATGTGTGCACGTTTCGCCATAAATTTGAAGATTTTAGGCATGCATTTATTTCGTCTGCATATGTCGAACGTGGTATAACTGGCACCGTTTGTCGGAAATCGCCTGATAACAAAATGAGTGCACCTCCGAATAGCCTGTCATTTCCTCTTAAATCTTTGAGCGTTCTATCCAAGGCTTCCAATGAATGCTTATGGGCCATTGTGGATTCATCCCAGATGATGACACAGCATCTTTGGAGGACTTTAGCCATACTGGAATGTTTTTTAATATTGCAAACAGCGTTTTCGTTTGTTTGTATATTAATTGGCAGTTTAAGGGCGGAATGTGCTGTCCTGCCACCGTCTAATAAAGTAGCAGCAATTCCAGATGATCCAATTCCAAGGGCAATGTGACATTGTGCACGTATTTTGGCCAAAATTAGTGATACCAGAAATGTCTTACCAGTTCCTCCTGGTGCATCAAGGAAAAAGAAGCCACCTTGTTGAGCATCAACAGCATGCATAATTGTATTGTAAACCGTTTTTTGTTGTCGTGTCAATTTTGGTTCATTAATGTTAACATATGCAATCAATTCGTCTCTATTGTATGACTGTTCTCGTTGCATATCACGATTAAACAGATCGCTTGCTGTCCGATTCGGTGCAGGCATTCCTAAATTTGCAAGTGCTTCATTAGCAATTTGCAAACAAATGTCCTCAATTAGAACCAATGATTATAAATCTCTGGCGTGAAATTTAAATCGGTATTTTGCTGTATTGTACGCAATCGGCGCAATATGTCTTCGCTCATTGCATCTTTGTATTTATCCCATAAAGCGTCTGGTTTTGTTGGGAAGCGTGTGGTTAATAAAAGTGCGAACAGATTGCGTATTTGGTGTGCTGATGAAGTAAGCGAAACATCAGCCAATGTTAAATCCCAATGTGTATCGTCTTCTAGCAGTTGCAATCCTCGGCATGCGTCATGATTTGATACATATAATTGGCCACTAACGGTCCTTAAATATTCAAATGATGTTGGGCCACGGACATTAATTAACAGCAAGCACAAATAAAAACATTCTCGTTGTTTTGGATGTACAGTGTATAATCTTCCTAATGCATTTGTTGAAAAAATACCGGGATAACCATCGACTGGTGTGCCTCTTTTCTTGGGTTCCCATTTTTTTGATGTTTTATTGAATGTGAAATATGTTGGAACTTGATCATAAAGTAACGTACGTGCAAATGCACCAAAAATGTTTTCCTGTTTGCATAATTCAAAAAACTCAGTTAATGTTCTTTTTGGTGCTGTTAATGCTCTCTCCAATACATTTTGTTCATTGAAGAATACACGTTGTCCATTTTCAAGATGTATAGCCAAGTGAATAACTGCTGGATCTCGTTCATGTATGGGAAATGATAGAATACGCCAAATGGCTTCATTGCTGCTTATGTATCTGCCCATTTGATAGCGCGTAATTTCGTCATTTTTATTAACATTTTTAACAGTAAATACGGCCATATCACTGCCTTTATTTACGTATTTACATATATACTTTATTGATTTCACTGAACTGCAGAATTCAACATTTATGTGCGCTTTGTACGTCTGAGATAATAAAGGCGAATATCGAACCACCCACCTATTGTCGATTTCAACCTCATCTGCATTATTTCTCAAGTTCAGCATAAACAATTGTCCACCATTTTATCTGGATCTTCGACGATACAAAGGATAACCATCTATACCAGTGATTGTTTCCGTGACAAAATTTTTTGGAAATTTCTTTGTACATCTACCATTATCCATACACGGAGAATTCATATTTATCGAACCACATGGACCATGAATCATATTTCTTGTTACGATATCAAATAATTCTGGATCAACATTTGCATTGGGTATTTCAGCAGAGATAATTGTATCAATTTCTTCTGGTCTAATTTTTTCAATTAACCAAATTAAAATGTGTGCATGCGGTAACCCTAGTTTCTGCCACTCAACTGAATACATCCAGCAGCGTGTTTTTCCAAATACATGATGCTTTACAATAAAATCGATAAGAGATTTTAATTTTTGTGTGAACACTCTTGCAGTTACATCATGACGATCAATTGGTTTTTGTCCAGGTAGTAACAGTTTAGTAATTTCTTCCCATTTTGGATTGCAAGTGAACGTTATGAACAGATCAGGCCGACCATTAGCACGAACATAAGCCATTTATGTTCTCTTGTATGTACTCTTGCATATGACGTGGACTATCTGTATATGAAGATGGTAGTATGTACATTGTACATATTTCCCAGATCATTGATATTCATATTTGCATCATTGTTATTGTTAATAGCGTCACGTAAATGTATATATTCATCCGTGCGCAATCGTGCTTGATTAAAACGAATGTATCGCAAACGTTTGCTTTCTATTTTTGCGTACATGTCCACTACATACTGATGAAATAAGTGTCGACATTTGAGTATGTGGTTATCTGCCTGTTCCCGTATCATCAATCGATATGCGTAATAGTTCATGCAGCTAACTTTTTTATTAGTTTCTTCACCTGTAAATAAAAAACAATTAGTTACACAGAATTACTTACATGTTGTAAATATTGTAGATATTGTAAATGTTGTAAATAATGTAAATGTTGGTTGTACCTGTTGAAGGATTACGTTGTTGGATATTAATATGATAGCCATCCTCTCCTTCCCAGAAAATAAGTGGATATCGCAGAGTATCATATGAACGATGAATATCATGTATGGTTTGTACGGTATTATCGCGACGCATAATTTTGATATCTCGCTGGGCAAATTGATCACCAACAATAACAATGGCCACTTCATTAATAGTTGGAGCATTAAACCGACCAGCGTGTTGCCCAGCTGGACTTTTGTCGGCTTTGATCGCGACCATGTAATTATCACTTTGCATTCTTTCCGAAGCGTGTTTGAATAATTGAATGAGCTGATTTCTTTCATCTAACATCGTTTCTAGAGATGCAACAATGGCCCTTTCTGTAATTTCTTCAATGCGATTGTAATGGCAGCGAATGTTAACTTGCTCTGCTTCGTCTCCCATGAAATAAATTTGCAAGAATTTTGGATCTTGATTTGGCATTGGAAGTAAAGAGCCGATTTGGTGATACACTTGTCCTTGAATTTTGAATGTGGTATCGAAGTGACGACCATCGTTATTTCTAACGATTTTCTTGGCGCCAAATGATGTCATTCGGAAGCAAGAATTGAATTTTCGTATTTTTCGTAGAAACAATTTGGAATCGGCAGTATCTCCTATTAGTAATGAATTTAATGGTTCAGGCGGTGGATGCAATTCTGGTAAAACAACTTTTCCGGCAGCGCAACACATTCCAGGAGTTTCATTTTTAAATTTTAATGCATGACAAAATTGACATACTTTATTCATATCTCCAATAATTATTTTTGAATGTGATGAGTACTCAATTTCTGGATCGTATTCAAATGCAAGGCGGTTAAATGATGCTGCTATTAATGCCCGTCGTACTTGAATTCGTTGTCGTTCTGCTAATAGATGAAGGCCTCTGTTTTCATTAGTTAAACGTTGACGTGCCGGTCTGTGTCGTAATCTGTCTGCTTCTAAACGTTGACTGCGCTGCTCTCCACTTTCTTGCGCGCGTGAACGTACATTTAAATTCCTAATATTTTCATTCTCCTGCGAGTGTTGTTCCTCCGTTCTTCTTTGTCGTCGCGCCTGCTCGTTTTGAGCATGTTGTGATTTTCGACCGATGTTTGCCCTTGGTATTTTTCTATCACAAATTTCACAAATGTATATATGAAAATAAAACGTTTTAATTGTAACAATTTTATAAATACATCACGTAGCATTGTGGTTATATTGAATTTTATTTAATTGATTTGTTGTTTGCAGCACATTCCTAAACAAAATGTAAATAGAACCTACCATTGGGGTTATATTGAATTGCCGGTAATTGATTTGTTGTTTGCAGCACATTCCTAAACAAAATGTAAATAGAGTATTATATTCACCACTAAACAAAATGTAAATACAGTATTATATTTGCCACTGTGTTTTTCACCCCACCTCCCAACGTGGACCAAAACACCTATCCTGTATTGCTTCTCCCGTTGCATAAAATATTTCTGGCAAGTTGGTTGAAATCGGTCCTGCCGTTTTTCATATTTTCCATTTTTGACAACCCCCCTCAAACCGCCCATTTATTAAGCCCAAGGGCCCAAAAATTTTCAATAGTGCACACATGCATGTAAAATTGTTACTTCCATCGAAATTCCCTTTAATTTGATACCCCATATGCTGTATTTTCATTTTTTCCTATTTTTACCCCCTTGCCCAAACTGACACCCCCAACCGCCCAAAATTTTCAATAGTGCATACATGCATGTAAAATTGTTACTTGCATGGAAATTCCCTTTAATTTTATACCCCATATGCGGTATTTTCATTTTGTCCAATTTTTACCCCCCCCTTCGGGCCAACCTCACACTCGGCAATTTAAACCTTACTCTGAACCTAACGAACATATGGTGCGAATATGAGCTCTATCGGATAAGTGGTTCAAAAGTTTTAAGAACACTTACAGACGTACACTGAATTTTTATATATAAAGATTATTGTTACTGTATTAATTAAACATGATGTTTTTGGATATTTCATCGATTACCAGGAGGCCTTTGACCGAGTCCAACATCAGAAAATGATGGATATCCTGAAAAATATTGGATAAGATGGAAAAGACCTAAGGATAATAGCTACACTGTATTGGAACCAATCTGCAGTGGTTAGAGTAGATAAAGAGAAAACTGAAGAGATACAGATCTGCGTGGAGTAAGACATGGATGTATACTGTCTCCGCTTTTATTCAACATCTACTCGGAAGGTATTTTTAGAGAAGCTTTAGATGAGTGTGATGTGGGAATCTCTCTGAACGGTGAAAGAATAAATAACATCGTTATGCGGATGTACTATAGTCGATGAATAATGGGACCACTCTCAAGAAATATAGAGCAGGATTGAAAAGGCAAGAGCAGTGTACACTAGAATGAGCAGTTTATTCAAAAGTCACGATTGAACAATAAACACAAAGATGAGACTTTTACGCTGCTACGTATTCTCGGTGCTCTTCTACGGTGTAGAATCTTGGACTTTGACTAAAGCCACAACTAAAAAATTGGAATCTTTCGAAATGTGGTTTTACCGTAGAATACTGAGCATTTCATGGACAGCACATATAACAAATGTTGAAGTTCTTAGAAAGATGAAGAAAGAAAGGGAAGTTATTAACACAGTCAAGATAAGAAAGCTTCAGTATCTGGGACATCTCATGAGAAATGAACAGAGATTTTATTTATTGCAGTCCATACTACAGGGAAAAGTACTTGGAAAGAGAGGAGTTGGGCGACCCAGAATATCATGGCTGGTAAATTTAAGACCTGGTTTGGCACGAATACAACTAACTTATTCCGTGCAGCAGTACAGAAAGTTAAAATAGTCTGTATGATATCCAACATCCGAAACGGATAGGATCTATCAGAAGAAGAAACGTGTCATGATTTCTCAGAACCGAAACAACGTTCTCGCCTTCAATGTAAAATATTTGAGACTGGTTGAGACAAAACAACAGGCGAGAGTAACAAAAACGCTCCTCAAGGAACTGCGAACGGCAATTAACTCTTGATTTGGGATGAGAATCGATAGCCGATGGTCAGAAAACGTCGATTGTTAACATTCAATGTTAGATGTTTTTACAATCGATGGTTCAGTCGCGAAGTTTTCATACTATCGAAGGTTTTGTTTCGTTGTTTTTCCTTTGGACATTTTTAAAAATTTGTAATAAAAACCTACATTTATTGTTAAATTTTGTTTATTTTATATCGACAAATTTTTATTTTAGATATTAATGGTAGATCCTAGGTAGTTGGCTAATTGCTAAGTAGTAAGTACCATGTGTACATGGAGCTACGTAATAGTGTAGTGAGTAATACGGTAAAACTAAAAATAGAACAAGACCGTTTAATAGAAGACCGTTCCATAGGTTTCAACAGTTTCAAAGTTGAATCCAAAATCAACATCTCTTTTAATTGTGATAGTGTTACAACATAATTCAAATAGTTTATATTTGAATTTTTAATATCATCGGCATCGTTATAATTATCCACCCGTTAATTATGCCACGCAAAAGTGAATTATGGAAACATTTTGTCAAAAAGTGACAATAAAGTGCAGTTTCTAATACAGGCTTGAAAACATCGATGTAGTCTCGATATTAACATAGATGTTTTTTTGGCGATGCTAATCCCTACTGTTAACTTGGTGGCAACGTCTGGTCGCGCCTCGTGTGAAGGAGCTGGTAAGATAACCTTTCACCTTGGTGTTCACAGAAACGAAGAGCCTGCCACTCCGCATACAGTTCTGCGGTGTATACACTTGCCGCCGTGGGCAGTGCCTAGGAATGGGAGGCGACCTCGATGACAAACGCACTACCCATTCTGCTCTCTGTTCTTCACACATCAGTGTACACTCAGTGGCGAAGCGTCCATATATGCGGTGTATGAGGCGCATACAATTTAAAACTGTATGTACAATCGTATATAGTTTTGTAATTAATTTTAAATTATTTGAGACGTAAAAGTTTGTCATCTCAAAAGCCAAATCTTAATTTTCACTTGAGCGATATCGACAGTTAATAAAGCATTACTGTTTACAACCAGGCCCACAGCAGTATGCGTTGTAGCTAACGAATACATTCTCTCGATAGCGGTCATTAACCCATGCAGCAGATTTGAACAGGCAGCCGTTCTGACTTGCGCTCCCACTCCCTACATTAGCACACTGTGTGAATTAGAGGTGGGCCGATATACCTGTAATAGGTATTTTGGAACGATATTTTTGTGGAACGGATGTAACAGTGACTGAAAAGTTGAAATACCTGTTATTCGCGGCGACGCTGTTCCGAGTCGAGACACGCCGCCCTCGCTGTTCCGAGTCGAGGCACACCCCCTACGCACCTACACAGACACACACACACAAAAAGTACGCAAGATCTAGTAAACGAATATGCCAAGGCCAAATACTAGGCGTACAAAAATATCGCTGGAACGCAAGGAACAGCCAGTAACGCGTATTTAAAATACTAGGTGTTTCAAATACTAGTGGTATCATCGATACACAAGGAACAACGCGTTCCAGAGTAACAGTAGTATTTTAGTAACACCTAATATTTTAGGAACATCTAGTATTTTAGGAACAGGTAGTATCAAGGATATTTCGAGTAGGAACTAGTACGAGCCACTTTTACGTCCTGTATACTTCATTCTGCGCAAAGAGATGAAGCTGTTTTTAATAAAGGAAATAATTCATCCTGCTGTTACATTTATTCTCGTGTGATATGCAGATATATAATACAGATTATATGCTAATAAATTATATATTATACTAGTCACCAACTTGTAACTAAAATCGGTTGGTAAAACTTTATGTTTTTACTTAAAAAAACTTTATGTTCCGAGTAATTAGTGAAATGGTTGTATTTAATTACATTGAGTTATAACCTATAGAGTGGCTGATGTTGATAAGCTATATTATACTTTTTATTAATGTGATTTTAACTTCACTACACATCTCACGTAAATGATGAGATTGTTGTAATGGACATTTATGCACTTTATCTAGTCCTGTTCCTTAAATATCTGTAATGCATTTAATTTACTTTTGTTGTTGCTTATTATTTATAAGTTTTTATTTATGTGTTTATATTTATTTTATTACAATTTGTTTTTTATTTTTATTTGTAAAATTTTGTTTATTCTCATTCACTCTTGTGGCTTACTGTTATGTTTTTATTATACGTTTCTGATGTTTTTTCACATTATTTTTTGTGGTATTATGTGTAGGCCTACTCTAAATTATTTAATTGCCCCGAGTTTCGCAACTGATTTGTCTAACCAATGTTAGTTTGTTTACTACTAGTGAAAACTTAAATTGGTATTCCCAAAGGGAGATAGGCCTATAAATTCTCTTGTTTCTTATTTTCATTTAAACAGTAGTACTTTAATAAAGTCACAGTGTAAAGTAACACTGTTAATACTTTTAGTTTCAATTTATTTCTTATAACAAATTATATAGTATAGGTTATATAATATCTTCAAATAAATACACAGCAAGCAGGTTTATTAATATATTAATAGGTTTATCTAGGAGAAAATAAACCTACTTGCAGTGTATTTAATTGAAGATATTACATATGAGACCTGCAGGAAACTCAAAACGAGTTACTTACAAAGGATAATATAGGTTATGTATATAGTACATAATAACAGGTATTTGTACCTGTTATTTTTTTGGAACGATATTTTCATACCTAGTATTTTAAAATAACAGTTTAGCCCACCTCTAGTGTGAATAGCTGTAACGCTATGCGTTTCTGTTTCTGCATATACAGTTCAGTGCAGTGCTTAGTGCGTAAGCAGACCGTGTTGTTTAAAGTTTAATAATGAGTTCGTTTGCAGTAGAGCCTGTGGCGGGAACTTCATCGTCGTGTGTAGTTGAGTGCAATTGTATAATTGAAAGTTCATTTATACAGCCATTCAGTAATAGAAGTTTTACAGATAAACTGAACATTATTTCTAGCGGTAGACCAACCCCATTAATTCCCACGTTAATATCAAAAACAAAAAGTTATTCACACTTACAGGAACAACATTATGAAGTAAAAACATGGCTTTGTGGCTGTAGAAAACTTCAAAATTATACTGTTGGACATGCATTCTTTTTTCAACTGAAAAAATGTCTGGACAAATTCAAGAGTTTCTGATTTGAAGAATTTATTTAATTTACAAAAACGCCATAAGATTTCATAGAGTCATGTTGCTTCCCTTCTTGCTTAAAAACAGTTCGTCAAAACCAGAATTGAATATGCTCTTAGTGAACAATTTAAAATTAACATCAAACAGCACAGTGACATGGTAAAACAAAACCGGTGCATTCTTCGTTGTCTAATTGATGTAGTGTGTTTTTGGCTGAAAACGAACTCTCTTTTCGTGGACATGATGAATCTGTGGTATCGTCAAATCGAGGATATTATGTAGGGCTGTTAAATTTGTTACGAAATTACGACGGAACGTTAGAAACCACCTTAAAACTCTACAGTCTTTTCTGGTTTATTTAGCAATATTTAAAATGACTTGATTAACTCCATTTCTCAAGTCTTATTAACAAAAATAAAATATGAAATAAAACAAAGTTCCTTTGTAGCAATAATAATGGAGGAAACAACAGATAAGCCTATCACAAATATGTGCCAGGTGTCAACTGTGTTTCGTTACGTTGATAAGTCCGAAGCCGTTCAGGAAAGATTTATCGGTTTTAGCGATTTTAGTGACGATCGTACAGCTAACGAGCTGGCAAACTACGTATTTAATGTCCTGAATGAATACGACTGTGAAGAAAAATTAATTGGACAAACGTACGATGGTGCTCCAGTTATGTCTGGTGAACATGAAGGGTTACAGGCCCTGGTCAAAAGTAAGTGCAACCAAGCAATATTTATCCATTATTATACTCATAAAATGAACTTGGTCTTGAAAAATTCTGTAGATTACATTAAAGAATGTAAAATATTTTTTAGCACGTTATCTGATTTAGCTTCATTTTTTTTCAAAATCATCCAGACGAACTCACGCACTTGATCAAGAAGTAAAGAAGCAATTTCCATCAGTTGCACCTACTAGATGGAACTGCAACAGCAGATTAGTGGCCACTGTAATAGAACACAGGGTTGACATCATAAGTCTCTTCGAGTCTATGATTGAGAACGGAGATAAGTGGGACAACGAAAGTTATACTGGAGCAATAAGGTTTCTAGCTACTCTTCAAGATTTTGACTTCACATTTTTACTTCATCTGTTTGGTTCAATACTACCACAGACGGATTCCATATTCAAAAGTTTACAGAAAAAAGTTCTGAAATTAGTTTTTGTATGAAACGCATTGAAGACTTTGATAAATATCTTAATAATTTAAGAAATAACTACAACAAATTCCGGAGTGACCGGAATGAAATTCAGAATGTTCCAACAGGAAGGTAGGACAAGCCTACAAGTGCTCACAGGAGTAAAAGATTACGTATTGATAATATGTCGGATTTGGAAATCTCTTATCGTAGGCTGTATTATGAAATTATTGATTCAGTAAAATGTAGACTTAATCAGAGGTTTGGAGATATAGGTCAACTTGATTTTATCGCTCTACTAGAATCACGACGTTTTCCAGAATTTTCTAAAAAGTTTCCAGAAGAGCACTTTGAATCTCTAAAACGCTCTAATGGCCAGTATTTTGATTTTCCGTTACTAAGGAGTGAGCTTTCTGTAGTTTATTCAAATGAGCAGTTTTGTAAAAATAGTGTTAGTGATTTGTCAAAGTAGTTAACATCAGCAGATCTGAGTGACACCATTCCTCAAGTGTGGATGCTTGTAAACCTTATAATGACAATTCCAGTTACAAGCTCTTCAACAGACAGTTCGGTTTCAGCCTTGAAGAGGATAAAAACGTATTTGCGTATCTCGCAAACTGAATACAGGCTCTCGGCTCTGATAGTGTTATCTATTGAAAAAGCGCTTCTTTTGAAACTGAAAACTAATTCTGCTTTTTACGATACGGTTGTTGACTTTATCGCTGAAAAAACCAGGCGCATAGAACTAAGGTTTAAAAAATAACTCCTACAACTAACGCGTAATAATTAACGATAAAGTAAATAATAAATTATTGTGAGCCGTTACAATGAATGAATTAGTATAGTTGTGGACGATTTTATTTACCATTATGAATCCGTATTGTTTACGTATGACATTAAACAACAGGTATACAAGATATTATAAATTATTTTAAATAAATAATTTTGCAGTGTGTTTATTTATGGATTCTGTGGCTTTATGTGATTAAATCAAGTGGAAATAACAGATGAATCAGTACCACCAGACGTCACTCATCATAAAAAAGAAAAATTGTAATATTTACTCTTTTCTTATCTGTTGCTAACACTGTTGGCTGGGTTTGATTATCACACGGAGAGAGAGAAGAAGGAGTTTTTATTTGTTGATGGCTGAGGTAGGTATTACCGCATACACATTCTAAAAACTCACGCCTCGCCACTGGTGTACACAATGGTGTGTAGAACTGATCTAAACAAGAGTCTCAGTTCAGTTAGATGGCACGATTTCTTGCTTCTACTGGCAACATCCAGAAGGCAATTTGGTTTGCGAAGCACCCAGAGAGGCACCTCGCATAGAACGTGCGCTTGGCCCATCGGAGCCTGGATGTTGTATCCCGGGGTCTATTTCGAGCAGACGGATGCCGGCTGTTGAAGTTAACGTACAAGGGCGGTTTTATGTTCTCACAAGTCTGTTGTTCGCAGTCAAAACGTGGATTATGTGGTGACTCGGTGGTGATAAAGTTTAGCCACATATCTCAGCAACAGTAATTGACGTCGAAAATGCCCTTGAGGCACTGAGGCACCCCAACACTGTATTCTGGATTTAGCTTTTTCAAGCACGACCCCACGGCTGAGGCACATTATACTGCGCGAACATAACCCCCAGATCTTCCATCTTTTTTGAATAGCACTATTGCGGTGATTAGACGCAATAAAATTTCCCTATCAGGTATCCCCAGGTTAAATCGGAATAGAACCTAATTGCCTTTAACGAGGATTTGCACCTCGCAGCCAGCTCGTTAACATGCACATTCCATGACAATTGTCTGCCGAAAGTTAGGCCTAGAAATTTGATTACGAGCCTACAGTGAGTCCGGACATCACATCGTTTATGGTTAACGTCAAGTCCGGGTGCCTTCCTCGCTTTCGACAAGTAGACACAAGTCGTCTTTGTTGCGGAGAAAGAAAAGCCTATGTTGTTAGCATTTCCTACCAGCGTGTCTATAGCGTCTTGCATTTCACCCTTGATCATCGCCGTTAATTTTGCCGAGAAGAACAGCGCAAGATCGTGAACATACAAGTACTTCCCAACTGACGTTTCTGTACTCTCAAAGATCCCGTTGATGGCTATAGTATAAAGCATGGCGCTCATTGGAGATCCCAGCGGTACTCAATTTTCCAGCTCATGTGGGCTGTTCGGGAAGTCTAGTCTCTCAGAAAAGTGGAGATAAATTTGGGCGGGTTACCTCTGAATCGCCAATCATGTGTTGTTGCATGATGTTAAATCTCCATGTTTTTTCTAACGCTTTCTCCGTAATACTGCAGACGTGTGTTTGCCTTCGATGAAACTGTTTGGAACTGGGTTTTCCATATAAACAAGTTGATCAGTAATAAATTGGTGTCTCCGGTACCCAAACTGGTGTGCGGTCAGAGGCCGTGTTTTTCGAGACATCAGTTGAGTCGGCTGTTACCATCCTCCCTAATAACTTTCTTACACAGCATGTGACGATTTAAAGGCAATTTAAATAGCACAAATTAATTTTTTTGTTCTTATAACAAGTGAGAGTATAATCCACCCTCCCTCTGTACCCAGATACCTGTATCAACTTGTAAAAAGGCTAGTACGAACATGCAAAGTACACTGTTATTAAGCGAAAACTAATAATCCTTCTATTTAAATAAAATACGTAATAATAATAAATGAAATACCTAACTCCTAACTAAGAGAAGGTAGGATAATTTATAGTAGTTAATTAATGGACAATTAATAATAATAAAGTACGAACTACTTTTCTCTCGGCGTGTAAACTGCGCCCGCTTCCATACTCCCTGCCGCTAAACTAACGCCAGTCGACCGAGAATCTCTGACATGTAAGCAGCTCGAAAATGTGTCGTGAAGTTAAACTTACGTTTATGTCGCTAAAATCGATGTAACAAGAAGTTAGTGCTACTCATTTAATTAATCCACATGTAGCGAAAGCGAAATGAAACTTAAAACTAGTAATGTAGTTCAGATGTTGAGAAAATATTATTAATAAATAAAAAACTTAGCCGACACATCTCTTTATGAAAAGTAAGTGGTAAGATATGTTCTATACCATGTAAAAGGTAACATCAGTGCTGTTTAAAAAAAAAAATTAATGTGAAAAGTGAACACCAACGCCAGGAGAGAAGTTTCGACAACTGTACGAACTCCAAGTAGCAGAATCCCAGCGTCATGACCTAGACCACTATACAGAAACAACCAACTAAATGGAGGATCCAGATGGACAACGAACTACATAACTACATCCAGGAAGACCTACTGAAGAGGATCATCTCGACCGCCAGCCGCAGACTCACGTTATACTCAGGTGACACTAAACCATAACTTCTGTGCATACATTGTTTTTAACAACCTCAACAAAAAAAACAGTAAAGTTTCTTGTAAAGACTTTTTAGATCACATAAATATTAGCATATTAATGTTTGTAGTTTCTGTAATGATATAGTAATAACCTGATGATGCTTAAAGGTAAAGTTAATATGAAAATACATCAGACTATTCTTCAAATAGTTTGGATGATGTTAAAGTATGTTAGAATATTATAAAGTTAGAACCCGGATCCGTGGTAATCAAAGTAATACACAGCTGTATGATCTTGAGATACTAAGAGTAACAATTTAAAGAGTATTTGATGCAGAATCTATAACAATTTTCCTTTAAAAGTAAAGTAAAAACAAAAAGATGACCATTAAAGCTATTATGTTTATATCCGTAGTTAAGATACAATAATAAAGAGATGTTTTCGCTAATATCCAGAGAGTGAGTAAATTTATGTAACCTTGGACAAATTCCTGATATATACATTGTCATAATTTGTTGGTAAGTAATATTTACTAACTACGGCAGCAAGTTTAATTAACAGCAAACAATTAAACTGGTTCCCTATGTTATAATGTCTTAACAGAAGAGACGTTATAAAATGCGCAACTCTGCTGATTAATTAATTAACAGTAACTTGGTAGAATACATAAATTTATTCACTCTGAATTTGTGAACAAATAAATAAATAGAGTTTTAATTATAAAATAATAATATTAGTATTAGGATATTGCCGTAATAAACAAGTCCCTGCTGGTAAAAATATTCCATTTTAAACCTGTCGGTATTTACAGGCTATTTCATGTTAGATACGTGTCGAGGAATGTATGCTCTGCCCCGTAAACAAATAAGTTGTTTGAATGGCATTCCCAAGTGGACAACATAGACAGTCCTGAACAGGAAATAATCGTGTTTCAGATGGTCCGAATTCACCCTCCTTTGTTAACAACACACCCCAACGCAAACAATAAGACTCCCCAAACAGCTGATCTATTGTGTTATTGTAAACACAATGAACTCTTCGTGTGAAATTTCTTTCCACTATAAAAAGATATTATCACTTTGTCTCGACTGATAATTGCTAGAAGTACATAAAGTTGAATTGATTTGAGATAATTTTAATTTGATTAATCTAATTTGATAAGATTCTTATTATCTATATATGTGTGTGTGTGTTTAAATGAATTCAAATTTTATAAGTGTTTAAAATAGATGATATAAGATTTGTCGTACGTAATACTTAAATTATTTAAAAGTGATTACTACCACTACAATGGCTCAATTTAACCCCGACTTGTTGTTGAAGGACGAACTAAGATATGAAGCTTTGTTACGCGGTCTCCCATACACAAACGTAACTGTCGCGGAGCTGCGCAAAACATTACGCGAAAATAGACCAGAGAAACCCTCACTGTTGAATCGTTTAAGTGTGTTAGACTTCGAAAGTGAAAAGGAAACATGCTATCATAAATATACGGAACTTACCTCCATCCCACAAACCCTGCGAGATGAAAAATCCCCCGCAGTAATTTTAAGAACCACTCAAAGAATCGAACATCTGACCCGCCGCATCACCAATTTGTTGAATTGGCCCGGTGACAAAGTTACTCCACCGGACGCGCAAAAATTCGCGGAAGAAGCATACAGCAATTACCCGAGATAATGCGCGAATTACGTAGAAGGTCCGAATCGTTTAGAATAGAAGAGATCGAAGAAGCAATGACGAAACTAAATATTTCCCCCACCCTATCTCCTACTCAAGAACAGCAACCCAGTGCTGTAAAATTTCAGTTTCTGCAGGAATCTAATATAGAACCCGTTAAGGAACGGTTAACCGATAGACAAGTAAATATCCTACCCGTAAACGTCACGTTACTTCCAAATGAACAAGAGAATATGACCCGTACCTACGATTTACCTCCTCACTTACAGACGAATCAATCTGCGGAAAAACCTAGAATGACGACTCAATTAAATCTAACTACCGAGCTTTATGGAAAAATAACTCACCCCGTAGAACGTATTTTATCTGAGATACCTACCACTGATGGGCTGAATATTACGAAACTCCTAGATTTTATCAAGCACCTATTACAAATAAAGGATCTGCGACAACTAAGAGATGACCAAATTTTACAAGTAATTCTACCTAAATGTAGATCTCCTTTAAAAGATCGTGTGTTAGAATCACTAAGGTATAATCACCCTGTAGAAGAACTACATACCACCCTGATAAGACACTTCATCCCCACCGGTATCTACGAAGAATTAAAGCGGAACTCAGTACTTCGTGTACAAGGAGCATACGAGAGATTAGCTCATTATATATCTGAAATAAGGGAATCGGCCTTATTACTACAAGTTAACTGGAGTGAACATCAGCTAGTAGACACTATCTTAGTAGGACTATCTCCCGAGGAGCGATCTCGCCTGGCACTCATGAAGAGACCAACCACCTTCACAGAACTAGAACTGTGTTGTATACATTATAATACTCCTCTCTTGTTCCCGTAGTATCTTAATGGTATAACATATTACGTTCCTGAAATAATAACGCATGGATATGACTTAATAACATAATGGTTTAATCTGTGTAACATAAATTCAAATTATTGGAAAATTCCATTCGATACATACGGTTGTCACAATCGATATTTATCTCAGGATTTATTAACTAAATAATTTTAATATATTTCGTGGGAATTCTTGTGGCTGCTACGAAAAGTTCCTTTACATGTTAATTAATAATAGAGAGTACCTTTACAAACAATATATTACTTATAATCTAAAAAATTACAAAAATTATATATTAAGTTACATACAAGTTTTGACAATATTCAATAGGCCCTGGTTAGAGTAACGTCAACATCATGACTATTTGTCCGTCTCAGAAAATAATGTAGTTTATTAATGTGTACAATAAATGTTTTCCTTGTAATCACTGTTCGCTTAGATATTGAATTTGGTTGCACTTTAAAATGTTTACTAGTGATTAGTGTTAGTGTAAATTGTTATATTGTCTAGTGGTTGTTCCTTGTTGGATAAAAATATTGTCAAATTATACTTTACACATCTAGACGATATTCTGAAGGTTTTCTGGTTTATTCTGAATATTTCTTGATTGTGTGTATTACTTGTTCATGAAAATTGTAGTGGAGGGATTATTATCTTCGATGATGGTCTTTCAGATCTTCTTTCACAAACGGGTTATCTATTTTTATATTTTTTTTAATTACATCTAGACACGCACTATTCAACTGTTTTTCATCACAATTAACAATTAAGTGTTATTTCTTCTTTTTTAGTCATAGAACTCATACAAATTTCTTAAATTTTGATTGGTCATTTATGTACAGGTTAAATGTTATAGGATCAACACCCATTACCTACTTTATATTTTATAAATTACCCTTAATAGATAATTTTATTATTATACTCTAATTATATATGCAATGTTTATACAATTATTAATTAGATAATTATAAACAATTTGATACTAAACATGCCTCAGTTTATAACTGTAAAACCTTATTAATTTGAATTTCTATGATATGTGGTGGAACAATTTGTTATGGTTGATTGTAATTTCTACTTTGACTGCCTGAGATAAATATATTTACATAAATTAACTGGTGACATAAAATCTTATAACATACAACAAAACTCTTAATAATAATAATTGTTTTTGACAGTTTTAGTTTATTTATACTGCTAAACTATTGTCTGTATGATAAACTAAAATTCTGTCTAATAATAACAATAAAACACTTTTCATACAAAAATAATTAACACTGTTTAACAGTAGTCTGTGTCACTATTTATATTATGTCACTCATATAACTGTAAGGTTTGTGTCCCTTTTTCTATCCTTAAAATATGTCGATACAATTTTGTTAATACAATTTTAATTTATGATTAGGCACTCTTTATTGGGTTTGGTTGTTATTCAGGGTAAGTTGATTAGGCCTACTAGGTATATTTATTTAATTTTTGTCTTTTTACTGCCCTATTCTACTGGGTTATTTCTGGGTTTCTTGATAATATTAAATAAGTCAAACCAACTAGGTTTCCTTTAATTTGCTTTCAATTATTATTTCTTGTTTCCTCTCTGGATCGGATTTCACTATTCTTTTGTAACATTTGTTTCGTTACAACATTCATCCAACGTCTGGTATTCAGACCAAAACAGACGCGTTTTTATGTCCCAGACTCAACGCAGGGATTCATTCCTACCTCTACCCTTTGGGACTGATACTCGAACCTACCGCGATAAGCGATTCGTAAAAACTTCTAAAACCCAAAGCTACCCCAGTACATCAAACTCTCTACAAAACCCCGACAGCATGCGAGTGATGCCAATGAGGAAAGAAGATGTTATAACTGTGGAAAGTCCGGACACATTAGCAAGAATTGTAAACAAAAGCGGTACCAACAGTAAACCGACCAGTCAAAAAACATGTGAAGCGGGAAGAACAAAAATCCTACGTCTTCCGCAGCATCAGAAGGAAAGGTATAAACACTAATCACCCTAAAGTAAAAATAAATATAAACAAACGTATAGACCCTTACATAACAAGATTTATTGACAAGTGCAACTCTATTGGTACATGCAAAACAAGTATATGCCAATTACCCTACATACAAATAGACCTTGGAGCACCGAATATCCTTGGTTTAATCGATTCGGGATCTACACGTAGTATAATCAGTCAACAGCTAGCCACCGTATTAGCTAATCATAATCTTATTCGACGTAGCCAAATCGTGAACATAAAGTGTGCCACCGCGAATAAGCAAAACCTAAATATATCACGCTGTATTACTGCCAAATTAAAAATAAAGAATTTTACTTGGTATGTTCCACTACTCGTAGCTGAAGTATTAGGACAAAACTTAATACTAGGCGCCGACTTTATAAGCAAAACTGGCTTAATCCTTGACATATACGCTAAACAATATTTCTTTAGGCTTGATCGTACTCGAAAATATCAGTTCGACTCCGAGCTAAATAACAGCAAGAATTGCGAAACATCAACTATCAGTTAGAGCATCATGAATCTAGTTTGAGTCATTTAAAAGGAAATGAGCGACAAAGAATTCAAAAGTTAATAAGGGAATTTTCTACTGTACTCACACCCAAGTTAGGATTGACCAATCTAATCGAATACAAAATAAATCTAAGTGACAACAAGGTAATATGTCTTCACCCATACAAATTATCACCGCCCAAGATGGAAATAATGAGAAACCAAATCAACAAACTCATTGAACAACACGTCATAAAACCGTCAACTTCTCCATACTCATCACCTGCATTCCTAGTACCGAAAGGAACTGACAAACATAGACTAGTCGTGGATTATAGACAGCTGAATAAGAATATAGAATTTGAATCGATTCCCCTGCCCGACATTCACAGCGCGTTCCACTATTTTACCAAAGCGAAAATTTTCACCATAATGGCTCTCAACCAGGCCTTCCACCAAATCCCACTAGCTGAGGAATCAAAACATCTAACTGCGTTTGCTGTCCCATTTAATCTATATCAATTTACTAGAGTACCATTCGGAATATCACAAGGAAGTTCAGTATGTAGCAGACTGTTAGAAAAAATATTCCATGACGTTAAATTTAAATTCGTATATCACTATCTTGACGACATAGTAGTATATAGTGAATCGATGGATCAGCATATTGATCACTTGCGTGAAGTGTTATCAAGGTTAAAGAAAGCTGGACTAACGGTAAACCCCAGTAAAGTTAACTTCGCAGTAAAACAATTTTCTTTCTTAGGTCATATAGTATCGGCCGAAGGTAAGGTTAGTATCGACCCCGAACCTAAGCGCGCAATCCGAGAATTTTTACCACCTAGAGACACCAAAGGTATAGCTCGATTTTTAGGTATGACCAATTATTTTCACAAGTACATACCCCACCTAGTGGATATAGCAGCCCCATTAAATGCATTAAGGAAAAAAGGAGCGAAATTCGAGTCGACTACTCGACATCAAGCCGCTTTTGAAACACTCAAAGAAAGCATAATATCACCACCGGTATTGCAGTTAGCAGATTTCAGTAAACCATTTGTCGTACAGACCAACAGTTCTAGTGTAGCATTAGGAGCCGTAATATACCAAGAAATCAATAATACAAGACTCCCGATCAGCTATGCATCACGTACTTTGACGGACCAAGAAAGGAAGTTCTCAGCCTATGAACTCGAATGTTTAGCTGTAGTATTCGCCTTCGAGAAATTCAAACCATTTTTGGAACAAACACAAGGAATTTCTACTAGAAACCGACAACCAAGCTTTGTCATGGTTATTGAACCATCCAAAACAGTTAGGTCGTATCCGAAGATGGGTGTTAAGATTAAATTGCTACAAGTTCAAAGTACAACATATTCGTGGTACCCAAAATGTAGTCGCCGATACACTATCCCGCATGTTCCAACTACCCAATACCAGACCTGGCGAAGACAATGTTGAAACCACTACTGTCAATACGCTAATAACAGAATTCCCCCTTGCATTTAAGGATATAGCACATCACCAACAACAAGATCCCAAATTGTATAAAATAATAGAACAAATAGATAAAGGAAATTATTCTGACAAATATACCTTGAGTGAACGAGTACTTTGTTTTAAAAAGGCTAACGAAAAGTCACTGAGAATAATCGCCCCGGAAATTATTAAACCCATGCTAATGGAATACTACCACTCATCAACCATTGGAGCTCATATGGGAATTAGGAAAACAATACATCGTATTAGCAAGGAATATCATTGGGAAAACATGAACAGTGAAATAACTAAGTTCGTGAAACAAAGCGAAATCTGCGCCCTGAACAAGCCAGCAAGAATCAGTCAAGTCGGAAAATTAATCTCAGAAATCCCCACAACACCCTTTTCAAAGATATACATTGACTTTTCTGGACTTTATCCCCGTTCTAAGTCAGGAAATACTATGCTATTAATTTGCGTGGACTCCTTCACTAAATTCGTGTGGATGTACCCTATGAGACGTGCCTTAGCATCTACGACAATAAAGATTCTACAAGAGAGACTATTTAAAGATTACGGTACACCAGTACACCTAGTATCTGACAATGGACCTCAGTTTAAATCGAAAGAATTTAATGACATGTGTTTTAAATTAGGAATAAACCATATTACAGTCACTGAGTACCGACTGCAAGGAAACCTAGCTGAGAGATACTTGCGAAACCTAAAATCAGCCTTAATATCTTATCACGCTAAAGATCAGACAGCGTGGGATCAATATCTATCATGGATACAATTTGCCTTCAACTCGGCGTATCATGAAGGACATAAATCAACACATTTGATTTACTGTACAAGTATAAACCGAACCACCCGTTAACCACAAAGTGGAAAATTCATGAGTTATTGCCCCGCGAAATAAATGGGAATAATATAAGGAAAATATGGAACCAAGCTCGCGCAAATTTGAAAGCGAATCTACAAAAATCGCGGAAATATCATGAGCAGAATAATTGGAAAATAAAGTACAAAGTAGGTGATTTAGTCATGTATAAAACTCACCCTACGAGTAAAGCCGTTGATAGGACCACTTCCAAACTATCATACCGATGGTGTGGCCCCTACAAGATTCACAAGTTCATCACCCCCATGACAGTAGCGCTGTACGAACCCAATACAGACAATTACGTTCGCAGAAGTCATGCGTCTCAAATAAAAAATTTGTTTTCGTGTGAAAATAAAGAAGCACGACTACGAGAAAGATAGTAAACCAAGAATACTACCTAAGTATTAAGATTAAAATATAGGCAACATCCTATATCGTAATTGAGTATAATCTCAAACACCTCGTACGAATACTAGCGAGGCCTGATCAACCTTAGCTAATGTCCTGCGAGAATAAAATAAATAATGAGAAGTCAGCTGACGAACAACAAACCTCTACCGCAGTAAACTAAAGGTAATTCTATTGTTATTGCAATACGTTATTATTATTAATAACCTATAACATGTTACTCTTTAAGATGAACACGATAGTAATAATACACTAAATTGTAGTTCACGTTTGCGACTAAGAGAAAGACAAAACTAGGAAATAAGAGGAGTAGTCGACAACAACAAAAAGTTAAAATAATCAGCGATTCTATGCGTTGAATATTATACAGGTGCGAAAACCCTTCTGTAAGAAAGTTAGAGAAACTTTAACCTTACAGCAATACTGTATATCTGTAAAAATGTAAACCGATACACACGCGAATACCTGAAATATGACGAAACCTACTCATGAGTGTAACTCCTTAAAACGAGTGAAGAAACTAAGCAAAAAAACCGGTAGTAGATTTATGAAATAGAAATAAGGTAGATTTATGTATTTGTGTATTTTATGTGTTGTATATGTATTGGATTTTAAGTATTTTGTATAGTATGTAAGATAATCGATTGATGGATCGAAATAACCTGGTGGAGAGAAATTTCAACACGAAGTTCCCTGCCAAATATAATTGTATTTCATAGATATACTTTAATACTCGCTAACGCCGCCCCTTCGACTCCTTTAAGTGGAGGAGGATGTGACGATTTAAAGGCAATTTAAATAGCACAAATTAATTTTTTTGTTCTTATAACAAGTGAGAGTATAATCCACCCTCCCTCTGTACCCAGATACCTGTATCAACTTGTAAAAAGGCTAGTACGAACATGCAAAGTACACTGTTATTAAGCGAAAACTAATAATCCTTCTATTTAAATAAAAGACGTAATAATAATAAATGAAATACCTAACCCCTAACTAAGAAAAGGTAGGATAATTTATAGTAGTTAATTAATGGACAATTAATAATAATAAAGTACGAACTACTTTTCTCTCGGCGTGTAAACTGCGCCCGCTTCCATACTCCCTGCCGCTAAACTAACGCCAGTCGACCGAGAATCTCTGACATGTAAGCAGCTCGAAAATGTGTCGTGAAGTTAAACTTACGTTTATGTCGCTAAAACTGATGTAACAAGAAGTTAGTGCTACTCATTTAATTAATCCACATGTAGCGAAAGCGAAATGAAACTTAAAACTAGTAATGTAGTTCAGATGTTGAGAAAATATTATTAATAAATAAAAAACTTAGCCGACACATCTCTTTATGAAAAGTAAGTGGTAAGATATGTTCTATACCATGTAAAAGGTAACATCAGTGCTGTTTAAAAAAAAAAAATTAATGTGAAAAGTGAACACCAACGCCAGGAGAGAAGTTTCGACAACTGTACGAACTCCAAGTAGCAGAATCCCAGCGTCATGACCTAGACCACTATACAGAAACAACCAACTAAATGGAGGATCCAGATGGACAACGAACTACATAACTACACCCAGGAAGACCTACTGAAGAGGATCATCTCGACCGCCAGCCGCAGACTCACGTTATACTCAGGTGACACTAAACCATAACTTCTGTGCATACATTGTTTTTAACAACCTCAACAAAAAAAAAACAGTAAAGTTTTTTGTAAAGACTTTTTAGATCACATAAATATTAGCATATTAATGTTTGTAGTTTCTGTAATGCTATAGTAATAACCTGATAATGCTTAAAGGTAAAGTTAATATGAAATTACATCAGACTATTCTTCAAATAGTTTGGATGATGTTAAAGTATGTTAGAATATTATAAAGTTAGAACCCGGATCCGTGGTAATCAAAGTAATACACAGCTGTATGATCTTGAGATACTAAGAGTAACAATTTAAAGAGAATTTGATACAGAATCTATAAGAATTTTCCTTTAAAAGTAAAGTAAAAATAAAAAGATGACCATTAAAGCTATTATGTTTATATCCGTAGTTAAGATACAATAATAAAGAGATGTTTTCGCTAATATCCAGAGAGTGAATAAATTTATGTAACCTTGGACAAATTCCTGATATATACTGCGACGTATTTTTATATGTTGCAAATAAAAATTTATTTGTTTTTGCGGAGCCCCACGATCTTGGAGCGCCAAATATATACAACGTATTTATGTGTGTGAATTTTTATATGTACTTTAATTTGTATAGCCCCACGTTCTTTGGGAGCCAAATATGCAACAATACATATACATAAATACATATACATATACACAAATTTAGCGTGACCGGTCTCACGTTCAAGATTGACAAATTATGTAACAATATAACATTTAAATTGGGTTTCAGGTGTATCTGCAATAAGAACTCTATGTAACTTGTAACGGTATTTCAAATTTATTTGATATTATTAAAAATTGTGCACATGGCACTGACTTCGATTTAAAACATTCGTTATTATTTGTTATTATGCCGTAAGGCTTATGCTATATACATCCTTACTGACTAAATATTCTATTCTACTAATTGTTGTATTAAAGAAAAATCCCATTTTCAGACTACTCAGTCAATTAATGTGTTTCAAAATATCAATATTTAAATCTCTTTTTATATATTGTAATGTACTCAAAATATTAATAGTTATTGAATTTATCTTTTGTTTCTCAGTACTGTTTTATCTCAAATACTAATTGTTTTCATTTAAATGCTTTGTATTCATTTTATTTCATATTAATTTGAGCTCTTGTTACGTTAATCGTATTTCTAAAACATCTATGATTTTAATTCTACTTTACAAGAAACATTGGCTCTTATTTTTAAATAAAATAGAAATGTCTTTAATTGTCTTTGAGTTCATTGTATGATTAAGATATAAATAAGTTGTTTATCACCTTATTGTCATCAATCATACTCGATCATTTTTATCCATCTGTAACTGTCCTCGTCTCGCAGTCCAGCGTCGGCTGTCTCTCTTCTCCTCTTGTCCAGCGTCGGCTGTCTCTCTTCTCCTCTTGTCCAGCGTCGGAACTCTCCTCTTGTCCAGCGTCGTATCTCTCTCTGGAACTCTCCTCTTGTCCAGCGTCGTATCTCTCTCTGGAACTCTCCTCTTGTCCAGCGTCGAATCACTTCTTCTTGTCCAGCGTCGTATCACTCTCTGGAACTCTCCTCTTGTCCAGCGTCGAATCACTCTCTGGAACTCTCCTCGTGCTGTTTCTGACGTCAATGGATCTTCTTATGTAATTCTTCTTATGTACTGCTGTTATTATTTAAAAATGATTGTATTTACAACTTAGTTACATAGTTGTATGTAACTGGAAAATTTAAACTATTTACAAAAAATAAATACGCCGTGCGGACGGGCATAAGCTCCCGCTGCACCGTGGATGATTTAAGAAAGAGACCCACTGTAGCTTGCGTGTCCTATTTATACCCATGTCTTGGTCGACACCTGCAGTGGTACGAAATCGACATGTCAGAAACTGTCTCTGGATTCAGTTCCCCCACTCTTTGTCAAATTCGCTATTTCTTATATTTCTGCGAATTGCAGAGTCCTGTAAGTATACTCTTATATTTATCTTATAACTATTTTTACAACACATGTTCACTGTAATTTTGGACATTGCAACTTAACCCTTTCGATTTGTACACAGTTATTTCACTATTACACTCCTGCGGTGTGGCACTTTCGCGTGGTTTTCGTACACAGTATTTAGTAAATTTTATTACATTTTATTGTGGTTTTGGATTTTAATTCTTAATTATAGTTTATGAATAATTACGGAAAAACAGTAATTGTGCAATTATTCATCTTGGGGTGGTAAACTCGCCTGCATAGACCTGCGTTCACACACACTAGCAAAATACTGGTGTACACACTTTCAGTTACATTTGTGTGTGTGTGCACGTCGATTCAGGTCGAAACACCTGTTCATATTTTTGTCTGAGCCAAGCTTGCAATCCCTGACATGCTTATTTCTAATATATTATTAATTATTTACAGTTTATTAGGTAAATTTAAATTTTTATATTCAATGCTCAGTACATCACTTATTTGTACTGTCGCAATACATTGTCATAATTTGTTGGTAAGTAATATTTACTAACTACGGCAGCTAGTTTAATTAACAGCAAACAATTAAACTGGTTCCCTATGTTATAATGTCTTAACAGGAGAGACGTTATAAGCACGTCAAAAATACTGGACGATAGTTTTCTGCTTTCAGGCCTTTAGAAGCGGGATGACGATCGCTTCCTTCCATAGATTTGGATACTCCCCTTGCGTTCATATAGCGTTACAGAGTGCCAATAATGTAGCCATAGCTACATCCGGCAGTTGACGTATAATACTATAGGCCTAAGCAATATCGTCCGGTTCCGTCGTTGTGTCGCCGGCAGCGCGGACAGCGGACTGTAATTCCCTCATCGTGAAAGGCACGTTTAACAAATTTCACTCTAATTAAATTTGTTGTGCCCCACGTTCTTTGGGAGCCATTTACATTTAGAGCATTTATGCTAATTTATGTGAATTATTAAATTATTCAATTAATTTGAATATTTATCAAATCAATATAATTTACACAAGTATGTTATTCTGACAATTCATTGGGTGATTTGAGTGTATTCACTGTTAATTAGCATAATTATTGAGACTCTTTGTAAGCAATAAGATAGAATTACTTGAAACATGACAAATTAATTATTTGAGGTTGATCGCAATAATGAACGCAAGATATATATACGCAATAAATACTTATTTATTACACATTATTGATTAAGCAAATTCTTGACCTACAAATGAAATTATGTCCTGTAAATACATTCAAACAAAACACATAATAACATAAATCATAATAATATTCGTTTCGTTGTTCCCTGAAAAACAAGACATACAATGCTATCAAATACAACACAATAATATATATGCACAAACAATAAACAATCAAATATACTTCATTCTAAGCTAAATGCGTTCATTAATGCCCTCAGATGAATGACTTTAATATTTAACATTATTAATTTTACGATTTATATAGATCTCTCGGGAGTAGCTCTTTGAAAAGAGACAGTCCAGTAGTATGTATCAACTAGTATTTAAAAACATAAGGACTTAACTTGTAAAATGCATATCCACAAATTCCATCGGTGTGAGATTCTATCCGTTGATGGTTCCATGTGCGAGGTTATCGCTGTTGATCGTTGCGCACTGACACTTTCACTTGTGATAATCCCACTCGCGTTATGTGTAGTGTGACGTCGGAGTTATTCGCTTGGAATAAGTGTCTTTACAGTATATGTGTTAAAGATGCAATCATCGTTATTGGTGTAGTTTGATTTAGGGTTTGATGTGAGCGTGTTTCAGGTAGCTAATTACTTTTGTCTACCTTGGACGCGATGTGCGCTATGTGTGCATTAGTGTTCATGAGTGTTAATCCACTTAGTTCATATGCCCAAAATTAGAATGATTATGGTTGGCTAGTGTTTTATAATGTTTGAAATTGTCGCACAATGTTTTACTGTCGAAATGTTAATTCACTCGTAATGCATTATATTCATGCCGAACGTATTCTAAAGTCTCTCGTATACACTTGGCATTTAACGATATTGATGTACATTCGCACTGCTTGTTACTGCGGTAAGTTCGGTAACTCGGATAATCTATCGAACACGCGTTTTGTAGAACTGAGATTGAATTGAAATGTCTAAGTTCGACTAAGACCGAGACTTGGTTATAACTATATCACTGACTGACTAACTGATTTGAAAGTTGAGTAAGTCGGAGTAAGTACCGAGTAAACTATTACAACTGTTAATCATATTACTGCTATTACTGAGCAATTACCACTATTACTACTGAGCTCCGCGTCCTCGTAACCAGTTTTTATCAATCACCATCTTCCAGAATGCAATTTTCTTACATCCACGCCTACGGCCGTTGTTGATAGGTTCATAATTTCCTTCCACCTTGTAGATTTTTGGTCATCGGTTTCCTGATTCGTCGTCCAAGTCGTCACTACTCTCTCCACCAGTTCCTTTGGAAGATGCCAAATTCTGGTTGGTCGTTGGACATCCCCCGGAGTACCCCAGCGACGAACGTTGCGTTGTTTCTCGGAAAATGGAGCAATTGCCCGCCTGTCTATCAATCTTTTGTTTCCATGTTCGAGGCTCTCTGATATTGCTTTTGTTAAGAGTCTGCAGTGTTTTGGTCCATTGTTCGTTCACCCTTCGTTTTTTCCCGTCAATTACCAACTCTTCGCTGGGCGTCGTCCCTGGACGGCTCCCACGCTTTCTAGTTGTAAATCTGACTTGACGTCTGGGTTTGTTTTCATGCTGGGCTGAGTACGTATGTCGTATTCATTGAATACCCGTCCCATTGTCTACATATTCGTCAAGATTTCTCTGCACCCTTTGTTATTGAGTATTTCATTCATACGTACGCGTGTTACAACTTAACCCCCACAGCATGTGTTCCATCTAACTTCTGCGTAACCAGGCTACTGGACTCTGCCTTTTATTTGGTTTGTTTTGGTGTTGTAAATCGTAGCTAAGTTCGTTCTGTCAACGATGTTCCCAGTTTTCTATTGTTACGTGTACTCGGACGTTTCTTCATTGTTTCTCCACTGGCGTCGGGTCTGACGTGTGTCTAATCGTTCTTATTTACGACTCGGGCCTGGTTGTTAACTCGGGTGTGCATGAGCGTACCTCTTGATCACAAAATTATAAATTTTAAAATTTTTGAGCGCTATACACGTTATAGCTCCTGTGCCCTTCACATTTGAAGTCAATGTCGCGTTCGACTTCATCTTTCCTGGTGAATAAATTAAGAGGATAACTTTCTGTACTACTGACCTCGGCATATCTCGCAGCCAAGGTGTCATCAATTTTATCGGCGTTGCAAAGTAATTCAACATCATGCTCGATGCATGAGATAGGCTTAAACACTAACGTGCCAGCGATTGTTCTGATCTTCCATATCCACTGGATGTCACTGGGGTCGACCGTGTTGTGGTCGAGATGTAGGTTTCCCAGCTAGATCGTTTTGCAGCGAGTATTGTTCTACGAGCAGCGGCTCCAAGTAGCTTAATAGCTGACACAAACTTTACAAACGCGTTTCAAATCTAACAGACATTGTTTTCGACTCGGTAGAACTGAATTTACTCAATAAGGGGTTCAAATATAATTTGCCTGACTTGACTAAAAATCACGCAATGCGTGAAATGATACATACGGAAGCGGCTATAAAAAGCGTACCAGATTTGAAATCACAGAATGAATTAAGAGTTTCAATCAACAACAGAATAGGTAGGTCCCTCAGAACAAATAATAATAGTATTATGTCATCACTGAATAATCTTAAGCAAAAATATGCAAACGACATAAAAGTTTTAAAACAGATTAACAATAAAATAATAGAACAGAATGCAATAGTCGCAAAAGCCGACAAAGGCAATACCTTGGTTATTATGCATAGAGACATATACTACCAAAAAGTATATGATTTTATCAAGAACAACAATATAAAATCTATAGATTCAGATCCTACTCAGAAATACATGAAACACCTTAATAATGCAATTAATAAGTGCACAAATCTTTTTAGTGAAGCCACGCGCCGCCATCTAAAACCTATGACAGCATATGCCCCTCAATTCAACGGACTACCTAAAATTCATAAACCCGACACTCCAATAAGGCCACTTATAAATTACACCACGGCACCAGGGTACAAAATTTCGAAGAAACTGGTCAATGTAATAAAAAACAACGTAGTTTTGGATAATAATCATTGCATAAAAAATAGTATTGAGTTGGTAAATCTAACTAAAGACATGAATATTAGTAGCCAGCACAAATTTGTGTCGTTTGATATAACTAACCTGTACACTAGTGTACCAATACAGGCAACTATGAACATTCTGAAAATTAATTTGGAAAAACCGGTAATTTTAGTTCACAGGAAATATATGAGTTATTAATTCTTCTTGAGGTTATACTAAAGCAGAACTATTTTACATTCGATAATAGATTTTTTATTCAAGAAGAGGGCCTGGCTATGGGATCACCTCTATCTGGATTGTTGGCGGACATATATCTTAACTATTACGAGAATGAGTACTTGCTTTCAACAAACAACAAATTACATAACAAGATAAAATTTTACAAACGCTATGTTGACGATACCTTTGTCATTTTCGACGGTACCACGAGACAAATACACACGTTACTGAATTACATGAATAATATCAATACAAACATACAGTTTACGGTTGAAATAAGAGTCGAATAATGAAATTAATTTTCTAGTTTTAACATTAATAAAACAAAATAATAAATTTCGATACAAAATATTCAGGAAACCCACTGCAACAGATGGCGTTATACACGCGGATTCCTTCCATCCTCTATCACAAAAAGTGGCAGCTTTTAATAGCCTTATACATCGGTTACATATTGTACCTCTGGATCCGCTAGATTACGCTGAGGAAGTAAACGTAATTAAACATATAGCGGTGGCGAATGGATATCACAGCTCGTTGATAGAACGGTTGTCCCGAGCACAATGTGCCCGAAACTCAAACACCGAAAACATTGCATTGGCTGAGGGATGAATGCTGTTACACTCAGCCTATAAATGCCTGCTCTCACCTTTTCTGACAAAGTTGTCCTGTTGAAGGTTAGGAATGGGACGCAGGTGGGAATCTCTGTCCATCCCTTCGCGCCATTAGTCTCCGACATGATATAACGCCTTGAGGGGCGAGCTCAGTTGCAATTTCTTCCTCTGTGCGGTTCAGAAGATCCCCGCACACTACCGTTCCCTTTAGGATGATACGATAAACGACTTCTACGTCTTTGTCACCTATCTTCTGCAGCTTAAGTAACCTCGAACCCTGTTGATTGTTTACGGTCCCGACAAGTAGTCCACCTGCGGCTTTTCTGATGTCCTGTACGGCTGATCCACCGCAACCGGTTACAGCTTGAGGCTCACTTTTGCGAAGTCACCTGCCTTCCGTTTCACTACGAGATACCTCGGCACCGCCGGCACATTGCCAACGACGTCACGAATCTTTCGGCAACAACCGAGGGGAAATATCTCCTTCTCTTTACCCTTTGAGGAAGCATTTTCCCTTGACGAGCGTTTTATGGCTCCCTCAATCCGAGAATTATTTTGAGAATCTAAAATTTTGATCCCAAGATTATCGGGGAAGTGTCACACTGCGGCGTCAGAGCTCTCGAGTACCACGGCTAGCACTAAATACAACAGAGTGCTTCCTAATTATCTGAGGCCATCGTTTCTCCACTCACTAATGCAGAGGCCATCCACTCATTGCCATGATCGGTTCCACGCATCATTACGGTGCGTTTTCGAGCGGTAATAATAATAATAATTATTATTATTATTATTATTATCATTGCCGCATATAAAAACAACTGACTACCTAACCTGCAGTAGTTAAGTGGATGAAAACAAATCAGTTTATGCAAAATGTAAATATTCTGGCACTATTTTTCTTGACTCGCTGGATCGTTTGGTATGGGTATACCGAGCCTTACGAATTACGGAATAAAAATGATGTGTCGTTATACATCATTCGAAAGACACTTATATCATTGATGCCGGTGGGGGAGGCGAGAGGCGTTTTTCTGCCACTTTAATGGGCAATACAGAACTCCCCTGCTCAGCACATAAATATCGACTGCCGCGACAGCGGTTATGCAGAAACACTTTGTTTGCCACTAAAAATGACATACGGCGTCGGCGTCGGCGTCTGGACGCTCACGTTCATGTGTTAAATGATTTACAGACACAAAGCACAAATATTTACAAACATTTCGTGCTTCAGTGGATTATGCTACTACTGTACTTACCTTCTATTTTCTTATGTCAAATCTAGTGCTTTTACCTACGACATTTTAAGCAAACTTTTCCGGGTTTATTTTATTTGAACGAACCTATGGCCACTGCTGTATGTCCAAACTAGTGTTAATATTATTCACCACAGTTCATTAAATCGAGTGTTGGTTGTACCAATCGTCTGTCTGGCTTGTTGATCTTTGCTTAGTAGTCGGATGGGTAGATGAATAACCAGCGCCATTAGGCCCTCTTTCTAGCTAAGAAAAGTAAAAACTTTTGTCTATTAAAATGTTTTTATAAATCGTTATTTTATTTAATTAGCTATATATCGTAAAATGTCTCCTTAGCAAATATTGTGTAGATCTTTATAGCGTAGACAAAAGTACAAGCAATATACTACTGGGGATACTCGTTTCATCTAATGATTGCTATAGGCCTACAGAGTCTTTTATGGCCGTAAAATCGTAACAAATATTGTGTAGATCTTTATAGTGTAGACGAAAGTACAAGCAGTATACTACTGGGGATACTCGTTTCAACTAATGATTGCCATACAGAGTCATTTATCGCCGTAAAATCGTAACAAATATTATGTAGCTCTTTATAGTGTAGACGAAAGTACAAGCAATATACTACTGGGGATACTCGTTTCATCTAATGATTGCTATAGGCCTACAGAGTCTCTTATGGCCGTAAAATCGTAACAAATATTGTGTAGATCTTTATAGTGTAGACGAAAGTACAAGCAATGTACTACTGGGGATACTCGTTGCATCTAATGATTGCTATACAGTCATTTATGGCCGTAAAATCGTAATCGTTATAACGGCAGATTAACGCATTCCACATCAACTAATAACACGGAAAGCTGTTGTACCTTCCGAAAATTTATCCAAGGACAAATTTATCTGATACATTATGTAATATAGATAGATGATTATTACGATGCATTACGAATATGGAAATCTAAATTCAGATTCGGGGCATGAATTGACAGGGAAACAATTCTGATCACTGTCTTGTACGCAGGCGCTGTAGACATGTGGCTATAAGTGAACGCGATCTGAAGAGGGTATTTACCAGTTGTCATAAGATGAGGAAAGAATTTCAACTGAAAATTTTCTAAAATAGAACAAAAAGTTGAAAAATTTTTGAAAGAATTATTGATTACTAGCCGATCGGTGGTAAGTCAATTTTACCGTATGATCGACGCTGTGGCCTAGTTTAAGTGTACAAATCTTGTACGAAAAAATTATATAATCTCTAAATGGCAGTACAATGACCTTATTAGAAACGCATAAAAAAACTGTCTGCAAAGATGTTGATTCTTGTGACATTAAAGTTTCTGAGTTGGCGGACTGGCTGTTACAAAAACAATTAGTCGCTGAAAACTTTCGACAGTTCCTGGATCCTAAATACCAGTAGCTCTCCGTCAGAAAGCTAGCAATCAGATGAAGGTACCAGTCTGGGAGCTGGACTTTCCGGGGTTTAAATAAAAGCTCATCGTCTCATATGCTGTCTAAGGCTTCCTCAACATCTAAGAAACATCCAACGGTCTGTTCTCTCCGACACCCGGCGTCCGTGATGTATTCCACCATTTTCATCAGCTGATGAGTGGTGGAATGTCCTACACGGAAGCCGAACTGTTCGGGGACCAGCACGTCAAAGTTAATTAGATGGGCTTGTACACGACGCTGTACGGGACGCTCAAAACCCCTTGATGTAGCGGATAGAAGACTGATGATCCGGAGGTTGTCGGAGCGGTAAGCGTCCTTTCCCTCCTTAGGGATCACGATGACCGTCGCCTTTCGCCGTTTCTTGGAAAAGTAAGCCTGTCTGAGACACGCGTTGAACAGATCAGTCAAAAACTGGACTCCAGGCTCCGGAAGAAGACGTAGAGCGGTGTTCGATACATCGTCCGAACCTAGAGCTTTTCTTGGCTGAATTTCAGCGAGCCGATCTGAGATTTCTCCCAAAGTTATGGGTTCGGGCTCCGCCGTGATAGAAAGAGACAGAAAGTTTTCCACGTCCATCTCGACCTGCTCGTCTATGTTCCAATGCATGGGTGGGTTAGGAACAAACTGTCGCTCGAAACACAAGCCCAAATACTCGACCTTCTCCTCCGGGCGACCCAGGAGTTCCCCGAACGGTCCAACGATGGCGGGGAGAGGAGGTCGTCGTCATTGCGCTTGGTATTCTGTACGGGTGACTTTGCAGATCCGCATCCCCCGTTCGGGCCACAGCGAGTTCCCAACAGCCCCGGCAAAACAACTTCAGGCTGCCACGCAACCGTCCAGTGAGCCGGTTATAAGCTGCCTTATCGACCGGATCAAGGGTCCTCTGCCAACTTTTCCGGAAGTAATTCCTGTCACGAGCGAGAAGGGAGACTTCCTCAGGGATACGTTGGTAGTCGGGCGTAAGACCGGTTCTCATACGAGAAGACATGTCCACCGCTTAGATGATTGCCTCATCGATTCCGGCAACAGCTTCGTCGATGAGGCGGACGGTATTGAGTGGACAATCGACGGCAAAGAGCTAATCAGTTCTCGTAGTTATGTCTGTTATATATATATACCCGCGCGTGTATGTATGCTAGAGAGAGAGAGAGTGACGCGCGGAGGAGTAATAAAAAGATCTGTAGACTCTAGAAGTGGATAATTTAGAAAACCGCCTTTCAACACACAAATTCTAATACGAACTTCCGGAGAACGAAACTCAATATTCTGCTAAACAAACGTTACTGAGGAGGCAATAAGTCTTTCCCAATGTATTACGTGGACTTGCTGATTTATAATTATCTAATATCATAAACTTATTCGTCTCAAATACATATAAACAAACAGCTAAATGCATTTACTATTTTAACACATAGGCACCAAATTATTTTATTTGTCCTATACCTTGTCTTATTTTATTTTTGCCCTACGTTTTATATAGAAATCTTTGAACACTGGATAGACTTTGCAGAAGACTGTAAACTATCTAAAATTATTAAAAAATTAATTTACATTTACCTAATAGATAATGTTTAATGCTGTTATCCAGAATATAATCTTTGCAAACATAATAACTTTGTTTGAAAGAAAGACAATAAAACTTACACATTTTATTGCAACACCTGTCATACAAAACTAGACAATTCATTTTTTTAACTATGTATATTTGAATTTCTGGAACAGGCTACTATATAACTGAGCGGGAATAGAAACCAAATTATTTTATCGTTACTTTGCCGCAAAAATTGGAAGTTCACTGCGATTTCGTTACTGAGAAGTTTGATTACGTGGAGATAATTGATTATACTTACATTTTCACTAAAATTTACTTTGCACAGAAAGAATTAATTATGTGTAGATTTTCGTTACCTACCTAGGAGTTTGTTATTCTGAAGTTCGATAGTATTTAAAATATTGAACAGAACATTTAAAATTATTTGTATCGAGTTAATTAGACTTTTGACAGGCTTTAAAGTTGCCTACTTCAAGCTGTCTTGAGTGGCTTACGGTTCTAACTTGGTTAACTTGGTTTTACACAGGTGACAACCGTGTCAACGAACAGCTGGGCTTGGGAGTGCTGCACACCATGTTAGTGAGAGAGCACAACCGAATTGCCAGCGAACTCTCCGCCCTCAACCCCCACTGGGACGACGAACTGCTCTACCAGGTAATATACCTTTTACATTCTTGTTATATGATCTGTTATATTAATAAATAAGTGCTACTTAGGCATTATTTTGTTCTTCCTTCTGCCAGCTATGGAGCATGTTAATTCAACTGTTTTCTTCTTTGAGCTTCAACTTCTGCCAGGTATTCCTGCATTCGTCATCGGCGTGCTTCTTTCCTTTCATCAGCCTCGTCTTGCCTCTTCTTAGCTTTGGTTTCTCAGAAAATAAAGGATTGATAGACAAACTGGAAGCCAAAGAAAGATCTTGAAGAATATCTTTGGCCCGGTCCATAATATTCTTACATAACCCGAACGAGCCCAGAGAGATTGGCCAACAGGATCTTTGCCTAATTTCTAAGTAAGGAAACAAAAGGGGCCTGTTTCACCAAGGCAAAAGGGATCTGGAGGAAGTGGAAACCATCCATAAGTGTGTTTCTGCAACTTGGAGAATACCAGGGATTCCAGAAAATGTCCAAGTTGCGAACAGACAAAGGAAACGCACCGAAAACGAATACAGGAAATTCGGCCAAGGAAGAAAATTGTTAAATTAACGTGGTTTATAGCTGGCCGAAACGTAACAAATCTGCATATTCTGAAATTTACATGTAGACCTACAAAAATGTATACGTAAATTAATAAAATTTTTGTAATTTAATGTTAACGTTTAATGTTGTATGTCTTTAAGCATTAACTTTGCTTAATGCGTTAATGGATAAAGAAACGAAAACACAATTTTTCTCACTGTTTCGTTTGCCAAATAAACTTTACAAACACAAATGACCTGAAGGAATAATATTATTTATGGAATATATATGGCAGTAGGCATTCTAACTCCCATATGTAATGTAGCAGAGAAGAAAGCATTTTATGATAGTATATAAAGACGCTATGTGAATAAGTAGAGACTGCAGCTTTGAACATTACATATTAGTTGATAAGGAACATTGTGAAAATTTTTATTTTTAAGTATTCTTAGATTTGTAAAACAACTGCAGTGCACTTGCAGTTAAGTGCAGTGAGATGGTGCGTAACGGGGCGCTTAGCTGCATATATAGTGCGCGTGTGCGAGGGTACGTAATTATTTTACGGTATGTTCATTAATAACGCGTTAATTTAAATAACTTTTGGGATATGGAAAATTTTGAGTTGGGACTAATATCAGAATACTCATAATAAAAGGACCTATCTGCTGACAATAGTTATTTTAAAAAAAAAAACTGTAATTAAATGTATGCTTTTTAAAGTAAAAATGTTTTATCGCCCATGAATTTGATCGTGATAATATTCAGGTTTTGAACAAGAATTTTTCTTTTTGGAAGCCTTCTTGGACAAGAACGCTTGTAGGAAAAACGCTTATCGTCTGTAGAAAAATCATGAGTAAAGGTTACTGAAGAACCAATCAGATTACGAGAATTTAGTAGATGAAAATAATTTTGGATGGATAAATCAGTTTCTTTTCGGAATCGATAACGCGTGATTGTTGTGCTAGTACAGACTTTTGGTGTGCCAATCACGACAAACACAAGTTAGAAAATTCCTAGAGTAACTACGAGAATTATTATAATTGTGCTAATCCGCGAAAGTTCAAGGTATTCCGATTAAGTATATAAACACTCAACTTTATTGGAATGGTATAAGTAAAACACATCAGAAGCAGTAACTGTATCTGTTCGCGGTGAAAGTGTATTAACCGTGCCCGTGAGAAATACCTACACGGCTGAAAGCGACCCTGAAGCCGGACAGAGTATATCAACCCACGTACTCATCCAGATCCAGGATCAACCCATCGCCTGAAGGATCTGCAGTCGACATTAAAGGGAACTGAACTTATATTATTTATGTAAAATTATAAAAAAAGTTATTTAAAACAAATTCTCTTGTCACATCAGTAAAGACTTTATAGAAAATAAGACAAAAAGAACTTTTAATTGTTAATTTATTTTATTGCATAGATAGTAAATTTTAGGTTGTGTTAGAAATCTCAACAGAGACAGAGTACTGTAATTATTTTTTATAAAATGTATTATAAAGTCAGTAGTAGTCAGAAAAAAATAGCATCATTAATAAATCCACTTCATTCCAATAACATATATCTCGACTACTTATTCTATGCGACACCGCAATACATATCTATTCCCATTTTGTGGTTGTAAATGTACTAAAATAAAAAGATTTATACAAAGACATCAGTAAAATTTGTCGTTTCTGTTGTTCATGTTCGTAATCTGCATGACACAGAAGGCATATTACAGGTTTCACTGGCGATGTACGATTTACATAATTTTATTTTTAAAGTTTAATTTTGTTTTAACATAGTTAGTACGCTCCAATATTAACGCAGCCTTCACCAAAACTCTTTAAAACTCCTGGTGACCGGCTTATCTCGACATAAAGTCATTTTCAAAACGGCTCATCGCATTTCCGGAGTACGACACAATGTCATCTAATAGGGACTGAATCTTAAAGTATTCAGTTATTAATTAGAGGCAGTAAAGAGCCCGACCAGCGCTTAGGGGCACGCACAAAGATCGTCGCGATTTGCATGCCAAACTTTCTGATAAAACAATATCGAGGTTTTGAACGTGAACACAACGAGAACATTAAACCGGTGGTGAGATGTATTAATTACTTACTGTTAAGTAGCGGCTGGGGGCGGCTTTATTGTTCTTACCCCCTTCCGTAATATCGCGTTGATCGCGCCAACAAGACATTTAGAATATGTTTCTCATCAAAAACGAAATAACCACCGCACCACGACCAATTTTCTTTCTCAAGACAATTAGTTTTTATTGCCGACGCTGGCGCTGTGCGGTCGGTAATTGGCGTCGTCCTCGCCCCTCCCCCGACCACTCACAGCTTTTCTTAATAGAGTTTCATTTGCAAAACTGAACAGCGAGAAGTGGAGTGCGCACCGCCTGAAGCGGCTATTTAACATGAGCCCCAAATTTTAGGGGTAGCAGTAAGAGAAGACGGCGGTGGAGGTGGAGGGTTTGTAGCGTATTGTAAATAATTCAACTTGTCTTTGTGTCCTGCTGCAGGAGACTCGACACATAGTGGCGGCGCTTGTGCAACACATCACTTACTCCGAGTTCCTGCCACCGTTGTTGGGCAGAGCCAACTTGCGCAAGTACAAGCTACTCCTCAGGGATGAGGTACGCCATTCTACTGATATTTCTAAACAAATATTGACTTTGTTTAATGAGAAAAGTTCTGGAAACGTTCGGTACGAATTAAGCAAACAGTTTTATGCATTGTTCCTTCATCTCTAAACTTACGTTATTCGCCTTTTGTAATGCAATACTCCACGACAAACAACTGGAGAAAATGACTAGACTTAGCGGAACTATTTAATGACATTTCTATTACAATGAAATTTAACATAAATAATTAAATATTGTTGCTTTAAAGATACACGATTTAAACAATAATTGTTGATTGCATATAAACAATAATAGTTACCACGAACACTATTTAAAATTACTAAATAAATTTCAGTTTTAATCATTTACCAATACGGAAAATAGTTGGGCGGGATATAGCTAACTGGGAAAAACGAAAAGGCTGCTGAGCATGATTTTTGTTTGGTTTTATAATTCTCGCGTCGTCATCACCATGATTTTTATTAAAATTAACAATACCTCTTACCAGTCTTGTCTATTTCTTCTTCTTTTCGTGTCTTTCTACCATAATTCAACATACGCTACGGGATGTGACAATTTTGCAAGAAGCTCATGTTTTCTCCCCATTGATAAAAGCGTATTCTTTCAAAGATCAATTGTGTTATCTTCACGTTGGGATATAACGTTATCCTGCAATTAGATCCAGTATTGCAACTCTTAAATGTCACAACCAGTGCTTCTGTTTTCTATAAACTATAAAGAAATATACCCCCCGCGTGTTGGTACGCCAAATATAATTAAAATGTGTTACGCCCCTTGTTCTGGAACGTCAATTTAACAATTATAATCTATTAGTGATGTAATAATTTCTCGTGATGAGATGCCAAATTAACAAATAATGTGTTTTGATGTTAATTAATTGGTTTGTTAACTACTTCACAAGTTATTAAGTTTGAGTTGTGATTTATAATCTTCTTAAGCTTCCTAGGTGAAGCGTCAAATAGAATAATAATTTGTTTGTGATTGTTATTAATTAAGTATATATATTTATTAGAAAATTATGTTTTAGAAGTCGTTGTTCAATTCCTTTGATGGCATGTACTAAATTTAATCTTTAGGTGTTTTCAAATAATTGACAACGTACACCAGGCTTTACAAGGTTAACTTAATTTATTACAATTAATAGCATTGATGTCACACTCATGATTTCCTGAAAAGAAATACAACATATACCTTGCAATATGACTTACTACATCAATCTATCATTTACTATTTTGTTAACACTTGCTTAATCTCCTATAATCTCTTCTTTTAGTTACTTATTAGACATTAACAATCATAATTATACCTTTTATTCTATCTTAAAGAATTCCTAATAAATGGATTCATAAAGTATTGGATAAAAATTAATATTATCTGTAAAAGTTGTCTTATGAATTTACCCTGACTAGCTACTAGTTATTAATTTCTTTAAATATTATTATTTATGAGTTCTTTCAGATGAACAGACAGTGTTTTTCTTAATTAGTAGTGCATGTATATAAATTTTACTTGATGGTACGTTAATCCATACTACGGCGGAGAGTCCTCTGCGCTGCCATTCTGTATCTCTCTGTCTCCAGGTTCCTTGAAATCCTTGCGGCTGGCATTATTACCTCGTAGAATACACTCGTACTAATCACTTCTCCTCTCGCACTCCGACACATATATATATATATATATATATAACTTTTGGTTTAGTTCTTGTGATTGGAATCTCGAATTTTAATACATGTTATTCGATAACTCTAAATTTTGCTGAATTGTTTCTACTCAAGTGTCATTGAATTATGCTGAGTATGTTAAGGGTTTCTTGGAATTATACTAAGTGTTGTGTGCTCTGTGTTTTATTCGCACTGTTCTCCCGCGGATTAACTTTGTTAATATGCCATTTGATTATATTTAATGGTGTTAATAGTTATAATTGTCTTTAATTTCATGACCGTAATTAGTTCAACTACCGGTTCTCTTTTGCTATCACTATTACGACATTATGTCTATCTCTTACGCTTTTTACTGCACTTCAGATAGGAATAACGTCTTTGGTAATGATATTAATTCAAGACGACAAACTGAGTCGATTTTAGGCAAACCTCGACATGTCCTTTAAACCACTAAGTCCCATTACCGGCTTCCGATTCTCGACTGTTCGTACTTATAAATTCACATCGACTCTTCAACAGATACGACTTTACTCCGTTACGTCTTCCGCACTCCCGTCAGTTCCGATATATAAGTTATACGACTCTTGATATCAGACTCTCGACTTCGGCTATTAGACACAAGATATAAAAATCCCGATACAAGACTTCCGATATACGACTTCAGTGATCATACTCTCCGATCTATGAAACAAGACTTGAGACTTAAGCCCTCCGCTCGCGGTAAACACTCTAGTTTATACCCCGAATCCCACTACATTCTCTACTTCCCACTCAACTTCCCAACTTCTTCGCTTCTATCGGTTTTTAGTTATTTTCTGGTGAAAACCCTCCTTAACACTCTAGATTTTCTTCTGGCATCGTTTTCATTCGTTCCTCCAGCTCGTCTCCTTGGCAACCTCTTCTTGTAGTAACGCCTTCCTCAATTCTCGACTCTGATAGGCTTCCGGATTCCCTACCCTTAAAAGTTCCTGGTTGGCTCCACCCATCGTTTGAGGCGGATGACCAATTTAACGTCTGTCTATCACCCTTGTATCTTGGCGTCTTGTCCTTTCAGACAAAGTGCTTTTAATTGCTGCGTGGCTTCTCATCTGCCCTTTTGTTCAACACGTGTACTGCTGCTTACCAGTGACCAATGCTCGCATTGTCTATCAGCTTCTCCTAGTTGTTCTCACGACTGGTGTGGACAATTCTGAGTATCCCATACAGCTGTTACATCTGCTCTCCAGGCCTTCCTTAGCTGCGCACCCTTCTGGTAAAGCTGGACGTCCCGCAGTTCGTTAATTGCGCAAACGTATTGTCGTCACTCAAGCCGGGCCTTTCCTGTCTATTGTGGCAATGTAACGCCGCGTTTAGTGTTCAGCTCAACGCACGTGGCTTATTGTCTCTCGTATAGCGTCGCTATGTCGCCCTGTCTGCCCTTCTTTGTCTCTTCTTAGCGATACATTTCTCCTTTGTTTCTCTTAGGTCCAGCGCGTCACCCGCAATTCGCTTAACCGAACAGCTGCTACGACAGAGGCATTGTTCTTCTATTCCCTGCCTTCCCTTGTCTTGGGCAACACATGGTACCAAGTCATCGTATGTCTTTGTCAAGCTGTCAGCAACCCTAGTTACAACGTTCACTTACAAAAAAAAATTTAATTAGAAATTTTGTCGTTATAAAACTAACATGAAAAACGTTACTTTTTAACATTATTATACAATTAACTTACATTAACGTCTAATTACTCCTAATTCAAAAGGCTTGACTTCTAGCCTAGTATCACGATACAAAGATTTATACATTTAAGTGTGTACACACACACACACACACACATGGAATTAGAAAATTAACGGTTGTTGTAGCCACCTTGAAACGACAGCTTCTTCCTTTCAGACCATCAATAAGTGCGGTTAAAACCCCCATAGACTGCTAAAAATCGAGACCGCGTGAAGATGAGTATAACTTTACGTAGTAAGAGTAATGAGAGTAACACACTAAGTTACTTACTGCGAGCAATAAGGTGTGGCTCAGTGAGAAACCATTTCATTAAATGACATCGGAAACATACGAAGTGTTTAAGACTGACAGTTTTCATTTAATAAAAATCACGTAATAACCTAAGAAATGTTAACTGCTTCTGACGTTATTAATATTTTAATATTATTATTATTATTTTATTTTGCTATATAACAATAATAATTATTTTTGTTGTTATTATGTAATAATTCTTTTTAATATTAAATTCCAACTTTAACTTTATAATGCTTTCAAGTTGTACAGTCCAATATAGAACAAATACTTTTTACATACAGAACCGTACCAACTCAGAATTGTATTTACATATTAGGTAAATTAACAGTAGTAGTAATTTAATTTACAATTACTGTAAGTTTTAAGTGACAGTTACAATGTGGAAATTAGAAAATTTTTAATGCTGAAATTGTAAAATGTTTAAATAACGGGTAAGTATTTACAGTTTACAAATAAAATCCGTAAGGTTTTATAGTAGTTACTCAGAGTACAATGTGTGATGTTTTCATTCAGGGTTACTTCGACGGTTACGATCCGGAAGTCGACGTGTCGATTTCCGCGGAATTCGCGACTGCCGCGTTCAGATTCGGTCACTCTCTTCTGCCACGTGCCATAGAACGCAGAAGTCCTACACACCAGTACATAGGTAGGTACAGTAATATTAAGGGTATTTAATTATTCAGAGCAATTTTGATAAACAGAAAGTTGGAACCGAAAAACGTGCGGGGGTTATAAGGCCTGATACAGATACAGTGCTGTTAGTGTTCCTGTCGATGTCATGATTATGATAATGATGATCTCCGAATTGAAACTTCTGTGATACGTTATTACATAATTATTTCATGCATCACATAACCATGCAACGTAATACAAAATAACTTAATTACTACGTGAAGCAATTTAAGCGATGGTGATAATGAATTAATTACTCTCTTAACTATCACGATTCATGGTAGTTAAGCCTGCAGGATCATGGGTCAAGTGTAACACTAACATCACTCCAACCGTCAAACTTACGAGTTACCAACTTTAAAGTAACGAAGTACTTCAAGTAACAAATTTTTTTGTACACATCAAAATTTTAGTAAAGTACAATTAGTTCCACGCAACGAAATTCAAACTTCTCGACAATGAAATTTGAAAGCATTTCAGTTTTTAGTTTTTACAGTAATAATGGTAAAATCAATCGCTTTCTATTCGCATTCGGTTGCACAATAGTCTAGTTTAGTATATATTTCGCAAACCAAATAAAAAGTGTGTATTTCGGTACTTTGAGGATATTGTACAACAGACTATGATATTAACAGAGTCTATAAGTGATCATGAAGTATTTATACCAATGATTTCCGTCGTTACGACAGATTTACCGTCTCAATTCAAACGCTGCAGTTCCTTGTAAAACTAGCATTGGCTATGTCCATTAATAAATCTCAAGGACAAGCTAAGTAAATTGCTGGATTTCTTTTCAACTGGGCGATTGTACGTTCCGTTTTCAACAGTACCTGTTTGCCGAAATTTATGTTTTTGTTTAAAACGGGCAAACCGCTAACATTGTTTAAGAAAGAGATTTAATTTAATGTAAATAAACTTCTTGATTTGAATGAAAATAAAATTTAGATGAGAGTAAGAGTGTAGTAAATAAATAAAGTAATAAAGTAAATGAATAAATAAATAATGTAAGTAAATAATAATAATTTAGATTCATTATTGGATGCAGGGAAGCTCATGGGTACAACTAGTGTATAGTCTATTAATTACTTTACGTGTAAATTTGTGTAACAATGTGACATCACATTTTACATATTCCTTTTTTACAAATTTAAGACTTGAGATGTCACCCTTTTTGAACACATCAATTGTTTTTTGTCGCAATATTTTTTTGCTTCTCACTTTTAGTCTTTGGCTTCTCTCAAAAATCTTTGTTGTACTCTCAATTTTTATACAACTGTTAGTCTGAAGCTTCTTGATGAGTTCGATGAACATAGAAAGGGATGGACGGCTATAATAGAAGTTTTCAATAAAATGGCTACGGAATACTTCACACGCATTTGTACTCATCTGTAAACCGGATGCCGCCCATAATCATGGAGGAAATTCAGCATCAGCCGATTCGCACCAAGTAAACTGCAGACGTCGTCTGGCATAAAATTTCCGTGAACCCGTAACAAAAACTTTTCCGGGTCAAGAATACGCTATAATTCCAAAATTTAACTGCAGTTTGTCCTATTTCAGAATCACTGCCTTTTTAGTCACAAACCGGGATGACCTTGTCAGTTGTCACGAAAAAACATACCTAATCCTACCTGAATTCTGAAGAGTCTATTATCCTACCCACCTGGCAATCATAATTGTTAGACGTATTAGATGTTTCATCTTGGATAAGTTATTATGTGTACAATTAAATAGCGTACTGTAAAAACTGTAGTTAGTCTACACTCACTTACAAAGTGTAGCTAGTTAGGGAAGTCAGTTAACTTGAAATGGTTTATACTTTTTCCTCTGTAATGGTTTAAGAACTATTCAATTCAAGACTGTTATTATAACTTTTGTTGTTTTTCTTCTTCTCCCTCCCATTCTTGACTTCTTCTTTTCCTCTTGTTGTTATGATTACTGTTATTGTTGGTATAATTCTTCTTCTTCTTCTTCTTCTTCTTCTTCTTCTTCTTCTTCTTCTTCTTCTTCTTCTCATTATAATTATGATAATAATAATAATTATTATTATTATTTTGTTGTTATTGTTGTTGTTGTTACTATTATTACTTTAAAAGAATAGAATTTAGGGGGCATAAGGTATATCAGGTAATTACGGTATCCGACAACCACAAATATAAACAGATTTAATTATATGTAATGTGTGTGTTTGTGAGCAGGTGCGAAACGCCTAAGCTCGGTGATGAAGCAACCATATGAGCTGTACAAGCCAGGACTGTACGACCAGTATCTGCTGGGTATGGTGAATCAACTCGCAATGGCTATGGACGATTCCATCACTGAAGAGGTCGGTATAATACTATAGTCATCATAGACCTATAAGAAATCAATATTTCGTCTCGAAAGTGGGTGTATCCCGTCGATCAGTAACAAGAGAATTTGTTTATGGGGAATTTTAATATTTTTTAATACGATGCTGTGTATTCTTTGTTTTATTCAATTTAATTTTCTTATAGTCCAGTCCCTGTAATCCAAATTCCATTAGTCTGAAACGACCGTAAGCCCTAAACGATTTAAAAAATAAAACACTATTCTTATAAAACAATTACAGCACTTTGATCCTATATTGTCTTCTTCTTCTTCTTCTTCTTCTTCTTCTTCTTCTTCTTCTTCTTCTTCTTCTTCTTCTTCTTCTTCTTCTTCTTCTCTACCGAGGATAATAGGTTTGTCTACCTATTCTGACTTCGATTACTCCCACCGCTTCTTTGGTCATGCAACGCCTCTTCTAACTATGGCACATCATCGTTAATTGACCATAGATATACTATATAAATTAGACACTAGATGCTACACAAGCAGCATTGAGGCACGCCAAATTGAAGGTCGCTGATTCCGTCATTATGTGGCCAACAAACTTTTAAGTGTGTGTTTCATATTGAAATTATTGCAGTAAATAATCTGTTAGACTTATGCAATCGTGCGCTGCATTTAATTGTACGAATAGATATGGTTGCAAGGATGGCAGAGGAAGACAAATTACTTTTCATAGTTACGTTCCTACTGAATTATTCCACGAAAATGAAAATGTTTTGCTAATGGCACTCTTTGCTTTATGAAAAATAATGGAATTAAGTCCATTTTGCGACTAAAGATAATATGTAATTACAAAAAGCGGAATGGATTCAATAAATTTACAACGCCCATCTATGTAACTTTTTTGGTAAAAAATTGAAACCCCCCCCCGTGCGTATTTGGTGCACAAATATGCGTCTTTATATATTCGTAAAATAAATATAAATGTTTATGTATATATAAAATAAAACAATATACACACACACATTATGAATTATAATAGATAATTATATTTATACATTACTATAATAAAGGATAGTAAAGTATAATTATAGGCTAATTATATTTATATAAGTACATAATACAAATATTTATTATAATATAAAAATATTATAATATATAAATATTATATATTATTATTATTACATCGACTGTGATAAAATATTATTATTATTTATATTGTAACGTCTCGCGGTTAAAGTCTCGGAGTCTAATAGACGTTTCCAAAAAAATTTCTTTTAGTCTATTTATTCTCCTCGAAAATCTCGCTTTAATGAGAGTCACTGTTAATCCTTTATTGATTGTATTTGCAAATGTTCAGTGTCCGTTATAACTTATGCTTAACTTAAATAAAACAAAAAAAAATAAATAAAATCGAGAGTGTGTGATTTGGGAGAATTCAACGAAGTTGTTAGGAGAGAGAGTGCAAAAAGTATTATCCTCTTGGCATACAATTACTTAGTTTAAATTTCTCCGCTCATAAGACCAGCTGATTTTGACGTTTACAAACAAATTGGAGGTTAAATTAACACCAATTGTCTGTAATGTTTTCTGGTTGTTCGTCCTCTTCTGTGTCTCCTGACAATCTGTAAACAACTACCCTCTACTGAAAATAATACACATTTTATTATTTATAACAAAGTATTCATGGTATTTATTTAATAAATACACTGTTTTTTTTTTTTTATCTTCTCCCAATACAGAAAGTTATAATCGATTCTCCCTGTCAACACAACATTAGTTCGATCTTATTTGGTAAACATAGAAAGTATAACAAATATTTTTATCCTTTATGAAATATAAAACAATAAAGAATTAATTTTTTTTAAATTCTCAGGGTTATTTGTAAGTTCTTTGTGCTATGAGACGGTCAGAAATGAATAATTTAATACCAAGCTTTACAAAAGAAATATAGATTATATTTTGTTTTCTTTAGTCTGTAGTTCCGGGTTTATCCGCCAGAGTACAGGTTATGTTCCTCGCTACAAATACGGAATTATTTAATGGCGGCTGAAAACTCACAGAGATCCGTTATGAAGATTTTTTAGTTAACAAAAATTAATAAAGTTTGTTTCACCTCTTTTCCTGAAGTGTTTACTTGTATGGTGCTGTTTCTAGTGTTAGAAGTTATAGTTGAGTTGTAATTTAGTTAATTTTTACTAGGATACGGTCTCACCAAAATCTCGAAATGCTAGATACTAGGCCTGGAACCAGTCGTTAAGTTTCTCAAAATTTCGTCAAATAAAGGCTTGGATGGTGCTACTTGCAGAAGTTCTAATAGAAGGTGTACATCTCTCGTCAATTTTTATTAAATTTCGCACTGTTTATTCCGAAAGTATTCATAAATTTTCAAATTTTTAAATAGGCATTACACTTTTTTCAAACGCTCACTTCTCAATCGTTTTAACAATTAAATTCCATCTTGTTAGTTGGTTACTGTTAGTAACCAAGAATTTTTTATGGTTTTTTTATTGGTGAATCTATATACTTTTTAGTATATAGGCTATTATTAATTATTATTAATTTATTTCTTCTTTATAGAAAAATAATCCTTTTTTAATTTTGTTTATAATTCAATTTAATTTATCTAATGTTTTTCTTTCTATTTTCTCTTAAGCTTATACATAGGTCTTTAATATTTTAATTTCCTTCAATTGTATTTATTTATTATTTATTATTTATTATTTGCTTAACTTATCCTTACTCTAAACTATTTTCCTATGCCATCTTACTTACATAGTATTATTTTATATTATTATTATTTTATATCTAACCCTGGGTTATCTTATATTTAAACACAATTATTATATTAAACATAAAATTATACCTAGGTACAAAACCTTTGTGGCTTACACAATACAAATTATACAAAATACAAATAAAATACAAAATTTATCAGCAGCAATATAGTCCACTGCTACAATTGATTGTTTTTCCATCTACATTTTAAAAGATGCTCCTTTTTAACAATTTACCCTCTCACTATGTACACTATATCTCACTTTGTACACTATATGTCACTTTGTTATTGTTTATAGTGTTCTGTAGTACAAAGTATTCTATAGCTAGGTACATAATACCCATTTCTGACCTTTAGAGTGGGATGATTGTGTTATTATATTTGGGCATGGGTTAAATAACGTTACAATATTTATATAAATATGTTCATTTATGTAAATTATAATTTATATAATTTTGTAAGCATTAAACGAAGTTTGGTATTTATTTTCGTATCTAACAGTTATTTCACAACACACTTTTATTGACGATTTCAAACACAAAATGGAGGCATAATATAGAACTTTAACGATTGCTAAATAATGCCCCGTTTCAGTAATGTGTGTTAAAATTTTCATCCGAATGGACCGTTTTTTAACTATCGTTAAAGTTTCTAACAGTTGTTATCTTAATCACAGTCGTTTTACTAACACCCGTTCGGCCCCGATTTGTAAGTGCTCGTTTAATCGATTGTTCTATGGAAATTGTCGATGTGGCTTTTGTGTGGTATAATAAATTGCATATATATTTTATTTTTAATACACACGTGATGAATTGACAACAACTTATATTAAAACGACGACGGTTTTTTAGGCCATACGTGCATTTGTTCGTATGAACAATTTGAATTCGCACGTTTAGTTGCCCAACACTATGGCGGAATTCATGTGCTTCAGTTGTGCACGCCGTTGGTGGGACTCCAGCGTTCTAGGGGCTCGAAACTGACTTGAGATCCTATTCAAATGGTCTAACCATTTGCACCTATTTAACAGATTTTATAATGAGCACGAAATATTCCAAGCCCAGTTCGCAGAAACGTTATTCCGTTGTTTGAATCAGACTTACGTCTCTCTGTGTCAGAAACTAAGATTCACTACCATAAAGAAAAACTATATCTGCAATGGACCTGTGTACGGACAGTAGAGAAAAGTCAAACACAACAATATCAATTAATGAATGAAGTGTGTGTGTGTGTGGGGGGGGGGAATTGAGATAGTTTGTCTTACATCAGCAAAATAATTACATTCCTTGCATATTGTTTTACTTAAATACATAGACAAAATTATAATACTCCAAAACATAATTAATACAATATAGCAATTTAAAATATTGATAATGTAATAATCTCTTAATTACCTTTATAAATAATTATACATGCAGTAATCATCGAATGTATATTGTAAAAGGACCCTGTATGCCGGTCGTTACAAAAGAATAAAATGTATACGGGAAATTCACTAATTATAGAATTTTCAAATAATAAAATAATTTTGTTTATGTTTATAGAGGTATGTATAAGAGATAAATCTGTTTTTTAAAAGGTTCTGGTAAAATTTTAATAACAGGTAGGTATTTATTGACCGTCGAGCACTTCTTGAAGATTTGCACCAAGTCTGGAGTTAAATAGATTAACTCCAGGTAATAATCGATTGGTGACTTTTCTGACTGGTCCAATATCTTGTTCAAAATAGAATATATTCTTCTCACTTAATTCCTTCAGCCTTGTAAATACCCTTAAATTACCCTGTGAAATAAGTACAGATACAAAATAATGGAAATATAAAGATTTATTGACAATTTTAAATAAATATCGATATTTTATCGATGGAGAGCAATTATCGACTCTGTCTCAGGAATTATCGATTGTGTCATACAGAACAAAATTTTATGTTATATTATATTAAAAGACAGGTTCTTTGAGCGATTATGGATTAATAGTCAGAGAAGGGTGACGAGAAAGTATAACATTAACAATTAAAAATAAATACAATAATTACTATTCAATAGTATTTAAATAATTTCAGTATATAATATTTGAATATAAATGTTTTGTCAAACCAATGAAGACTGACGTCACTGCGATATGGTTAGCAGACTTCGTTTTCAAGATGGCCGCTACTCGAGTTGGACTAAGTCACAGCATATGCGTGGTGTCAGAAAATCACAATAAAATTCCTTTTATTAAGGTTTAAAATGTCCCCGCACTGGTGTAATATGTCTGTTAATCTATTTGGTGTATTCTGGTGAAGTGTTCTGTGTAAACTTGTGTTAGTTAATTTATTTCCTATTTGTTCAACTTCTGCGGTTACGTTTTCAAGTTATTGGTTAGGAATTGCAGAATATATCAGTTGAAATATAGTGTTTTACTTGTTTCTATCACTCGTATTATGTAGTTAAGTGTTTGTTTTCACTATTGTCGTGAATGTATTAACAGCTTTAGCTTTAAAAAATGTTTAAACCGCCTAACTCTCGTTTCACTGATTTCAATGGCTAAACACTAGTATCATTTTCAATTCGATTTTAAGAAACGTTCTTCACACAACTGTCCAGCTTGATATTCAACAAAAGACTAATTAACTTGGTCATAAATCTGGCCCAGTTAATCCTTGAAAAAGTATTGTTAACATTTTTCGACTTCCCGTACATATGATAAAATATTACATTATGTATGGAATTTATCTATTTTATTCCTCACTTTTATGAATTATTAACCTTATTATTGGTTTAATCATCTCATTCCCTTTAAATTGATGTATTATAGTCCATATCTGTAGATATTTTGTGGAAATTAACAAATTTCTTTACTTTATGGAAATATAGGCTCAAAATTGGATTTCCGTCTTTATACAAAATTCCCTCCATTTTAAATATTATTAATACTATTATAATAAATTTTAATTAGTCATATTCCTCTTCCTTTCCTATTATTAGATTTTAAAGTTGTGATATAGCATACTACTAAGTTATAGTATCACCAACTTTAAGTTTATTGCATTTTTTAAAAAACACTTATACAAATTCACTTTCACTGTTGGTTCTGATATTCTGAGTCTTATTATCTCAGACCAGACCTTTAGTCATCATGGACCGTTAAGACTAGTTTATTTTCTTTATTACACAATAGCTTTAGCCGGTGCACTTCTTATAACGCTATACAACACTTTAGTTTTCTCAATAATTACATTTTATAAGATTTTGGGTATGTTATACTTTCTTTTGCATAGTTTTTGTGGGTTTGGGATTGATAGTAGTTTATATAATAATAGGTTTTACTACGGTGTTTCTTTCATACTATTTCTTCCTCTCCTCCTGTCTTCTTTCTTGTCCTTCTTCGTATCTTCCTTCTGGTATTCATTCTTGTCCCTCTTCTAGTCTTCATTCTTATCCCTCGTCTAGTCTTCACTCTTCTGTTCTTCCTTCCTCATTCTTGGGTAAACCAAGGTACTTGGTGTTATCACGACTGAGGTTTAGTTTGGAGTATTTAATTTATTCACTGTGGCTTTATTCTTCTATATAGGTTTCAGGGTATTGTTTTCTTCCTGTTCACAAACTTTATTCTTCCCTCTTCTTGTTTTTAGGGTATTTTGGTATTCACCACTCTTTAATTGAGTCTCTTTTTTCTTTGATATGGTCTTATATAACTGGTTTACTGCTCTGAGCTTCCTGGGTAACTTACTGGTATTATACTATGAGTTGACGAGTTGCTTCAATACTTTCTTTGGTTTCTTTTAACAGTGGTTTTTATATATTATGTAGTGAGGATTTTTATCTTATTGTGGTTCATTCCTCTGATTTATTTAAATGTCATTCAATATTATTATAACATTTGTTGGTGTAATTAAACTTTATGATTTCATATGACTTAAAATGTAGTGGATTTTCTGTCACGCTACAGAATGCCCTTCTCCAGAAGTAATTTTTTCAGACTATACTTGCTTTGTCTGAAACAATTACTTATGATAATTATTCAAGGTTTGTTATTATTTTGGACTTCCTTCCATTTTAAAATTTTCTTATTTATATTTGAGTTTATATCATTCTCACTTGATCTTCCTTGATAGTAATAGTTATCTGAGTTTCATATTTATTATTTCATTTTTATATTTCTTCTTAGTATTTTCTCCTTGGGATATTTTCTCCCTATCGTTCCCTACTTTGTGAGCTGGTTCAGTTCAGAGAGGCACTGTACGCTACTTTCCTCTGCTCTCCAATACTTCACACATATTTGAGTACAGAGGCAAATCATCTCTGCTCAAAAAACATATTAATCCTGCTGGAATTATCATCAGACAGATTAAAAAAATTATTCAGAATAGTACACATTTGTTACTATTTAAAAAATATCTTTGGGATACTTCACTTATTACTTATTATACTTCTCAGAGATTTTAATATTTCTATCTCAGTTGTTCTTCTGACTCGTTATCTGGATGTTTCTTTCATTTGATATTATGGTAGGAAGCTCTTCTATTATTACATTTTTTCAACTTTTCTTATCATATAATTCTTTTGGTTATAAATTCTTTATTACCTTCTGGTTTTTTCATTATAATCTGCATTATTTATAGTAGCATATCTTTATGACATTTTTAGACTGTTTCTTAGTTCTTAAAATTCCACTTGTTCTATTTTCTAGAATTTTTATAACTGTCATTATCATAATTGTCATTTAATTCATAAATCATTTTATATTAATTCGTTCAATTACATAAATCTTTGACATTATTTTCACATTATTCCTGTCATTGTTATTATACTTGTGAATGATGGTTTTTTATTAATTTCATAATGAGGTCATAATTTCTCCTCATACCACTTCATAGTTTCATTCTCTCATAATGCCAAAGAAGTTTTTGTACTTTATTTTATTCAATCACTCAAATCGTATTAAAGAATTTTTTCTTTTTTATTTCCTTCAACACCATTTTACGGAAAGGTTTTTACTCTTCATATTGAACTTAGACATGATTATACTGTCTAGAATTATTTGTTTTAATTCTAAATCTGTTTCCTTTTATTCATCCCATTATGATCCTTTGTTACCATGGTAATTATCTTCTATGCTTACCATAAATATGGTAGGAAATCTCATCAGTTTATCTCACCATAGTGTTTTATTTATAATTGGTTGGTAAGTTGTACTTATACTTGGTTTGGGAAACTTGATTTATTCATAATTCAAAATTCACTCTTCTTATATTATTCTGTGAAGTTTTCTCAAATAATTTGTATGTAAGGTGGGCTTACATGTGTTTTGGCTGGTTTTATTTCTCTAAACTCTCTTGGTATTATTGTCAAAATGTTTCTCTTCAAATAAATATTTAGTAAGCTGTCCTTATTTGTTTTTGACCTTAGATGGTTTTATTTCTAAATTCTCTCCTTCTTTATTATTATATTATAGCCATAAAGTTTTTCTTCAAATATTTGTTATGTAAAGTGGGCTTACATTTGTTTTTAGAATTTGGTTGGTTTACATTCAAAATTCTGTTTTATATATCTTCTTCCAAAATGTTCCTTCTCAAACAAATTGTATGTAATTGGCTTACATTGTGTTTAGAATTTAGAGGTTTTACATTCTAATTCTTCTTATATTCTTGTCATAAAATTTTCTAATAATTGTAGATAATATGTGCTTATATTTCTTTTTAGAATTTGGAGGTTTTTTAATCATAAAATTTCTTCATGGATGCCTGGTTAAAGACACCCTTGACTTTACTTGAACTTATTTCTTTGATTTCGTAGGTGTTGTTGTTATTGTCTTTTGAGACGATATAGGGACCAGTGTACAGGAGCAATAACTTTTTTGTTATCCCCTCTAAGGAACTGGGTAATTCCCTATTCTTCAACAACACCTTCTCTCCAACGGTATAATGAATAACCTTACCCATGCATTTATTGTATTTGTTCCGCCGTTTCTCCTGATCTTCGGCCACCTTATTACAAAATTGAATTTTATCAAATCTATATTTATGTTTTCTGGGGAACTCCAAGATATTTGCAATCTCTCTAGGGGGTTGTCTCTCATACATCGCGGAGTATGGGGTTATTCCTATGGCAGGATGGTAGGCCAGGTTGAGGAATTCTTCAGTAGCCTCCAAATATTCTTGCCATCTTCTCTGCTGATCATGGCAATATGTTCTTAATAGGCGCCCCACCTCTCGCAAGACTCTTTCGGCCGGGTTACTGCTTGGGTGGTATACGGATGTCTTGTATGTGTGAACCCCCATGGACAGCAGTGTATCCCGCCATCTCCTCCCCTTGAATTGCGTTCCGTGGTCGGTTATGATCGATACCGGTTTTCCGACGGTTGGGAAGTACTGGTCGATCAGGATATTAAGAACTTTCTTCGTAGTCGCCCGATTCGCTGGGTATAGCTTTACGAACTTAGTGTAATGGTCCATAATGATGACGATATATCTGTATCGGTGGCGGCCTCCACTGCGGGGAAATGGCCCGCATATATCCAGGAATACCTTCTCAAGTTTAAACTGCGATGTTATTGGAATCATCTGCCCTTCTCTTTTCTCGTTATTAGTTTTTACGAGTTGGCAAATGCGACAGTTTCTAATATACCTCCGTACCTTCCGATTGATGTCTTTTATATAGCAGCTTTCTTCCAGGGCCTTTACCACCTTTAAAGCGCCCATATGCCCATATCGAACATGATAACTGATCACTATCTCTTTCTCGATATGGGTCGGAATTATTACCTTCCATTCCTCCTTAAATAATGATGGTTTGGAAAACAGGATTCCCTTATGTATAGTGTAATATCGGGAGATGGTCTCATCTCCTGCTTCCAATCTTGAGATAATAGTAATTAATTTCGGGTCAGCTTGTTGGTGTGTGCTTAGTTGTTCTAGAACTGATTGTAGACCGGCGCTGCTGCTGAGAATATGGTACACCTTCAGAATACTCTCCTTCTCCCCCTCGAACGTCCGCTTGTCAATGTCAACTCTAGACAATACGTCCGCGACGACATTCTTCCTTCCGGGGATATACTCCCACTTAAGGTCGTATTCTTGCAGCAATAGTATCCACCGCGTTAATCTTCCATGGCTCAGCTTACATCTCTTAAGGAACGAGATAGATTTATGGTCTGTCCGGACGGTAACGGGATAACCAAGAATATATGTACGGAACTTTCCGCACGCGAACACGACACTCAATAACTCCTTTTCTGTCACATGATAGTTTTTCTCACTCTGGTTCAGAGCTCTGCTGGCAAAACAGATTACAAGATGCTCGCCCTCCTCATCCTCTTGATATAAAGTAGTGCCAAGGCTGATGTCACTGGCATCGCAATTAAGAAAGAAAGGCTTGTTAAAATCTGGATGACGGAGTATAACGTGTTTAAGGAATTTTTGTTTTATGAGAGTCAATATGTTTTGTTGTTCATTACCCCAGATCCATTTATTTTTAGATGACAGTTGCGGCTGAAATCTGGCAGTCAGTTCGGAGTACTTTTCCTGGAACTTGCGGTAGTAATTACAGAGTCCCAGGAACGACTGTAACTGCCTTCGATTCTTTGGTGTAGGAAAGTTCTGAATTGCTTCGACTTTTTCAGCCGATGGTGAGATTCCCTTATCATTTAATATGAAGCCCAAGAATTGTATCTCTTTAGCAATAAAATGAGACTTTGCTAACTTCAGAGTAATATTGTTTGCTGCTAGCTTCTGTAAGACGTGTTCCACACGGTAGCAGTGTTCCTCCCAAGTTTCTGAGGACACTAGCAAGTCATCGACGTATACGGTGGTGAATTTTAGTGCTTCTTGGCCAAGTAGCACAAAAATCCATGCAGTGCACAAAGACTGCGACTGAGTTTACCAGTCCGAAGGGCAACCTCTTAAACTGGTAGTTCCGCCCTTCGAATATAAAGGCCAGATACTGGCGACTCTGTGGATGTAGTTCCACCTGCCAGTATCCGCACACCGTATCCCAGGTAGTGAAGTATTTGGTACCGTGGAACCGTTTTAAGATCTCCTCAATCTCACCGGGCGAAGTCCTGTCATTTATGATCATCTTATTTATTTCGCGCGCATCTAAACATAAACGGACTTGTCCGTTTTTCTTAGGAATAGCCACGATAGGACTTGTGTAAGGGGAATGGCTACTCTCTATAATGTCACGGTTAATCATTTGCTCTATTTCAGCTCTTACTGCTTGCTTTCGTGATTGCGCAATGGGGTAAGACTTCCGGTTAAAGTCTACAGTGTCTCGGAATTGTAGAGTACACTGGAAATTCTTCACTTTACCGGGCTCATCAGAAAAGACTGATTTATATTTATTGTATATGTCTATTAATTTGTTCGCTTGGTTTGTTGTTAAACCTTCGCCAGTTATACCGCTCCGGAAATCTCGGATCTCCTGGATTTTTTGCGACCATAAATCTTCATTGGAGGTGTCGTCTATTCTCTGTTCAATTATGGATGTTGGATGAATGTAATTAATTTTTCGGATTTGCTGATGGATACTATCGGGAACGACTTGATCACTACCCACCAAGTTCGCCGTCCAAGTATGTCCGTTAGAAAACAGTGATAATGTTTCAGTTCTTAGATCAATGATGGCGGAATTTCTCCTAAGCACATCACACCCGACCAGTATATTAAATGGCAGACCGCTCGCCACCAAGAATTCCATGTCAATCGCTATACCACAGCTCATCACACTGGCGTGTAACAACCAAAAATTTAAAAATTTTAGTATGACTGAAAAGACGTTACATTCAGCATGACACACCTACTCAGGCCTCGAGCAATAAATAAAGAAATGTGTGTCGAAGTGTCAAGTGAACGTTTACTTCAGACAATGCAAGTACGTTTCACATAGATGTACAATAGGGAACAAGGTTGGCCGTGACAGACTCGACTAAAACACGAGATTTACAGCCTGCAAATGTAAGATAATGGAAACTGTGTCAAGTACCAATTTAGAGGAGAACTGTGACGGACACACTGCCGGTTATTTTGAAAAGTACTAGTAAGAATAAAAGGGTGTAAGACACACAATAGTATATACCCTATACGAGGACGGACATCGATACCTAAAATAATAGAATCGAACTTGTAAACAGCAGGGGAACGACTTACTGGCGACAACGGATATTTACGACAGGCAGAAGGTATGCCGTTTTGGAAACGACGTCACGCTGCGCCAGGATAGCGTTCTGGAAAAAAGGGGTCAAACACAGCGAACAATAACAAGATACGACACATTGTTTGCGTGAGAACTGCAGTGAGATCCGGAGTACGCTTAGACAATAGATTGATAGACAACCATGAAATTGCTCCTGTTCTAGGAAAAGGAGTACGGAGGCTTTCGACGCGGACTCGTGGGGAGACAGGATATCCAATCACAACCCAGCATCTACCCAGAGAACTGGTGGAGAGGACTGTCGCCAGCATAGCAACGGGAACGTCGAATGAGAAGTGAAGAACGACACTCTGGCTTAAGGGTAGGAGATCTTCTGTCCTATCATGTTCAACTTGAGGCGTGTTTTCCAGTAGGGTGCATTGTGGTACACGATGCTTGATAAAAACCGTTTGCAGAGCACGCGGGAGGACAGTCTTTTCATAATTTTTAACTCATATACTTTGAGCAGTCAGTCAGTCAGTAGGACAGTCTTTAATAATTTTTCACTCAAATAACTTTCAACAGTCGGTCGTCAAAGTTCGATTAACATGCGGACGGCAGTGGGACTTTGAAACTTTGCCACGCGACATGTAACTAAGAGACTTAGACAGTTCGATATTGGCGCGTATCCGGTAATAGTGTACTTTCAGTGTCTAAAACATGCGACATACGCCAGTTCTTAACAATTATAGAATTCTTTATTATACTCTAATTCAGAATTGAACTAACCAGTCACACTTACATCAATAATCGACGCGTAGAACTATCGTTGATGTAATACCGGACGGCGAAATCATAACATTATACAGTGCTGCGGAGCGATACAATATCATGTGGAACAATTACACCGCGGCATCAAAACACTAACAGTGATGAACATACCAAACGTTGAACAATAGACAGACATATATATATACACCATAGTTAACGATGAACTTATCTTCACGACACATAATTTCATGACTCGAACAATCACAGCAGAATCAACAGAATACGCACACACAGCGCGAGTGAATCTGTTTCGCGTGTGTTAAGTGTCAGTGACAGCACAGTTTCCCACACATGGTCCAGCAGAGAGGAGTTACGCCGATGGAAATATCGGATAATTCATCTAAACAAGTAATCTTTATGCTATTCTTATCATAAGGAACTCTACTGTCCTGTCTCTTTTTCAAGAAACACCCCTTGAGCATTTAAATTAAACATGACAAACATAATTAACGCCATCCATCTGAGGCATACGATGAACGCATTAGTATAGGATTTATTGTTTGAATATTTGTGTTTCTATATATCGATTGCATTATATATGTATGTGTATGTTTTTCAGCAAACAACGTATTGGATTTACCTTGTAATTTGATGTATAAACATGTGTTCTTTTATGTTCTTTTCATGAGTTTATGAATGTATGTATTTACAGGGAATCATCCATATTTTATATATTGAATTTAATGAATGATATAATGTTAATAAATAAGTGTTTATTTTATCAATATGCGTTCATCATTGTCAAATTACCTCAGAACGTGAAAGTAATGGCATTTGAGTGATTTATGGTAGTTTATTTTATTTTATTTATTAATGCAACAACTAGAGTCTCCATGCAATAGTTATGCTAACGTAAAGTAATTAACGTGTTATTTATTGATTACACGAGCTCATTATGCAAATTAATATATTCAATAATTACTTAATCACAGATTAATTAATCCATTATTGTTAGCATAATTGCTTAATGACTGCCCAACACGTGGCAAGTGTAGTATTTGGCTCTCAAAGAACGTAGGGCTCGGCAATCACAGATTAGTTAATTCAGTAGCGTAATAGCATAACACCCCACAGTGTTGTAGGCGGAAACTTGTCTACGTATAGTTTTGTTTTGTCGGTCGGTTGCTCCCAACAAAACAATATTATTCAACGGCAATGTTGGTAAAGTTCTCCCGCACTCTTGCTGTATCCTCTCCAGTTCCGTCGTATTTATTATTGATACGTTTGACCCAGTATCGATCATTAACTTGGCTGGGATGCCTTCTACCTTTGCGTCAACATGTATAATTTCATTATTGACGTTATTGGTGGGACTCCTGTTATCCTCTTCCAATAACTCCTGTCTGATTTCCTTCAGGTAGTTGCACCCGATAATTGTAATACGATTGTGATTATTTTCAAAATTGCACTCATTATCATTATCATACCCAGTAGTCAGAAGCAGTAATGGGTTCTGGCGATTTCTTACTGCCTGTGCCCGTTTAAAGGCTCGGCATCATTGTTTCTTTGAGCCATATTATTCGATGCCTCATTCGGGATGCTCAGAGTGGTTACTTGCCGATCTATCCTATGGTCTTCCGGTCGTTCATGGTGCGACCTTTGTTCAGTGTTGTCCAAACTATTGCTCCTACGCGCCGGATAGTACCTCGGTTGGTCCCGTTCTAGGCTCCTCCGCCTTTCTTCGTATCTTCGGTAACTGCTTCGTCGATTGTGGTTGAATCCTCGCTGTCTTCCTTCTATGGCTTGTATGAAGTTCACTCTAGGGCGAGGATACCTATTATTATTAAAATTACCATTATTGGGACCCGTACGATTGGTATTATTATGGTAAGGACTATTACCATAATTGGGGCTTCTCTGACTATTTACGTTATTAGGGTAGGGATTGCGGTTACCCTGATAACCATTAGAGGGTCGATTCGGGTTTTGTTGGTTGGGATCCGTATTATTATTGTCATTGTAATTATTATTATTTACATTATTTACATTATTAGAATTGCTATTTCGCGGGTATGCCCGACCTCCTTGGTACCCAGTATTTACGTGGTTCGTACCCTGGTTATTGTTCTGGTACGTCCTTGGTTCGGGCCCATCACTTCTTCTACGACTCTGCCGGTAATAATCCTCATTTTCATAATTCTCTAGGAGTTCTGTCATTGCCTGGATGGTTTTTATCTGGCTGCCCCTCCTAGCACGAATCACCTCCTCATCATAATGGTAAGACAGCTTGTTTATTAGGCATTCCTCCGGTATGGCTGGTTCTAAGTGCTTGGCCATACACACTTTGCCGAGGAAATAAGCTGTCATTGAGCTGCCGACTTGTGGTTTGTAGCGGCCGTGGCATATATTATCTCTTATGAGATTTTGCGTGGTCTCTGACCAGTATTTGGCCTTGAACAGGCTCTTGAATTGTTCGTAACTGTCGATGTCGCTCCGGTTGGCCATCCACCAATGGTCATTCACCTCCCGAAACGACTTGTCAAGGATTTCTCTGCTCTGGACCCATCTGTTCCCTCGGTGTTTCTCGAGGTACTCCTCTATTCGTGCCAAGAACTCCATAGGTTTCCGTTTGTATTGCCGGAAATTGAGCCATTCTCTGTTCTCTGACATGGGGAAACTGTGATATGCCGATGGTCTGTTTCTTATTAACTCTATCTCCTCCTGGCTTTGACGTACCTGTCCGGTTATGTTCACCATAGCGGCTTCCACGCCGTCGCATCTTTCTGTTACTTGGGTCCTCACTTTATTTACTTCCTCCAGGGCAAATTTCTTGGTCTCCTCCAATTTAGTTTTCTGTTGTTCTTGGACCTGAGTAATCTCCTTTGTTATTACTTCCCGGACTTCCAGCACTTCGTTTTCTGTTTGACGACATCTTTCGTCTACTTCTCGGATCTGCTGGTTAACAACCACAACTTCCTGTTCTAACTTCTTTACAATGGATTTCTTCGTCTCAGTTATCTTTTTATTTATCTCCTCTTTGGCTAACTCAATCCTCTCGTCTAACTTATTCATGTTCTCTTGGTTAACTTCCCTTAGTTCTTCTCCCAGCAGTTGATTGTCCTCTCTCAATTCTTCCAATCTTTCCCCCATCGTCTCTTCCATTTTCCTGTTATTTTCCCTTAATTCTTCCTTTAATTGTTGGTTGTCACTCTCTATCTTCTTACTGGTTTCTTCCATCTTCTCTTCCAAATTCTTATTATTTTCTTCCATTTTCCTTTCCATCTTCTTACTGGTTTCTTCAATCCTCTTATTAGTATTTTCTATTTTACGGCCCAATTCTTCCTTTGTGGACCGGTTGTCTTCCCTCAAATCTTCCTTTGTGGAATCCATTTTGTTATTCAAGTCTTCACTCAATTTTTTACTATTTTCTTCCATACCCTTGTTAGTGGAATCCATTTTCTTCTCCATTCCTTCCATTTGCCTATTAGTGGATTCTATATTTTTATTGACTCCTTCCAATTTAGACTCCATGTTCTGACTCATTTGTGCAAGCATTTCCATTATTCTCTCTTCCATCGTTTTAATTTTCTCCTTCTCTTTCTCGGGGGCATTGACTTCCACTGTCTGCGTTGGTACTTCGGGTTGTTCCTCTGGTGGTGTGGGTTGTTTTGATTCCACCTGGGTTAGTAACACTTCCAGATCCTCCACGGGTGTTACCTCCTTATCCCCCATGTCAACCTCTTTCTCGGCCTCTGCCGCCCTCTTCTTCGATGTAGCTCGTCTCTGCATCTTTCTCTGTCTCTATTTATTAATCGCTGCCAAGCTTAGATTATTAAGCCCTCTAAGTTGGACGCCACTTTGTAAAAGGACCCTGTATGCCGGTCGTTACAAAAGAATAAAATGTATACGGAAAATTCACTAATTATAGAATTTTCAAATAATAAAATAATTTTGTTTATGTTTATAGAGGTATGTATAAGAGATAAATCTGTTTTTTAAAAGGTTCTGGTAAAATTTTAATAACAAGTAGGTATTTATTGACCGTCGAGCACTTCTTGAAGATTTGCACCAAGTCTGGAGTTAAATAGATTAACTCCAGGTAATAATCGATTGGTGACTTTTCTGACTGGTCCAATATCTTGTTCAAAATAGAATATATTCTTCTCACTTAATTCCTTCAGCCTTGTAAATACCCTTAAATTACCCTGTGAAATAAGTACAGATACAAAATAATGGAAATATAAAGATTTATTGACAATTTTAAATAAATAATCGATATTTTATCGATGGAGAGCAATTATCGACTCTGTCTCAGGAATTATCGATTGTGTCACACAGAACAAAATTTTATGTTATATTATATTAAAAGACAGGTTCTTTGAGCGATTATGGATTAATAGTCAGAGAAGGGTGACGAGAAAGTATAACATTAACAATTAAAAATAAATACAATAATTACTATTCAATAGTATTTAAATAATTTCAGTATATAATATTTGAATATAAATGTTTTGTCAAACCAATGAAGACTGACGTCACTGCGATATGGTTAGCAGACTTCGTTTTCAAGATGGCCGCTACTCGAGTTGGACTAAGTCACAGCATATGCGTGGTGTCAGAAAATCACAATAAAATTCCTTTTATTAAGGTTTAAAATGTCCCCGCACTGGTGTAATATGTCTGTTAATCTATTTAGTGTATTCTGGTGAAGTGTTCTGTGTAAACTTGTGTTAGTTAATTTATTTCCTATTTGTTCAACTTCTGCGGTTACGTTTTCAAGTTATTGGTTAGGAATTGCAGAATATATCAGTTGAAATATAGTGTTTTACTTGTTTCTATCACTCGTATTATGTAGTTAAGTGTTTGTTTTCACTATTGTCGTGAATGTATTAACAGCTTTAGCTTTAAAAAATGTTTAAACCGCCTAACTCTCGTTTCACTTATTTCAATGGCTAAACACTAGTATCATTTTCAATTCGATTTTAAGAAACGTTCTTCACACAACTGTCCAGCTTGATATTCAACAAAAGACTAATTAACTTGGTCATAAATCTGGCCCAGTTAATCCTTGAAAAAGTATTGTTAACATTTTTCGACTTCCCGTACATATGATAAAATATTATATTATGTATGGAATTTATCTATTTTATTCCTCACTTTTATGAATTATTAACCTTATTATTGGTTTAATTATCTCATTCCCTTTAAATTGATGTATTATAGTCCATATCTGTAGATATTTTGTGGAAATTAACAAATTTCTTTACTTTATGGAAATATAGGCTCAAATTGGATTTCCGTCTTTATACAAAATTCCCTCCATTTTAAATATTATTAATACTATTATAATAAATTTTAATTAGTCATATTCCTCTTCCTTTCCTTAAATACATATAAATTACACCTTTGAACTGGTTTTTTGTGTTAATCTGTAAATTTGACATTGCTCTTTAAAATTAATTAATTTATATATTTTGACAATTTACAAAATGTTAAGGTATATTTCCTTATTATCATTTTAATTCATAGGATCATTCCTAGTAGTGGTCAATTGTGTTATCTTATATAAATCTTGGTAGTTTACAGGATTTATAAGTGAATTATACTATTTTATATTGGTTCTCTGGCTTCACCAAATGGCCTAGATTTTAGAATTTTATATTTCTTTCTTTCTCAAATAATTTAAACTTAATTCCTCCTCTGACTTTACATAATTACAATTATATGAAAATAACATGATTTATAACTTATTGTGTTGTGTAGTAGTTAATTAACACTATAGTTATTAAAATAAATAATTATGAACATGGTTTAGCAATCTGCACAATTGAACATATTGCAGATATGGTTTGAACATATATCTTTTAACTATATTTGAGCTAACATAGCATACCTATTAGAACATTATTACTGGTATGTAGGTTATTATTTATCAAACATAATTCTTTTTAAAACACATAACATAAATCTTATTTTCTAATAAACCTTACAAATACATTTATTTAACACATTGATTTTAGGACTGTGAAATAACAGTCTATTTAAACATGTTACACTTATTCATGCTATATTAGTACCAGTCCTTTCTGGTTTAACCCATTATTATTGTGATCCCCTACATCAGTAAACATTAACTCCCATACTCTATTTATTATCATTTTTTACAAATGTCTTGTAAATAAAGATTTACATTAAAATAATAAAATACTGGAAACCTTCCATTTTATTATTTTATTATGCTGTTTATTATTAGATTTTAAAGTTGTGATATAGCATACTACTAAGTTATAGTATCACCAACTTTAAGTTTATTGCATTTTTTTAAAAAACAACACTTACACAAATTCACTTTCACTGTTGGTTCTGATATTTTGAGTCTTATTATCTCAGACCAGACCTTTAGTAATCATGGACCGTTAAGACTAGTTTATTTTCTTTATTACACAATAGCTTTAGCCGGTGCACTTCTTATAACGCTATGCAACACTTTAGTTTTCTCAATAATTACATTTTATAAGATTTTGGGTATGTTATACTTTCTTTTGCATAGTTTTTGTGGGTTTGGGATTGATAGTAGTTTATATAATAATAGGTTTTACTACGGTGTTTCTTTCATACTATTTCTTCCTCTCCTCCTGTCTTCTTTCTTGTCCTTCTTCGTATCTTCCTTCTGGTATTCATTCTTGTCCCTCTTCTAGTCTTCATTCTTGTCCCTCGTCTAGTCTTCACTCTTCTGTTCTTCCTTCCTCATTCTTGGGTAAACCAAGGTACTTGGTGTTATCACGACTGAGGTTTAGTTTGGAGTATTTAATTTATTCACTGTGGCTTTATTCTTCTATATAGGTTTCAGGGTATTGTTTTCTTCCTGTTCACAAACTTTATTCTTCCCTCTTCTTGTTTTTAGGGTATTTTGGTATTCACCACTCTTTAATTGAGTCTCTTTTTTCTTTGATATGGTCTTACATAACTGGTTTACTGCTCTGAGCTTCCTGGGTAACTTACTGGTATTATACTATGAGTTGACGAGTTGCTTCAATACTTTCTTTGGTTTCTTTTAACAGTGGTTTTTATATATTATGTAGTGAGGATTTTTATCTTATTGTGGTTCATTCCTCTGATTTATTTAAATGTCATTCAATATTATTATAACATTTGTTGGTGTAATTAAACTTTATGATTTCATATGACTTAAAATGTAGTGGATTTTCTGTCACGCTACAATATTGAAATTGGTACAGACGACAATATATGCAGCATGTGTATCTACATATAGCATAGCAGCATATGGATACAGATTGTGAGACTGTTCAATTATGTATATTGTTATTATTATGTAAATTATATTATTTTTTCACCCACTACTGGTATTGAAAACACTATCCATACATTAGAGAATTATGTACAAAATAGCAGAATTACAAAACATTACATAGACAAAATTATGGTAAACCAATTTATCAAGCGACAATGGTTATTACTTAATATTTATATTGCTGTATTATGTTGTTGGATTGTTATTATTGTGTTGTTTATATATTACACAGTAGTGGACATTTATGGTGTTTTTGCAGAACGCAAAAGAACTGTTTGTTAAAAAAAATGTTTGTTAACATTCAGAAAAAAGAGTTTGACTTAATGAACTGTTGCTACTTACAGTGACTGATTGTACCATTATGTTGTTAAAACGTCTTGTGCTCTCTCATTCATGAGCACAGACCTGTGCAGACTTGGAAACATGTAAGTGGCGACCGATAGCTCCGTACATGCGGCATGATGAGAGGTTGTTACCGCGTAGAAGCGCGGTGGGGTACCAAGAAGATTGACTCAGTGGCAGACACTGGTTGTCACCTCAGTTCATTGTTTTATGACAACATTTCTATAAAAACAATGTTTTTAAAAGATTTTATCTGACTGGGCACAAGAAACCAGTGATGTTTAGGGAATGAGACGCAGATAGGAGTCAAGTGCACATAGTCGTGAGTTTTGCTTATCTTTTCAGGTAACGAACCACTTGTTCCAAGAACCAAGCTTACACTTCGGAAAAGATTTAGCCGCCATCAACGTGGCAAGGGCGAGGGAACACGGAGTGCCCGGTTACTCCAACTACCGGAAACTGTGCGGACTGCCGGACATGGGTTCCTGGTCGGACATGCTGTACCATATGACCAATAACACTGTCACCAGTTACGCACACATGTTCAGGTATGCTCACGTAGTCTTATGTATGTGCAATACAGAGTAAATATATACACATTAATTTCGTCTACCAACTACACGCAGCCAACTATTGGAGCTCGTAAACACTTCCCAACAGTAACCATTGACCACAATAACACTGTAGCCCATCTTAACAAATAATTGATATTCTTATCTACTTCAACGATAAGTAACTCTAAAACTGAACTAGTGCACATTCTGCATATCTGCTTTGTTGAAGTAAAATTTCAACAACGTTTTTACAAAGTACCTTACCCTATATACAGATGAGGTAATATATCATCTTATGTATTCTCCTTGAGAGTTAAAAGACCAGTGGGTATGACCATCGCCGGCTCTAGTAGAAGGCCGGAATATTAAACGTGGCAACACTGGAACAAGCTGATACTTGAGGCCGTCTAGACGATCTTTTAATTTATGTATTTCAATAATCAAATCACGTCATTTTTAATTGCCGGTTAACAGCAGTTTTATAATTCTTCATTTTTTGCAAAAGTTTGTTATGTAAAATACTGTTCTATTATTTAAGAAATATAAAAATTAACTCATTCATATTATAAAAATTCAATAATTCGAAGAAAATTAATTCATTAGGCCTAACACTAATTCACTAATTTCTTCAACTTAAACGTATCGTTACGACGGTCTACTTGATCGTCGTAGGTACAGTGGAAAACAAATTACAAGACACCAATTAAGTCACTAATCACCAGCTTTAATTTTCACAGTTACACAGTTCGTAATTAACAACACAGTCTCTTACAACAAATCAAATAAAAATTGTTCACACGCAACAAAATGTCAACTAATATATATATATATATATATATATATATATATATATATATATCATTTTCTATATAAGTAACTCGATGTTTCTTGCAGTAATTATATAATTTGTGATGTTTTCAATTTGTTTCTTCTGCAAGTAGATAATATTGTATATTCTTTTTCTTTTTTTTTTTTCTTTTTTTTTTTTTCTTTTTTTTTTTTTCTTTTTTTGTCGCTTCTACGCGATAACAACCTCTCATCATGCCGCATGTACGGAGCTATCGGTCGCCACTTACATGTTTCCAAGTCTGCACAGATCTGTGCTCATGAATGAAAAAAAAAAATATATATATATATATATATATATCATTTTCTATATAAGTAACTCGATGTTTCTTGCAGTAATTATATAATTTGTGATGTTTTCAATTTGTTTCTTCTGCAAGTAGATAATATTGTATATTCTTTTTCTTTTTTTTTTCTTTTTTTTTTTTCTTTTTTTGTCGCTTCTACGCGATAACAACCTCTCATCATGCCGCATGTACGGAGCTATCGGTCGCCACTTACATGTTTCCAAGTCTGCACAGATCTGTGCTCATGAATGAAAAAAAAAAAATATATATATATATATATATCATTTTCTATATAAGTAACTCGATGTTTCTTGCAGTAATTATATAATTTGTGATGTTTTCAATTTGTTTCTTCTGCAAGTAGATAATATTGTATATTCTTTTTAACACCTGACGCACGTTTCACTGAAAAATATCAGTATCATCAGAGGTTTCTAAGTGAATTAATAACAATCGTAATAATTCTATTAATATAAAAGTAACGAATAATCGAATTTGTATCGATTTTAACGTAAAATAAAATAACTGATAATCGATTTAGGTCGATTAGTTAAAGATTGTTTTAATGTTTATTTCTTCAGCAGCTGTTTTCTCGGTTATATTTGAAATTTTGTTTATATAGTATTTTATTCACATTTATTTTTATTTTTTAGTAAATTTATAATTTTAAATAGATCGTCTTGTTTTGTTTTTATTTGGGTTTGTTCTTTAATTAATAAATTATTGTTATTGTGTTTGTAAATGTTAAGATTTTCCCAAATATTCATTTTTTGACCTTTTTGTATGTTTTTAATTAATTTTATATTTTCAATGTTTGGAAACTGGTGGTTATTATTTAGACAATGAGTGGCTAAATTAGATTTATAAATATTTGGTTTTAAATATGCATTGCGGTGTTGAACGAATCTATCTCGTAGTTTTTTCTTCGTCTGGCCCACGTAAAATTTATTGCAATCTGGACATTCTATTTTATATATTCCATTTTTATTGTGAGTATTGGATTTAGTTTTAGGTTTTATTTTATTAAAAATTATATTATCTGTGTTATAAGATATTTTTAAATTAGTATCTTTAAATATTTTATTTAGTTTTTGAGTTATATTTCCGTAATAAGTGAAGGTTGTATATTTTATATTATTATTAATAGATGAATTTTTAAATGTAGTGTTTTTAGGAATTTTATTAGTGATTTTATGTTTAATTTTATTTTCTAATTTATTAATAGTTTTTATTTTGTATCCATTTTTAACTGCTATTTGTTGGACAATTTTTCTTTCTTTGTTTCTTTCTGTGTTATTTAATGGGATTCTAAGCATTCGGTAAATCATGGAATTAAATACTGCCATTTTGTGTTGGGGAGGATGATTAGAAGTATTTGGTATTACTAAGTCAGTTTGAGAAGGTTTCCTGTATATTGCGTATTCAAAATGTGTTTCATTTTTCTTTATTGTTAAGTCTAAATAATTTAATTTATTATTAGATTCTTCTTCTAACGTGAATTTTATTTTAGAATGTAAATTATTTATGGAGTTGAATATTTTATTTATATTTATACCATTGTTTTGGGAAATGTACAGAGTGTCATCAACGTATCTAAAATAACATCCTAATGGGTCGTTTAATTTTATTATATTTATTATTTGTTCGTCGAGTTTTTGTAGGAAGATTTCTGATATGATAGCGGAGGTTGGGGCTCCCATAGCAAGGCCATCTGTTTGATAGTACAATTTGTTGTTGTATTGAAAATAATTTTGATTTAAAATTATTTTTAAAGTATTAGTTAACTGTTTAATGTATGTGTTACTTTCGTTATTTGTTTTCAGATTATTTATATATAATTTATTATATATATTATTTATATATATTTATATATATATAATTTGTGATGTTTTCAATTTGTTTCTTCTGCAAGTAGATAATATTGTGTATATATATATATATATATTTTTTTTTTTTTTTTAAAAGAATATACAATATTATCTACTTGTGATGTTTTCAATTTGTTTCTTCTGTAAGTAGATAATATTGTATATTCTTTTTAAAAAAAAAATATATATATATATATATACAATATTATCTACTTGCAGAAGAAACAAATTGAAAACATCACAAATTATATAATTACTGCAAGAAACATCGAGTTACTTATATAGAATATATATATATATATACATTACAATTATACCGCCCGATTATAAATCAAAACACTTCACTATTAACCACTTGAACGCACAGAGTAATATCGCTTGTAATCACCAGACAATAACTCTCGAACCACTCTGTAAATATATCGTAACTATAATGAAAACTAAGGCCGCTGCCGCCTTGTATTTGTATTTATACATCCGCGCACAGACCAGAAGATTGCAAACTGCGTCTTAGCACCAGTTGTACGACGTAATTAATTGCTGCCTTGAAACAGTCCGCACGGCTGGCGGCTTCCAGAAAAATCTCGTGAATGCGTCGAGAATCACGTACACCACACAGATTCCGCTGGATTCAACTGGAACATTCGATAAACACGTAGATTGTTCTGTGATGTCGTAACAGTATAGTACTAAGTGCGCACCGACCTGTAGGCCTAATTTAGATTTAGCTATAAATAGGCCTACTCATGATTTTAGTAATGCTATCAAATTAAATCAAAATATAACATGTTTACTTTAGTTAGGTATTTTATTACACTATGCTTATAGGCCTCAGACGCAACGTTGCCACGTTTAATATTCCGGTCTTCTACTAGAGCCGGCCATGGTATGACGCATGGCTGGTAATCTAGAGGCCTTTTGTTCGATTCCCGCGCACATCCTGAAATGAAGTGCGTTTTCAGCCATCAAGTTGACTCAGCCGTTGAATTGTTTACCTTGGGATAACAATCTGAGATAATAATGGATGGCTGGAGATAGTATCTTCCTCGTTCACCGTATGAAAGACAGAAGGCACTAACTCCCATTAGACGATGCCTAACTCCTAAACATCTCCTAAACAAGTAGATATCGTTTTTGTAAAAAAATAATAATTTTTACTTCTCCAACCTCGTACTGGATCTTGGTCCGCTGTGATGGTATGTAATGCCGCTGCTCAACTCTGAATACACAATTTGATTCCTCCATCTCTTATTAGGTCTATTGAAACTTCTTCTACCTTTTGCTTTATATTCTAGGCATGTCCTTACCTGAGTCTCTGGTTTTATTTGATTAACATGATGAAATCGCTGTCGCTGAAAACCACTGATTTTCTTATATAAACTTTCTGTTCGAATGAAAGTTCCAATATCTCGGCGCTTGATCTCCACATCGTTTCTTGCGTAGCCTGCTACTGATCTTAAGTGTTTCTTTTTTGTACTTTGGGTTCTTCTTATTGCTTAGTTGGTGTTCAACTTTTGCTCCTGTACACAAAGGCAGAATATACACACATTATATTATACAATTTATTTGGTCTCTGTTAAAGTATTATTCTTTAAATTTCGTCTACCAATCCCGATAAAATAGTAAACTAGTATGCTTCATGAGCTGTAGAACTCGCTCTCACTACTTAAAAAAAATAGGTCTATATTTATTATTGAATAAATTTTCATATTAGATAATTTTTCAATTCAGAAAAATTACGAAAAACCCGATTACCCTACTATTCTTTCATTTAGTAAACTAACAATTGCAGAGCAATCATCAATAAACGGTGAAAACTCTAAACTAACGGATTTCTGTTAAAATTCTCTTTCGTGTGACTCCCGGCTGGATTTTTACAATTTTTTCAAATTTTTTATCCCATTTTAGGGCCCTGTGGTCAAGAAATCTGATATTTCCAAAACTTATACTGTACTTAGATTTTGGTTAAAATTCTGTGAAATTTGATGTCCCACACTGAACTTGCAGATTTTATCAAGCTTTTACCCTACTTTTTCTGCCCTGAGGTCCAAAATTTTGAAATTTCATAACACTGTTAACACTACATAGACAGATTGTAGTTAAAGTCCTTTTTATTTGATACGCCACATGACTTTTTGTGATTTTATCAAAATTTCCACCCACTTCTTGGCTCCCAGCGTCCAAAATTTTGAAATATTCAAAAATTTAATACTAAATTCATGTTATGGTTAAAATTCTCTTTATTTGGATACCGAACATGGACTTCTCCGATTTTTCAAAATATGGAGCTTCTCAAATTTTTGACTCCCACCTCTTACTTTTTGAGGGGATGTCTCAACAACAGAACTGTCTGTAAGATAAAAGTATGGATATGCATGGCAAGTTTTACCAAAATCTGTTGATGAGTTAAAAGTTATCGTGAGACATGCCCTGAACAGATAGATAGACACAGACAAATGCCAAACGGTTGAGTTAAAACTGTGAACTCACTTCCCTCATTCAAATGTTTACTCTCATCTACGTATGCCTATTTCCCGGTTAAGATAGAGTTTGCGGCCTATATGTTGAATCGTTCTACTATTTCATCACTTATTACTGTTTTGATCATATGTGTTCTTTGTCTTCACAGCAGGTACCTCCGTCTTCGGAACTGAAAAATGTAATATCTTTGGAACTGTAATTTTTGTATAATAAAGATATGTAAGAACGTTGCCACAACATTCTCGTGCACCTGAGACGTGATTATACACATATATATAACAGTTACTACACTATTCCTGCAGTTTAAGTAACATGTTTAAAAGTTAATTTTTTATTTCCATTTCAACTTGTACACAAATGATAAGGAATCGATTTAAATTACAATAATAATTATTTAATAAAAGTTCATGTTATTAAACTTACCACCAAATTATCATGATATGTTATCCATCATACAATACTCAAGTAACAAATCCATGTAGTTACTTGAAGGAATTTAGATGTGAGTCCGTACCCCGATTTGTGAAATCCCTTTCTACCCGTAAACAAAACGTTGCAACCACAAGTCCGCACCAAGTAAATTAATCACAACACAACATCTTTTTAAATTATAGCATGAGGAGTAAACAGCCCAGTACCAAGAATATGAAATTTAAAAAGTATGTAAAGAAGGTTAATTATTGAAGGGGAGTACGAGTTACCGGATGTTTTCCCTCAAGGTCACACACTTTCCTTTGAGTGTATAATAAGCAAGTTCTTAATTTCAGATAAAAAATCAACATACATTTACTGATGTGGAAGGAAAGAGTAATGAACTTGTAGTTTTCACAGTCTTTTTTAGAACTGTGTTTAAAATAGGAATAAATGTCTAACCTTGTCTAACCTTTTGTTTAATTCGACCCTTGTATGTCATTTCCTTAACAATGTTTAAATTTACGTCTACACCTGTATTAAACACACGTTGGGGTTAACCCCTCTTCATTTAATTCTTTCATACGTTGACAAATTTGCAAAGGTTACACAATGCATGTGGAGTCGTTTACTAGCGGTTGTCCGCATTAGCATCTGCGAAAGTGTTAGAACTTGTCCGAAAGTATTGAAATACTAGTGAAAACAATTTATATAGATCTTTTACACCACTTTATTAATTTTTATAACTCACTCAATAAGTTAGAAATTACAGAGGAGCCGTTGGCGCTCCCCTGTCCTGTGACATTGTATGCTCGTCGTGCATTCCCCAGCAATCTATGTAAATAAAATTTTACCGTCTGGTCTATCTGTAACAAGTAGGCGCAAGTACACACACAACACTACCATTGAGTCCAGCATTCCTTTGCTGCTTGAAAAAGTCATGTTCTTTCCTTTGGCACAGAAGAGTCCCCAGCCAGAGGAAACTCGTGTCCCTCGTTCAGTGTTAACAATTCAGGTGGCAAACTGATGTCTTCAGCCTTTCTTATTCTTATTATGTATCCTCAGTCTTCTTCCGAAATCGATGTAAAGTAATTATTTTGAAACTAATTAAGAAGGCATTTTTGTCGCTAGTTCATAGCACCAGTCGAATAACGGCCCTCCCTCCTCTTCGTATAAAAAGACGATATTAGAAATGTTCTTCTCTTACTCACTTCTGTGACTATTTCTGATCTTCGTTGGCAGCAAGATCTAGTAAACATGTTTGTGTTACTTTTCCTGAGAACAGTATTAATCTTGCTGGTTATCCATCCTTTACATTTCAGTTTTTTATAGTTCACACTTCGCTACGTTGTCACATTTTCGTTGTTAACCCTATCAACTATATAACGGCGCCCTTCGTAAAGTGCTTCCCATTGTTTGTTTCAATGACTTCCATGTCTGTATAAGTAAGAAAATCAACATTTATAAACTACCCTCCTAATAGAGTTCCTAAGGCTTTCACGTCCGGCGTCGGAAACAATTGGCACGGTGCACAGTGAGGGCAAAAACATAAAAGCTGGCCAGAAGTCGAAAAATTAAGTTACTATTTAGGTCGTTTGAATTATAAGGATGGTTAAAGTAACAGTCCAAGATTCAGCGTGTACAGGTGAATGGTCGAAAAAACTCTCACCAACCCTGAAAAAAACAATCGTAAAGAGACCTTCTCGTTTGGAGCACATTCAGCAGGCAGTGGTGAGTCGAAACTGCGTCTCTGTTAAAAGTCCTAGAAACTCGAAAAATCGTCCGATTTTAATTCTACAAAATAAATCATTAGCTAAAAGTAAGTAGATATCACTTACGTTTCATGAAAGTTATCTAAGAACAAGCAAAGTGGTATTTGCAAATGTTTGGCGCGTAAAAATAATTACATTATTTATGCAGAAAACATGTTTTTAATAATAAAAAAGTAATATAATCAAGCAGAGCTGGATGGAAAAACCTATTTTAGTGTGAAGTTTATACTATTTACTAACGAATAAATCTAATGACCAGTAGCTCAAAGTAGCAGATATATAACGTTAATTTGTTTAACGCTATGTTAGTCGCGTGGCACCAACAACATGAGAAGGCTCCCGTGAAACTTATTTCACTTGCTATGTCTTTTGAAATATAAAGGTTTTTGCAGTAAAGTATTTGTATTATCTTTCAACGACACCCACAGAACTTAGAAAATTAAATTTATATTATGCGATCTTTACGAAGAAATAAACTGTCTCGTGAAGCATATCGTTTACCGTATCTAAGTCCAAAAGAGATAGAACGTCTCGACTGGTTTAAAACGTGGTGATTCGCTTACGTAGGAAGAACCTGCCTCTAGTTTTAGGCACTCACAAATGGTAGCAGGTGCATGAGAATTTTCATGAGACAAGTGTAGTCGAACATGCGCAATGCGTTGTGACGCTCTATAGCGCGCGTCTGTCGGAGACAGGCGTTTGTGGATTAGACAAAGCGCAAAATGTATTTTGCAAAACCGCCTTTAATTTGTTAATGAAACGCTTTCTTCGGAAAACCCCCAAACGTACAAAATGTGTAAGAATAAAAAGTTAACAATTTCTTATTAATAATTTTTTCAAAAACGCATGCTTTTTTACTTATTCCGAACGAAAACTGTGATTAAGGATTTTGCGAAATCAGTAAGATATTTTGGTCAAAAAACTCGAGTTTTATTTTTTTGTTGCAAAATATTGTATGGAATATCTGTTTCATTTGATATTGATAAATTCTGTTTCATTTTTTTTTAACCTCAACTTATTTGCATAGATTAGGCCTAGTAAAATTTAAAACGATAAAAATGTTTTTTTTTCAACATTTATATCCCTTGGGCGTAATACAATATATATTTCTCAAGTAATTTTTAATACTTTTTAAAATAAATATTTAATCAGAATTAATGATGAATAAATCATTTAATTATAGGATTTTATATAAATATTTCAATAGTTAGCAGCATTTTTGTGTTACAGTGATTTTCTTAATTAACTTAGAATATTTTGAGCAATCATTTTTTCTGAATTACACCATCGTATTCTTTCATACAATAATACTTTTTCTTGTTCTTCACTACTACATTTACTTTCGAATAGGCTACTTATCTAACTCGCGTAAGTCTATGGTCAATTACTATATTAATTATTAAACAATAATTATATATTCTCCCTTATAAATTAATTATCTTAATTTTTAATATTTAATCATTAATTTTAAATATATTAGCATTATTAATCAATGTCTGTATATATTCTCTGCCTCAAAGGGTAAATTTTTAAAATAAGAGTGACATTATATATTTTTAATTAATCACCTTAAAAATATTTGACCAACATTTCTTTCTTGACTGTGCTTTTCTAAAACAATTTTTTTAAATATATCATTTTTTCATTTGCGAATTTAAGTCGTAATCAGCGATAATCAGAAACAAAATTTGATTTTATTGATATAAAATTTTTTAACTTTTTCGCCGCCAGAATACCCGAATACATAATTTGGAAGACGTACTTTCGCGTATGTTAATACATTCAGACCCATTTGACCCATCTGCGAAATATTCCTAAAAAAAAAAAAAAAAAAAAAAAAGAAGCAGTGGCCATGCTACTTCACCCGAAATTCCAGGTGTTATTGGTTCGTCATTTGTATCCTCAACGGACAACGATTCCGATTATTCTACTGACGATGAAGAGTAGCATAAAATTAAAAATATTTTTAAAACGACATTTTATAATTGTAATTTTTAATCACTCAAAATAAATATTTTTCACATTGCTTTGAATTTTTTGAATAGTTAGTGACCCAAAAAACCAATAAACAATTCATTTTTTCCAATTTTTTCCGCCATGTTGGAACCGCCATTTTGTTGTTTGAAATTTGGACTTCAGATTCGTAATCAGCGACGTTAAAAACCTATAAGCAATGCTTTTAGGGGGAAAAATATGATATTTTACTATTTTTGTCCGCCATATTGGATCCGCCATTTCGTTTTTTGACATTTGGATTTCAGATTCGGAATCAGCGACCCCAAAAACCTATAAGTACCAAATTCTAGATTGATTTATAAATGCCTTCATATTTTGGCCAGCTTTTTGGAATTCGGCCCCACTGTGCGGTGTCCGCCAATTCAGCCCAGTGACGAGGTAGCCAATTCATCCCCTCCCTAATATTAGGCAAAACAGTACCTACATCTTAAGTATATTCACGCAAAACTTAACTAAATCTTATATAGCCTTTCGCACTGAAGTTAACTACTACTGTACGGAATGTAAGTGATGATGAGTTTACTGTAAACACCTGGTGAATGGAACTACACTTTGTCTATCGGTGTAACGAACGGTGACCGTTATTCACGTTGAAATCAGAAATTATAGGCTAGTAGGAGATAGAAATATCATCCCTTTTACTTAGACAGCTTTCACTTGAGATGAATTGGTAGCCCTCCCCTCCTCGCCCACTCAGATTTTCAAGAATTCAATAACCCTACAGAAAACCAAGGAAACCATCTTCGGTTTCCCTCCAAGAAATTTTTATTTCTGTCTTGAGGGAAACTGCTAATGCGGGAAAGTGCTAATGAGTGCTTCTGCTAATAGTTCTATGGAGTAGAGTCATACAAATGGTTTAAAATGGTTTTCCTCTACTTGGTGTCGATGTTAATCTGGACACGTAGGGAAGCGTCAACCGTTCACAACAATTAACCAACAAACAACGTAAGTTTTGGAGTGTAAAATGTATGACATAAGACTGCACCTCACAACCATACATGGCGCCTGACAAGAAAAGGCAAACGACACTTTTACACTACGTTAAACATGAAAACGTTTTACACAATAGATACCCGAGGTTTTTGACTGTAGTTTACCTGAAACAGTCTCTAAATCGCCTCTAAATTTGGTCTCATGTAATGGAAGATAATTTAATCCAAAGACAAAAAGAGCTTTGTTTATATTTAATATGATTATGGGAACATGTGATAACATTACTACAGTATATAACTGTGGCCAGAAGGATATATCATTCAAGGTCGCGTTGGAAAAAGCTGCGCATTTCCCTGTAAACTGCTGTATATTCACAGTGGAGTGTGTAAGTACACAATTCAGAAGTTATTGCGTGAAAATTTCATACACAACTTGGTTATATTATTGCATGAAATCTATGTTGTAAATGAGCTGAAAAGTCCTAAATTTTTCTGAAGTGACAGTTGTCTCATATAACAACCCGACCTTCAGCGGTGTATATTTCTGACTACGGGTATAACAATAACATGAAGATAGATTAATACAATACTTGTTTACTGTAGCCATCCAGATGACATAGACCTATGGTCGGCAGGAGTGGCTGAGAAACCGGAGGACGGTAGCATGGTCGGGCCGACGTTCACCTGTCTAATCGCCACCACGTTTCGCGACCTCAGGTTTGGCGACCGCTTCTGGTACGAAAACGGTGGTTGGCCTGGGTCCTTCACACCAGGTACAGTATGTTTGTTACACTTTTTGTTAAACATTGCAGAGTCAACCGTAAATATTACAAGAATTTGCTTTCCTTTTTGATGGAAAAGAATATTGTAAAATTAGTAAAAGAATTGCTAAACGATGTTTGCTTGAAATAATTTGTTTAATAATTTTTAACACTTAATATTTTCAAACCAACTAAGACAGCGAACATCAAAATATGTAGAAACATTAACGCAAGATAATAACCAGATTCGCCACGTTCAGTGCACAGCTTGAAACCATTGGCGTATTAGCAGGCCTCTGCAGATCCTATTTCTGAGATCCATAGTTAGTCTACCACTAGTCGCCAAAAGCTACCCAAATCCAAACTTCAAGAAAGTAATCGCCTTTTCTATACTGCTGAATGATGTTAAAGTAAAATGAGGTTGCCAATTATAAACTCGTCAACAGGTGGAGAGAATGCGCCTAGAGTATATCTTTTTTATAGACCTGGCGATAGGTTTTGAACAGAGGCTTGGGGATGTGCAATGGACAAACACCTCGTCGCGAGGCTAACAAAATGTTCATTCAATTTGCACATGCACACAAGTCTTGTGCAATGTTTAATAGAGTGAACATAGGCTGCAACAAGGTTACCGAGAACATCTGAGACAGAGATAGTGTGTGAATGAGTCAGCGACTATTACCTCTTTCCTTTTACACATTTAAGTGGGGGCAATTCTTTGGCTTCACAGCTTAAGATCGACTGTCAGGTTTCTACTGACACTATTGACACCAGTAAACCTGACGAGTGTTTTCTTCCATATGTTGGTCTTAAACCGACTTAGGCCCAGATGCTTCCGACCAAGATAGATTGCTAACCAGAAAATGTTATGGCAACCGAACTCGTTCGTCAGAATCAATGACCCGAACAGTTAATAAAAATTAAAGCAAAATGCTTATAACGATGAGTAGGTGGATATTTGAAAGGGACTAATTTGGGAACTAAACCCTTTGGGATATGTAAGTAGTTTAGATTGAAGTGACTGCTAAAAAGAAAATTAAAGGTCGTATGCGAACGGTATTAAGTACAAGATGATTTATATGTCTACACTGTAAGACACTAATATTTCCACATGATGGGAATCTCACAGTCAGTAAGTCTACTGCAGTGAATTAATAATGTTCGTATTAAGTGGAAAAAGTTATTTCTATCATAACTTCTGTGTTACTGATTCAATTTGTAAACTACATTAAAAATTAAAACGGTTTCAGCGCTGGTATGCATACACTGTCGGAATATTAAACAGAATTTAAATTTCTCTCATAATTGTCGTTAGATATATTACTGACAAAAATGTTGAACCAAATTTAAATTATATTTGTACAGTAGCGAGGTTTAAAGCCAATCAAGAGTGGAATGTACCTGCGAATGAAGTGCTCCTCTGCAATAGAGAAGGAAGAGGTACGAAAGCCTTCCACTGCTCTTATGTCCCTGTATAACGCATTGACAACAGTGATAAACAATACATCTTATTATATTGTATGACCTTGTAATTTTCTAAACAAACTCATAAAATTTTGAGAACATCACTAATAATGGTACACCATTACCTTCCAGAATTAAATTTCTTTGAACTGAATACCTCAGTAACTAGTGCAACATCACAAAATGTTCCATAACCATAATGAACACCAGAAGGGTGAATAATACCACAAGAACTATAAATGAGTAAACAGAAAGAATGTAACAGTGAAGATAAGGAACCAGCAAAGAAGAAAAGAAGAGAAAGTATTCAAGGAAACAGTGATGAATCCACTACATGTACCAAATGACACTACAACCCAAATAAACTGACTGACTATGACAAATTGACAAGACAAGTTTCCCAAATAAACTGTCAAGTAAGCCCAATAAAATCATTTGATAAATAAAGTCAAACAGTATAAACAAGATAACAACTGACTTGAATAGTATTGAACTATATATTATAAATAAATAACAGCATATTAGCTGGTGTAAGTAGAACAATGATATAAAAAAGACAAACACAATGTACTATGCTAGATGTAGCCACAAAACTGTAAAAGATAGAATGAAAACCAAATACGTGTTAGTATAAATTAAGAATAATTATAAATGGAAGCACTATATGTGTTTAGGTGACTTCATAAGTGAGTAATATGTGTACAAAGATAATAACAGTCAGAGAACAAAACATTGTAACATGGTGAGAACAGGCCATGAATGACCAATTTAAATCAATGAAATTATAGGTAAATAGAAATCCTACTAAACATAAAATAGTAGCATCATGACTATAGTGAATAAAAGGTAAAGTACCACCACATGGGTGATACTATACAAATAAGAAATGAGAAGGACATGTCAAAATATAAATAGTGAATTATGAAAGTTTATGTTAGTGTACCAACATAAATAGACAAATAATTAATATTATTCAGCTGTATGCAGCAATTATATATAATAAAATCATTTAAACATGTTCAAAGTAGAAAGTAAGAATAATTAATCAAATATTAAAGAAAAGTTAATAAGTCGAATCTGCATTGTTAGCAGACGATGCTAATAAACAATGTCTTAGAACATTGAATCAATGAAATATTAATGAAAACTGTGTTTAAACTGGCATCAAGCCATATCAAAATAAAGATAATTAAATAAGCTGTAATTTGATAGTAATAGAATCCGAAATGGAATTGTAATAGTCGAGAAATTAACGTTAGCATCATAAATTTGGCGAATTACGATTGGATACAGAAAAACTAACAATATCGAAAACAGGCGCAAAATACGAAGATGTAATGTCTATTAATAGAATTTACGTCATCATGACATAATTTCGAACCAATCACGAACGAGTTTAGTAAGCACCAAAGCGCTCTACAACGGATTGATAGAAAACTATATAAGCAAGGAGCGTGATAAACACGAGGCATTTTAAGCCGCAGGGGCCCCTCCCGAAGCCGAGGCAGCCAGCTATGCAGCCCCAACCTCAGAGGCAGCCTAAAACACAGGGCTAGGCTGCAACCGAAGGCACAACCGGCACGGCGCGCGCCCTCTCCGGCTCCACCTCCAGCCCCTGCAAAGGCACCTAAACGAACCGCGTCTCCTTCCGAAGCAGAGACAAGCCCTGTAGCCGTCATCTCGGTTATGGAGCCGGAGAATCAACCCTCCACCTCCGCGGAACCTCCAAATCCCGCCTCTGAACCAGAGGTAGCCTCGCCACCATTGCCACCTCCGCGATTTCCGCGAGCAGGCATCACAAAACCCAAACACAGAGGGATAACCACACCGGATGCTCGGCCCCGAGCTCCTGCCTGCCCACAGCCCAAGAAAAGTCCTGCTTCCCGGTATAAGTCCGACGAAGCGCAACAGCGTACTTTACCTGCCGCTGATTCAAAACCGTCTGCCCCTGGTCCTGTGGCTTCCACCACGACCCGATCTGCCGTCAAACCTGGTCGCTCTTACGCGGCCTCAGTTTCCAGGCAAACCGCCCAGTCCGTCATTTCCGATGACGCACAGTTCGTCCGCGACTTTCTGTCTGGCTACGACCTCAAGAAAGTCGCATCCACCTTCAGGTCCATCCGAGACCGCCTGGAAACTGCTGACCCAACTGAGAGATTTATGCTCTTGGTGGAAGCCTGCGAAGTAATAGGTCTTCTATGAACCGAGCCCTTAGACGAGATCTCTCGCTCGTAGCCTGGAATGCTAACAATATCGGTTCCAAGCATTCCGACCTTCTTGAATTCCTGGCTCGGTTCAAACCCGACGTACTTCTCCTCTCGGAAACCCACCTGAACCCGGCGAACCGGTTTCGATTACCAAATTACGTGGTCTATCGGGATGACCGAGTTGGCCGACGAGGAGGCGGCACGGCGATCGCGGTGAGGACCTCCATAGGTCATCATCGTGTCGCTTTGCCGCAGCTTACCAACCTAGAGGCCACCGCCATTGAGGTCCACGGAGCTCTTGGCGGCGTCCTCGTGGTTTCAGCATACAAGCCCCCACAAGCTGAACTCCTTGTCGGCGACCTGGACGTCATCTTCGATTCCCATCGAAGGGTAATTTTGGCCGGCGATTTGAATTGCAAGCATCGCGTTTGGAATAGTCGCCTGACTACTCCGAACGGGAGGCGCTTGCTCAGTTTTGTTGAATCGCGCCGGGCGATGATGTTTGGTCCAGCGCAACCCACGTTCTTTCCGCCAAGGCCTAACGCGGCTCCCGATGTTCTGGATATCGCGGTGACCCAAGGAGTTGTCTGTCCGGTCGAGGTATTCTCACTTACTGAGCTGACATCCGACCACAACCCTATCTTGGTCCACGTCGCTACCCAGCACGCCTATGCACGTTCTAACAAGAAGAAGGTCATCGATTGGGATCGCTACGGCCCGGCCTTGTGCCGTCGATTGCCGCCAGCGGCCCCACTCGATTCCGTTCGCCTCCTAGGCGAAGCAGTTGCGGGAATCGAAGAGGCAATCATCTCGGCTATAGGCGTGTCTTCACGTACGCGAGCTGGTTTCACGCCTGACTACCAACGCATCCCTGAGGAACTCTCTCTTCTCGCTCGCGAGAGGAATTACTTCCGGAAACGTTGGCAGAGGACCCGTGATCCGGCCGATAAGGCAGCATACAATCGGCTCACCGGACGACTGCGTGGCAGTCTGAAGGCGTTCCGCCGTAGCTGTTGGGAACTCTATGTGGCCCGAACGGGGGATGCGGACCCGCAAAGTCACCCGTACAGAATACCTACCGCATTGACGGGTCGGAGGCGCCGACCTCCACTCCCCGCCATTGTTGGACCGTTCGGTCGACTCCTGGGTCGCCCGGAGGAGAAGGCTGAGTACTTGGGCTTGTGTTTCGAGCGACAGTTCGCTCCCAACCCGCCCATGGACTGGGACTTCGACGCACAAATCGAGATGGCTGTGGAAGACTTTCTGTCTCTTCCGATCACGGCGGAGCCCGAACCCATCTCTTTGGAAGAGGCCTCAGATCGGCTCGCTGAACTTCAGCCAAGAAAAGCTCCAGGCCCGGACGGTGTTACGAATACCGCTCTACGACTTCTTCCCGAGCCTGGAGTTCAATTCTTGACTGATTTATTCAACGCGTGTCTTAGACTGGCCTACTTTCCCAAGAAATGGCGAAAGGCGACGGTTATCGTGATCCCGAAGCAGGGAAAGGATACCACCCGCTCGGAAAACCTCCGGCCTATCAGCCTACTCTCCGCTACGTCCAAGGTTTTTGAGCGCCTCGTACAGCGTCGTGTACGAGAACATCTAACCAACTTTGACGTGCTGGTCCCCGAACAGTTCGGCTTTCGTGTGGGGCATTCGACCACTCATCAACTGATGAGACTGGTGGAAAGCATCACGGAAGCCGGGTGTCGGAGAGAACGGACCGTTGGCTGTTTCTTAGATGTTGAGAAAGCCTTCGACAGCGTATGGCATGATGGCCTGTTATTCAAGCTTAGGGAAGTCCAGCTCCCGGACTGCTACCTCCATCTGGTTGCTAGCTTTCTGACGGAGAGGACCTTCTGCGTGAGAGTTGGCGATTCTGTTTCTTCCGAGAGACGAATCACAGCCGGCGTCCCTCAAGGTAGTGTTCTAGGCCCCCTTCTGTTCTCGATCTACGTCAACGACGTGCCGAGACAGCCTGGAGTCCAGATGGCCTTCTTCGCTGACGACACGGCCGTATTTACGGCCGATCGTCTCGAGGAAAGGGCCGTCCTACGACTGCAGCGCCAGCTCGACACGCTCGTGGACTGGACCGAGAATTGGAGAGTGCAACTCAACGCTACCAAGAGTGTAGCCGTCGAATTCTCTAAGCGACGGAAGAACCCCGTTAGGCAGCTACGTATCGGCAGAACGTCCTTGCGCTGGTCCAACGAGATCAAGTACCTCGGCTTACACCTTGGCCGTCGGCTCACCTGGCGTACCCTCGCACAGACAGTTCTTAAGCGAACATCCATTCGCCTGTGCGCACTGTTTCCGCTCCTGATCAGCTCAGCCATGACCAGGAAATTGGGTAGGATGATCGTCGGCGCGTATCTGCTGCCGGTCATTACCTACGCCTGCCCGGTCTGGGGTTACCTCGCCGCAATGTATAAAAAGAAGTTGCAGAGCGTCCTCGACAGGGGTCTTCGGCTAGCGGCCAAAGTCCCCCGTCGCTTTTCATCTCGCCTTCTAAGGAGAGGACTTGGCGTCCGCTCCTTAGACGACACATTCAGGCGGCTTGCACGCAAATTTTACGCACGTGCGGCGAGGTTCCCAGGCAATCCTCTAGTGACTGGGCTGGGAAGGTACCGTATACGTCCAGGTGATTCGTGGAAACGCCCTCGGTGTATACTGCGCTAGTGTAGGCTAGCACAACAGCCGAGAATCGGCCTGCTATAGAGCACACGCCCTACTTGGGCAGGGCCATGAGGCAGGAGCTCCAGAAGGCAGCTCGGAACTCAGATACCGAGCGGTTCGTCTCTGCGACGCACAATCGCAAAGCCCAGAGCGAAAAAACACGAGGCATTTTGTCAAATTTCACTCAACCAGCAACAACAAATCCAGAATAATTAATCATCACAATTTTAGGAATCAACGACTGAGAAGAAGTGTAATTCAATCTGTGTGCATCGAATTTAGTAGTGAACCTTAACAAGCAGTGCGTGAATACGAACGAGGTTGTTATCAACATAACTACAAAGGCAGTAGCCTATTTCTTAAGAAGAAGTACCTCGTTTCAGTGCGAATTAGTGAAGTGAAATAACGATCATTATAATCCGATCGTTAATGTGTTCTTAAATTAATCAATACGATTAATCCACAGGTAGTACAGTGATCAAAATTACTTGTTTACATTTTTAGCAGATAACCATAGAACATAATACACGATTGTACTGACGCAAGAACAATAAGACTATAAGTAGATAACACTGTATCGAAATTATTTAGAGGAATTAACATATTCCGACATAAGATTATATATGTTAACGTTTTTATAACTGAACTCAATTTTAGTCAGAACAAACGAACTTTTCGTTCATTAACTGTCAATTATCAAAGGTGTCTAACCTAACATATGATATCATATTAGTACTGTATTTTGAAATAAAGTAGCGTTCTATTCTGTAGCTTAACGAAGCCACCCTTGAGGTAAATAAATAATATAAATAATTTGTTAATCATAATTAGAGTTTTCATTGTAAACGAAACTGAGCTAGGCAAAGTAAGGAAACCGGACGATTTGTGATCCGCTGATTGTTATTATATGAATGTATTTACTTAACATTATTCATTAACGAATAATAAATATCAGTATTGTACAGCAACAATATTTGTTAACGATTATTTCAAATAATAATTGGTAATCAGTATTACCAATCACTGAAGTGCAGTTGATTACAAACAAACAAGTAAAAGTTTAATGCATGATCTCAATTCAACTAACTGATCAATTATAGAGTCACTAAAAGTCAATACTAACTATCAATTCATTCAGAAGAATTCTTTTTATGGGACATTTCTGTCGAAAACCCATATGGCGCCCAAGTAAATATTAAAAGTGTTATAAAAGCTTTTACGGTAATAATATACTGATCAATCAAAGGCTTGACAGTTTATTAACCAACTGTAAACGACTGAACGTCCAGTACTTCATCACAGGTACGTGAAAGTTTAATTTCTGTGTAATAACCTTGTCAAGACAACACACTGACATACGTAGACGACTTTTTTATAACAGAAGAGTGAACCAACATCAAGAGATCTACGCAATAGTTACATTCATCGACGGATCTACAAATAAATATTTACTCATAAAAATATAAACATTTACTAAACGACGACAATTGTAAGTGAACCGATTTATTTATATTGGATTCAATAATAGATTGAAATGAATTGAATAAATCAATAAACGAAAAAATTAATAATAATAACAGACATTATCAATAACTAATAAGTATTACAAGAGAGACCCTATTAAATAACAGCAACGTGTGGCGTATAATTACACCGTAAGCAAAGTTGATTACACTAGTTTTCCAAATGTGAAGAATAAACATGTTTTACGCTGCTTTATGAAACAAAAAATAATTTTTGAAGATCTAAAAAAGTAAGTGAATCTAAACGACTTTTTTCGTTAAATACAAAATAAACGTTTGTTCTCTGTCACGTAAGGTTTTTATGTAATGAATGAGTGAAATTTAATTGTTAATAGTCTGTTGTTAACCAAATACTTCACATAATCTAAAAATTAACAATTGTTGACTTCCTTGGTTCGTTTGTGAAACGTATCTTTGAGTATCCAAGAGTACACAGCTAGAGTACTAGAACTCCATTTGTCTGGTAGCGCTTTTCCGTTTCTGGAATAACTTGTTTTCCCGTTTGTCGCTGACGGCAGCCACATTACAAAGTTCGAGCACAAGAAGTGAATCTTTAGTGAATATTGCACTAAATAGTTAATAATGTTACTTTTTATACCTACGTAGGAACACACACTTCTTCATCTCCAATAAGGTTTTAAGCGTTTAGGAATTTGTGCCTCTAACGAAGCGGAAACTGGCTTAGGTAAAGGTAAACTTTTTTTATATTATCTTTAAACGACCTTCTATTTAAAATTAGAAGGAAGAATATTAGGACTCATAAACCATATTCCTTCATTAGAAGATATCACGGAAAGAAAATATAGGAAAGTCATAAATTTTAGAAAAATGCTCACAAATTTTCAAAATACTGAACATTTTACCAAAGTGTTATGTATGTGAAGCAGTCTATACGTTAATAGTTGTATGTATGTAAATTTAAAACCTGCATATTTCAGAACAACTACAAGAAATCAGAAAAATCAAGCTATCTCGGCTGATCTGCGACTCTGGAGACAGCATAGAAACAGTGCAAATAAACGCCATGGAACTGCCCGACTATGAATCGTGAGTATACAATGTTTACCGCTGCTGATGTTTTTTTTTTTTTTTTAATCGACGTAACGTTTAGAAGCACATATGAAGAACTTCGCAAACAACTGAGACTCCTAGAAACATCAGTTTCATTAAAGCGGTTCTACTTACGTTCGTCTGAGAGCTTTTGTCAACAGAATTAAAGATTATAGTGTATTTATCGGGACGAGACAGCGGACGTAAATAAATCGAGCATTTTATAGCCTCCTTGGAACGTTAAGTGATCGAGAAAACCGATTCACTAGCTTATTAGCACGTTAGTGCTATACTGCGTTTTAAAGAATGCTAGTATCGACTGTAACCACAGTATCACGTGAATACAACGTGCTTCTGTTTTAACTGTCTTGCCTATAATAATATCATTATAGTCTTTTTTACAATCTCGATTATAGTTCAACTTCATAAAGCTATATTTTATTTATAATTACACGTAAACCAGCGGTTCCAATCGTTTCTGCCCAGCAATGTGACAGCGGGAACAAATTTTTTGGTCTCATAAAATTTTTAATCGTGTTTCTAATGAAACGTATCTATATTTTGTTTAATATAACTTGGAATTTGACAGTTCAAGTGACAGGAATAAGGTGATGCCACGCTGTGCTGTACAACCCTGTGATCCACAGCTGGCGGCTTGCTGTAGTCTGATGACAGGCCGCCGATTACAGTGACAGGAATAAGGTGATGCCACGCTGTGCTGTACAACCCTGTGATCCACAGCTGGCGGCTTGCTGTAGTCTGATGACAGGCCGCCGATTACAGTGACAGGAATAAGGTGATGCCACGCTGTGCTGTACAACCCTGTGATCCACAGCTGGCGGCTTGCTGTAGTCTGATGACAGGCCGCCGATTACAGTGACAGGAATAAGGTGATGCCACGCTGTGCTGTACAACCCTGTGATCCACAGCTGGCGGCTTGCTGTAGTCTGATGACAGGCCGCCGATTACAACGGACGTCTTATACATTACACAGAGCTGAAATATTTGTTATGTTTTTAACCTCTTTAAGTTTTGCTTGATTAATTTCGTAATCTAATAGGCTAACCGAAGAGTATACGATAGCGGGCACTGCAAGATTTTAAGTGTTTAATCCTATCTATACTATTTCCGTTCTTAGTTTAATCCTGATGCAGAGGCGGTAACAGGGGGGGGTCAAAGGGGACAGCTGTACCGGGCCCCGACAGGAGCTCTATTTTCTTTGTGTAAAATAATTTTTAAGAATAAATAATTTTAGTTTGGTTATGATTTAGAAAAATAACAAAATATTTCTAATTAACCGCAGCAGGACCAATATTAAATTTGAACCTGTTCGATTTAATAGCTATGAGGGCATATTATTATTTTCCCGTATCATAGCTTTCCCCTATCCACTACCAGTGTTGTTTAATTCGGATGACAAAATGGCGAATTCGATAGTCGCTAGTACATTTTCGCAACAGCAGCTATATTCAGATCATTACTAAAACTATTGTGACTGTCAGTTCGCATGACAAGTAGTCCAAGCGCGAAATTGGATTGAAAAAAGTATTAAAGCAATGAAACAAGAAAAAAAGAATTTCAGTATGTAACTTATAAGTCTTAATGTATTTTGCAATAATAAAATGTAAAATTATATGTTTTGAAAAATTAAATGTAAAAAATTAAGTATTATACCTGTTATTTGACAGTCTGATAATATTTGTTTATGCATCAGGTTATTTTCATAATAACTTTTTGTTCTTTTAAAAAATGTTTATATAAAATGATTATTACGATATCATGTAAGATAAAAAGCGTTTTTTAACATGGATATCAAAAATTTTTAATGAAAATTATACATAAATAGGTAACACCAGATCTGCTTTGATATGATTGGGCATAATTAAATATCGCCAATACTAGGGATTATCAGACATAAGAAATTTTTCCCGGGTTATTTCTTCTTTTAACTGTATTAGAAGGCATTATATATGTTAAATAAAATGTTTTTTTATCTTGCATGATATTTATCGTAATCATCACTTTATATAAACATTTTTTAAAGAATAAAAATTATTATGTAAATAACCTGATGTATAAACAAATATTTTTAGACTGTCATATAATAGGTATAATACTTAATTTTTTTAATTTAATTTTTCAAAACATATAATTTGATATTTTATATTATTACAAAATACATTAAGACTTGTCAGTTACATACTGAAACTAGTGTTTGTTTGTTTCGTTGCTTTAATACTTTTTTCACTCCTGGAAAAAAGTATTAATTTCGCACCTGGACTACTTGTCATGCGAACTGACAGTCACAATAGTCTTAGTAATGATCTGAACATAGCTGTTGTTGCGAAAATGTACTAGCGACTATCGAATTTGGCATTTTGTCATCGCAATTAGACAACACTGTCCACTACGCAAGTAGACTTGCCCTGCGAGCGCCGCGCCGGTCACCGGTGACAGCCGATACTGTAAGGTTATGTAATGTCAGTTTGCAGTGCGTTCACTCACCTAGTTGTTTTGTTTACTGTAATCGTAATTTTCATTTGTTTATTCGGTCAAAACATTGTAGGCTATTCTCACATTCTTTGCTAGTCTTTTAAGGTGGTTCCTAAATTACCTTCGTTAATTTCTTAAGAAAATGATGAAATGTACAAATATGCTCTACGAAGTCTCCCTGATACGATGGTATTTTTTTTAGTGCAGGTTATCGTGAAAAATTTGAAGTTATTAAGCATTGAAAAACTACTTTTTTACATAGGCTTATGTGAGAGGCTACAAAAAATTACAGGAAATTTATACTTTATCGGGTTGTGGTACTTAAGAATTATATGAAAAACAGATTAGACGTTCTATAGAGGTTTTTCTTTGTAATGACACTAAAAACATATGACATTATCGTGCAAAATTTGCTGCAGTTTAAGATTGAACAGTGAAAAAACCATACTTATGAAATGAAGCACACTGAATGTTCCGGGATTGCGTCATGATGCATAGCAAATGGCGCCAATATCTATAAATTCAAAATATGTTTTTAATTACATTTTTAATGAACAGAGTAACTCGGAAAGAAATGTTTTGTACTTCTTGAATCGTTGGGGCCATTTTTTAGCGAATTTTACGCAGTCGCGCACGATCAGAATCGACAGTTTTGGTTTCCCAATTCAAACATTTCTTTCGTTCGCGAGATCTTGTAATACGATAAGTGCACGATAGATGGCGCCACGAAAGTACAACAAAATCAAATACCATTTCCACATTTTATTGTAATACTAAACAAATAAATAAGTTCTCTTTAATTTAGACTTTAAAGATGAAAAAATATTTAATGAATTTTCGAAACATTTATTTATTATATAGAAGTGTTTAAAAAATATAAACACCGAAGTTTTTCATTGACTCCGGAAAACCTTAATAGTTTATCTGGAGAATTTTTTGTTTACTGACAGTGCTATTACCGGTATGCCACAACATTATCAAGAAGACTTTTTATCCTCTTAAATACTTAACCCATAAATTGAGGAACGATTTTTTGAATCGTGAACGCATTAAACGATAAACCTACACTTGTTATCGTTCTTTTTTGTGCAATGAGCCACTTAATTTTTTAATGCTTACTCAAACTCAACTAAAATAAAGTATTGCATGAATAATTTTTAAAAAAATATTAATAATAATCTTTGCTTTTTACTGTCTTTTCTCAAAAACTTCCGTGATACCGGTAATTTCAAATCACCTGTCACCTCTTTGCTATTACGCCTGTGTCTATCTGTCCGTCCGTCGGTATGGAACGGCATTCGGTTTAAAATAAAAATCTCAACATTGCGTAGCAAGTTGCAAGTGTGCCGAGATTTTTTAGCTGTTTTATTAACTATCAGTCTAAGCATATAGATGCGTGCCACTAGTTTGTAGCCTACATGTTAATTATCAGAAATTTCGCATCAAAAATTATCTTAAACTTCTTTTAATGTACAGAGTTTGTGTTATGCCCGTAAAAAATTTAAAGCTGGATTTTCCTTTGCCTAACCTTTATATTGTTAATTTTATTAAAATCAGGATTATTTTTTTTATTATACTCACACAACTGTTTTCTTTGCAGAATATAAAATGAATAGGCACAAATCTGGAGCTCAAAAAAGGAAATAAAAGCCAACAGCTGCAGAAAAGGTGGAAGAGTTACGAAATAAACATGTTATTTTAAATTATTCTGAAAAGGAAAAAGTGCCTGAAACAGCTATTAAAACTACCAATTCTAATTTAGACAAACAAGTTTGTGTCGAACTAGTTCGTGATGAAAACGTAGATGTTTCAAGTCTTAGTCCTAAGCCAAGCACTTCTGAATATGAAGCACACTCTGATGCAGGTTTAGAAACTGACGAAAGCTTAAATGGTTGCTTCAAACCAAGAGAACCAAGTGAGTGGCCTGACACAATCACTGACAATGAACGCCAAATCATTGTACCAATGGGTCTACATGACGAATCAGATTTACAAGCAATGGCTGAAAACCTCCCGTCTGACCTTGAAGGAAAGAAATTCCCTAGCTATTTGCTTTACACTAAAACATTAAATGGGCGGGAAAAGCTAGCAAGAGACTATTTAGTGAGCTCAAAGACCGGATGTTCGTTCTGCGCTCCTTGCCGGGTATATATATCCAATACAGGGACTAAACAGAAACTTAGCACTCTTGCTACGAAGGAAGGTTACAACTCATCTAAGAGTTCATGGAGGAAACTGTATAGAAAGCTTCCAGAGCATCAAAGTAGCATTCAACATAAGCAAAGCTACTTAAACTGGCGGACATTAGAACACGCCTCTCAAATCGGCGGTTCTACCGTAGACAGTAAACTGCAGAAACAGTTGGAACATGAAAGAGAAAAGCTTGTTGCTTTGCTAAAGAGATTCCTTGACGTCATTATTTACTTAGGCTCCCGTGGACTCCCTTTTCGTGGAAAAACGGATAAAATTGGGGACTTGCACAATGGTAACTTTCTTGGGATTCTTGAGTTAATTTCTCATATGATTCACTGCTAGACGAGAATCTTACTAAAGTAAAAAAAAGTCAGGAAGAAGGAAAACGTCTCCAAGCCCACTATTTGTGAAACAAAGTCCAGGACGAATTTATAAATTTATGTAGGCAACAGGTTCTGGACTTCATTTTGAAAGAAAGAAAAAACTCTATTTACTTTTCGGTCATCTGTGATGCAGCACCAGATGCTGCTCATATTGAGCAAAATGTTTTGGTATTGAGGTACGTAAAAAAAGAAGAAGAAACCAGAAAATGGACAGTTGAAGAAAGATTTATTGAATTCCTTGATTTGACTCAGAAGACAGGATTGGAAATAGCAGGGACATTTTAAAAAGGCTACAATATCGTCACAACATTGATATAAGCGATTGCAGGGGACAATCTTTTGATAATGCCAGTAATATGTCGGGAAAACTAAAAGAGTACAAACGAGGCTATTAGAAAATCAAACAACAGTAGTTTACTCGCCTTGTGCTGCCCACTCCCTAAATCTTGTAGGTATACATGCAGCATCTTGCTGCAATGATGCAATTACCTACTTCGGCAGCATCAATCGTTTATATACACTTTTTAGTAGCAGTCCAGACCGATGGGAAATTCTAAAACAAAAAACTGGCTTTTCCCTTCATAGCCAGAGTGAAACATGTTGGAGCTCAATAAAGGAAGCAGTTCGTCCTGTTGCTAGGCATCTTCCAAGCATTATCGAAGCACTGGATGACTTGATAGAGAAGAGATCTAAAAAACTTAACCACGAAGCTTTTTCTGAAGCTGTTGGTCTGAGAGACTACATTTTGTCTTTCAAATCAATCCTTATTAGTGCTGAGTGGATAAAGGTCCTCGAGAGTTTCGACCAATAAAACTTGGTTCTGCATTCCAGAAGTGTCACGCTAGACATTGCGGTTGCAAATATTTTAGGCCTCTTTCACACTACCCGGTTTTTTTGCCGTCCGGAAAGCTGACGGCAGTATTGCCGCACGGAGGTAACTTGTGTGTGCTCTTCACACTACACGACATTCATCCGGCTATTTCGCCGGACGTTGCCTCAGTTTACGTTCTGCCGCCATGGACAGAAGTCAGAAAATATGTGTTGTGCCAAGTTTAATGCACAGGCAAAAAAAAAGGCGAAATAGGCAGTTATGGGTGCATCCTCTGTTGATGAGAAGGGATGAAGTAGGAGCCTTTACACTTCTCTTGCAAGAACTCAGGCAAGACGAAGATAAGTTTTTTAATTATTTTCGTATGTCGACGACAACATTCGATGAACTTCATGGTCTTCTCAAGGTTCATTTGTAGCGACAAAACACAAAACTGAGGAACTGTATCCAGCCCATAGAAATGCTAGTTTTATCACTCCGGTAAGTGAATATAATATTCATACAATAACCTAATTAGGGGAACCCGGGGCAGAACGGACACCCTAATACATAAGTGGTTGTAAAAAATTAATTTAAGGCAAGAAATTGGTGAAAATTTGTATACACAATCTTCAATTTATTGTTTTACCAAAAATGATACACCAAACATAAAAAGTTAAAACAACCACTTGACGTTTTCCTCTTGGTGCAATTATTTTTGTGTGTCCTTTAGGATTGACAGAGATACCGGTTTCGTCGCAGTTAAAAATACGATCAGGTGTAAATTTATGCTTGTCAACAATTTCGCTAAGCAAACCAAAAAATTTGTCAACACTTGGTCGATTAAATCCCATTGCTCGGGCCCCAGATGTTGCCTCAGGTTTCCGCGTACTTAAATCGCAATGCCTAGAAAGAAACTGTTTCACCCTACCCTCACCGTCCATCTTCTTCTCTTTGTTAAATGGGAGAAAGAGAGAGAGACCGAGAGGTAGAGAGAGAGAAACACCTCAGTGTGTCGTATATTAGAGCCTACATAAAAAATCAGTGTTTAACTATTTCCGATAACATCATGGAACAGTATGTTTTTCAAACATTCAACTTTCAATGTAAATTTTTATCTGAACAGTAACAGATAACAGATTTTTTTTACAGGACAGTAAAAACAACAAACACAGCTTTTGCGAGGCTCTGGTTGAAATACCAATACTACGTACTATAGCTAAGAAAACAAACTAGCTACTAATGACTATATACCTCAGAAGAGACACAAAAAATATAGATTTATTTTGTACTCTCTGGAGCTTAAATTCCTCCCACGGTTTGATAAGGGCGGTAGAATGTCTGTTTTGATTATAAATGATGTCACCTACACTGTCTAGATCGCCTGACGAACTGTCCGGTAGGCTGCCGGATAATGTGAAAGTGTCAATGGTGCGCAGTAAGCTACTGAGCGAGCTACCGGCTTTTTCTCCGTCCGGCGACCGGAAGATCGTAGTGGCAGTCCGGCGAGTCATTAGGTCGCCGGACGGCAAAACTGCCGGATATTCGTAATGTGAACATGCTCACGCCCCTCCATTTGTCTCGCTGCCGGGCGGCAGCCGGACGGCAAAAAAACCGGATAGTGTGAAAGAGGCCTTAGAGCTACAGCAAGAAATTGAAAACTTAAGAGATAACTGGCCAACAATTTTGTCTGAAGCAAAACTTGTGGCAGGTAACTTTGGAATTACTCCAGATTTAAAGCAAGGAAGAAATAAAAGAAAATACAATGAAGATATTCCTTTAGAACCAGAGGAAAACTTTAAAATTAATGTATTTTATGTCATATTAGACTCTCTTATCTTTCAGCTTGCCAATAGGTATGAGCACAATAAATTGCTAATTTGTTTTCCCCGATATTGTCATTTAAGACCCTAGATAAGGAGGAACTTCTAAAACGATCTGTGCAGCTAAGGTAAAAATACCCCAATGACCTAACTGCCTCGTTTAATGATGAGATTGTGCACCTAAAAAATGTGTACAAAGTAACCTTTGAAAGCACCGCTGAAAGCCAGGAAGGGCCCATAGACCTTTTAAATAAAATTTTTGAATTGCGGCTTGAAGGAATTTTCCCACAAGTATGCATAGCAATCAGAATTTTTTGCACAATTCCACTCACAGTTGCTGAAGGAGAACGAGCATTTAGTAAGCTTTCGTTAATAAAGAACTACGTTCGTGCAACCATGACGCAAGACCGCCTGAACAGTTGTGCTTTACTTTCCATTGAGCAAGAAATTTCAAGGAAAATAGATTTTGACAGTGTCATAAAAGACTTTGCTACAGCCAAACTAAGAAGACTACTTTAATGCATCGTTAATTATAAATTTCATTTAATACTATTGAACTTTTATTATTTTAATATATTAAATATATTTTAATATATTATTTATTTTAATATTAAAAAAGGTTGTAACCTACCAATCTACCATTAAGTTTTATGTTTTTGTTAATATAAAGTCGTTTTAGAATTTGCTTTTTGTGTACCCTTATGTACACTACATAAATTTCTTTTATTAAATTTTTAATGTTTGTTGATACAAAGTAAACATGATCTAGAGTTTCAATTTTAGTTTTCTATGTTCCTTAGTCACCCTCTATGTTTGTAATATTTAAACGTGATTGTGATGGTGGTGTGTTGTGAGGATGTTTTGGTGGGGGGTCGGGGTGGAAACAAAGGGGGCCCCGTGGGTTTATCTGTACCGGGCCCCACGATTCTGTTACCACTCCTGTCCTGGTGTAACAAACAGGCGTGGCACATCTGAAACGCTATTTGTTGCTTTCATTAGAGACGTGTCACTCTGACAGAAAGAGTGCAGACAGGGTACATATAATATTGATACTGTACAAACAGATGTAAATTGTAATAATTTGTCCTGAGCAAAGTAAAATTTGTGTGACTGTGTCAGACCGACAGTGATACATTTTATAACACCAGTTAATAGCTTTTTTTATTAACAGTTTAAAAATCACAACAAAACAAAAGTAAAGTTTATTTAAAATGAAAATAGAAGCCGTGATAATTACCAATGTACCGTATATTACCAGTTGCTGTCAGAGAGAGATTCAGTGCCTTCCATATCTGTGTCGAAACTTGTATCATCATTTGAGTCACCGTTATTATTGATAAGATTGTCCACAATGGCGTCGGTAATATAGGCCAGTTGTCATAGCTTATCTTCTTCCTTGATTATATGCTGAATACAATGACGCCACTTGGCCTGCCATTGTTCATTTATCGCCTTCTCTGTCAATTGTTTTATATCAGGCAGCTTAGATCTACATGTTGTGTTGTGACGGACAACATATCCTTTCAACTGTCTCCGTATTAATTCAATACGTTACAGTGAATTCAGAATGCTGTGATAAAGAGGCAGTCTTAAAACAACGTGCCCAATTTAAGTGACAAGACACTCTCACATGACTATACAGACATTCTGCACATGCGCATAACACATTACTGTGTGAACAGTGTCAACGCCCCTGTCCAATAGCGTTTCAGATTTGCCACGTGGGTTTGTTTACATCAGGATTGAACTAAGCACGGGAATAATGTATACCGTTCCGGATTCACTTCATATAAACTGATTTTAAATATGAATACTGATGATTTTTTCAAGCACACGTCATTAAAATTAAATTTGGTCGACCCCGTTTCCTTGAGCCACCGGTTCTGAGACAATTGTATTAACACTCTTAACAAATATTCACTGAACGTATTTTTAAAGCTCAATTATTAATCTAATAACACGATACTAACAAATAATCACTTGTTTGTTATTACAAATAACAATAAACAAAAGTTGTTAAAAAATAAAACACGCAGCGCGCATATTAACAAACATCTAACTCCGAGTTACAAAACAGAATGCCTAGTACGCATTGAAAACAAAGGTGTGCTTGTCTTCTACTGATAAGCATTGGCAACATTTGTTACGTGCTAAGGGCGGGGCGTGTTATAAATATCATTACTAGCTAGAGCCTAGAGCTGTCACTTAGCCGTAACTAGCCATCATCAATGGCTACAGCTTTTGCCAAATGTAAAGGGGCGGTCTGACATCATGTAGACTACGCGCTACTTACATTGCAGAAACATTTTTGTACTACCTTTCACACAAATTTGGAAACAGATTATGAAAATAATTATATAGCATTATTAAAATTAGCCAGATATTGACAATTATAACGGTTGAGTCATCGACTGACTGTTGCAAGGAAGGTGGGTCTTCCAAACTGGAAACATTGATAACAAAAAGAAAGACGAATAGAAAAACATCTTATCAATCGCGATAGTTTTCAACCTCGTTATGCGTGCATGCATCCGTCTTGTGTGTGTGTGTGTGTGTGTGTGTGTGTGTGTGTGTGTGTGTGTGTGTGTGTGTGTGTGTGTGTGTGTGTGTGTGTGTGTGTGTGTGTGTGTGTGTGTGTGTGTGTGTGTGTGTGTGTGTGTGTGTGTGTGTGTGTGTGTGTGTGTGTGTGTGTGTGTGTGTGCATTATTTACCATGTTTAAAAAATAAACTGTTATGCATGAGTATATTATTTTTATCCACTTTTTCCTGATTTTCGAGTTTCTAGACATTGTTTATAATAAGGTAAAGTCAGCCACACAACTTACACTAAAAAAACATGGCACAAACAAAACTGAGAATAAAATAAAACTGTTAAATACTAAAATACATTAAACATACAAACCAGCGATGAAAATTAGCAGCACCACGTTCTACTCTAACGTGTACTCCCCCAGTCATGGTGCACTTGGCATCTTCCGTGTGGACTATTCCACTGCTTTCAAGGTAACAGTAGTCCCTTTACATTTGTCAAAAGCTGTAGCCAAATCCTACGTTCCCAAGTGTTAATTCGGAAGTTATATTAAATAGATCCTAAATACTCTACAAATTTCTGTTTCTAGCAGATAAGGCTATCTATTGATTGCGTAATGGAGATTCGATTGTGTTGATTCTGGAGATTACACATACGATCTTCTTAAATAGTCCACTTCAGTCGTTAGGTGTTACTGAGAAAATGTTTGATTAGTTTTATAACTTGTGGACTTGTGGAACCACAAATCACTGTTCTATCGTGATTTTGGAGTCGAAATCTTTTTCGTCTTGTAGTGTTATTTTGACATTCCGTAACACTGAATTCAGCTCACCTGTTATTGACTTTTCTTGTTCAATCTAATTAATGGTGGTAATTAATCTAGTTAGATTGATAGTATGTAATATTCTTAAATATGTCGTTTTAAAATGCAAAAGAAAAATATATGTTATCAAATTAAGTGGTGTATCTTGTACAGCAACCCCAGAGTATCGTGCAATGGCAGATTGCTGCCTCGACTGAATCTACGCTACTGGCGAGACTATCCGGACATAGCCGAAGCCAGCAATATCTCTCCGCAGACAACAGAGAACAAGGTACTGCTACATATAGTTAGTTACTATTCGTTTAATTATTCCCAGCTCAGGAATTGGAAACAAATTAACATGTAACGTGTATTAACAAATTAACACGTCAGCTGTATTAACGTGTTATGAGATCATGTGTGTGGTTGAAGGTTTGAAATCTGTACGTGTGAGACCAGCACGTGTTCTGTCGCCTGTATGCGTATACTGTCGCTACGATTTTCCTTCTGTGGAGTACTTCTTACTGTAAAGAGAAACATTTCAAGTTATTTTTTGATATTTCTTGGGATCGTTCGGTAAAAAGGGATGAATAACATATATCTCGCTTGTTTCTTCCCGCAAACCTCCAAGGTCACCATATAATTTTCCCAAAGTTGCTATAATTTTCTTTACTCCTAAGGTGGTAAAATTGTCTCCTTCTATTGTCTAGTGCCGCTCATCGTTCAACGAACTAGTAGCTCTGTTAAGGTAGTACGCAGGTGCAAAGTAGAGAGCGCCTTGGTGCTAATAGTAATATACTTATTAGTACAAAGTGAAGAGGCTCAGTAACAACTTTGTGTCCTAGTTCCTACATACAAAATTTTCAGATTGGTTTACTATCGTCACATGTTTCTATCGTGCACTAGACATTTCGAAGGGTGAGAAAACCGATGGTCCTGTGAGAAACAGACCATCCACACAAAAATTCCCAAGCCATTGTTGAAAGTTTGGCGCGAATAATGTTTTTTAAATCTGATTAAGCTCAAAATTTGGTCTAAAATATTAAAACATGAAGAAAAAGGCGAGACAATAATTTAATAATCGACTCCTCTTTGTATCGCAATAATTTAAGAGAGCCAGGCTAAACTCCGAATAAAATGAAGCTTGTGTGGCCAACAGAACGCAATGTGTTGTCCTGGGTACTCATATCCACAGGCTGAGTCGATACGAGGTTTATGAATACAACCGTATTCATAGGTTTCATTTCGAATTTACTTCTTTGGAGAATCTTAAGGAAGACAGCATTTTCAACAACGTTCTGCTGCCAACCAACATCAAAATAAATGGTAATAAACAAATTCAAGATGATGATGAAGTCGGAATTTTCATTCATTCATTCCTCGGCCTCGGCCTGTGCAACAACGGCTTTCAACTCTTCCCTCTCTTGTTCCCGTTCTCTCCACCTTCTAACTCCCAGTTGTCTGAAGTCGACCTCCACCTTATCCAACCATCTTATTCATGGCCTTCCTCTCAGGCGTCTCCCACCAGGTTGTTCAGTAAAAATCTTTTTCGAGACTCTTCCGTCCTCCATCCTTTAAACGTGTCCAAGTCACTTAATCCTTTTGCATTTAATACTTCCCACCAAGTTTGAGTCATTATCTAGATTGCTTAATTCTTGGTTGGTCCTTATCCTCCACCTATCCCTCTCCTTTATTCTTCACAAAATTTTACTTTTCCAATCTACTAATTCTTTTCTTGAATGCTAAACGTTACCCACGTATAGAAGCCATACATAACAAATGGCTCCAGGGTTGTTTTATAAATTATTTCTGTAGGTTTTCTCGAAACATGTTTATTGCTGAGCAGTGGCTGTAAAGCATAATAATTTCTACTATCTGCTAAAATCCCAGCATTTATGTATTTTCTGAATTATTTTGTACAGTTATTATCCATCCCAAATATTTAAACTCTTGTGTTACATTAAAAATAAATCCATTTACACATAATTAAATGTCCTAGAGCAGTGGTTCCCAAACTTTTCAGTCCGCGGACCCCCAAAAAAATTAAAAATTTCACGGACCCCGTTTGATTTCTGAAATAAAACAAACAGTAAATATGATATATACTCTTACATTTTAATTAAAATGTAATAAAATCAAAATTCTCTTAACTTGCAAAATTATAGTATTAATGATATTAGTCATAATTGAATGTGAACAATGAAGCAGCTTTTGGACAATTATCTCTGCAATATTGGGTATAATGTCTGATACATTCAATGTTAAGTCACTCTCGACATTTAGTTTATTTCTTAACTTCGACTTCAAGTACGTGAGCTGAAAAAATTCGGTTCACACAAATAAGTAAAGGGAAACACAGTTAAATACTTCAAAGCTTTTTTTGTGAGTTCAGGATAGTCAGTCATTATATATAACCAGATGTCAGCTAGTTGTAATTGCGAAAACTGTCATTTTAATGAACTGTCAATTGAAAGTTCTGCCAGTGAAGCTTGTTCTTGTAGTGTAACAGAGAGGTTAGTTGACAGTCCATCAGCAAATGGATTCCTTATCCACATGTCACTATCATCCGTCACTGGAAAATATTCCCTTAGCTGCAAGTGCAGTTGCTCCAAATGAGACTTTGAGGATCTCCTTTGGAACATTTTCTCCTGACATCTGGACGAAATCTGCCATAAAATGGAATTGTTCGAAGATTTCAGAGTCTAATCTCTGAATCCACAGTTTAATTTTTGTATCATCCCCTCGGTTTTATATCGAGCCTGGTTTTAGTGATCCCTGCAGGCTTAAAGTGAGTCCATTCAGATGGCTGAAGATATCAGGAAGGTATGATAGCTTCAAAATCCAGTTAAAGTCATGAATCCCAAAGAAAATACTGGAATCTTCTACTAATTGTTTTAAGATTTTAACATTTAGATTTTAGACCACAAACAATCGGAGACAATTACGGTACATTCTTTTTTTTTCTTAAAATGTCCGCGGACTTGAAACATTGGCATGGACTCCACTTTGGAAACCACTGTCCTAGAGGATAGTTGTGCCTACTTGTCCTCATATACTTTTTTTTGGAGCAGTTGATTTCAAGTTCTAACCTGTCTGAGCCTTGTACTAATTGTTGTGTTAGTGACTGTAAAGACTCTTTATTTCTTAAAATAATGGCAATATCATCAGCATATTGTGCCATACACATCATCAACATGTTGTTGATTGTGTCATTTGGGTTGACTGATATCTTCCTTAGAGCTACTTCCAAGACTACAGTGAAAAGGACTGGAGACAAAGGATCCCCCTGTCTAAGCCCAGTTGATACTGAAAATAGTTTGCACTTAATTTTGGATGCCGATTATACATTTAGGGTGTTTTTAGACACATTTTGACTAAATTTGTCAGCCTAATATTGCATCGAAGCTCCTTCATATAGTTAACTAGTTCTCGTCTATGCACTCTTTCGTAAGCTTCTTTGAAGTCGATAAATAACTGGTGCATATTATGGTATGGTATTATACTCACAGCATTTTTCAAGAAACCTGTAGCGCGAATGTGAATATGTGATCTATTATGGATCTGTTCTCTCTGAACCCACATTGGTTTTCCCCAATTACTTCCTCATTAGGCAGTTAGACATTGACACTCTGTAGACAGTAGTTAGCAGAGAGATGCCACAATAGTTTTCACCTTTTGTACGACCTCCTTTCTTAAAAATATGGCATAAAATGACAGAATTTTCCTGACGACAAAGGCAGCTTTTATTTTAGTAGCTACATTATTCTTTCAAAGTAAAATTATCTTCTTGACCATATAATCTGTCCCGTTTTTCAAGCAAAACGACTTCGTACTTTTGATTTCGCTTATTATCTCATTATATCCAGATGTTTCTCTTCTCCAGTCGTCTTTGTTTTGTGAAAGAAAGGGAACGGTGGAAATATTCCCTGAGTATTACAAAATCATATCAGTTGTCACTTTGAAATCGGTCATTTTTAACAACCGTATGTTGTCTTTATACAAGACGGATACAAATTCGTTTTGTCAATCAGGTGATGTATTAAGATAATAACACGAAAACAATTTACGTTTGCTTATCAAAATATGGTGGTTACTGAACAAAGCTGTAAACATGAACAATTTTTGCTGTCGAGGACGATTTATAAAGTTATTTAAAGATCACATTATTAGAAATAATATTTTTTCTAATAGATCAAACTATTAGAAAAAATGGTACTATTTTTATTTGTTAGTAAAATTGTCTAGATATATTTAAATTAAATAATGTTATGAAAATAAAACTTAACATTTTGGGGCTACAGATGCATTTTAAATTACGTAAGACGGTTTTGTGTGTATTGTAATTAAAAGAACTCAACCAACGTTTTTACATTACAGGTGACGTTAATCGTAGAACACACGGACAATTTGAACAGTGCTGTGGAAGATAATGAAACGAAAGGAGAAGAAAAAGAAAAGGATAAGAACAAAGAATCTGAAAACAAAATTAACGTAACGGATAAAATAGAGAAAGAAACGGAAGGCACAAACGAAAAGGAAGAAGAAGATAAGGACTTGATTGTTGATTTCCATGTAATCAACGTTGACAAAGAGAAGGAGAAAGGAAACGAAAAAGATAAGTATGGGACGGTTGATCACCACGTTATCAGTATAGACAACAGACCTGCTATCATTAATGGAATTAAAAAGATTATTGACGATCTTCTAGTAAACGAGAAAAACGAAACAAACACCGTTCCTGCTTTAATAGAGGAAGATACCATTCTGAACATCAGTAGCTAGCGCTTATAGTGAACTTAATTGAAGTAGTAGGATCGGCTTTAGTGGACGCAATCGACGAATTAGGCGTTATACGGCAATAGCAAGAGAAATAGTAACAGTAAACGTGTTTGCTGTTAGGCAAATAAAATATGCCTCGTGTTTTATACCCACATTAAATCTTTGTCGCTTACGAGAGTAATCTACCTTCAGTAAAAGCGGCAATCGGTTTTAAATATATAGTAAGTACTCCGAATATTCACCCATTTTAGACGAAGCGTTATTATTATATAAACAGAAACTGTAAAATGTTGCCAATAAACATCCACTTAAATTATCTTATCAGTTAACATACTTAAACAGTAAATTGTTCCACTTTGATTTAGACTTGTTAAATTTTGGCGCTATAATGGAGCATTCATAAATATAATGTTTTTAAGGACAAAACATTTGATTTATTGTCAAAAATAAAACCCTCACTTCTCTTAAACACTCATTGTGTTCATGGGAATCTTTTTGTTCCCTACTCGAAGTACCTACATACTATTATAGACCCAATAATAGTACTGTATATTCATATAATGACCCAATAGTATACTATATATTGTAAAGTAACTGTTAAAGAGTGTGTCTCTCCGATCCTCCTTCCTTAAATAGTTCTTTACTTAATGGAAACTTTGTTTTATTTGTCCCACGTTTTTTGCGTCAATTTTGTAACGTGACGGTTTATTTGAAGGTTTCCGCCTCTCCAAGAGTGTATTACAATTACGGGTTTATAATGAATTCAGCCCCAATGTTGGGTTCGCCAATTTTGTAACGTCCTCCTGTTTCTGAGGTGTTAGCGTAACGTCCGTCTCATTCAAGCCCCAATGTTGTAAGCGCCAATTTGTAACGTTCTACTCGAGCGTCCCTCTGATCGGTCCGAACACCTCTCCGCAGTCGCCACTTATGAATTATAAAGACCGAAGTTTAAATAAAGTTGTTGGTAATGTTACTCAAACAAAGCAGAAATCGAGTGTGTGTGATTTGGGTCAAGTAGGGAAGTTGTTTAGCCTTATTTTTGAAGAGAGAGCAAGTACCGTTTGTTTACCCTCGGTTTAGACGATTTATAAATTTTTCAAATATTCGCCGTGAACTGAATCAGCTGATTTTGACACGAGTCTCCAAACCTAGGTTAACCAGACGACACTGTGGCAGAATATGACCCGGTGGATCGTCTTCTTCTTATTTGTTCTGAAACTTACTACAACTACCCACTACAAGAAAGGCAACACATTTTTATTATTCAATATCATTTTTTCAATAATATTTATTGTGTATATTATTGGTTTTCTCCCTTCAGCCACAATACAAATATTACAATCGATATTTTCATTAACTAGGAAATGATATCGACTTCATTGAGTAACAAGGAATTGTCATAAAAAAATATACAGTTTTGAGCGATTTTACAATTTTATCTTTTGTTTAAACATCAATCAACATATAATTCTTTTAGTTATTTTCCCCAGGGTTAAGGGTAAGTTCTTTTTGTTATGAGATGGTCAGAAATGGATAATTATACTACGCTTTACAAATATAGAAAAAATATTCAAAATTTGTTTATTTCGCTTAGTACGTAGTTCCGGAAATGTCCGTAAGAGAGCAGATGGCGTTTGTTTTTTTTAAAACATGTGATTAGGTTTTAATCGTTTATGGACTACACGACCATTCCGTTGGAGGTTTCTTCGTTAAATATTAAAAGAAATGTTTATATTACCTCTCTTCTTGAAGTTCTTACTTGGGTGAAGCCGCTTCTCAGGTGGTGTTCGTATTTGGTGGTAATTTCACAACCGTCTGGCAAATATTATCTCGTTAAAACTCGAACTCTGCTAGGCTAGGCCTACTCGTCCAAAATTGGTTTTTGTTCACTTTTATTATGGAGTATAGCAAGTTAACTTTGATAACTAAGGAAGTAATACATCATGTTTATACTGTTCTTTAATTTTGTAACAATTTTGTGCTTTTCAAAAGGTTCCAAAAGGATATTTTAATAAATTTTTTATCTCATCATTTTGTCAACTGGACAGGTTTAAATTTCAAATTCGATTAAACAATACTTGTTATTTTCGTTACTCTTAGTAACCCATAAATTTTATATATCTTTTTATTGGTTCTGCTATTTACTTTTTAGTATATAGGCAGTTTGTAATTATTATAAATTTATTTTTTGATTTACAGAAAAATAATTCTTTTAAATTTTGGTTTCTTTCCCAATTTGATTTACATAATAGTTTTCTGTTTATTTTCTTATAACTTTGGATATAAGTATTTAATATTTTTATTAACTTTAAATGAATTTATATATTATTTATTAATCTCTTATAGTATTCTTACACTGGACTATTTTCTTCTGCCATTTCCCTCATACAGTATTATTTTAATTTTCATTATCTTCTGATATTTAAATCTTTTAAGTTTTTAACACAAACCCTGGGTTATCTTATACAATAAAACCATTATTTTATAAAATATAAAATTAACATAGGTACTACACAATATAAATCCTACAATAACTAAACAAAATACATTATTAGTTAATAGCATCATGATCTACTATTATAGTTTATAATTCTCACATTTACAGTACAATTCTGTAAGAAGTTCCCTTCACCTTCACTTATTACCTCATTGGGTACACTATAACTCACTTGTCACTGTATATCACTTTAATCATTTGTAATGTTTAGTGATACAACTTAATTTTGAGCTCGTTATAGTTTACCCATTTCTGACCTTTATGGTATTACAAAGTTATCATTCATTGGGACCGGGTTATGTACCGTTACATAAAGCCCCCCCACTAGAACAAATTTATTTTTGTTTTACTGGTTTACTAAAATAAATTGTTGATTGTTTCAATTCTCCTAATATTCTTGGTTTTATTCTTCATAATATCTTCCTTTATTTCAAACTGGTTGTAAACTGACTGGTAATTCAGACTGGTGGTAATTGCTGTTCTCTTACTCTACTCTCTCTCTCTTGGAGGCAAATTCATCAATTATTTATTTCTCTGGGTAGTGGTACTTCCACATTTTATTTGATAAGGACTGGTCACACTAATCATATTAAACTTGTTTTAACACTCATTTCTATTTACTTCTATAAATTATCTTTATCAATTAAGCTTCGGTCTGCTATCTTCCTTCTATTTTCTTCATCTATACTTCTGGAATCTAATATCACTCTTTTCAGCTATTTTATATTTATTATCCCTTAAATATTCAATTTCCCTAACATTTTTCCCTATCCTGTGCGGTGGTACCAGTCGGGTGGCCACTTTTGGGTCCATTACTCCGCTGTCCATCCTTACACCTTCTGAGACCAGGGGAACATCATCCCTGCTCATAAAAATTATTGCCGGAACATTTCTACGGTCAATACATAAAATAAAAAGATTATAAGTAGTAGTCAATTAGCGACTAGTACTAAACACTTTTGGGATTCTTCATACTGTAGCTGTTTGCATTTATTTATATATTTCTTCTTCTCCTTGATTCCTTCTTCTTTTCCATTAACTAATAGCATATAACATTATTGATAGGCTTTATGTTAAAATTCTTTTGACTTTACTTCTTGTGACATATTTCTCCGTATCATTTCTTCTTATATAAACTTCAATTCCGAGAAATTCTAATTATTGTATTAATTATCATCCTCCTTCAGTTTCATTGGAGTCATTAAATTATTCTTTATTCTTCTTATCTGAGCACATTACCATCAATTGTTTTTGTTCATTTAATTTTTCTTCTGTTTGTTACCATTAAAAATATTACTTTTTCCTATTATTTCCTTTTAAATCAATTCTTTATAACTCTTATTTACTAATCTGTTATTATTTTTTGTTAAATTAAATGGTTTCAAAATATCTTAAATCGTATTATTTCTGAATAAATTAAGTAGGTTGTCCTTACGTAGTTTTTATTAAATCGTCTTGTTCCTGAATAAACTGTTGAGTAAGTTGTCCTTACAGTTTTTTAGAATTTTGGGGTTTTCTTCCGCTATTCAATGGGTTGCTGGGTCGGTTTTCAGAATTTCAGTCCCCTTTTCTGGTTTGTTATTATTTAGGTTAACCATGGTCCATTAACTCAGGTACTACATGTTCTCGGATTACTGGGGTGTCTATAATGATTTTTGTCCTTGTTAAATATCTCTCGTGTATCTGGTACTGTAACTCGGCTGATACAAAGTCTTCATTTAAGTCACGGTTTTCGGTCATATTTAGATCCTTCTTAATTAATAGGTATTGTATCTCCTCTATTTTAATGTAATCACTCATATATGCCACTATTCCATTCTCTTTGACCTCTGTATTATTTACACAATGTTCTGTTGGTATACTCCGTCTTGAAAATATAATTGATGTGGTCAGATACTCTTTGATCGTCGATATTTTTAATTGATATTTAAATTTATTCAAGTTTTTTGTTATTATTCTATGGTGGTTTACCTTTGATATTTTTATTGAGTTTTGTCTATAATTTCTAACTTTATTTAACTCCCTTTGTTTATTAATGGGAGGGTTAAATATATTAATTAATCCACCCTTCCTCATCTCCATTTCTTCTTTTGTATTGAATATTTTCTTTCTCCATATTTTCCTTATTTTCTTGATATTCTCTTCCATGGTTTGGATCTTCTCCTTGTCCTTTCTATTCTTATTTTCAGATAGCAATGCATTCTGGTCTTCTCTAATTTCTGTTTCCTTGCTACTCTCTTCTGTGTTTGGACTTACTATAATACCTTCGGAAGTGCTGTCTAACATTTCATCCAAATTATTAAAACCTTCATCCATTTGCTTATTCGTCTCCTCCTTGTATGTATCTGCTTTTTGGATAAGCATATTAACATTTTCAAACTTCTCTCCGAAAGTTTTCCATATCTCCTTATTGAACTTCTCCATCTTACCCTCAATCCGCTTTAAACTTTCTTTATTCTCTTCAAATTTTGCATTCATCTCTTCTCTTTGTCCTTCAACAGTTTCTTTCAGTTCATTGTATTGTTCATTCATGGTTTGTTTGATATTTCCATGAATGGTCTCTATTTTTTCATTTAGTTGTTTGACTAAACTTTCCTGAATGCTATCGATTTTCTCATTGGTCTGCCTATTTTGTTCCTCCTGTTTCTTAAAATTCTCCTTATTTTCCCCATTGGTTTGCTTCAAGTTTTCCTCCTGTTTCTTAAAATTCTCCTTATTTTCCTCATTGGTTTGCTTCGAGTTTTCCTCCTGTTTCTTAAAATTCTCATCTATTTTATCAAACTTCTCGGCTATAAATCTCATCATGTCTTGCCAATTTGGTTGTCTCCTGGCTTCCGCTTTATCTGGTTGGTCCCCTTGGGCATCCTCTTCCACTATTTCCTTTTCCGTGCTCCTAATTGCTTCAGTTTCTTCTTTATCACCCACCGGTTGTTCCATTTCACTGTCCGTAAATATTTCTATCTCTCGTTCCTGTCCACCTTCTTCCTTCTCCTTTTCTTCTGCCCTCTTCTTCGATCTGCCTCTGGTATTATGCATTTCTTGTTTTCTCATAACTGCCGACGATAATTAGATTTTTTTTTGTATATTAATTTATTAAATATATCAAAATTCTTTTCTAATTACAGCCCTTTTACGTTGAGCGCCATTTCTATAACGTAACTGTTAAAGAGTGTGTCTCTCCGATCCTCCTTCCTTAAATAGTTCTTTACTTAATGGAAACTTTGTTTTATTTGTCCCATGTTTTTTGCGTCAATTTTGTAAAGTGACGGTTTATTTGAAGGTTTCCGCCTCTCCAAGAGTGTATTACAATTACGGGTTTATAATGAATTCAGCCCCAATGTTGGGTTCGCCAATTTTGTAACGTCCTCCTGTTTCTGAGGTGTTAGCGAAACATCCGTCTCATTCAAGCCCCAATGTTGTAAGCGCCAATTTGTAACGTTCTACTCGAGCGTCCCTCTGATCGGTCCGAACACCTCTCCGCAGTCGCCACTTATGAATTATAAAGACCGAAGTTTAAATAAAGTTGTTGGTAATGTTACTCAAACAAAGCAGAAATTGAGTGTGTGTGATTTGGGTCAAGTAGGGAAGTTGTTTAGCCTTATTTTTGAAGAGAGAGCAAGTACCGTTTGTTTACCCTCGGTTTAGACGATTTATAAATTTTTCAAATATTCACCGTGAACTGAATCAGCTGATTTTGACACGAGTCTCCAAACCTAGGTTAACCAGACGACACTGTGGCAGAATATGACCCGGTGGATCGTCTTCTTCTTATTTGTTCTGAAACTTACTACAACTACCCACTACAAGAAAGGCAACACATTTTTATTATTCAATATCATTTTTTCAATAATATTTATTGTGTATATTATTGGTTTTCTCCCTTCAGCCACAATACAAATATTACAATCGATATTTTCATTAACTAGGAAATGATATCGACTTCATTGAGTAACAAGGAATTGTCATAAAAAAATATACAGTTTTGAGCGATTTTACAATTTTATCTTTTGTTTAAACATCAATCAACATATAATTCTTTTAGTTATTTTCCCCAGGGTTAAGGGTAAGTTCTTTTTGTTATGAGATGGTCAGAAATGGATAATTATACTACGCTTTACAAATATAGAAAAAATATTCAAAATTTGTTTATTTCGCTTAGTACGTAGTTCCGGAAATGTCCGTAAGAGAGCAGATGGCGTTTGTTTTTTTTAAAACATGTGATTAGGTTTTAATCGTTTATGGACTACACGACCATTCCGTTGGAGGTTTCTTCGTTAAATATTAAAAGAAATGTTTATATTACCTCTCTTCTTGAAGTTCTTACTTGGGTGAAGCCGCTTCTCAGGTGGTGTTCGTATTTGGTGGTAATTTCACAACCGTCTGGCAAATATTATCTCGTTAAAACTCGAACTCTGCTAGGCTAGGCCTACTCGTCCAAAATTGGTTTTTGTTCACTTTTATTATGGAGTATAGCAAGTTAACTTTGATAACTAAGGTAGTAATACATCATGTTTATACTGTTCTTTAATTTTGTAACAATTTTGTGCTTTTCAAAAGGTTCCAAAAGGATATTTTAATAAATTTTTTATCTCATCATTTTGTCAACTGGACAGGTTTAAATTTCAAATTCGATTAAACAATACTTGTTATTTTCGTTACTCTTAGTAATCCATAAATTTTATATATCTTTTTATTGGTTCTGCTATTTACTTTTTAGTATATAGGCAGTTTGTAATTATTATAAATTTATTTTTTGATTTACAGAAAAATAATTCTTTTAAATTTTGGTTTCTTTCCCAATTTGATTTACATAATAGTTTTCTGTTTATTTTCTTATAACTTTGGATATAAGTATTTAATATTTTTATTAACTTTAAATGAATTTATATATTATTTATTAATCTCTTATAGTATTCTTACACTGGACTATTTTCTTCTTCCATTTCCCTCATACAGTATTATTTTAATTTTCATTATCTTCTGATATTTAAATCTTTTAAGTTTTTAACACAAACCCTGGGTTATCTTATACAATAAAACCATTATTTTATAAAATATAAAATTAACATAGGTACTACACAATATAAATCCTACAATAACTAAACAAAATACATTATTAGTTAATAGCATCATGATCTACTATTATAGTTTATAATTCTCACATTTACAGTACAATTCTGTAAGAAGTTCCCTTCACCTTCACTTATTACCTCATTGGGTACACTATAACTCACTTGTCACTGTATATCACTTTAATCGTTTGTAATGTTTAGTGATACAACTTAATTTTGAGCTCGTTATAGTTTACCCATTTCTGACCTTTATGGTATTACAAAGTTATCATTCATTGGGACCGGGTTATGTACCGTTACAATATGCTAATAATGATATCTAATAGCATACGATTTCATCAATAGTCAGTGCCCTTTTAGAATCCTTTGACAGTTTATGCAAAGTAGAACTAAGGAAATGAATAAAAGGGAAGATTGTAATTTATAAGTAGCCCTACCGTATAAACGAGTAATAGGATGGAATCTCGTAAATCGGATAGAATAAAAACCAAAGTTATGCACTGCTCTGAAAAGGGGATAGGGAAGCTAGTAATAACAGTAGTATAATATATAATAATCAGCTTAATGTTTATACCTTTTCGTTTACTCTGAGATTTCGTTCCCTTCTGTTCGTCCCTTTCACTCAAACAAAATTACACTACGATTCATATAGTCATATTATCATAGGCCTATATAGACTTTCAGTTTGAAAGCTTGACCTTAAGCATATAATAACGGCAAATAAGTTTCCCTCCAAACTTAAAAATTGTAAGCTTATGCACCAACGAAAACTTCCTTACATCTGTCAATAGAATGTCAGCTGCCAAACATAAGTTATACTTTTACATATGGTCCGTGTACTACTGTATAATAGGCACACATAGCTTAGTACGGTGCTATATGTTTGGTTGGGGGGGGGGGCAAGGTTATCATTTTTTCATCGAGTATTTTACCCGAAGTAATAGAAATTAAATGTAAGTACATCACTACCGACTCAGAACACAAAGTTTTTATTGATAAAAGTTTTACCTTATAGCCTGAACCAGTTTACGGGCTTCAATCCTAGTCGCTTATGTGGGTAATCTATCTTCAGAAGCGGCAATCGGTTTTTAATATATCGTAAGTACTCAGAATATTCGCCCATTTCAGATGACGCGGATTATTTGCCACCCATTTCAGAATCCAACGGATACAACAGAACAATAGTCAATAAACTCCTACACATAACACACACCAAAAAAAACAGACAAAGACAGAAAACAACAAATTCATAACACTAACATACATCAATAACCACACTGAAAAAATAGCCCACAAATTAAAAAAGCAGGATACCGATTTGCATACAAAACTACAAACAAAACAGAACACACACTGTCAAAACACACACACACAAAGAACAAAACAAATTTGATCTGCCTGGTGTTTACAAACTAAATTGCTCAGATTACAACAAATTCTACATAGGTAGACAGGACGTTGCTTCAAACAAAGATACATTGAACACACAAAGGCGCTACACTCCACTACCTAACCCACCTTTGCAAACCGCCTCATTGAAGCAAACCACACATACACAAATATCGACAACAACATGGATATTCTACAAGCACACACAAAAGGCAGAAAACTAGACACTCTTGAACAACTGGAAATATACAAACACACAAAAACACATAAAAACAACATCCTAAACAAACAGACACAATTCAAATCACACATATTTTTCGAACATATCACACCCCACACACACAACATTGATCCTTCAAAAGACGGCGACGTCGCCAAGAACAAAATGGACAGCGCTCCCAGTGGCAGCCTCTGACGAAGCTTATAATAAGCGAAAACTGGTTCAGGCTATAAGGTAAAACTTTTACATTTTTACCAATAAAAATGTTGTGTTCCGACTCGGTAGTATATTTAGTTAATGAATGGACACATCATGGATAACAAAATCCAAGTTAATAGATAACTTTTCATATAGGCTACACTACTACTGCATAAAACGTCACATCAATTAATTAATCTGACTGATTCACGTTCAGCTGGATAAACTACCATCATATTGATAACGAGACAAAACGTTTTCACTCTTTAAATGTCTTCGTCTGGTAAAACCAGTTGACGGTTTTGTTTTCATCATTGTAACTGTTGCTCTTAAACCTTTTGATCCCAAATAACTGTGTCTTCTGAAGATGAGAGTGGCAGTTGAAGAACCCTGTTGTTAAATCTTTCAACAAAATCCTTCAACTGCACTCTCAGCTTCTGAAAACGATCACAGATTTTTGGGGCTGAAACTTTGACAAAAAAGTTACAACAATGAAGGTAATCCGGGAACAGGTTTTACTAAAATGATTTTCTGCTAACTTCAACGTCATTTATTTTGTTGTTGAATTAGTGATAAAAGAGATGGCCGGAGTCTACAACAGAAACTTGTCTATGAAAAATTTATAATACATAATAATAATTATAATACATAATAAATGAAATTGTAAAATACCGTACATAAGCTAAAATTGTAAAAATATTAAACCGTATTTTCTGATTCACTTAGAGAAAAAAGTGGATCCTGGTGAACACAAAAAACTAAAACTAACATAATTATTATTACCATAGAATAATTAGATTTTTAGATAATTAATTTGTAATGTTCGAGTTAACAGTTACAATAAGAAGTAATTAGCGCTAATTCAATTTTGTTAAAGTGTGAAAGTAATACCAACAGCCTGTTACACAATAACTGTAAGTGTTCATAACCTTTATATATTAATTGATCCCACAAAAATTCAACATCTTTTTATGAACCAGTCACTCCCTATTGTCACAGTTACCTTATAATAAACGTTGCTCCCTATTATCACAGTTGCTCTTAAATGTTTTGATCCCAAATAACTGTGTCTTCAGAAGATGGGAGTGGCAGTTGAAGAACCCTGTTGTTAAGTCTTTCAGCAAAATCATGCAACCGCACTCTCAACTTCTGAAAACGATCACAGATTTTTGGGGCTGAAACTTTGAGAAAAATTTACAACAATGAAGGTAATCCGGGAACAAGTTTTACCAAAACGCTTTTCCCCTAACTTCAACGTCATTTATTTTGTTGTTGAATTAGTGATAAAGGAGATGGCTGGAGTCTACAACAGAAACTCGTCTATGACAAATTTGGTTTATAAGCACCAAATCATATTTGGTTTATAGCCTATCATATGGTTTTGTTAGTATCATAAACAGCACATCAAAATATTAACTGTAAGAGGTAATGAGATGGTTCAATCATGTATGTTATATAATGACAGGAACATCTACCCTTGGATTTAAATATGTGGGGTAACCAGATTCACTGCTACCACTAAAGCCAGCCTCTTAGCAATTTTTACATTAATTTTCTGAAAGTAAGTATTGAAAAAAATTGCTATTCCGTCCATCTATATGTATACTATGTTAAAATGTACATACACAATTTGTATATATAAAAATGATGTTATTATGTAAACATAATATTATGTGATACTATACACCAAACTTAAAAGTATCAAATGTTATTTATTCTTGTACTGGACTAATCAAACTCTAAATGTTGTCAGAATGTTTTTAAAATGTTCCGCAATGATGTTATATTTATTATTTATTAAGATTATAATAAGGTGTTACTGATAGCAACGTAATTCTTATTAGAAACTTTCCCAAATCACTATAAATATTCACTTTTGATAAAGGATTTTGGTTATCACAGTATCAGATCACTATTAAACACAGCCCAGCAACCAGTTGTCCTAATTATCACATCTGTTTAAAGGCAGTAAATTATATAAAAGGTAGACCTACTGTTGCTGAATTGTAGGTAGACCTACCTCACTGAAGCAGTTGTATTGTAAGTAAGCACTAACAATACATTCAGTATAACAACTAAATAACTTGATTTTGTTGTCCAAAGTATTAATAATAATATATACACAATTTTATGACATGGAACACTAATGTTTTTCACAATATTCGCTAATACTATTGGGTTTTTTTGCCATTGTCTGATGGTAAAATTAGTGTCTCTGTACCTGCCTGACAATTTGAATTTGGTATCAGTACTGAATAATAAAATTCTAAAGTAAATGTAAAAGAAATAGAAAAATAACATGTGACAAAAAACAATAAACAAGAACCTTTTTCAGAGAAAAGTGAAATTGATTTATAGTGATTGCAAAATGAATTGTGAAAGGACAACAATTACTGACACAGAATAAGGACAGAGGAAAGTCATGTGACACATCTTTCTAAATATATTTGATCAATAATGTTTTTTTTAAATTAATTGTTATTCACATCCAAATGAATCAAAACTGATAAGATTGTACATCATAGTAGCACCAACTACAACAAGTGTCTTCATTCACAGATATCAATAGTGTCCGAAAAGCAGGTTGACTGTAGAAACGTTAGGTAAAGAATGTAAATGAATATTGGTACCGAGTAAGTATTTGTTTGTAACTGACTTAGATTAAGCGACTTTAGGGAATTAAGAAATTTTAAATGTTTATTTAAATAAATAATATGTTTTAATATTTCTTTTCTTCTTTGCAATGTCTCTGTGTGAGCATGTTGTAGTTAACATAATTTAAGTACATAATATTTTCATAAATGTTTATCTGTAGTGGTTAACACACCAGTTACAATTTTAATTTAATTCTTTTTTCCTTGCTGGAAGTTCATCCATCTTGGTAACAGTAATTGTATTCAGGATATGAACCAGATGATGTACTAACAAAAATTAAGTTGAAGCAAGCCATATATCCAAACATACTTTATTTACACACCATTCAGTATAATTGTATATATGTGTGTATGTCAGTGTATGAGTGTGTCTTGTGTGTATGTTTGTAAAAGGAATAAGACTGTACATTTTTATTGGGAGTACAGTGTAGAACATCTGGGAGGTTGTTAATTATTTTTGAAACTTTACTATCTACTGGTATTGTTATATATAATATATTGTACAGATTAATTTTATTAAAAAATCATTATTGTATAATTACCTGGCAATATAATGGTAAAGTTATATTGTTATTGTTATTTGTTAATAAAAATTATTCTGAGTTAATGTTGTATTCATTTATAATGTGTTATAAACTAGCAGACATGATGAGGTACACTAAACCATAACAATCTAATTAGCATTTAATACTTCAAAAGTCACATGAAAGAATCCATTTGTAATAAGTTTTATATTAAATGTTTATATTAAATATTTACATATAGCAAATTAGCTTTAAATAATGGTGTTCTGGATAGATAGCTGGTAAAATAAACCAGTTCCCTTAAAAAATAAATGTTTTTGAAACTGCAGTGTAAAATAAGACTGCTTATAAAACCAGTCTTAATAAAAAATAGTGTGGGAATAAAAATAGTGTTTACCACATAAAATTGTGTCATTAACTCAATAAATTATTTTTGTATGGAACATTGACCTGAAATAAAATTTATGGCCTGACCATAAATAAAACTGTCCATATAACAACTGCTAGATTTAAGATTTTTTAGGTCAACCCAGAATATTAAGATGAAGTCATTTTTATGTAAAACACAAGGACGATTTTTAATCATTTAATTTTCCATATAACAACTGCTAGATTTAAGATGTTTTAGGTCAACCCAAAATATTGAAATGAAGTAATTTTTACGTAATACACAAGCATAATTTTCAACCATTTCACATCAGCTAAAATCTTTGTTTTCCAAATACTATGAAATTGTTGCATATTTAGTATATGAATTAAGCACTAAAAAAATTGAACATTTAATACTGATAGCTAGTTAGCAAAGGGGTTCAATAACTTAAATCATATTGTTAACTGAATACAAAGAAGTATATTTATTACGTTAAAATGATACACAGAAATTAAAAAAATAAAAATAAATGAATAAAATACAAGTGTTATTAATTTCAAACCTTGTAATATATAATAAAAAAAAAGTGTACTTTACCTTGAGTGTCTGACAGACATTACAGGTGGAATTGATTAACAATTTAATAATTTAAAAATCTGGGAACAAGATATTCTTCATCTAAAAATCATCCTAATAGAAATAATGTGCACTGAAAGAAGTATTTAAGTATTGAGCATTTTTACAGCTAATTAAAACTCCATATAAAATTTCTTGATTTTTATTCTTTTTTAAAAAATTGTTATATCAACCATAGTATTTTCAATGTAGGGCCTATACAAATATCAACCATAGTATTTTCAATGTATACAAACTATTTACAGATTTATATTTTTGCAGATTATTTATTATGTCATTATTATTGTCTCTGTTTTGTCCTGACTTTCATTTTTAATTAAATCAGTTCATGGTCACCTGATATTGTCAGTCACTAGGGGAGTTGACTTAATTGACAGAGTGTCTGTCCACGATGGTCCTCCTGAAGGTTGTACATTTGCATAGCATGTGAGCGTGTGTGTGTGTGTGTGTGTGTGTGTGTGTGTGTGTGTGTGTGTGTGTGTGTGTGTGTGTGTGTGTGTGTGTGTGTGTGTGTGTGTGTGTGTGTGTGTGTGTGTGTGTGTGTGTGTGTGTGTGTGTGTGTGTGTGTGTGTGTGTGTGTGTGTGTGTGTGTGTGTGTGTGTGTGTGTGTGTGTGTGTGTGTGTGTGTGTGTGTCCAGGCTCATCAGACGTCTCGACAACACATGTTAGTGACCTGTGAAACACACTCAAGAAAGTTGAGACCTAGGTTGTCAACGGTAAATATCTAAATTTTAATTTACCTATTCACGTTTTAATAGAACATTACTAAAATTAATTGCCTATACTTTACTGATTCATGTATTTTATTATTTGATGTTCGTAAGTTGGTTTATGAATTAATGTACTGTTTCTTTGTAATGAAAATTAGGATGTTGTAAAGCTTGACATCATTTTGATAAAAAGGATTACTAAGAAATAAATAAGAAAATTTATAAGTATTTGTTAAACTAGTCCATCAAGTTGTGCTGTTGACACTGTAGATAAAGTGAAGTAATGTTGTCTTCTGTGTAGGAACAAGTGAATATGTTATCAAATTTCCCTCTTGACATCACAAAAATCATTGCGTTCATTGATGATACAAAGGTGGTACTGACTGCTGTCCTAAATACATTAATATCTTACTACAGGAATAGATAAAAAAGTTTTTTTTTTACTATGAAGTACTTTTTATAATTGTGAGGTTGGAGTTACCCAATCATATGAAGCAACAGAAAAACACTTCTGTTCATCTGATCTTTTTCTTGTGTGTGTGTGTGTGTGTGTGTGTGTGTGTGTGTGTGTGTGTGTGTGTGTGTGTGTGTGTGTGTGTGTGTGTGTGTGTGTGTGTGTGTGTGTGTGTGTGTGTGTGTGTGTGTGTGTGTGTGTGTGTGTGTGTGTGTGTGTGTGTGTGTGTGTGTGTGATACGAGGGTGATTTGAAAAGTTCGCGGCCTACCATATAAACGAATGTGTGGCATTTGTTTTTACCGCATCGTGGTGCTACGTTCAACCCACGAACAGCTTTGAAGCATCAAGTCGGGTTAAGTTATTGTTGCAGAGAAACAGCTGTATAAATAAGGTTATCTCACAGCAATGCTAAAAATGGAGAAAACTGAACATCGTGTAGTGATCAAATTTTTTGTTAAGAAAGGTTTAATGCCAACAAAAATTTTTAATGAGGTGAAGAATGTGTTGGGTGAAGCTGGACCTTCATTTCCCACAGTGAAAAAATGGACTACTGAATTTAAACGTGGTCGTACAAGTTTGGAAGATGACCCGCGTACTGGGCGTCCGAAAAGTGCCACTACACCAGAAATCATCAATAAAGTGCACGATATTGTTTTGGAAGATTGCCGTTTGAAGGTGTCTGAAATTGTAAAGACTGTGGGGATCTTAGATGAAAGGGTACATCACATTCTTACTGAGGAATTAGGTATGAAAAAGCTGTCTGCAAGATAGGTGCCGCGTTTGTTGACAAGTGACCAAAAACGCATGCGAATGCAAGCTTCTCAGGAATGTTTGGAATATTTTAAGAAAAATCTGAAATATTTTATTCGTAGATTTGTAACAACTGATGAAACTTGGATCCATTACTTCACTCTAGAAAAAAAACAGACGAAACAATGGATGCATAGTGATTCGCCGCCTCCAAAAATGGTAAAATCAATTTTGTTGGCTGGAAAGTCTATGGATCCATTTTTCTGGGATGCTAAGGGGGATATTGTTACTAGATTGCCTTTAAAAGGGCCAAATGATAAATGGAGAGTATTACGCTAACCTTTTGGGCTTAAATGTAAAAATTCAAGAAAAAAGACCAGGTTTAGCAAAGCAGAAGATCATTTTCCATCAGGATAATGCACACCCTCACATATGCGTTGTGTCTATGGCAAAAATCGCTGAGTTGAAGTTCGATCTGTTGTACCATCCACCTTATTCGCCTGATTTAGTGCCATCTGACTTTTATCTATTCCCACACCTCAAAAACGTTTCAGGAGGGAAGCGATTTTCCTCAGATGACGAGCTGAAAGTGACATTAAACAGTTATTCTGAGGATATAGAAGAATCAGACTTCCTCAGTGGGGTAAGTGACGGGGTAATGTCTTGACCACAGAGTACGAATATATATATATATATATATTCTTGACGCTTCACTGCTGTTTATGGGGCGAACGTGGTGCCACGATGCGGTAAAAAACAGAAATGCCACACATTCGTTTATATGGTAGGCCGCGAACTTTTCAAATTGCCCTCGTATTTACTTTTTTCGGTTACAAATAGGTACACGCACACTACTATATACAATATAACAGACTTTTTAACATAAGCAGCTGAAAGAAACTGTAGTACAATATATAATTCAGAGCAACTGTTGGTATTTTAACATTATTACTAAAGATACTTCTATAAAACAAGGTGTTTGATAATATGTATGGTATACCCATTAAATATCATTTGTTATGTGTTGTCTCTTTACTGTTCAATGGACTATAATAATGGGGATGTAATTGATATTTTTTGTGCCCCACTTATATATATATATATATATATATATATATATATATATATATATATATACTATGCAATTATGCTAATTTATGGAATTTTAATCATGTAATTATCCAATTAGGTTAATTTATACCAAATTAATTGAATTTACGTGATATATTAGTTACTTTGATGCTAGTGACTATGTTCATTAATGATTAGCATAATTACTGCAATGAGACTCTGATAGTTGTATAAAAAATGATATAAAATTTTACTACAATTCATTCAAGTGACGTTAATGTCTGTTACAAGGTAAAATTGACAATAATGAACGCATAAATACTTAGTAAAATAAACACTTATTTATTAACATTATTCAAACAAAGAAACTTCCAATATATGGATATAAATTATGCCCTGTAAATACATTCATAAAAGAGAACACATATATATGAATCAAATTACAATATGAATTCATTACGTCGTTCGCTGAAAACATACACATAGGCTACATATATATAACACAATGAACATACATAAACATAAATAATCAACATATTAATCTTACACTAATGCGTTCATTTGCCTCAGATGAATAGCTTTATTTAAAATTACCATAATAGTCAATCTAAATTCTCAAAGGGTGATTTCTTTGAAAAGAGTCAGGACAGTAGAGTTATTATAACAGTAATAACATAAAGATTTACTTGTGAAATGGATTATCCAAAATTTCCATCAGCGAAACTCCTTTCCACTGATGATCCAGATGTGTAAGGTTGCGTAGCTTCAATGTTATCATCACTTAACACTCGCAGATAAGATTCACTCGCAGTGTGTGTTCCGTTGATGTCGGTCGTCAATATGAGTGTCTATAAAGCTATGTGTTGCGTGAGTGCGTTCATTGTTAATTATCGTGTATATATGACTGTCTATCGTCAAACTTCTTCTTGTATCTATATACGTTACTGTATTGTGTTTTAGATTACGTGATGTATTGTTCCATTCGGTATTGTAACACTTTGCACTGTGCAACGATGCATTTACGTAACTCGTAAAGCATTAACGAAAGTTCTGCGAGTCTGTTATTAAATGAAAACTGCGAATAATTAACTTAGTCCTCAACAAGCGGTAGCTGAGTAAAACTGAGTAACTGAAAGTTTTTTAACCACTGACGTATACTGCATGATTTAGTCACTGCGAATACACTATGACTGAATTACTTGTCAATAACTGAAATGCTGTGTTAACTGATTGAAGCACTGTGTAACTGAGTTTCAGAGTAAGACTGATGTACGTATATTAACTGAAAATGTATTAAGACTGAGAATTTATACTGCGACTGAGAAATAGAATAAGATTGAAAATTTTATGAAGACTGCTCTTTCCGCGTGCCCTGTAAACAGTTTTTATTAAGCTTCATTTACCACAATGCAATGTCCTGGCAAACACACCTTTGGTCAACCATGATAGGTCAGATGAACTCCTACCCTTATGTAGAACTATGGTTCTCAACCTCTGATTCGTTGTTCGCGTTGCTATCATGACGACAGTCCTCTCCACCTGCGTCCTGGGAAGATGCCATACTCTGGTTGGTTATCGGGCATCCCCTCAAGTACACGACGAAAGGACTCCGTACCATTTCCTAGAATGTAGAGCAATTCCGCGCCTGTCTATCAAGCTTTTGTCTAAGTATACTCTGGAGTCTACAATTGTTCTCACGCGAACAATACGTCGCATTTCGTTATTGTCTGACTTTCCATGACCCTTTTTCGTCAATTAGCAGCACACTGCGTGTCGTCATTTCCAAGATGCCACTCCTGTCCTTCGTCATAAATACTAGTTGTCACCAGTAAGATGTATTCCCGCTGTGCGCACATCCTAGTCCTATTCACTAGATATACGCTGTTTTGTTCTCATACGGGGTGAGCCCCTTTGTGTGAGTACTCCTTTCTTATTGCTGGCATGCTCCAACTTAACCTTACAGCGTATGTTCGCTACAATTTCTCTGTATCTGCGCCACCGTACTGCATCTTTTGTCCGGTTTGTTGTGGGCTGTAAATCTCAGTTGAGCCGAGTCTGCCACAGGCGAACCTTACTTCCTATTGTAGTGTTGTGTCAGGCATTTCCTTATTGTTCTTGGCAAGCGTCCAGTTGACACTTCGTTAAGTTGCTTCTTTATTTATTGCTTCTGGCCCGGGTTGGGGTGACTTGGCTGATGTAACGTACTTCTTGATCAAAATTTAAAAAAATTAAAATTTTTGGTCATTACAGGACATTGTGTAAAAACTTAATGAAATACTAAAATGTGTGTTAAAATTAACAGTCTGTAAGAAGATGATATGGTTAGCAAAGCATAATGTACTGAAGTTTTTGGAAAGTGAGCATAACATGTGTAATTAAAATGTATTGAACATGTTGGTCAAAAAGCAGTAACAGATTATCGCTGTTAGGTAAAGAAAAACATTTTACTTAGTTCACATGAATTATAATGTAAAATAAAATGTTTTTTAGGTAACTATTGATGAAAGGATGAACATCTCAAAAGCTGTCTAAGTGTAACACATCTATGTAACACTCAAGCCTAAATCAAATTAATATTCTAGAACTTCTGTAGGCAATGAAAGACAGAAGTACCTTTGGTAGCATCATTACAAACTACTATTGTTAGAGTGAATCTAAAGAGCATATATATGTCTGTTTCCAAACTTATATTTAGCTATTTCTGTTTGTCTATTTCTGCTTTTTATGTACAGTACCTCTAAGATTTATCACCATTAATTAGTACGCTCTGAAGCTAAGGCATAAGCAAAATGTACTTTTTCTCACTTTTTAGACTTTAACACACTTGTGTACTTCGATAATGTGTTTTGGAGTTTAAAACATTAGCTAATCAATAATATTGCAATAGCTGATGTTTATTTATTTAGGTTTAATTTCTATGGTGGTCGAAATGATTTAATACTGAAGATGAGCTGAGAGGCATGAAATCCCTCAATATGTGAAAATACCATATTATTGTGTGTCCAAGCAGCCATGCGCCCTGAAGGATTAGGCGACCCTCGCACCCCCATGTGCACTCACACACACACGCGCAGCCCGGCCCTACTAAACACTGAGCGGCAGGTAGGCCAGGCTGCACGTGTGTGTGTGTGGGGGGGGGCTGCGAGGGTCGCTTAATCCTTCAGAGCGCATGGCTGCTTGGAGACACAATAGTGGTTCCAACTCAAAGTGTAGTGTATACCATGGACATCACCAGTGCCCAATATTATTGTGGGGGGGGTATGGATCATTATGGTAGTATAAATGTATGTCAAATTTCTGAAAGACTAAGGTCATTCTTCCCTAATTTTATAAGTTTTAATCTTTTAATATTACATCCTAATATAATTTATATAAAATTATACACATATATAATTAATTTTTGCATTGTCAGGTATTTTAAAGACTGTTTTAATTCACTAGATCAAGGTTACATGTAGAAATTAAGATGACTCAGTGTTTATTTACAGTAAGTATTAAACATTACATTAGTAACTTTTTTGTTAACTAAAATAAAACCATTAAACAGTTTGACAATTCAAAATATTCTTAGTATTGATTAAGTTCATTAGATCATTTTTAGCATCAAAAAGTTCTGAACACATTTCTTCTAGCACCAAGATTAGAAATAAGTATTAGCTACCTTCTTATTCTTGATGTCATCCAATACCTTTTTATGGACATAGGGCTATATGGTTGAGCCTTGTCTGGGTCATAGTTGGCGTAAGATAAGCCTTTAGTTTACAAAGGCCACTGAAGCTTCTTTCTGCCTACAACTGGGCACACAAGAAGAAGACCAACCAAACTTTCTGCATTTCTGAAAAAAATCTCTGGCCTCTTTAGTCACTGAAATCAAGGTTACCTTCGCATAATGGGAACATGTTACCTTGTACTTTTGTAGAAAACGTTATATTTTTACTTTAAACAATGATGTGTCAATTTTTGGATAAGAAGCTAATGCTGCACATCCTTCCTTTTCCAAAAAATGTTTTCTAGCAAAACCTGTTACTTCACACCAGGCTGATTGAGAATTTGATTTTCAAGCTGCTACAGGTTTTAAAACTATCTAGAGGTTTTAAATCTGTGACTTAAAAATACTCTTTTTACAGAATTCTTCAAATGACTGACAATATACATGTAGATCAGTTGTTTTGCCACTCCTTTTTAGTACTTTTTTTGTCTCGAGACTTTCAAATCTTCTAAACCAATCTCATGAATCTATCATTACATTCTTTAAATACAATTTTACATAGTCAGTTATCATATTGTGGCACCGGCTTTTGCCTCATCAAAAGATTTACTACTAAGGTAACCCTGCCAATAGTTGATGCCATCAATGAGGTTTCAAAGCCCTGGGTTATCAGCCATACTTCCGTCCTGACAAAAAGACAGCATTCCTGGCCAGATCAGCTCCGGTGATGTACCGACATCGCTTCAGTCACCAACAATGATGCAAAATATTGCCCACAAGGCCATAAGTGTGAACTTTCCTGAAGGGGGGGCCTTTTGAGTACGTGGAGCCTGCCTTCTGTAATTGACAGGCCTATGGCAACAGGTTCCTGGCAAAGGGAATTGACCATCTGATGAAGACACATCAGTGACTCAGCGTTACACTTTCGCTGTTTACATTTTTATAGCTGTGTCAATGTGTCAGCAAACTGTCATAATCCATGCTCTAGCTGTCATCATTACTTCTGGGAACTTACACTCTCTATATGATAAAACAAAGAAAATAAATCATAGGGCTAAAATTGGACCATCAGTGACAGTGATTTAAATTAATATTTTTATTCAACTATTAATCTGAGTTAAAAAATTGAAAAGTTAATTTGAATGAAAAGATTATTCAGCTTATTTAGCTTTTAGGAAAATATTGTGGGGTCAGGTCTGTCCAGCCACAACACTCATGGTATGTATACAAAAATATACCTTTATTTATCAAGCATAACTAGGTATTAGAGAAGTAGCGGTTTTTATTAGTTAAGCATATATTAGCTGTTCATTATATATACTAATCAGACATGAATATGTGTTCTGACCACATTAAATACAGACAAGCTGTTGCCTATTAGACAAGGCTTCACTGCTGCCTCACTATAAGTCTTGTGAGTTATGTCATAGTAATATAATCCAAATACCCAAGAAATCTTATGAATCTGAATCAGTGCCACATAAATATTAATATTTATTAATATTACTTTAAATATTACTAAGTTTTTTTTTAATGCTTCATCCTATTGCTGCTGTTGATTTTAAGATAGAAAAAAGTAGAATAGGATAAATAAGCATAGTTACAATAGGAATATCTAATTAATCTTTTGTGTACCAGTAATCATATGGGATTTATGTACGAATGTCCACTTCATAAGAAAATAAGAAGTTTGATATATAAAAAAAACTTTCTAAAATTGACAAATAGTTTTATGTTCTTGGACACGTACTTATAATAAATTTGTTATAATTTGTTAAAATACATAGTGATTTTGTGTAGCTTGTAAATAGTATAGAATGGGAGACCTATTTAAAACATGCACATGAATAGAAATGCAGTTATTTTATTTTATTATAATTCTTTTCAAACATGATTCAAATCATTTGAATAACAAAAGTTTCAATTTTTACTCTTGTGGAGTCAATACACATTATTTTAACCATACAGTGCTCATATAGGGAATGTGATGTTCTAAAAGACAGGACACAAAGACCATGTTTACCTTTTCCAGCTGATGAACTTGGGAACTCAATAGGGTCGAGTAAACTAGAATCCAGTTGTAATAGGATTTCTAGTAGGAACCAATGATGACCCACAAGTTTAGAAGTGAACCCAAGATCATCACTTGGGAGTTCATCACTTTGTCATTGAAATTGAAAATTTTTTTATATTTATAATTTGTAACATATAGGTACAGATAATAGCTTGAACTGAAATACACTTTTAATAAATAACATACAAACAAGAACCAGTAAAGAATGAAAAATGAAATACAGTACTAAAAAATATTAATGGAATAATAATTCCCAAAAGGAACTTCACATGTAAGAACCAGAGGAAGTAATGTTGTACAATGTAAATAACACTGTAGCTTATATCATGAATAAAAGTTTCAGAGGGCCAACTGGCACAAAGCTAAGATGCAATTAAACTGCTTTTAGAAGAAAAACTGATCCATAAACCAGATTAGTATACTACAAATAATTATTAAATACATAGAAGAAATGAATTTGTTAAGTGTTTTGATAACAAATCTATAAAAAATTATAAGGAAGCTTTTATGTTATACCTAAATTGATAAGACTGATATATAGAAATATAACTCACAAATTATACATACAAGCCAATTAAGTAAAAATAAAAACAGAAAATGGTGTCAAACTTGGATGTGTTCTGTCACTGATAATTTTGGACATATAAGTTGATTAGGTGTTGTGGAAACTATAAAAAATATTTGAATTGGATAGGAAAATGTTATTATGTAAACACAAAAGTAGAAAGTCTAGAATGTGAAGATAACTTCGAATAAATATCAATTAATATCAGAGCTACAATGAACATTATAGTAAAACTAACAGACAAGGCAGGAAAAATAGGTATCCATAAAGGTATAGTTAACTAATGAAATAAGAGTTGTGACTGATACAAAACAAGTAACAAAATTACTACCCGACCATTGTGATAAATGTGGGAGTTGGAATGAATATCCAGCATGTACTGACAAAACCAAGACACACATACAAAATGTTACTTCTGGCATAATAATAATAGATTTTATGAAGGACAAATGCAAAATTTAATATATGAAGGATCTTTCAGTTAAATAAAAAAGTAAACTATTTTTATAAAAAACAGCATATGTGCTTGTGAAGAAGGTTAAAAGGTACAGCAAAGCAATATAAATATTTATCAGAATGTGTCCATCTAAGAAGAATTCTTTAAAAATGTAGCCAAAAACAATAACTAATGTTAGATGGGAAATAAAATCGTAAAAAGAATGAAATTGTGTGTGATTAAGTTACACCCTAAGGAAAACATTAAAGGAGTTGCCTTGAATAAATGGGATCCAAAAAGCAAAGAAGTTTAGAATGGCCTATTAGAGAACTGGATAATTCTGAGAAACTGAGGAAAGCTGGAATAACAGTAGAAAGCAGTGGCCAAACAAGCAAACAAAATGAAGATTTAAAATGCTTTGAGCAGGCCTCATATATTCTGAAAACTAGTAGAAAGAATAAGTTGTTAACAATTGTTAAATGTTAACAATTGGTTAACTAATGAAACTATTATTATAACACATCCTCCTCCATTTAAAAACCAATATTCTGAAATGGAAACATATGTTTCTTGTACATGTATAGAATACCAGCTACATAATACAACTCTTTCCCCTTGTTGTTAAGATGGCTTAAGAGGGGCTGGTGGAACCATGTTGTAGCTAAATCATTTCTAAATATTTATACTGGTATTATAATAATTATAATACTTTTTCCTCACTTAAAAGTCTCAAGCTACCTGTCGCTTATTATCACTGAGTCACTTGCCACTCTTGACCTAATTGAATATTGGTAGTTGCTGCTAGACTGTTAAAGAGATAACCACCCACTGTGTTCAAACTGGTAAACAGAAACCTACAACTGATCACTTGAGAACGACAAGCAAGGTTGTGAAGAATATGTGTGCACCTTGACAGCCAAATTTATCCATTACTGAATGATGTAATATACCAACACTTGTACTAGACTCTATTGTCAAGAGAATAAACAATGATAATAAAAAACTTATCATACCAGAAGTCACTTAACAGAGTCTAATGACTAGTTTGGCTAATGATCCATTGATAAAAAGGCCAGATATTTCAAATTCAACTGTGAAAATATTTTGCATTGATTCTGTGACTCTGATAAACCAGCATTAACTGCCAGGAGCAATTACAGTACCTTACAAACATTAAGTTATAAATGCATTAGCTCATTACCATTGACTAATAGGTACTGAAAGATTAGTTGACTTGTCAAGCCCAAGACCACATCACAAAAGATGTCCCCTTCAACTATTAAGTGATAGCAACAAGTAAACAAAAAAGTGGTCCGCAAAAACTTGAGGTTAGATACTTCTTTAATTCTTTAACTAATCTTTTGGCAAAGTCTACTTCTACGTCATTATTTAAAACTTCCAAGCTTGCTGGCTGTAGTCAACTATTAAAATCGATCTCTTCATTACACACTGACATTTTGGTGGTTCACCAGCAGCTACTTTCAAAGTGACAACAGATGGATGGCCACTAGCCTCACCCAAATTTTCTTGCCCCATCATCTAGTCAAATATAATTACTATATATCGTAATAATATAGTATATGTAAGTATAGTGTGGATCCCACCCATTATTGTTGAAAAAACGTATGATGTAGATTACCATCTATGCAAGAAATGGATACAGTGTGGCCCAACCAGATGTGGCTTTGCCATCCCTCAACCCCCTTCACATTTCAAATACTGGAGGCACCACTGGACAGATGCAAAGAATTGTCCCAAGAATTCTTTGTTACCAGTCTAGGAACAGTTCTTTCCATCTGTCCATACTTTGAATGTGCAAGCCACTGAAACGTCAATGTGAAACAGGAACATTGTTTTAATCTGGTTGATTTAATAACCAACCAGAGCCAACAAGACCAGAAACTTTAACTAATAACATAGATAACTCGAGCTGTGAAAGCCTCCTTGATTTCAAAACATATCTTGCTCTTTATGTTTTCCTGACAATTTCTTTTATCGTGTGTTGCTGTTGTAATTCATGCATTTGAACTGATCACAATTTGATCACCCATGTCAAAGCCTGCGCGCGCATATGTGTGTGTGTGTGTGTGTGTGTGTTATAGTATCACTAAATTTTCTTAAGGTTGTATTTAATGGAAAACTAAACAGAAATATACTTTTGTAAGCACTGTAATAAGGAAATGTACTTACCTAACAATAAAAATAAACAGACTCTCATACATTTTATTACATTCAAATAAAAACTATAGATTTGATCTCTGTGATGGTTTGTTAGGTCAGAGTGAAGAAAAATGAATATACTTTCATAATTTTTTAATAAACTAATTTTATTAAGAAAATGTTTGTTTTATTGGCACGACACTGTCTCCTTTTTGAATCAGTTGAGTTTCCTATAATATCTCTCCCCTAAATATCTTTCTTTCAGACCTGTAAAATAAATAAAACAGACATTAACTGGTAAAATAAGTGTTCCAAATTTAATATGTAGTACATTTTTTTGTAGTAAATAGCTGTAGTATTAATACAAGGGAAAGTAAAATGAAAAACTTAAATGCACTAAATATTTGAAGCACTGAGTGATTGTTTTGAAAGTTGGTAACAATGATACTCATAGTTTGAAGAGTGACCAACAGATAGCTTCATGATACAGGAGTGGCTAAACTATGACTTGGTGGCAGCACCACTTGCAATATAAACCACAGAAGAACAACGTTCTGTTACTTGTTTTTTGAGTAGTGAAGGGATAAAACCTATTGAAATTCATCAGAAAATGAAAGTTCAATATGGTAATGCATGTCTTACACTGTACCAAGTACAGTATATGAATTGAGTAGGATGTTTACAAACAGCATTAATTCTGTGGTGGACTCTCCTCAACCCAGCCAGGCAAACCAAGTAGTGACACAAGAGACCACTGAAGTAGTTGAAACCGTCCGTGAGGGAAAATCAGTACATAACACTGGACAAAATAGCTTCCTGTATGGAAGTCAGTCACAGATCAGCACACCATATCATCTGGGGTGTTCTGCAGTTCAATAACATTTCTGCAAGATGCCACATCAGTTGACTGCAGAAATTAAAGGTCAATATGTTGATGCATATGAGGAATTTCTGCAGCTCTTTGGCTTCCTATGAAGAATTATCACTAGAGATGAAACCTGGGTTTACTATCACCATCTGGAAGCCAAATGAGCAAGCAAAGAATAATGACATAGCTCCTCACTAAAATCAAAAACTTTTGCACACAACCATCAGCTGGAAAGCTATACTGACTCTTTTGGGATGAATGATGGGGTAATTTCGCAGCACTACACACTCAGGGGAGAAACAGTCACCAGTGCAACATATGAAATTCTCAAGAACCATCTACATCCTCCAATCAGATCCAAACAATTACTTCTGAGGACCTGCAATCAGGTCTTCTGAGTACTGGCGTATTGTTGCAACATCACAAAGATCAACACCATAGTGCTTGTGCAACACTTCCAACAATCCAAGATTTGAAATTTGAGTATCCACCACATTTGCTAGACCTCAGACACCTAGTGATTTTCATGTGTTCAGTCCCCTCAAAGAGGTGATAACAGGCAAGTCGTCTGAGTCCAATAAAGAGGTTATGCAGATGGTGCATAGGTGACTATAATCACAACTTACAGAATTTATTTCTAGTATCCAAGATACTTCCAAAGCACTGGTGCATTTTTATAATACGTCATGGATACTACATTGAAAAATGATGTAAGTGCACTTCTTTCCGGTTCAGTATATTACAAAATAAAAATTATTTAAGATTTTCATTTGACTCATCCTCGTATACAACCAAGAATTATTAAAATAAATTCTGTTAATTTGTGTCAACTGCTATTTTCAGAATCAATATTTAGACAATACATTTTTATTAAATTGTTATAAAAGCTCATTTGTGTTTTACTTACATTTAATTTTAGTATTCACCATACGACTGAATACCATTAACAGTATTGTTATAGGATAACAGGTATCTACAACAATGAGTCGTTGCGAATCTGACAAAGAATTAAACAGCAAGTATACCCAGTTATTGTACACAATGACTGACCACCAGAAACTGAAACATGCACAGACTCTATTTCAGATAAACATTTATTTACATTATAATTGATAGTAAGTCAGTGAGAACTAGCGCATCATTATTTTGTATTAAATGCATATTCTGTCTAAACAAAATGGGTTCATAAAACACTCGTAATCACAAGTAAAGTATTATTGGAGTTTTGTACATGTTCATCAGCACAAGATATCACAGCATCTATGTAAACATTAACAGAAAATAGTACAAGTCACAGATACACATTTAATATCGCATTTGAGTACGCAAAGATAAAATAAAACAAAATTATTACTTCCTTTATTACTTTTTCTTTCTAGGACGTTGATTCATTGATCAATGCATTACTTTAAATATTATTCATTGATGCCATACAGTAGAACATCAGTTACTTACTCATGCTGTGTGCAACTCATACTCGGGCTGTATGAGTCAATCATTTTAAATATCACTTATCTAAAAGGAAGTGTCACATTTCTTGGAAATAAAAAAAAAGATAGAACATTGCTCATGAGTTTAAGCTTAAAAGGAACATAAGAAAAACAACCCACAGTCTGTTATTAGAATGCTCTCTAAAGCTTGGAGGATCAAGTTTTATTTTATGCAGAAAAAATATATTCAGATAATTTTTACTACTCTATTGGTCCTTTAACCCAGCTTTTACCCTTGAAATCAGCTGTATATTCTGTACAAAAGTGACAGCACTTCATTCATTTGATTTTTTAGTGTGGGCCATATAAATGACACAACATAACTTAGTCATAAATATCCTGTGTTTTCTCTGGAGCATAAATCTGTTACCCCTAGTAGAATGAAAGACAGCAAAGAATTTATCCCATCTAAGCAGAGAATATAACATAGGTGTCTCAAATTCATATTATTTGGAGAGGCAATGAAATGCTATTACAGAATCAGTTTTATCAGTGGCCAGTGAACAATACTCAGATAAATAAAATGTGATGAAGAAATTTGGTTTCCTTGAGAAACAAATACAACAGAACAGAACACAGTTGCATTTTTTTAGTTTATGCTTTAATAAATCAACTACGAGAGTGGTCTGAAAAGTTCTTGGCCTAAAAATGAAAAAAAAATTTATAATTTCAAAAAAATTTTAATTTTTAAACACAAACTCCTTTATTCTAGCCCTATTTATCCTTTAGTCTGATGCCACTATCCCATTCCTGAAGTGGTTTTCTATAAGGTCCGCAAAATACCCCTCTACAGCTGTAGTCACCTCTTGAGCTGATAAAAAATGCTGACCAGTGAGAAAGAGTTTGAGTGTTGGGAGATTTTGGAAGTCTAAGGGAGTCAAATCTGGGAAATAGCCGAATCTTGGGGCTATGATGCTCCAACAATTCATATTAGAGATCTTTTAATGTTCCCATTGCCAAAAACACTTTTGTGGGCAGGTGCATTCTTTTTTCATGATACTTTTCATCTAGTTTCGATGAAAGGTTGGAATAATATTTCCCAGTTATTGCTACACCCTTTTTAAGGTAATTGATGTTTACCTTTAGCATCCCAAACATTAACACCATGAATTTTCCTGCTGATGGAATTTACTTTGCCTTCTTTGGCGCTGAACAATCACCTTCTGTCCACTCTTTTGACTGTTGTTTGGATCCTGGTGAATAGTGGTGGATCCAGGTTTCATCCATTGTAATAAACTGATGGACAAAATCTGCTTTGTTGCTATTAAAACGCTCCAATTACTGTTCAGATATTTTCATGCACATGCGTTTTTGATCAGTTGTGAGCAAGTGTAGCCACCTAACACAAAGTTTTTCCATTTTCAATTCCTCATATTATATATATATATAAAATATTTTTATATTTATGTATATAAAATATACCTGTGAGACTCTGTCACACACCCACCATGGGTAAGTGCGGGGAGGGTACAAACCAGTCGAAAAACTGAAGGACCCAACTAATATAAAATATATCCGACATGTCCTTTCAAAGTTCCTATATTCTTAGACATTGTATTCACTTTAATTCAGTGATCGTCCAAAACTATATAATGCACTTTTTTTGACAGTTTCCGGTGTTGTTGCCATTTTTGGATGTCCTTTACATGGATCATCTTCCAGGCTAGTATGACCGTATTTAAACTTGGCCACCCATTTTTTAACTGTTGAAAATGAAGGAGAAGAGTCCTCATACACTAACGAACCTTGAATAAATTTCCCTTGGTGTTAAACCTTCTTTCACAAAGAACTTTATGTATGACCACATGACCTCAGTTTTTTTTAAAGAATACTGTCAATACTTCTGTTTTAAATGAGTGTATAATACAAATTATTTGGTAGTATGACCACAAATTGTACACACATGCTAATAATAGATGTAGTACCAACACAAGAAAAAAAATGCATGATAGTGTGCCACCTATGGTCGAGGCCAAGAACCTTTCAGACTGCCCTTGTATTTTAAATATATGGTCAATTATAGAAAATTCAGATAAGTGCTGACTTTGATTGTTCCAGATAATTGACACATTCATATGCGTATATACTTTTTTCCAGTCAACTGTTTCTTCAGGATCACTGTCTTAGAATTAATATTAATATAGGCACTATCAATTAAACAATTTGAAAAAATATAATAAATGAAATGGTGCATAAGCTAAAAATGTAAAAACATTAAACCATATTTTTTTATTCACTTAGAGAAATAAAAGTGGATCTTATTCAACACAAAAAACTAAAACTACATATACATATTGTGTTGTGGTCTCCAAGTTGCATATAACTAATTATAGTTAATATTACCTTGTGTATCCGGGTACACTGGTGCTCCTCCTTGCAACTCTCTTTCTTGGCCGATCTTTATCTTAACTATTTTGAAAATGAACACATATTATCGCATAAAAACAAGCTTTACAAAAATATCATCTCATACACTCGGTATGTGGATGACACATTCCTTGTTATTAATGGCACGCATAGACAAATAGAAACCTTGAGTAAATACATAAATAGTATTTAAATACATACACCCAAAAATAAAGTTCACGTTGGAGATGGAAAATAACAGTAGCCTAAATTTTCTGGACATAACTGTGCGGAAAATAAATAATTTGTTTAGGTTCAACATCTATAGGAAGCCAACCGCCACAGATATTACTATTCACGCTTCTTCATTTCATCCATTTGCACAAAAAATGGCATCATTCAACTCGTTGGTTAACAGATTACTAAAAATTCCGTTAGAGGCGGAAGACTACTTTGATGAGCTTAATACGATAAAGTATATCGCGGTGGCCAACGGTTACAGTAGTACAGTTATAGACAAAATAGTAGCGAGGCAGAGGAGGAACATATATAAAAATAGAAGCATAAACAAAACACACAACAGTGACACTAAATATATACCAACGGAATTTACAAATCTTTTGCCTAATACTATTAAGAACGTTTTTAAAAAACACGGTTTCGCAGTTTCTTTCAAAACAAGTAATTGTATTTTGAACGCCTTGAGACCAGTGACCAACAGACTAGTAGAAAACTGTTCTGGTATTTATAAAATAGAATGCGAGGACTGCAACCATTTTTATGTTGGACAAACGGGCAGGAAATTTCTGGATAGATACAGAGAACATCTCCCTAGAGGTGATATCCAGAAGATAAAATCAAACTTTGCCTTGCATATAGTCAACCAGAACTATAATTACTCGAGTTTTCAAAGTAGCTTCAGGCCGTTGCATTTCTGTAAAAAGGGCAGGCTTATGGACGGACTGGAAGAATTTGAAATTTATAAGGCCTCAAAAACCCAAGTTAATCAGCTCTTGAACGACAAGCTTTCTTTTAAGTCCAACGGACTGTATGACACGGCCATACGGGTGTTGGAACAACACATAGATAAAGGTAGATATAGTGCGACACGTAACGGTTAGTCGCTTGCCAGTTCCGATACGATGCGCATCGTGTAGTGGTGTAATTGTATACACGCGGTGCGGTACTATGACTTTGTGTTCTGGAATGATGTGCGAGTGAAACTTTTTATTTGTATTTTATTATACCCTGATTAACAAAAGAAAGTGACTGGCGGAGCGGCCGCGCGACGACCGAGTTTGTAGTAAAAACATTCCACTTAATAACCTCGTGGAAACATAAAATATAGGGCTAGAAATGTCTAATGATCTGTATTTTAATCATCAATTAAAGACGTTTTTAACAAACTTTTCTAATTTTTTAAATCTTTTTTCAATTAATTTACATTGAGAGTTAAATAAAAAAATACACGAATTTGAATTAAAAATTTAGGGTTTATCATTTTTATTACGTAAGAACTCAGAGGTTAAGCATCGGAAAAACATTTCTTTTAGACAAATGGTAGTCCACCTTCTTTAGTATAATATATCAAAAATTGAGATTCCTACGATTAAAATTAACGACGTTATTAATTTTTTTCTAATGTCCTATTAACTCAGTTGTTAAAAGTTGTACTGTACATGAATGAGATTTGCGTGTCGCTCTCTTTAGATAACTAAGTGTAGAAGACATATACAACTTATACCTTGTACGTGATAGGAATACTACAGTGGATTAATATATAAAGTGAATTTCACAGAGAGCAGTGTGCGGTGGCCCGGCAGCGCTCTGCGGCGGAAGTACAGTCAGAACCTAGTGGACCCATTTTATTCGCGCGCTGCCGTCTTCGTTTGAAGACTACTAACTCACAGCTATAAGTGTTTTAATAAGTGTTTTTTATAGAGTGTTTTAATAGTGTATTTTTATGATTTATACACATATTTTATGAGCGGATTCCATAAAAGCTGAAGAACACAACAATACTTGTAAGTACCGTACTGTCTTTATTATTTATTTGTCAATGCTAATAACAAGTAATTTACTAATCGTTTTTACATTTCAATACATTATTAACAGTAAATACTGTTATAATTATGCAATATCTGGTAGACCGAGCTTTGCTCGGTAGTTTTAAACTGTAAACTGTATGTCATAGTTTAATAATTAGTTGTTGAGAAATTTGAATGGCATTAACAATTTCCCAGTAATTACATTGCACTTCAATTAGTAGTATTAAAGCTGATCACACAACAAAATAGTTTATTAACACGGAAACAATAAATACTGTACCGCAAAAGAGTGATAAACAATCATTCAAGACACTCCATCTGTTATAAAAAGCATGTAGTTCAACTAAACCACAAAAGTCTGGTCAGATGTAAGTTTTTGACAGATCTCCAGGTAGATAGATTAGATTAAATAAGTAGACAGATAACTAAAATCTCTATATATATTTATGAGAGGTTGGTGACTCGTAGCAAGTTGGCTATGTGTCAATGTGTGAGTCATGAGCGTATGCACCACTTTCTTTGGGCTGTTACTGTACCTTGACTCGATGGTGCGCCGTTGAGCGATGTTAGTTCTAATTTTCCTATATTAACTGATTGCGGTTATATTTCATAATATTTGAAGGTTACATACCACTTTTTATTGATGAATACAATTTTGTTATGCTTATTGTGAAAAAACTCAATGAAAAAAATTATTACTAACAGAGTTAACAGTACATTTGGAAAAAATTAATAACGTCGTTAATATTATTCGTAGGTATCTCAATTTTTGATATATTGTACTAAAGAAGGTGGACTACCATTTGTCTACAAGAAATGTCTTTCCGCTGCTTAACCTCCGAGTTCTTACGTATAAAAACGATAAACCCTAAATTTTTAATTCAAATTCGTGTATTTTTTTTATTTAACTCTCAATGTAAATTAATTGAAAAAAGATTTTAAAAATTAGAAAAGTTTGTTAAAAACGTCTTTAATTGATGATTAAAATACAGTTCATTAGACATTTCTAGCCCTGTATTTTACGTTTCAACAAGGTTATTAAGTGGAATGTTTTTACTACAAACTCGGTCGCTGCGCGGCCGCTCCGCAAGTCCCTTTCTTTCGTTAATCAGGGTATAAGTTGACGTACTCCATGTGAGTGATTCTTGTTTTTACCAACCATGATGATGGGACCATGAGTCCCGAAACGCGTAGGTTTTAAAAAACATTGAAGTTGCAAGGAGGAGCACCAGTGTACCCGGATACTCAAGGTAATATTAACTATAATTAAAACTACATAATTATTATTTCCATAGAGTAATTATATTTTTATTAATTAATTTGTAATGTTCGAGTAGTCAGTTACAATATGAAGTAATTAGCACTAATACATTTTTTTTTTAAAGTGTTGAAAGTAACATTAATAGCCTGTTATACAACAACTGTAGGTGTTCATAACCTTTATATAGGCCTATTAATTGATCCCACAAAATATTCAACAGTCTTTTATGAACCAATCACTCCCTGTTGTTACAGTTACCTTATACTGAATATTATAAGTCAGCAAATCAATTCTACATATAGATCAACAATATGTAGGCTATTATTCTTAACTTCTTAATATTTTATATTAGTTGAGCATATATTAAGAGATAAGCTATCTTAATAATACCATCTAAACTCTCAAACACTAATTACAAAAATAAACCCTGTACAATTAAAATACATTGTTTTCTGAATAACAATAAAGTTAATGTGTGTATATTAAACTTTAAATCAATGGAAAGTCCATTACTTGTACTTCTAACTAAAACATCTTATGCTACTGCTTTGCATACTCAATCTATTACAAAAATAATAAGTAAAATTTTATTGATGGTGTACACCGTTGATTTATATTTATAATATAGCATAAATAAATTATTCTATATTTAAAATCTAGCCTACTCAAATTGTAATTTGTCAAATGCAGACAAATTAATGTATATAGATGAATGATGCATATTGTAAGAAGACCCTTTCTATGGCTGTAATCAAATCAAGTCCCACTATCTGGGCTAGCCACTTGGTCACCAGACCGCTGTATGCCGGTCGTTACAAAAGAATAAAATGTATACGGAAAATTCAATAAAAATAGAATTTTCAAATAATAAAATAATTTTGTTTATGTTTATAGAGGTATGTATAAGAGATAAATCTGTTTTTTTTTTTTAAAGTTCTGGTAAAATTTTAATAACAGGTAGGTATTTATTGACCATCGAGCACTTCTTGAAGATTTGCACCAAGTCTGGAGTTAAATAGATTAACTCCAGGTAATAATCGATTGGTGACTTTTCTGACTGGTCCAATATCTTATTCAAAATAGAATATATTCTTCTCACTTAAGTCCTTCAGCCTTATAAATACCCTTAAAATACCCTGTGAAATAAGTACAGATACAAAATAATGGAAATATAAAGATTTATTTACAATTTTAAATAAATAATCGATATTTTATCGATGGAGAGCAATTATCGACTCTGTCTCGGGAATTATCGATTGTGTCATACAGAACAAAATGTTATGTTATATTATATTAAAGACAGGTTCTTTGAGCGATTATGGATTAATAGTCAGAGAAGGGTGACGAGAAAGTATAACATTAACAATTAAAAATATAAATACAATAATTACTATTCAATAGTATTTAAATAATTTCAGTATATAATATTTGAATATAAATGTTTTGTCAAACCAATGAAGACTGACGTCACTGCGATATGGTTAGCCGACTTCGTTTTCAAGATGGCCGCTACTCGAGTTGGTCTTGGTTACTGCATATGCGTCGTGTCAGAAAATTACTATAAAATTACCTTCATCAAGGTCTAAAATGTCCCCGCACTGGTGTAATATGTCTGTTAATCTGTTTGGTGTATTCTGGTGAAGTGTTCTGTGTAAACTTGTGTTAGTTAATTTATTTGCTATGTGTTCAACTTCTGCGGTTACGTTTTCAAGTTATTGGTTAGGAATTGCAGAATATATCAGTTGAAATATAGTGTTTTACTTGTTTCTATCACTCGTATTATGTAGTTAAGTGTTTGTTTTCACTATTGTCGTGAATGTATTAACAGCTTTAGCTTTAAAAAGTGTTTAAACCGCCTAACTCTCGTTTCACTGATTTCAATAGCTAAACACTAGTATCATTTTCAATTCGATTTAAAGAAACGTTCTTCACACAACTGTCCAGCTTGATATTCAACAAAAGACTAATTAACTTGGTCATAAATCTGGCCCAGTTAATCTTTGAAAAAGTATTGTTAACATTTTTCGACTTCCCATACATATGATAAAATATTACATTATGTATGGAATTTATCTATTTTATTCCTCACTTTTATGAATTATTAACCTTATTATTGGTTTAATCATCTCATTCCCTTTAAATTGATGTATTATAGTCCATATCTGTAGATATTTTGTGGAAATTAACAAATTTCTTTACTTTATGGAAATATAGGCTCAAAATTGGATTTCCGTCTTTATACAAAATTCCCTCCATTTTAAATATTATTAATACTATTATAATAAATTTTAATTAGTCATATTCCTCTTCCTTTCCTTAAATACATATAAATTACACCTTTGAACTGGTTTTTTGTGTTAATCTGTAAATTTGACATTGCTCTTTAAAATTAATTAATTTATATATTTTGACAATTTACAAAATGTTAAGGTATATTTCCTTATTATCATTTTAATTCATAGGATCATTCCTAGTAGTGGTTAATTGTGTTATCTTATATAAATCTTGGTAGTTTACAGGATTTATAAGTGAATTATACTATTTTATATTGGTTCTCTGATTTCACCAAATGGCCTAGATTTTAGAATTTTATATTTCTTTCTTTCTCAAATAATTTAAACTTAATTCCTCCTCTGACTTTACATAATTACAATTATATGAAAATAACATGATTTATAACTTATTGTGTTGTGTAGTAGTTAATTAACACTACAGTTATTAAAATAAATAATTATGAACATGGTTTAGCAATCTGCACAATTGAACATATTGCAGATATGGTTTGAACATATATCTTTTAACTATTTTTGAGCTAACATAGCATACCTATTAGAACATTATTACTGGTATGTAGGTTATTATTTATCAAACATAATTCTTTTTAAAACACACAACATAAATCTTATTTTCTAATAAACCTTACAAATACATTTATTTAACACATTGATTTTAGGACTGTGAAATAACAGTCTATTTAAACATGTTACACTTATTCATACTAAATTAGTACCAGTCCTTTCTGGTTTAAACCATTATTATTGTGATCCCCTACATCAGTAAACATTAACTCCCATACTCTATTTATTATCATTTTTTACAAATGTCTTGTAAATAAAGATTTACATTAAAATAATAAAATACTGGAAACCTTCCATTTTATTATTTTATTATGCTGTTTATTATTAGCTTTTAAAGTTGTGATATAGCATACTACTAAGTTATAGTATCACCAACTTTAAGTTTATTGCATTTTTTTTAAAAACAACACTTACACAAATTCACTTTCACTGTTGGTTCTGATATTTTGAGTCTTATTATCTCAGACCAGACCTTTAGTAATCATGGACCGGTAAGACTAGTTTATTTTCTTTATTACACAATAGCTTTAGCCGGTGCACTTCTTATAACGCTATACAGCACTTTAGTTTTCTCAATAATTACATTTTATAAGATTTTGGGTATGTTATACTTTCTTTTGCATAGTTTTTGTGGGTTTGGGATTGATAGTAGTTTATATAATAATAGGTTTTACTACGGTGTTTCCTTCATACTATTTCTTCCTCTCCTCCTGTCTTCCTTCTTGTCCTTCTTCGTATCTTCCTTCTGGTATTCATTCTTGTCCCTCTTCTAGTCTTCATTCTTGTCCCTCGTCTAGTCTTCACTCTTCTGTTCTTCCTTCCTCATTCTTGGGTAAACCAAGGTACTTGGTGTTATCACGACTGAGGGTTAGTTTGGAGTATTTAATTTATTCACTGAACTGACTTTATTCTTCTATACAGGTTTCAGGGTATTGTTTTCTTCCTGTTCACAAACTTTATTCTTCCCTCTTCTTGTTTTTGGGGTATTTTGGTATTCACCACTCTTTAATTGAGTCTCTTTTTTCTTTGATATGGTCTTATATAACTGGTTTACTGCTCTGAGCTTCCTGGGTAACTTACTGATATTATACAATGAGTTGATGAGTTGCTTCAATACTTTCTTTGGTTTCTTTTAACAGTGGTTTTTATATATTAAGTAATGAGGATTTTTATCTTATTGTGGTTCATTCCTCTGATTTATTTAAATGTCATTCAATATTATTATAACATTCGTTGGTGTAATTAAACTTTATGATTTCACATGACTTAAAATGTAGTGGATTTTCTGTCACGCTACAGAATGCCCTTCTCCAGAAGTAATTTTTTCAGACTATACTTGCTTTGTCTGAAACAATTGCTTATGATAATTATTCAAGGTTTGTTACTATTTTGGACTTCCTTCCATTTTAAAATTTTCTTATTTATATTTGAGTTTATATCATTCTCACTTGATCTTCCTTGATAGTAATAGTCTTCTGAGTTTCATATTTATTATTTCATTTTTATATTTCTTCTTAGTATTTTCTCCTTGGGATATTTTCTCCCTATCGTTCCCTACTTTGTGAGCTGGTTCAGTTCAGAGAGGCACTGTACGCTACTTTCCTCTGCTGTCCAATACTTCACACATATTTGAGTACAGAGGCAAATCATCTCTGCTCAAAAAAAACATATTAATCCTGCTGGAATTATCATCAGACAGATTAAAAAAATTATTCAGAATAGTACACATTTGTTACTATTTAAAAAATATCTTTGGGATACTTCACTTATTACTTATTATACTTCTCAGAGATTTTAATATTTCTATCTCAGTTGTTCTTCTGACTCATTATCTGGATGTTTCTTTCATTTGATATTATGGTAGGAAGCTCTTCTATTATTACATTTTTCAACTTTTATTATCATATAAATCTTTTGGTTATAAATTCTTTATTACCTTCTGGTTTTTTCATTATAATCTGCATTATTTATAGTAGCATATCTTTATGACATTTTTAGACTGTTTCTTTGTTCATAAATTTCCACTTGTTCTATTTTCTAGAATTTTTATAACTGTCATTATCATAATTGTCATTTAATTCATAAATCATTTTATATTAATTCGTTTAATTACATAAATCTTTGACATTATTTTCACATTATTCCGGTCATTGCTATTATACTTGCAAATGATGGTTTTTTTATTAATTTCATTATGAGGTCATATTTTCTCCTCATACCACTTAAAGTTGCATTCTCTCATAATTCCAAAGAAGTTTTTCTACTTTATTCTATTCAATCACTCAAATCGTATTAAAGAATTTTTTCTTTTTTATTTCCTTTAACATCATTTTATGGAAAGGTTTTTATTCTTCATATTTTTCACTTATTACTTATTATACTTCTCAGAGATTTTAATATTTCTATCTCAGTTGTTCTTCTGACTCATTATCTGGATGTTTCTTTCATTTGATATTATGGTAGGAAGCTCTTCTATTATTACATTTTTCAACTTTTATTATCATATAAATCTTTTGGTTATAAATTCTTTATTACCTTCTGGTTTTTTCATTATAATCTGCATTATTTATAGTAGCATATCTTTATAACATTTTTAGACTGTTTCTTTGTTCATAAATTTCCACTTGTTCTATTTTCTAGAATTTTTATAACTGTCATTATCATAATTGTCATTTAATTCATAAATCATTTTATATTAATTCGTTTAATTACATAAATCTTTGACATTATTTTCACATTATTCCGGTCATTGCTATTATACTTGCAAATGATGGTTTTTTTATTAATTTCATTATGAGGTCATATTTTCTCCTCATACCACTTAAAGTTGCATTCTCTCATAATTCCAAAGAAGTTTTTCTACTTTATTCTATTCAATCACTCAAATCGTATTAAAGAATTTTTTCTTTTTTATTTCCTTTAACATCATTTTATGGAAAGGTTTTTATTCTTCATATTGAACTTAGACATTATCATATTGTTCAGAATTATTTGTTTTAATTTTAAATCTGTTTCCTTTTATTCATCCCATTATGATCCTTTGTTACCATGGTAATTATCTTCTATGCTTACCATAAATATGGTAGGAAATCTCTTCTGTTTATCTCACCATAGTGTTTTAATCAATAATTGGTTGGTAAGTTGTACTTATACTTGGTTTGGGAAACTTGATTTATTCATAATTCAAAATTCACTCGTCTTAAATTATTCCATAAAGTTTTCTCAAATAATTTGTATGTAAGGTGGGCTTACATGTGTTTTGGCTAGTTTTATTTCTCTAAACTCTTTTGGTATTATTGTCAAAGTGTTTCTCTTCAAATAAATATTTAGTAAGCTGTCCTTACTTGTTTTTGACCTTAGATGGTTTTATTTCTAAATTCTCTCCTTCTTTATTATTATATTATAGCCATAAAGTTTTTCTTCAAATATTTGTTATGTAAGGTGGGCTTATATTTGTTTTTAGAATTTGGTTGATTTACATTCAAAATTCTGTTTTATATATCTTCTTCCAAAATGTTCCTTCTCAAATAACTTGTATGTAATGGGCTTACATTTTGTTTAGAATTTTGGGGATTTTTAAATTCTATCTTCTTATATTCTTGCCATAAAATTTCCTTCAAATATTTTTTTATGTAAGGTGATCTTACCATTGTTTTAGAATTTGGCTGGTTAAGTCCAAACTCTTCTTATATTATTCTTCTTTTCAAATAATTTCCTTCAAATAAATTGTATATAATTGGCTTATATTGTGTTTAGAATTTAGAGGTTTTTATAATTCTATCTTATATATCTTCTAGCCATAAAATTTTCTAATAATTGTAGATAATATGTGCTTATATTTCTTTTTAGAATTTGGCTGTATTTATTCTAACTTCTTCTTATGCATATCTTCTAAATGGTTTCCCTTTAAATAATCTTGATGTAAGATTGGCTTACATGTATTTTGGAATTTTGGGGATCTTAAATTCTAATTCTTCTTCTATCATTGCCATAAAATTTTCTAATAATTGTAGATAATATGTGCTTATATTTCTTTTTAGAATTTGGAGGTTTTTAATCATAAAATTTCTTCATGGATGCCTGATTAAAGACACCCTTGACTTTACTTGAACTTATTTCTTTGATTTCGTAGGTGTTGTTGTTATTGTCTTTTGAGACGATATAGGGACCAGTATACAGGAGCAATAACTTTTTTGTTATCCCCTCTAAGGAACTGGGTAATTCCCTATTCTTCAACAACACCTTCTCTCCAACGGTATAATGAATAACCTTACCCATGCATTTATTGTATTTGTTCCGCCGTTTCTCCTGATCTTCGGCCACCTTATTACAAAATTGAATTTTATCAAATCTATATTTATGTTCTCTTTGGAACTCCAAGATATCTGCAATCTCTCTAGGGGGTTGTCTCTCGTACATCGCGGAGTATGGGGTTATTCCTATGGCAGGATGGTAGGCCAGGTTGAGGAATTCTTCAGTAGCCTCCAAATATTCTTGCCATCTTCTCTGCTGATCATGGCAATACGTTCTTAATAGGCGCCCCACCTCTCGCAAGACTCTTTCGGCCGGGTTACTGCTTGGGTGGTATACGGATGTCTTGTATGTGTGAACCCCCATGGACAGCAGTGTATCCCGCCATCTCCTCCCCTTGAATTGCGTTCCGTGGTCGGTTATGATCGATACCGGTTTTCCGACGTTTGGGAAGTACTGGTTGATCAGGATATTAAGAACTTTCTTCGTAGTCGCCCGATTCGCTGGGTATAGCTTAACGAACTTGGTGTAATGGTCCATAATGATGACGATATATTTGTATCGGTGGCAGCCTCCACTGTGGGGAAATGGCCCGCAGATATCCAGGAATACCTTCTCAAGTTTAGACTGCGATGTTATTGGAATCATCTGCCCTTCTCTTTTCTCGTTATTAGTTTTTACGAGTTGGCAAATGCGACAGTTTCTAATATACCTCCGTACCTTCCGATTGATGTCCTTGATATAGCAGTTTTCTTCCAGGTCCTTTACCACCTTTAAAGCGCCCATATGCCCATATCGAACATGATAACTGATCACTATCTCTTTCTCGATATGGGTTGTAATTATTACCTTCCACTCCTCCTTAAATAATGATGGTTTGGAAAACAGGATTCCCTTATGTATAGTGTAATATCGGGAGATTGTCTCATCTCCTGCTTCCAATCTTGAGATAATAGCAATTAATTTTGGGTCAGCTTGTTGGTGTGTGCTTAGTTGTTCTAGAACTGATTGTAAACCGGCGCTGCTGCTGAGAATATGGTACACCTTCAGAATACTCTCCTTCTCCCCCTCGAACGTTTGCTTGTCAATGTCAACTCTAGACAATACGTCCGCGACGACATTCTTCCTTCCGGGGATATACTCCCACTTAAGGTCGTATTCTTGCAGCAATAGTATCCACCGCGTTAACCTTCCATGGCTCAGCTTACATCTCTTAAGGAATGATATAGATTTATGGTCTGTCTGGACGGTAACGGGATAACCAAGAATATATGTACGGAACTTTCCGCACGCGAACACGACACTCAATAACTCCTTTTCTGTCACATGATAGTTTTTCTCACTCTGGTTCAGAGCTCTGCTGGCAAAACAGATTACAAGATGCTCGCCCTCCTCATCCTCTTGATATAAAGTAGTGCCAAGGCTGATGTCACTGGCATCACAATTAAGAAAGAAAGGCTTGTTAAAATCTGGATGGCGGAGTATAATGTGTTTAAGGAATTTTTGTTTTATAAGAGTCAATATGTTTTGTTGTTCATTACCCCAGATCCATTTATTTTTAGATGACAGTTGCGGCTGAAATCTGGCAGTCAGTTCGGAGTACTTTTCCTGGAACTTGCGGTAGTAGTTACAGAGTCCCAGGAACAACTGTAACTGCCTTCGATTCTTTGGTGTAGGAAAGTTCTGAATTGCTTCGACTTTTTCAGCCGACGGTGAGATTCCCTTATCATTTAATATGAAGCCCAAGAATTGTATCTCTTTAGCAATAAAATGAGACTTTGCTAACTTCAGAGTAATATTGTTTGCTGCTAGCTTCTGTAAGACATGTTCCACACGGTAGCAGTGTTCCTCCCAAGTTTCTGAGGACACTAGCAAGTCATCGACGTATACGGTGGTGAATTTTAGTGCTTCTTGGCCAAGTATCTGATCCATGCAGTGCACAAAGACTGCGACTGAGTTTACCAGTCCGAAGGGCAACCTCTTAAACTGGTAGTTCCGCCCTTCGAATATAAAGGCCAGATACTGGCGACTCTGTGGATGTAATTCCACCTGCCAGTATCCGCACACCGTATCCCAGGTAGTGAAGTATTTGGTACCGTGGAACCGTTTTAAGATCTCCTCAATCTCACCGGGCGAAGTCCTGTCATTTATGATCATCTTATTTATTTCGCGCGCATCTAAACATAAACGGACTTGTCCGTTTTTCTTAGGAATAGCCACGATAGGACTTGTGTAAGGGGAATGGCTACTCTCTATAATGTCACGGTTAATCATTTGCTCTATTTCAGCTCTTACTGCCTGCTTTCGTGATTGCGCAATGGGGTAAGACTTCCGGTTAAAGTCTACAGTGTCTCGGAATTGTAGAGTACACTGGAAATTCTTCACTTTACCGGGCTCATCAGAAAAGACTGATTTATATTTATTGTAGATGTCTATTAATTTGTTCGCTTGGTTTGTTGTTAAACCTTCGCCAGTTATACCGCTCCGGAAATCCCTGATCTCCTGGATTTTTTGCGACCATAAATCTTCATTGGAGGTGTCGTCTATTCTCTGTTCAATTATGGATGTTGGTTGGATGTAATTAATTTTTCGGATTTGCTGATGGATACTATCGGGAACGACTTGGTCACTACCCACCAAGTTCGCCGTCCAAGTATGTCCGTTAGAAAACAGCGACAATGTTTCAGTTCTTAGATCAATGATGGCGGAATTTCTCCTAAGCACATCACACCCGACCAGTATATTAAATGGCAGACCGCTCGCCACCAAGAATTCCATGTCAATCGCTATACCACAGCTCATCACACTGGCGGAGACTTGTCTACGTATAGTTTTGTTTTGTCGGCCGGTTGCTCCCAACAAAACAATATTATTCAACGGCAATGTTGGTAAAGTTCTCCCGCACTCTTGCTGTATCCTCTCCAGTTCCGTCGTACTTATTATTGATACGTTTGACCCAGTATCGATCATTAACTTGGCTGGGATGCCTTCTACCTTGGCGTCAACATGTATAATTTCATTATTGACGTTATTGGTGGGATTCCTGTTGTCCTCTTCCAATAACTCCTGTCTGATGTCCTTCAGGTAGTTGCACCCGATGATTGTAATACGATTGTGATTATTCTCGCAATTGCACTCATTATCATTATCATACCCAGTAGTCAGAAGCAGTAATGGGTTCTGGTGATTTCTTACTGCCTGTGCCCGTTTAAAGGCTCGGCATCATTGTTTCTTTGAGCCATATTATTTGATGCCTCATTCTGGATGCTCAGAGTGGTTACTTGCCGATCTGTTCTATGGTCTTCCGGTCGTTCATGGTGCGACCTCGGTTCAGTGTTGTCCAAACTATTGCTCCTACGCGCCGGATAGTACCTCGGTTGGTCCCGTTCTAGGCTCCTCCGCCTTTCTTCGTATCTTCGGTAACTGCTTCGTCGATTGTGGTTGAATCCTCGCTGTCTTCCTTCTGTGGCTTGTATGAAGTTCACTCTAGGGCGAGGGAACCTATTATTATTAAAATTACCATTATTGGGACCCGCACGATTAGCATTATTAGGGTAAGGACTATTACCATAATTGGGGCTTCTCTGACTATTTACGTTATTAGGGTAGGGATTGCGGTTACCCTGATAACCATTAGAGGGTCGATTCGGGTTATGTTGGTTGGGACCCGTATTATTATTATCATTGTAATTGGTATTATTTACATTATTTCCATTATTATAATTGTTATTTCGCGGGTATGCCCGACCTCCTTGGTACCCAGTATTTATGTGGTTCGTACCCTGGTTGTTGTTCTGGTACGTCCTTGGTTCGGGCCCATCACTTCTTCTACGACTCTGCCGGTAATAATCCTCATTTTCATAATTCTCTAGGAGTTCTGTCATTGCCTGGATGGTTTTTATCTGGCTGCCCCTCCTAGCACGAATCACCTCCTCATCGTAATGGTAAGACAGCTTGTTTATTAGGCATTCCTCCGGTACGGCTGGTTCTAAGTGCTTGGCCATACACACTTTGCCGAGGAAATAAGCTGTCACTGAGCCGCCGACTTGTGGTTTATAGCGGCCGTGGCATATATTATCTCTTATGAGATTTTGCGTGGTCTCTGACCAGTACTTGGCTTTGAACAGGCTCTTGAATTGTTCATAGTTGTCGATGTCGCTCCGGTTGGCCATCCACCAATGGTCATTCACCTCCCGAAACGACTCGTCAAGGATCTCTCTGTTCTGGACCCATCGGTTCCCTCGGTGTTTCTCGAGGTACTCCTCTATTCGTGCCAAGAACTCCATAGGCTTCCGTTTGTATTGCCGGAAATTGAGCCATTCTCTGTTCTCTGACATGGGGAAACTGTGATATGACGATGGTCTGTTTCTTATTAACTCTATCTCCTCCTGGCTCTGACGCACCTGTCCGGTTATGTTCACCATAGCGGCTTCCACGCCGTCGCATCTTTCTGTTACTTGGGTCCTCACTTTATTTACTTCGTCCAAGGCAAATTTCTTAGTCTCCTCCATTTTAGTTTTCTGTTGTTCTTGGACCTGAGTAATCTCCTTTGTTATTTCTTCCCGGACTTCCAGCACTTCGTTTTCTGTTTGACGACATCTTTCGTCTACTTCTCGGATCTGATGGTTAACAACCACAACTTCCCGTTCTAATTTCTTTACAATGGACTTCTTCGTCTCAGTTATCTTTTTATTTATCTCCTCTTTGGCTAACTCAATCCTCTCGTCTAACTTATTCATGTTCTCTTGGTTGACTTCCCTTAGTTCTTCTCTTAGCCTTTGATTATTCTCGTTCATCTTCTCCTCCATTTTCTGATTATTTTCCTCCAACTGTTCCCTCAGTTGCTGATTGTCGCTTTCCATTTTCCTACTTGTTTCCTCCATTTTCTTCTCCATCTTCTTACTCGTTTCCTCAATCCTCTTATTGGTATTCTCTATCTTACGGCCCAATTCTTCCTTTGTGGATCGGTTATCTTCCTTCAGATCCTCTAATTTTTTATTATTTTCCCTTAATTCTTCCTTCGTGGATTCCCTGTTTTTATTTATTCCACTTAAGTCTTCCTTGGTTGAATCCATTTTCTTACTCATTGATTTGTTATACTCCTTTGTAGAATCCATTTTCTTCTCCATTCCTTCCATTTTATGACTCATTTTTAGGAACATTTCCATCATCTTATCCATTTTGCTTTCTTCACTGGTCATAGATTTTTCTACTTCATTGTCTGGGACGTTGGCTTCCCCTGTTTGCGTTGTTACTTCGGGTTGTTCCTCTGGTGGTGTGGGTTGTTTCGATTCCACCTGGGTTAGTAACACTTCCGGATCCTCCACGGGTGTTGCCTCCTTATCCCCCATGTCAACCTCTTTCTCGGCCTCTGCCGCCCTCTTTTTCGATGTAGCTCGTCTTTGCATCTTTCTCTGTCTCTATTTATTAATCGCTGCCAAGCTTAGATTATTAAGCCCTCTAAGTTGGACGCCACTTTGTAAGAAGACCCTTTCTATGGCTGTAATCAAATCAAGTCCCACTATCTGGGCTAGCCACTTGGTCACCAGACCGCTGTATGCCGGTCGTTACAAAAGAATAAAATGTATACGGAAAATTCAATAAAAATAGAATTTTCAAATAATAAAATAATTTTGTTTATGTTTATAGAGGTATGTATAAGAGATAAATCTGTTTTTTTTTTTAAAGTTCTGGTAAAATTTTAATAACAGGTAGGTATTTATTGACCATCGAGCACTTCTTGAAGATTTGCACCAAGTCTGGAGTTAAATAGATTAACTCCAGGTAATAATCGATTGGTGACTTTTCTGACTGGTCCAATATCTTATTCAAAATAGAATATATTCTTCTCACTTAAGTCCTTCAGCCTTATAAATACCCTTAAATTACCCTGTGAAATAAGTACAGATACAAAATAATGGAAATACAAAGATTTATTTACAATTTTAAATAAATAATCGATATTTTATCGATGGAGAGCAATTATCGACTCTGTCTCGGGAATTATCGATTGTGTCATACAGAACAAAATTTTATGTTATATTATATTAAAGACAGGTTCTTTGAGCGATTATGGATTAATAGTCAGAGAAGGGTGACGAGAAAGTATAACATTAACAATTAAAAATATAAATACAATAATTACTATTCAATAGTATTTAAATAATTTCAGTATATAATATTTGAATATAAATGTTTTGTCAAACCAATGAAGACTGACTTCACTGCGATATGGTTAGCCGACTTCGTTTTCAAGATGGCCGCTACTCGAGTTGGTCTTGGTTACTGCATATGCGTCGTGTCAGAAAATTACTATAAAATTACCTTCATCAAGGTCTAAAATGTCCCCGCACTGGTGTAATATGTCTGTTAATCTGTTTGGTGTATTCTGGTGAAGTGTTCTGTGTAAACTTGTGTTAGTTAATTTATTTGCTATGTGTTCAACTTCTGCGGTTACGTTTTCAAGTTATTGGTTAGGAATTGCAGAATATATCAGTTGAAATATAGTGTTTTACTTGTTTCTATCACTCGTATTATGTAGTTAAGTGTTTGTTTTCACTATTGTCGTGAATGTATTAACAGCTTTAGCTTTAAAAAGTGTTTAAACCGCCTAACTCTCGTTTCACTGATTTCAATAGCTAAACACTAGTATCATTTTCAATTCGATTTAAAGAAACGTTCTTCACACAACTGTCCAGCTTGATATTCAACAAAAGACTAATTAACTTGGTCATAAATCTGGCCCAGTTAATCTTTGAAAAAGTATTGTTAACATTTTTCGACTTCCCATACATATGATAAAATATTACATTATGTATGGAATTTATCTATTTTATTCCTCACTTTTATGAATTATTAACCTTATTATTGGTTTAATCATCTCATTCCCTTTAAATTGATGTATTATAGTCCATATCTGTAGATATTTTGTGGAAATTAACAAATTTCTTTACTTTATGGAAATATAGGCTCAAAATTGGATTTCCGTCTTTATACAAAATTCCCTCCATTTTAAATATTATTAATACTATTATAATAAATTTTAATTAGTCATATTCCTCTTCCTTTCCTTAAATACATATAAATTACACCTTTGAACTGGTTTTTTGTGTTAATCTGTAAATTTGACATTGCTCTTTAAAATTAATTAATTTATATATTTTGACAATTTACAAAATGTTAAGGTATATTTCCTTATTACCATTTTAATTCATAGGATCATTCCTAGTAGTGGTTAATTGTGTTATCTTATATAAATCTTGGTAGTTTACAGGATTTATAAGTGAATTATACTATTTTATATTGGTTCTCTGATTTCACCAAATGGCCTAGATTTTAGAATTTTATATTTCTTTCTTTCTCAAATAATTTAAACTTAATTCCTCCTCTGACTTTACATAATTACAATTATATGAAAATAACATGATTTATAACTTATTGTGTTGTGTAGTAGTTAATTAACACTACAGTTATTAAAATAAATAATTATGAACATGGTTTAGCAATCTGCACAATTGAACATATTGCAGATATGGTTTGAACATATATCTTTTAACTATTTTTGAGCTAACATAGCATACCTATTAGAACATTATTACTGGTATGTAGGTTATTATTTATCAAACATAATTCTTTTTAAAACACACAACATAAATCTTATTTTCTAATAAACCTTACAAATACATTTATTTAACACATTGATTTTAGGACTGTGAAATAACAGTCTATTTAAACATGTTACACTTATTCATACTAAATTAGTACCAGTCCTTTCTGGTTTAAACCATTATTATTGTGATCCCCTACATCAGTAAACATTAACTCCCATACTCTATTTATTATCATTTTTTACAAATGTCTTGTAAATAAAGATTTACATTAAAATAATAAAATACTGGAAACCTTCCATTTTATTATTTTATTATGCTGTTTATTATTAGCTTTTAAAGTTGTGATATAGCATACTACTAAGTTATAGTATCACCAACTTTAAGTTTATTGCATTTTTTTTAAAAACAACACTTACACAAATTCACTTTCACTGTTGGTTCTGATATTTTGAGTCTTATTATCTCAGACCAGACCTTTAGTAATCATGGACCGTTAAGACTAGTTTATTTTCTTTATTACACAATAGCTTTAGCCGGTGCACTTCTTATAACGCTATACAGCACTTTAGTTTTCTCAATAATTACATTTTATAAGATTTTGGGTATGTTATACTTTCTTTTGCATAGTTTTTGTGGGTTTGGGATTGATAGTAGTTTATATAATAATAGGTTTTACTACGGTGTTTCCTTCATACTATTTCTTCCTCTCCTCCTGTCTTCCTTCTTGTCCTTCTTCGTATCTTCCTTCTGGTATTCATTCTTGTCCCTCTTCTAGTCTTCATTCTTGTCCCTCGTCTAGTCTTCACTCTTCTGTTCTTCCTTCCTCATTCTTGGGTAAACCAAGGTACTTGGTGTTATCACGACTGAGGTTTAGTTTGGAGTATTTAATTTATTCACTGAACTGACTTTATTCTTCTATACAGGTTTCAGGGTATTGTTTTCTTCCTGTTCACAAACTTTATTCTTCCCTCTTCTTGTTTTTGGGGTATTTTGGTATTCACCACTCTTTAATTGAGTCTCTTTTTTCTTTGATATGGTCTTATATAACTGGTTTACTGCTCTGAGCTTCCTGGGTAACTTACTGATATTATACAATGAGTTGATGAGTTGCTTCAATACTTTCTTTGGTTTCTTTTAACAGTGGTTTTTATATATTAAGTAATGAGGATTTTTATCTTATTGTGGTTCATTCCTCTGATTTATTTAAATGTCATTCAATATTATTATAACATTCGTTGGTGTAATTAAACTTTATGATTTCACATGACTTAAAATGTAGTGGATTTTCTGTCACGCTACAATATATATAATAAATATGCTGTGATATTTATTCATATGCACAATATCATGAATTTTCTATTTAGGTAACTCAACGTTTCTTGCAGTAATTATATAATTTGTGATGTTATTCAATTTGTTTCTTCTGCAAGTAATATAATTTCGTATATTCTTTTAACACCTGATGCACGTTTCACTGAAAAATATCAGTATCATCAGAGGTTTGTAAGTAAATTAATAACAATCGAAATAATTCTATTAATATAAAAATAATAGAATTTGTATCGATTTTAATGTAAAATAACTGATAATCGATTTAGGTCGATTAGTTAATGATTGTTTTAATGTTTATTTTCTTCAGCAGCTGTTTTCTCGGTTATATTTGAAATATTTGTTGTTTATATTTTATTCATTTTTAGTAAATTTATAATTTTAAATAGATCGTCTTGTTTTGTTTTTATTTGGGTTTGTTCTTTAATTAATAAGTATTGTTATTATGTTTGTAAATATTAAGTTTTTCCCAAATATTCATTTATTGACCTTTTTGTTGTTTTTAATTAATTTTATATTTTCAATGTTTGGAAATTGGTGGTTATTATTTAGACAATGTGAGGCTAAATTAGATTTATAAATATTTGGTTTTAAATATGCATTGCGGTGTTGAAGGAATCAATCTAGTAATTTTTTCTTTGTCTAGCCCACATAAAATTTATTGCAATCTGGACATTCTATTTTATATATTCCATTTTTATTGTGAGTAATGGATTTAGTTTTAGGTTTTATTTTAATAAAAATTATATTATCTGTATTATAAGATATTTTTAAATTAGTATCTTTAAATATTTTATTTAGTTTTTGAGTTATATTTCCGTAATAAGTGAAGGTTTTATATTTTATATTATTATTAATAGGTGAATTTTTAAATGTACTGTAGTGTTCTTGGGAATTTTATTAGTGATTCTGTTTAATTTTATTTTCTAATTTATTAATAGTTTTTATTTTGTATCCATTTTTAACTGCTATTTGTTGGATAATATTTCTTTCTTTGTTATTTAATGGGATCCTAAGCATTGGGTAAATCATGGAATTAAATACATACATGGGAGGATGGTTAGAATTATTTGGTTTTACTAAATCAGTTTGAGAAGGTTTCCTGTATATTGAGTATTCAAAATTTGTTTCATTTTTCTTTATTGTCAAGTCTAAATAATTTAATTTATTATTAGATTCTTCTTCTAATGTGAATTTTATTTTGGAATGTAAATTATTTATTGAGTTGAAGGTTTTATTTATATTTATACCATTGTTTTGGGAAATATACAGTGTCATCAACGTATCTAAATAACATCCTAATGAGTCATTTAATTTTATTATATTTATTACAAGGGTAGGCTGAAAAGTAATGCACACATGCTTGTAGAACACGAACGAAAAGAAATAGCAAGATGGGACAAAAAGTAAATAAAAGTACATTTCCTTTGCTTCAAAATTATATATTTATTTTTCAACATAGTCGCCGTTAAGTCTAACACATTTCTCCCAACGCGTAACAACTTTTTTATCCCGTCACTGAAATATTCTTCCGACTTTTCTCGAATCCATGACGCAACAGCTGCCTTCACCTCATCGTCCGAGGTGCAATGATTACGCTTGAGGTCTCTCTTGAGTAGAGGAAAAAAATAGAAATCGCAAGGCGCGAGATCAGGGGAGTAGGGAGGGTGTGGAATCGGTTCAAACTTCAGGTTTCGCAGAGCCTCTTGGGTTGCGCGCAAGGTGTGTGGACGAGCGTTGTCATGTTGCAAGATTATTGGCGCCAGGCTGCCTCTAACCCGATAAACTCGATTCGGAGGTGTTTTAGAGTTTCTATGTATCTAGCAGAATTTACCGTTGCCCCTCCTTCCAGAAAATCGGTCACATAAACTCATTTGGCATCCCAAAACACAGTCAAAAGAACTTTTTTTGCAGATGGTTGTGTTTTGAACTTTTTCGTCTGAGGAGATTCCGGATGTCGATATTCCATGCTCTGCCTTTTCTCTTCCGGGTCATAATGATGGACCCACGTTTCGTCCCCCATCACAATATTCATAAGAAAGTCGTCTCCTTCGTCACGATAGTGCTGCAAAAGTTGCTCGCAGCATTCCAATCGACACTGTTTGTTCTCGTCTGTGAGACGGCGTGGTACCCATCGTGCACAGATTTTACGGTATCTCAATTGTTCAATAATGAAACCAACACGTTCCTTTGATATTCCAATATGGTTTGCGATATGCTTCTGAGTGATTCGGCGGTCATTTTGAATCAAATCATCGACGAGTTTGCAATGTTCATCGTCTGTGGCAGTGATCAGACATCCGCTGCGTTTTTTGTCATCAATTACGGCTTTTCCAGACTCGCAACCATGAAATTTTATTACCCATCGATTCACAGTAGACCTATCAACATCACCGTCACCATAAACAGCCTTTAAACGACCTTTAAATCTCATTAGGAATCAAATTTTCAGCAGTTAAAAATTCGATAACCGCACGCTTTTTAACTCTCATTGACATAGGACTACAACACGTCTCCATACTTCTGCTACTTAAAGCGTATTGTTGTACAAAACTCCTTCAAACTGCGCATGCGTTTGGAGGGGGAATGTTACTCCCGAATGCCACCAGGTGCGCTTCTGTAGGTAATTTTGTTCGTGTTCTACAAGCATGTGTGCATTACTTTTCAGCCTACCCTCGTATTTGTTCATCAAGTTTTTCTAGGAAGATTTCTGATATGATAGCAGAGGTTGGGGCTCCCATAGCAAGGCCATCTTTTTGATAGTACAATTTGTTGTTGTATTGAAAATAATTTTGATTTAAAATTATTTTTAAAGTATTAGTTAACTGTTTAATGTATGTGTCACTTTCGTTATTTGTTTTCAGATTATTTATTATAATATTTATAGTTTCTTCAATGGGAATGTTTGTATACACGTTTGATATGTCGAATGAATACAAATTTTGTATTTCTGTTTACTTCTACATTTTTTAGTTGTTCCATGAGTTTGATACTATTTTTTATATTGTATTTTGCTGGAAGTTTAATTTTATGTTTTAAGATTTGTGTTAGTAATTTCGATATTTTATAATTTGGTGCGGTTCTAGCGTTTATTAAAGGTCTGATAGGTTTATTGATTTTGTGTAATTTTATTAAAGAATTTAATTTTGGTGTACAAGGATTATCCATTTTATATTTAAAGGAGTCTTTAGGATTTATGATTTGGGTACTATTTTATAGTATATTTGTTATTTGTGTTTGATATTTATTTGTGGGATCTTTATTTAATGTTATGCAATTATTAGCAACTACAAATTCTTCTGTTTTATCATCTACGTCTTTTTGAGAAATTATTATTGTACTATTACTCTTATCAGCTTTGGTTAAAGTGAGGTTATTAGTCGTTAGTTTGTGTTTTATGTTATTAATGGTGTTAATTGTTTATTTTTATTTTTAATATGACGATTTTGGTTATTATATATATTTTTTTTAGAATAAAAAAATAAAAATAAAATAAATAAATAAAAATAAAAGAATATACAAAATTATACTACTTGCAGAAGAAACAAATTGAATAACATCACAAAATATCATGAATATATATACAGAAATTTTAATTTTTTTTTTTTTTTTTTTTTTTTTTTTTTTATCGACCATCTAAGGACCACATGCCAATTTCAATTCTTTACACTTTGTTCTTTTCTTTTTTTCCAATATTCTTTCATCTTCTCACTGTGTCTCTTCTTCCTGTCTTCAGTCCACTTTGAACCTGCGTTTTCTCTCTCCTACACTGGACTCCCTCCATTACAGTTTTTTTATAATACACATAATTTATGAAACTTATGTAATATTATGATGGCATCAGCAACTAATTTTGTAAGTTCTACTCACCATGTCCCATAAACTAAAAGAAATATGGTGAGTCCAATTAGGGCGGAGTTTCTCGATGGATTGACATTGCTGGGCAAGACTGCCATGTGCACCAGAAGTAAAGGAACAGGTACTGTATGCATGGCATGGTTCATCCAGGGTGGCACGTATTTGTCAAACACTTCAGGATATATAATGTTGCGATCGTAGAGAAAGAAACCCCAGAACACCACAAAAATATACTGCACATATGAAATACAATGGTTAGTCAATGTATGACATTTTGCTTTACTGTACTGAGTTGAGTTATTTCTGAATTTCAAAATATGTTTTTAAAAGACTAACAATCTGTTCATTTGTATATGCTATAAAATTAGGTTATTGTCATAACTGTTTTAAATTTTGTTCTATTCTTTAATTTGAGTTTTAATTTGCTTTTTCATTTATGTTTCTTCTTTTATAGTGTTGTACTATCCTTTATTACAGTTCAAAAAAGGGTGCTCACTGATAGTAAATTAATTTTGAATGACATTTCAGCTACATAAAAAATGAGTACCTGTATTTAGTATTTAGACTATACAAACTCTAAATCATAATAACTAAATATAACATAAAACTTTATGCTGAGTCGCACTGAGCCACTGGCCCATATCACTTAAAACAAAAAACACTGGAAAACAAAATTATGCATACACAACTATCATACACAGAACATTATATACCTTGAAGAATCTTATCCTGTGCTGCTCAGTAAATTTGTTAATCAACAGAAACCAGAAAACATAAACCTACTATTCCCTCAGTGTTCAACTCCGAATATAAATTACCTAACCCATGTACAAGATGATAATATAATGCTATGCAAAAGCAGCTTCTGATTTCTTGTGCAGCTGAAAGGTAGCTATTTGTTTCAATCATTCCTTATTATATGAACCATATAATTAAATAGGTTTTACATAAACTTGGCTTTTTACAAAAGTGTTGAATATACTAAAGTGCTTGAAGAGGGTTAAAGTAATTAATGCTCTTGTGTTAAGCCAACTATTAGACCTTCACATTTTTTAATTTATAATCGGTGTAACTGCAACTGGAATTCTAACATTTTGTACAAATGTTTGCCACTGAGATTCCTCAAAATTGGTATACATTCATTGATAAATTTAAATGAATTAAATTATTTTTTTCAATATTAATTTTTTATTACAAACAATTATTAACAAAATAGGCAAATCAGAAAGTATATAATTTTCATTTACCATACTGCCATTGTAAGGCTAGTTACACACTCACCATTGTAATTGGCAAAACAAGAGAGGTCAGTAGATAGCTGCGTACATATTCCAATCTTTGTAACCACTTAGCTTTCCTTTCTGTATGTGAAAAAAGATCCAATATATCTACTACTGACACAATTATGAAATATAATGTCTGCAACACCTGAAATAAAGTATTATGTTATGAAATAATACATTTTTTTAGTTAACACTAATCATTATAAATATATAATAATCACATTAATTTATAAATCATGGCATCAAACCTTTGTAAACAGAGCTTTTACAATAATATTCACTCATTTGAGTAATCCCGGTTTTATCTAAAAATGAACTTTTTCTTGTGAAACTTACTGTTTTTCATTGGACGCGTTTCGGCGTACGTATCCGAAACAGTAAGTTTCACAAGAAAAAGTTCATTTTTAGATAAGTGTTAGTGCTGTGAAAGAAGAGATGAATAATCAAGACAACTATTATAAAGTTGTTTTACAACTACCAGTAGGCCTACAATAAATGATTATAAGTAATTTATACTGTACATATGCATCTTTTTTCAGTATAGTGTCTGACTTATTCTTATGGCCAAAATTAATTATGGCCATTAGAAATTATAATTATGGCCAAAATTACAAAAAATATCTAGTAAACTGGGATTGTAATCTACCCATCTGCAGTTTGCAGCTACTAAAACACAAACAACTTTGCCTTAGAGTTCCTAGTTATTTTTTTCACTACAACGGAATAATAATTGTTTTTAAATTAGAAAACGTATTGTCTGTACCTTCTTCATACCCAGCTTTCTGCTTTCAGTGCAATAGATGTGAGATTGAATTATACAGAGGGTATGTATAGTGTTAACTAAGGATATCTGTGTATTGTATGCTCAGATGGGTAGTATGATTTGTATAGTTGTAACATAAAATACTAGCTGTAACACATTGTATTTTATGTGGAATTAAATGTCACTATGCACTGGGCTCTTTTTAGGCAATATAAATTAACACAATGTATTCACAAATACAAATATTTACTTTCTAATGTAATGGAGGAATACATTTCAACGTCATATTACAATAAACCAGCATAAATGTAACATTAGTTGTATAACTTAAGTAACAATTTAAAAGTTGTGTTATAATAAAAGTAAAAGCAAACAATTGAGTTATACTTCTTGATTTTTTTTTAAGGGTCTAAGAAAATTCAATCTTGTAGCTAACTGAAATGACGTATACTATCACATGCTAACCAAAAATAATTTAAAATGTTGATGAAAGAGAAGAAAACCTCTACTGCTGCACAGAATCAATAACAGTTGTGTGTGTGTGTGTGTGTGTGTGTGTGTGTGTGTGTGTGTGTGTGTGTGTGTGTGTGTGTGTGTGTGTGTGCGTGCGTGCGTGTGTGTGTGTGTGTGTGTGTGTGTGTGTGTGTGTGTGTGTGTGTGTGTGTGTGTGTGTGTGTGTGTGTGTGTGTGTGTGTGTGTGTGTGTGTGTGTGTGTGTGTGTGTGTGTGTGTGTGTGTGTGTGTGTGTGTGTGTGTGTGTGTGTGTGTGTGTGTGTGTGTGTGTGTGTGTGTGTTTTAAGATACTGTACATGGTTTCTGAACACTTATCACAGTGAATTTATACAATTCTGGCCCAAGGAACAATATGAATGATATAAACATTGCTGAATAATTTCCTGTAGACTACTATATGACTATCTGTAATACCTTAAATACAAGTAACTGTAATAAGACATTACAGGAGAACAGCTTACCAACTAATCATTTCTGCTGATTAGAATGTATTTCATTTAAGATAGCTAAAGCAGTTTCCCAATGAAGGCTTTGTCTCTGGGAAATAAACTGTACAATATGCACTTGAATGGATGTCTTAGATTGTCAAACTAATTGAAACCCTCATGCATCACATAACACTGCAGTACCTAAAAATTTACTCTAACCAGTTTCGTCTAGAAAGTAATTTCTATTAAAATTAATATAAATATCACTATAATATTGACGACTCGGAACACTAAGTTTTTTATAAGTAAAAACGTAAAGTTTTACCTTACAGCCTAAACTGGCTTTCACCTATAGAAGGCTTCATCAGAGGCTGTCGTAAGTAGCGCTGTTCGTCTTGTTGTTGGCGACGAGATAGTTTTTCGAAAGATCGAAGCTGTGTGTGTGTGTTCGAATAATGTGTGCGATTTGAATTGTGTCTGTTCGTTTAGGATGTCGTTTTTATTTGTTTTTGTGTGTTTGTATATTTCTAATTGTTCTAGAGTGTCTAGTTTTCGGCATTTTGTGTGTACGTGTAGTATGTTCATGTTATTGTCGATGTTTTTATATGTGTGGTTTGCTTCAATGAGGTGGTTTGCGAAGGTAGATTCTGTAGTGGTGTGGAGTGCTTTTGTGTGTTCAATGTATCTCTGTTTGAAGCTACGTCCTGTCTGGCCTATGTAGAATTTATTGCAATTTGAACAATTTAGCTTATATACACCGGGTAGATCGAATTTGTTTTGTGCTTTGGGCATGCGTTTTGATAGTGTGTGTTCTGTTTTGTTAGTAGTTTTGTAAGCGATTCTGTATCCTGCTTTTTTGAATTTGTGGGCAATTTTTTCTGTTTGTTTGTTGATGTATGTTAGTGTTATGAATTTGTTGTTTTCTGTCTTTGTCTGTTGTTTGTTTTGTGTTTTGTGTAGGAGTTTACTGACTATTGTTCTGTCATAACCGTTAGATTCTGCTAGATATTTTATCGTGTTTAGTTCGTCTTTGTAGTCTATTTCATCTAAGGGGATGTTGTTAAGTCTATGTATCATGGTTCTAAAAGCAGCTAGTTTGTGTTGTATTGGGTGATTGGAGGTGTTGTGTATTAGTGTGTCAGCTGTAGTTGGTTTTCTGTATATACTGAATTTGTGCCTGTGTTCTAGTTTTGTGATGGAGAGGTCTAAGAAGTTTATGGTATTGTTGTGTTCGTATTCGGCAGTGAAGGTTATGTTTTTATGTATTTTGTTTATGTGCGTTAGTAACTGTTCACATTGTCTTTTGTTTCCCCTGTATAGTATTAGAATGTCATCAACGTATCTGTGCCAATATAGTATTTTATGTGAGTGTCTGTCATTGTTTGTGAGTATTTTTGTTTTTTCTAAGTGTTGGAGGAAGACTTCTGCTAGAATGCTGGATATGGGGGAGCCCATGGGTAGGCCATCGTTCTGTGTGTAGTATTTATTGTTATAAGTAAAGTAGTTTTGTTTTGTGATAATGTTCAGAGTTTCTGTTATTTCATTGATAAGTTCGTCTGGTGTGTTGTTCTGTTTGAGTTTGTTTTGTAGGATGGTGATTGTTTCAGAGATGGGGATGTTTGTGTACAGGTTTTTAATGTCAAAGGAGGCTAATGTGGCGTTATGGGGGATGTGTATGTCTTTTATTATTGTTACTAGGGCAGTGGTAAACCACAGTAAACCATTCAAACCACCTCATTGAAGCAAACCACACATATAAAAACATCGACAATAACATGAACATACTACACGTACACACAAAAGGCCGAAAACTAGACGCTCTAGAACAATTAGAAATATACAAACACACAAAAACAAATAAAAACGACATCCTAAACGAACAGACACAATTCAAATCGCACGCATTATTCAAACACATCTCACCACACACACACAGCTTCGATCTTTCGAAAAACTATCTCGTCACCAACAACAAGATGAACAGCGCTACTAACGACAGCCTCTGATGAAGCCTTCTATAGGTGAAAGCCGGTTTAGGCTGTAAGGTAAAACTTTACGTTTTTACTTATAAAAAACTTAGTGTTCCGAGTCGTCAATATTATAGTGATATTTAGTTAAGTAACGGACACGTCATGGACAACGAAATCCAAGAAAATTAATATATTAATCTTAATAGAAAATACAGAAAAGATAATTGTTCAGAATTGTAAGTGTTCACCATAACAGTAGGAAACAAGTTTAAGTAAGTAAGTAGTGAATGATCAAATATTTTATAATTTTCCAGGCTTGTTTCAAAATATTATTGCATAATTACACTTGAGTAACATTTTGTCACTCCAAATTTATCTGTGTGAGAAAACTAGCCTACAGAACATATAAATTGAATATTTTTGTGTTAATGACTGTAGCTTTCTTTACGATGATTTATTAATAAAAACAATACATAATAATATTCCAAATGAAAAATATTCTCATATAAAGAGTTATGGTACCAAAAATAAATGGTTTTTCTGAACCACACACAATGTAATATTAATCATTCATTAGTAGCCTACGAAGCGCCTATTTGTTAGCATGTATTTTGCATATAAAAAACAGAATAACTAATCAGTTGTTTTTCAATATGAGAATTGTTTTACATTACTTACAGATATCCATGAGCTTAAATATTTATATTTGTTTTCCAGACCGTATTTAAATATTGGGTCATAGTAAATTCCTGGATTGCGTTCAAAAAACAAAATAGCCACTCCACAGTAAACCAGATAGAAGTAAAAGAGAGTAACTGTCCAATGATAAAGCTTCACTGCCAGCATTTTTAGAACAGATCCAAGTAATGTAAAGAAACAGTGACTGTCTCATTCTTACTTATGTCAGATTAAGGTAAAACATTAGTCTGGCTTCAGTCACAGTCAAAAGGCACAGTTCCTTGTGACCTACTGTCTTAAATATGAAATACATAATACGTTTCTTTCACTTCATTAAATCACATTCAGAGTAAACAATAATAGTTGAAAATTATCAAATGCAAAACAAAATAAAAATGATAATGATGAAATAGTGTATTTTCACATAAATATGAATGTTTGCTAAAGTTAATTTAACTCAGCAGGTAGAAATATTTCCTACTGGCAAAGAACTTACAGGGCAGTTACACAGTTTTTTTTTCATTTGTGTCACTGGTAAACGACCAGTTTGGAGGCATATACATTCACTCCTTGCACTGACTTTAAAGTTTCTTAATTAAACGTTATCCCTTTAAACTCTTGGATAATCGGGTCAGCATAGATCATGTTATATTATTTTAGCCACATGGCTGAATGGTGGTCTGGTCAAAACTACAGACCTATATTTGAGGACTCAATTTGAGCTCCTGGTGTGGGACAAGGAATGAAGTCCTCTCTGGTTTTGGGACTAGGCTGTGGTCTGTTAAGATCTGCTGGCCCATTCTGTACAAAAATAACTTACATTCAACTGTTGATAACAATTATAACAATAATTTTAAATCTTACACAAGGTTTCATTATTTCAAAAACTTTAATAATTACCAAATTTTTCATTGTATAAGACACTACTTTCTCTAATATTTACTGGAAAAATAAATGGTATTTTCTGTACTAATATTGTCAACTTCTGTTTGTATGGGTCATTATTTTTATAAATAATTTGTGTACATTTTTACATTTTGTTATATTGTGAATCTTTAGTGAGAATAAATAAAGGAATAGAATAGCCTAGACACATTTATTAATACAATAACAAACTTACAGTAGTATATCAATATTAAGACTTACAATAGGAACTATACTTTGTTACTCAAATATAAAAAATAAATATAATTAATTCACCACCCACTCGGAACATAAAGTTTTTTATTGGTAAAAACGTAAAAGTTTTACCTTATAGCCTGAACCGGTTTTCGCTTTTAGAAAGCTTCTTCAGAGGCTGAAGATATATTCTTCAAAATCCAAGAATATAAAAAATAATAAAATCTTAACCTGCATTAACTTAATTTCAGTTTTTTGTGGTCTAGTTTTCTCTTCATATCCTTCATACACTTTGGGGAATGTTGTGTAGTACAATTCCTTTACCCATTTCTTTAAAAATTACATCATCTTCACTACCGTCAAGATTTATTATGACTTTGGACCTGACATTTGACCATATGCTGATTTTACCCATTCACAAACTTGAGTAACAGTTGCTTGTTTTATTCCTCCTATAACAGTTTGCTAGTAGTAACTGGTCATCATTCCCCTATTCCACTGCTCTCACATCAAAACTTAAATGTATTGTTGGATGGACATGTCTACCAGTTGTAACTTGTGTAAGTCAAGTCATCACTAGTAGTACCACAACCACTCTAGTCTTGTTAGTTTCTAATTTTTCAAGACGTTATCTTTAAACTGATTGAAAACAAGGAGCACTTTATTCTAAAGTAGAGGCCCTTTACATTTCAGCTGAACTTTGTTGAACCACAACTGTCAGTGGGTTTCATCCAGCCAGGGCCAGCCCTAGTGCTTCTGCCGCCCTGTGCAGCCCCAGTCTCGCCCCCCCCTATTTTAACTCTGAATACATTCACCCACACTAGATCTACTCTAAAGATATGGCGATTGCCTTCAAAGGACAACTAGGAATGTTTGCATTGTTGTGTTTATCAAATAACTAGAACTTTTTCACATTTACGATGCGGTGAACGGCTACAATAATAATTGTAGAGACAATACAAGGAATCGTGAGACAATATAAATGTATGCCTATGTGATGACTTGACATTAAAATACTAATTAAAATTCATTAAAACTGAAATACAACAAAAGTAATGTCTTGGATTTTGTTGTCCATGACGTGTCCGTTACTTAACTAAATATCACTATTGTTTGACGACTCGGAACACTAAGTTTTTTATAAGTAAAATCGTAAAGATTTACCTTACAGCCTAAACCGGCTTTCACCTTTAGAAGGCTTCATCAGAGGCTGCCGTAGGTAGCGCTGTTCGTCTTGTTGTTGGCGACGGGATAGTTTTTCGAAAGATCGAAGCTGTGTGTGTGTGTGGTGAGATGTGTTCGAATAATGCATGCGATTTGAATTGTGTCTGTTCGTTTAGGATGTCGTTTTTATTTGTTTTTGTGTGTTTATATATTTCTAATTGTTCTAGAGTGTCTAGTTTTCGGCCTTTTGTGTGTACGTGTAGAATGTTCATGTTATTGTCGATGTTTTTATATGTGTGGTTGCTTCAATGAGGTGGTTTGCAAAGGTGGATTCTATAGTGGAGTGGAGTGCCTTTGTGTGTTCAGTGTATCTCTGTTTGAAGCTACGTCCTGTCTGGCCTATGTAGAATTTATTGCAATTTGAGCAATTTAGGTTGTATACACCGGGTAGATCGAATTTGTTTTGTGTTTTGTGCGTGCGTTTTGATAGTGTGTGTTCTGTTTTGTTAGTAGTTTTGTAAGCGATTCTGTATCCTGCTTTTTTGAATTTGTGGGCAATTTTTTCAGTTTGTTTGTTGATGTATGTTAGTGTTATGAATGTGTTGTTTTCTGTCTTTGTCTGTTGTTTGTTTGGATGTATCTCTGTTTGAAGTTATTACAAAACACACACACTACAAACACACTATCAAAATGCATGCACAAAACACAAAACAAATTCGATCTACCCGGTGTATACAAGCTAAATTTCTCAAATTGCAATAAATTCTACATAGGCCAGACAGGACGTAGCTTCAAACAGAGATACATTGAACAAACAAAGGCACTCCACACCACTACAGAATCCACCTTTGCAAACCACCTCATTGAAGCAAACCACACATATAAAAACATCGACAATAACATGAACATTCTACACGTACACACAATTCAAATCGCACACATTATTCGAACACATCTCACCACACACACACAGCTTCGATCTTTCGAAAAACTATCCCGTCGCCAACAACAAGACGGACAGCGCTACCTACGGCAGCCTCTGATGAAGCCTTCTAAAGGTGAAAGCCGGTTTAGGCTGTAAGGTAAATCTTTACGATTTTACTTATAAAAAACTTAGTGTTCCGAGTCGTCAAACAATAGTGATATTTAGAAAAGTAATGTATCATATACCTCAGTTAAAAAATACTCGTCTAGCTTTTCCACTGGCAAACTCCTTTATGACTTCGTTGTAATCAAGTGATTCAGCTAACTGGTGTTCTACAGATATAGTCACCAGACAAAACTGGTGAGTCTCGGACATACTTGATCTGAGATAATTTTAATAAGTTTGAGCTTCGAAAAGTCCTTTCTCCGCTTGCCACTGTCACAGGTAATGTTAGCAAAATTCTTAGAGCGGTACCAACATTTGGTGCAAACCCATACTTTTGAATAAATTTTAAACTCTCGATAGGCGTACTTTTAGGTTTTACAATTGTTGAAAGCACTTTAAGTTCATCCTGTAAATCAATAGCATTGATGTCTTTTGATTCACCATGAGTTAAGCCATTGCACATTTTAGTATGCTTATCAGACAAGACTTCAGGTGACATGTCTTTGACTTTACTCACGTCATACAGGAAGTCAAAAAGTTTGCTATGACTCTTAATCTGTTGGAATTTTTCACTTAATCTCCATCTTTCGACTCTTCATTAAACTCCGCTGACTTTATACATAAAGTAATTCTAACTGATCTTACAGATTGTGATGAAATTAAGTGAATAATTTTATTTTTTCCCCTCAATTTCAAAACTTAACATCCCGGAATCTGCCACCCTGGGTGGTGGCACGGTTTGCCCCTGTCTGAAGGCAGGCCTGCATCCAGCTATCCTTAAGTTACAACTGCGATACAGACTTTCTATGATACAGACTGCACAAACACCGCATTCACCAACCAGGGATAAAGGAATCTTTATACACATAATATATTTTCTACTTCTAGTCTTCCATGTTCAAATTAAATATCAATTATTGCTTAACTACACCAATATTGTTGTTCGTTAGACTGTGCCGAGTCACGCAGATTCGGCGAAAATTCAGTAATTAACAATTGGAGAGTGGGCCGATCTCTAGCGGAGAGACGGCGCAAAACCACTGAATACACGGCCTGTAGTTATAGGCAGTACGGAATTATGGTTGTTTAATTCGTGCTGCACTCTTTCCGTGAAGATAAGCCCTACTAAGTAAGTCTAGACAGCGTTGATCGGTGTCGGCACCTGGTGCCTACCCGCAGTATGAAAACTCCAGATGCTGCTTTCTGGCGACAAAGGCCGTAGGCAAACGAGAACGAAGCAGGGACTTCTATTTAACGTTCGTCTCACAAAAACTTCGTGGCTGGCGGTCGCGTCCATTTTCACTCCGGTAGAGAATGAAGATTTAATACACCTTCAAGCTTTCATACTATGATTAGATAGTTCTATACACGGCTGCGGTAAGTGTCGTTTATACTTTCATGTTAATAGAATGTAATATTTCACTAGAGAAAACTGTTTTTTAATAAGCCTAAGTAAGTTGATTTCTGTTCACTTTAATGGGACCTCATGGCGGTTTTGCAATACGCAATTTGATGGTAAAATTTTTACAACTTTATAAAACTATATTTCATTCACGTGTCAGAACTTCGGCACTAAAAAGTAAAGTAAATTTAAATACAAAATTCTAAGTTTAAAATTTATCTAACATCGATGTAACAAGATTCGTGTTACGTACCTAGGTTATTGCACAATCGTAGTTGGGTTAGATGGCATACAAGTTTTACTACAATTAACAGTAAAACTTTATTAATATCTGGGAACTTACTGAGGCACGTTTTGAAAGTAAATAATCACCAATTCATATTAATTACGATAGTAAAGACTATGTAATTTGAAATAACTTCTCAACCACGTGGTATCTACATATTCACACTATGTATAAAGTTTATGAAATGGTACAAAGCCATAATTAATTGTCAAATTGCAAACATGGTAACCCGCATTGGGTGAAGTTAATATTATGAAGAATTACTGTTCTAAAGATTTTCAAATAGGGCATGTTGGCCATATAAATTTGTCAAGTTAAATTTAAGTAGCTCTATAGCTATGTTAACTTTATATAGGTATTTTGGGGGGTGTGCAAACGTTAGTGGGGCATTGTGTTGTGTACTCTGGCTAATATATATAATGGTGTGTAATTAGGGTCCACCGCACAGACGAGAAGAAGACCTACAACATGGCTGAACTATTAACACCTTAAAGCTCTCCTGTTTCGCTACCGGAGGAATCGCCAGAAGGCCACACCAACACCTATAATGTCGACCACGAGATTGCCACCTTAAAAAACCCCCTCATGGACAAAATCAGGTGATACAAAACCAATTATTATGTACACATAGAGTCAGCACTCAATAATACCCAGTGACCAGTTATATATATATATCAACTACAACATTTCAAGTTTTAAACATTTAATTGGATCCCCAATTCATGGGAAAGTTTAGTGTGTGAACTGGGTGTAAAATTAATTGTAAATTTTATTAAATTTCTGGTAAAATTGTCAGCTCAGAGACTGGCATGTCTTAAACAGTTCAACATTCAACATATAATTTCCTCTTATTTCATTATATGGGTTTCTTTACAGATTTTAAGTCATTCTTTCTATTGGTAATTTATCGTGTTCACTTTAGTAGTATATATATATATATATATATATTCTAAATTTTAAAATCAGTTTAATTCTTTTGTATAGAAATTTCTGGGGTAGGCTGGTGCATTTTCCACACCTTTCATCCTGAATGGGTGCATGTTCATGCAGTATGAGCTTGATGTTGAGACAAGTTAAAAGTTGCATCAACTGGCAATTACCATGTCGGTCTCTGGGCCAAAAGTATTTTTCATAGGGTTATAATATTATGCAATATTTCTATTTTTATTACTTGGCAGTGTTTCAGTATATATAAATTCTTTAAATTATTTATGATAACTGGGGGGTGTTCATTGTTTTAAATATTTTTTATTTCTCACAGTAATAGAGCCCAGTGGGGCAGAATTAGATAACTGCATTAGGCACTTAGCCAAAATTTTGAAAGTTATTATGTCCTGGGGACTACTGAATGCTTAAGCATTATCTAATACACGTGATGTGTAATCAACCAACACCATGGGGGGAATATAAAAGTAAATTGTAATCCTAACAGGGATATTTATAAAAGAAGTAAGAATTCATATACACCATGGGGGTAATATAAAAAAGGGGCGTGGCAAGAGATCCTTATATATTGTTAATATTGTATGGTATTGTATAATGTATTTGTATTGTGGAACATGTTATGTTTGTATATTTGTGTGTGCATTTTGGGGGTTATAAGTATTGTGCATTTAGTGTATTTTTGGTGGGGACTTTAGATATAGGGTTTGTGTGTTTGTCTTTTTATAAAAGAAAGTTGATACATGGAATAATGCATCTATATCCTTTTCATTTTTTATAACAGGTATTCTATCTCAATTAATCATTGCTGATCATTTCTTTAAGAAAATAATTTATTTTATTTAACTTTAATAACAAGTATATGAATTGTCACCATTTAAAATTTATTTAATTTGATTGAGTTATTATTATTATAATTAATTTTAGCAAGGAATCTATACCATTTATCTTCATTAAGCTCAATGGAGCATTCTAAAAGGAACACATAAAATAAATTTTATATATTATTAATATTTTAATGGAAACTTTATTTCAAGGTTAGTAATGGTTTTAAATTTCAATTCATTTGTAAAGAGACATAGCAAATTATTTTATTGGTGTTAATAATATTTTCAGGTGACCTTGTTGAGAAAGTATACTTTATTTAATTGACAATTAAGGGAATTATAGATTATGACTGTTGGGTTTATTTATTTTATTATTAATTTGTTTACTGAGATAGAATAATAAAAGGGATTTGTTAATTGTTTAATTCATGAGTTTTCATTGCAAGTCCCGTCTCACTGGATCCAGCGCATTTTTGGCTTCTCTAGGCTTTAGCCTAGTTATAATTAACTTGTGGCCCCTCTTTACAAGAAAAAAAAAAAAAATCTTTTTTTTACTGCTTAAGTTAAAGAGGGGTTACAAGACTTATTACACTAGGCTAGATAGAAAACTTCATAATACAAGATGCATTCAGTGTATATAAACTGTGATGCATTGAGATTTTGAAGATGTTTTCAGTTTAGAAAATGTGCAGGGCCGTAACTACCACCGGGGCAGCCAGGGCAGTGCCCCGGGGCCCCCGAACGAGGAGGGATTTTTTATACTAAACCAGACTAAAAAATTTTGAATCAAACTCATTTTGTTTCAAACATTCAAAATAAATTGACTTAAAAACATATCAAAGTCAAAATAATAACAAATTAAACTTATTTATAATGTATAACAGCATTGCCTATTTTGTCTACAATAGCCTACTCTCACTGTCTTTCTTAGCTATTTCAAGAGTCGAAGAGTCACTGACAACGAAAGGACCGAGAGTGGTAGATTGTGTGTGGCACGGCAGGTGGAGGGAGTAGTACGCATCACCGTGTTCGCAACAGGGCATAAGTTTGTTTTTGTTTGCTACCCCGCAACATGTTACCTGTTAGCTTTTCTATTACCAGTTTGACTGACAGTGTCAGTTTTGAAATACAAACAAAGTGTGTTTTGTTGTTTGAATAAATATGAAACGGACATACCTCAGTGGTGCCCAAAAAAGGCAAGAAAAGAAGAAAAAATCGGCAGAGGCTGCTAAAAGCTCAGGGAGTTTATCTTTTTGGCTTTCCAGCTCTGAGTCCATGAGGAGCGATGATGAGAGAGGTAAAAATTGAAACATATTTTGTCGTAAGTCAGCAAGTGCTCATCCTCTTTCTTTTAGAATAAAGCTCTGTCTAGTTAAAACTAAACAATGAGTGTGCCATGGGCTGGCGGCCAAACAAATTTAGAAGTTAGGCCTATGGCCTATGGCTTTTCTTTTTTTGTCTGGCAGAGTGGTAGAGACGTATATATAACTTATACTTCACCGTTGACCTGTATGTAATGTCGGTGTGATACGTGATTTTCTGAATATTTAACTCTCCAATGACGCATGTTTTTTTTCTTTTTATTTATGGTATGTTCTGGAAGCCAAATAGCGACATCAGATTGTGAGACTGTATTTTTTTCTTTTCAAGACCAAAAACACAGTACCCAACTTTGAATTACAAATGTTCCACTGTATCTGTGTGTTTACAATTTTGTTTGTTTACTGTGTACTGTGTTTTCTTATTAGTAAATAATATCTCAAGAACGTTTGAGTCATTGTCTTAAATTTTTATGGATACGGTATTTTAAAAAAATTCAAAAAAATTCATTTGTTTACTTGATTACTGCATGTTTTATTTTTCAATTATCAAAATAATATATATGTAAGGCTGAAACCTAGACGTAGGCAGCAAAATAAGGACTTTTATAAAATCATATAAGTGGCACATTTTTTTGGCTGCGGGGAGAAAAATTCACTATAGTTGCATACTTGAGCAACGCCTTTGTAACTTTCAGGCCACAATTCATACAAAATTTTAAATTGCAGTTACATCCAATTCCTCACTAATAAACCTTAAAAGTGTGTCGTATCGCTATAGGATATGCATAATTACTGTACATCAAATATGAGTTCTTTAAATATCTTTCTCTCAGCTCTTTAATATATTTTCTTTTGTATTTCTTTAATATGGTGCCTACGGACGCTGTTACTTTAGATTCCCCCCTTTGCCACTTTTTCCTGAAAAGCTGTTTTTCCCTTAGGGTTGAAGAAGATCCAAGACCATAATGAAGAGAGAATAGAAGATGTGGAAAGTGTGTTAGAAGAAAGGAAGATGCATATAAGTGACGACCCTGCCCCTCCTGGCTTAGAAGACATTGATAAATGCAGTGCGTTCCCACAAGATGACATTGATCAAAATTCAGCTCAGTCCGACTCTTCAGATGAAGAGGTTGCATCTTTCAGTAAAAATACACAAGACATATATGTAGCTACAGAGTATGATGTCTTCCCTAACATTGTAAAAGACCCTGAGATGAAATGTAGGCTTATAGCAGCTGATGGCTCACCAACCTGATGGCCCTTTCCCAAGAGATGAAACACAACAAGGCCAATCTTTTTCAAACAGCTATTACCGCTTGACAACTAAGGCTGGTTTAAAACTAAACAGAAATTGGTTGTGTTACTCAATGAAGCTTGATTACATTTACTGTCTACCATGTTGGTTGTTTCCCCAACAACAAGAAGGACATGCACATGTTGCTCAGTCTCAAAGGTTTTCGACCAGTGGAGTTAGGGACTGGAAGCATATTTCAGAACGTATAATAAGTCATGAAGGCTCCAGAGCCCATGCTCGTGCCTGTATAGTTTATGAACAGTGGCGCAAACATGGGACAGTTGATGAGATAATTGATAGAAAGTTTGAGGAAGAAAGAAGCTTCTGGCGGAAGGTAGTTGAAAGAATACTGAATGTAACCCTAACCCTTGCAACATGCAATCTCGCTTTTCGCGGAACCAGTGAGAGGCTAGAACATAGCAATAAGGGAAATTTCCTATCAATCATTGAACTGCTATCAAAGTATGACCCTGTGTTGCAAGAATTGCTAAAGCGTCCACATGGTGTGGTAAAATATCTAAGTCCACAAATTCAAAATGAGCTGATCGGCTTATTATCATCACAAGTTAAAGACGAAATCACTTGTGAGCTTCAAAATGCTTTGTTTTTTTTCAGTCATTTTGAACACAACCCAAGATGTATCTAAGGCTGACCAGTTAAGTGAAGTTTATAGATACGTGAAAATAGAGAACGACGAAACAGGAAAACCTGTTGCTGTTGAGTTGAAAATTTGTGAAGTTTTCTTCTCCTTTAGAGAGGTTAAAGATCAGTCAGCACAAGGGCTTGCTAAAGAAATAATTAATTCGCTGGAAGAGAAGGGTTTAGATGTGAGGAAATGTCGTGGTCAAGGATATGATGGAGCAGCCGTAATGACTGGAGTATACCATGGTGTGCAACAACGTATAAAAGAAAAAGCCCCATATGCTTACTTTGTACATTGTGCGGCGCATAACCTTAACCTTGTGCTGAGTGTTGAAGGGAACAGAGATATTTGCCAGTTTTCTGAAACCGTCCAAAATGTATATTGCTTTTTTGGTCATAGCATTGTTCGCTGGGAGAAGTTAAAAACAATGTACCAGAGTGGGTCTTCAAAAGTGACATTAAAAACCCTAAATCCAACTCGCTGGGCTGGCAGATTTGATGCAGTAAGTGCCCTTAAACATAGGTTCTGTGATGTAGTGAAATGTCTCAGCCGCCTAATTCTGACTAGCAAAAAAAAGAAGGAAAGGGATGAAGCCATGCAAATAAAGAAAAAGCTGGAATCTTTCAACTTTATATTACTCCTAGTAATATAATGTGAAGTTATAGAGGCCCTTAACATTTTGTCAAAGTCTCTGCAATCTGAGACTGTAGATCTGTTATTTGCATATGAGTTATTAGGGAATGCTCTCCTTAAAGTCACCGAGATGCGTGGAAGATTTGGAGAATTAGTGTCTGAGGCTTCTGAGATTTGTGAACGTTGGAGAATATCTCAAGGGTTTCGGCAGAGTAGGATTAGGAAGGTGAAAAAACACTTTGATGAGTTATGTGAAGATGAGAGGTTACAAGAGCCAGAATCCTGTTTTAGAGTAACAGTGTTCTACCCAATGATAGACACTTTATGTACTCAACTAGATAACCATTTTCAGGGTATGAAAGCTGTTCTTGACACTTATCAAGTAATTCAGCCTGAATTTCTTGTCAACACTAGTGCAAAAGAGGTCCATGAGAAAGCAGTAGATTTTGTTAGAAGGTTTCCGGATGATGTGTCTCCAACATTTCAATCTCAGATATGTTCTGTTAAGACTTCATTTAAAGACAAACTTGAGAAAATGAGCAGCGTCAAGGAATTTGCAGAACTGTTAATAATTGATCACAGCTCACTTTCGCCAACTTATTCTGATGTGTGTACAGCATGTATTATGTACTTGACAGTTCCTATGACCGTAGCTAAGCTGAACGGTCAGTTTCAAAATTAAAGTTGATAAAAAATTACTTACAAAGCACTATGTGACAGGAAAGGCTCAGCAATCTAGCTTTGCTTTCAATTGAAAATGATAGAGCTCAAAAAATTAATATTGATAAAGTAATTAATGACTTTGCTTCTAAAAAAGTTAGGAAACAGAAGTTCATGTAATCCTACGTTTTCAGCTAAAACTCAGACTGTGTAGACTTAGAAAATTGCTTATGAAGTATACAGTTTTAAATAATTTGCTTTTTCTCTTTAAAATTTGCTGTTTTTTTTTTAACTTGTGTTATTTTTTGTATTTCAATTATCACTTTTAAGATAAACCTTGCAATTCTTGATATGAGTCATGCAATTACTTTTCTGTCTTAATTGTTTCTGCTTTTATCTTAGTAATTCAATGTATCCAATTAATTTGATTTTACAATAACAAAATTGTAACTCCGTAAATTTTATATTAAACTCGGTGTGAAAAGTTAAGATGCATTTTGTCTGTTTTAAATGTCCATTCTTTTCACTTATCAAGAAAAAACCACCAAATAGCAACCCTATTGAATTCAAGTGGCTTACTAAATGCAAGTGATGTAGTGGCAAGGGGAGGGGGCAGATAAAGAGGGGGCCCCATAATCACTTGTTGCCCCGGAGCCCCCAAGCCTCTAGCTACGGCACTGAAAATGTGGTATTAATTTTACTTATAAAATAAAATAATTTAATAAAAATAAAATATTTACTTAATCTTCAGTATAAAGTATTGCTGTATTTTTGTAATATGGAAATAGAGTAAAATAAAATATAACAAAATATAAAAATGTACAAACATTCAAATAACATTTCTATACATTTACAAACAATAACATACTGTTAGATATTTACAAAACTTCCTAAGTCACCACTCTGAAACATTTTAAGTGTTGAGAATTCTTAACCCTTTTTCTACAGCATTCCACTTTCAGTTGTCAGACTGCATGAATGTTTGTTGTAAGTAAACTTTCTTAAAATTTCCAGCTACACCATTGTTTCAGGTCTACCATAAACTGTCTTCCCAGTTGTTCTACATTTCCATTCTATTTTTTATAATCTGAAGTCAGCCACTCTCTTACGTGGTGGCTAACTAAGGTCAACTGAGTTACTCATCTTCAATTATTCTTTAGTGCTAGCATCTAGTCTTATCCTAATTTTAGGATTGCTACGTCAGTGTTTCTTCTTATCTCCTTCATCTCGGCCACTTGTAATCAGTATTTAAAAACATCTTTTAGCAACTAAGATGTGCTGCTATATGTGGGGATTGTAATATATTCTCTTTGAATATTTTTATATTGGTCTGTTCCAATATTTTTTTTTTTGTTTAGGTGTCTTTCAGTAGATGGAATACTGCAGGACTCCTGTGTTCTTCTGTGTTTTTGTGTTCTTCATCCCATTAGAAATGTCTTCTTTTATTCCTCCATTTGCCCTTCTAGGTATCAGGGCAACTAGCTGTTCAGGATTCTCTCTCCTCTTCTACATGCATCTCGACATATCTTTGTAATGCAACCATAATTTTATTTTTGTCTGTATTCATTTACTGGCCTCTTCTGTATAGTTCTTTGTTCTGTTCTTTTTTTTCTGTTATATTGTCAGTTTTTTTTAACACATAGATTTGATGCATCAGTATCAAACAGTCTAATTGCATAAATTTTTTATAACCATTTGTTGCAACAGGTGGTAATTGACTTCTAACCCTCATTTTCTCATTACTTGCCTCTATTGTGTTGCCCGTAGTTATTATAAACAAAAAGAGTTGAGAATATTAAAAAGCAAGTCACGATTTATGCAGTAGAGGCATTTTTGAAAATTGTGAACTGTTACCTTCTGGGAAAAAGCATAAGTGGAGAATCTTTTATTATTATGTATATGTAATTCATGAATTTTCTATGCAATAAATTTTTATAAATTGAAATTTTAATATTTTAAATTATGTCTAACATCTAACAGATGACAACAACTTTGTCCATATAACACAGTATTAATCTTTTAGAATAGTTTTTTTAATTATTTACACATAAATTAAAAAAATATATAAAATTAAGTGATCATTACAAAAAGTAAAGTTGTGTGTGTGTGTGTGTGTGTGTGTGTGTGTGTGTGTGTGTGTGTGTGTGTGTGTGTGTGTGTGTGTTGCCGCTTGCTGACTAGCTCTGTAGCCAGAACTGGTTATGGGGGGGGGGGGGACAAAATGTTTTCGAAGCAAGATAAAACATTTTCTAGAAGAGGCAAGCAATTACATAATTCCATTTTATACAAGCATACAATTTAGTTTGTAGTTCCTTTGTGATCTCTGATCTGAAGCAGTTTTGATTTGTAAAATGTGCATGGTGTACAAATAAATTTAACTTACAGATGGAATTTACTATATTTCTGTTACAACTGCGATAAATTGTAATGAACTGGAAGAGTTTCAATTTTGCAATATAAATAATTCAGTAGTTCAATGCCACAGTCATTCTTATTTTTCAAATTAATTTTAGTGTCACCCTTGGATAGATTAGAACATTTCTTTGCTTTTTCGTTATCGCTAAGACTGTGAAGAACTAACTAAAATGTACTATTATGATAAAAACACAATTAATTAGGTAATTTTTTATTTTTATTTTTATCTCACTGCCTGAATCTGTGTCCGCTCGTTATGAGCTTCATCAGAGCCTGCCGCTAAAAGCACGTCGTCCTGTTTTTGGTGATGGCGCCATTGTTCGAATGATCATTGTTGTGTAATATGTTGTGTAACAAACACAAAAAACGCATAGAAACAACATCCTAAACAGACACACTTTAAATCACACATACTATTTGAACATATTACACAATACACACAAAACAAGCATCGGTCGCTCTCCGTGAGGCAGTGAGCCTCCACACCAGTGGCAAAGGTAGCAGCAGCAACCAGCGTGTTCAGCATGGTAAGTAGGAGTTCCTAAAGAGAGTCAGGGAATCGGGTTGAAGGAAGGTAAACTACAGTGGAGTTTACAAGAAGTTAATCTGAGGATGGCTTTATTGTGGGTCATCTAGAACCACCCGAGGGGGTTTGACTCGGATTGGGGGGTGGTAGTTCTGTGGAGACAAGGGAAGAAAAAGGTCGAGGCTGCAGCAAAGTGAGTTACAACCAATGACCGGACAAAGCGAAACAGAGGGTACCGGTAAACTCGAAGATTTCCACGAATTACGTCATTTCTGTCAAACGAAGGAGATCCCGACAAGTAACGGAGGGTTTTTCGATTGGAAACGTTCCAGTCTACACCTGTCGGTGGTCGACAAGAGCGACCACCATTCTGGCGCTGCATAGGACATTACCGACCTAAGAAGCAAGAGATAGACAGTAACTTTTTTACTCAGAGCCAGGCGGTTGCGACCGGAGGAAGAGCACAATCAACGGTGAGATTGGAGAATGAGCCAATTTAAGGAGAAAACCTTCGTGCCAGACTTTTTCTAAAACCTTCTCACATCCAGCAGGACAGAGGCAGACGTTTTCCTATTGGCAGCGTCAGACAAATGGGTAAGAACGCGGACCAATTGAAGAGTGACCGAGTGCTCTCTGCAAAACCCGAACTGTTCGCTGCGGATTAAATCATCCAACAGCAGCGAGATACGGGCCAGGAGGAGACGCTCGAATACCTTTGAGATGACTGGCAGGAGAGAAATGGGGCATAGCTGTCTCTAAGCATTCGTGGCTTTCTTGGCTTGGGGGGTCATGACGATATTGGCAGTTTTCCACAGGCGGGAGAAATATTGTAGCCGAAGACAGAAGTTGAACAGTTCTAGATTAAAGTCGACGCCTAAGATCAAGAATATTGGAGTCCAACAGCAACGATCCAGTCAGGACCAGTAGAGTGAGCGATGACAGTTGAGTCAGCAAATAGACTAAACGAGTTCGTCCCTGTCGAACGGGCAAGGGATCAACTGTAGGGTGGGAGAAATATGCAGAAAGGAAGTCTCGAACGACTGCTGAGTGAGCATGGTCCGAAACGCCTCTATGAAGGGTAAATTGCGTCTTCATGCAGTCAGCGAAACCTTGCCTTCTCCCGAATACATAACCCCGTTCGGAGTTTCCAGCGTGTTGGACGAGTTCTTTTATAGCGCGTCAGCCTACTCGCCGCTCTCCAGACGGAGGGTCGACTTCTAGAGACTCAAGGTATGAGTCCCAGCGATCAAAAGTTACTGGACGTAAAGACATTGGGCCTGAAATCGCCGTTTAATGGCGGGGTCTCGGGTCTTTGCCATCTGAGGCGGAACTTGCGCCAGATGGCATGGACAGCTTCCGGTAGAAGGGCCGGTTTTTGATGGTTCACTTCCACAGAGGTTTGGGGAGTAGCGGAGGCGTGGGTTTCCCGCTGATGTTTTGCAGGCTGAGGCTACGAAGTTTGTTAGCCCGAAGACTTCTGGCGGTGACAATTGAACCTTTTATTGGTCTTAGGAGCGGATGGTTGGGCTTGAGTGGCGGCCACTGCTGTTTAGGAAGGGCCGGTGCCGGGACTATTGCCGTCGCAGGAGTCGCCGCACCGGCAATTAATGTGAATGCCACTCGCCGCTTGGGGGTAGGGACTAATACATGTCCTTGCAGAGAAACGCTGCATTCTTTCTTCGGTGATATGATGCGAACATCCTCGATAGTCACCGCAGTTGCACCAGATGGGCGGCTTGTTACTGCCTCGGCGAGGGACTGGTGACGAGTGGCCGTACCTCTGGTAGCTGAAGCACTACGAGGGGCCAGGCCGCGGGTCGAAGGTCCTAACATGCATGTGAAGGTGAAGCATAGTTTTTTAGATTATAGATCTTCTGAAACTAGCCTACTTTCTTCAGTTTCACTATAAAGCTGTTAACTGAATTTTTCTTGTCACCCTTTCCAACATGCAGAACGGAACGGACACCGAGTGGGACGGATTCCTGCCTGATGTACTCAAGGGAGGTATGAAAAGAAATTCCGGAAAGAACGACTTTGATTTCACGCTATTCAGGGAGCGCAATGGTGTGGAACGAAATCTGCTGGTCTGTAAGGAACCGTTGTATAGAGCGAAAGCCAGAGGTGCTGGACGTCAAGATCTTCAGCAGAATACCTTGACACTTAGCTTCGATCTGGACCTGGGGAAGGAGATTGCGGAGAAATTGTAGAATTTTTGTGTAGTTCCGATAGTCGGGAATGACAGTCGGAGGAATGCGAGTAATTCACACAGTTCTGGCGGAAGGCTGACGCTGTTACCAGAAACGGTGCCTGCGTAGTAGTGGCGGGAGACGGGTAGCGACCTTGTGTTCGGCACGTTTGCCCTTCATAAGCGACTCCCCCCCCCCCCAAGGACTACACATTAAAATACAATCAATGTCACTGCCACTTTCACGTTCACTTTCGCTTTCGCGTGGCAGGACCAGTCCCGCAAGTTCCACAGCAGAAACTAACAGCTCAGGCAAAGTATCTGGGTCTGCATTCGACGCCATTTCGGAGACCGAAATGAACGCCGATGCTTGGTTAGAAGAGAGCGATTAGTAGTCACTACTAACACCCAAAAACACTCGAACCCCAAACCCGCACTAGCACACGAAGCACAAAAACACTCGCGCACAGTTTAAGAAAACTCCATTGGGTTTGGAGCTCTGCACACAGTTGATAATACACAATACTAAAACTATATAATATGATGGTAACTGAACAAAGAAATTCTGGAGCACATAATGTGATACAGTCCACTTTAGCAACTACTCAAAGTAGATTCTACAGCAAACTGTTTTTGCGGGGTAATTCTTGCGTTGGCTACATGCAGTCCACTATGCATAAAACATCGCATTTTTGCATTTTTGCGTTTGCTAGGTCTGTATGCCGAACCTCATACAACGAAAATGCAATTTAGCTGTACCTTGTCTTACTTCCCTGCAAGGATTAAAAGGTTCCGATGTTCTTTTCTATATATCACAGAGTTAGATAAAATATTCACTTAATCAAAAGGGTATTTTGGTATTCGTTCTTCTATGTGAAAGGGGCGTAGGTATAGCAAAACATCAGTACCCTAAGTCTACGCCAATACAATACTAATCTAATCGATATTACGCCCAGCAAAGAACGTTAACTAATTATTACTCTCTGTCACTCTCTCTCTCTCTCTCTCTCTCTCTCTCTCTCTCTCTCTCTCTCTCTCTCTCTCTCTCTCTCTCATGCAAACACGTAAAACATACAAAACGAATATTCCTTCCACCGTCATAATGAACTCAGATTGGTGTTTTAAACAGACTATAATTTTGCGAGCGGCGAACCGAGTAATTTAAGATAATTAAAAATGTGTTTAATGCAAACTGATGAGCTTAAGCAATGTGTAGGGGAAATTCCGACATGTACGGCCAGCGGCAAGATTATTTGCGAATTAAGCTTAATTAATGAGGGGTGAGCCGCTGGGTTTCTTCTACCCCATATGTGTTCACTTACCGTACTTATGTTTACAGGAATAAATATTACTTCTCATAAAATATATGTGTAGTACTTTGTACATACGCACTTTAGTGTATTGTCTTAATTAGCCTTCTGTAGTTAAAATAAATTGTGTGTGTCTGTCTGTCTATCTGTAGAAGTATGAGAACAGACTATGGGGAAGGAATAACTGCAGGTTGTACACAGGTTTTACAAAAGTTAAATTAGGTAACAATTTTTAATTTATTTTTAATATAAATTAATAAAATTTAAAATTTTAGGAATACATTTATAAAAAAGGTACAAATTAAAAACTAGTAACCTCCCTCTGAGTACCGAAATCGCTCACTATTTTGAGCGCAATACTTATTAATAGGCAAATTTCAATATTAGATAACTTTTAAACTATCAGAAAAAAATTAAGTAAAAAATTACTATATTTTCTTTTAGTTAAATAACAATTGTAAAGCAGAAAATCATATAACCAGACCATCAGAGCCAGACTATCAGAAAAAAATTAAGTAAAATATTACCATCTTTTCTTTTAGTTAAATAACAATTGTAAAGCAGAAAATCATATAATACACACTAAACATTCTAAACTACTGCATTGTTTTTTTTTTTTTTTTAGGTTAGATTTATAACCATAATATCTAAATGACAAATATAATTTTGTCCTAGCGTGTTAGTTTATGTATTTTTGCATATACATTTATAGGCCTACGTCTAATACTTTTCACCAACATACATAACTCATAACAATATATAATTTTGTTATTGTTGTTGTAAATATGGCTTACAAACTTTTTAAAGACGATCTTAAATTTGCAAGCAGTGTTCATAGATATTAATTCTATCGAAACCGAGTTTAATTTATTAAACTTACCGCGTTTGTATTTGAATAAAATTTGAATAACTTAGTCTCTCACACAGACTTTTACAATTTCTTAAAATTTTTGGTTCCATTTTTAGATCGTGGTACCCCTAAAAATATACCCATTGTGAACGCTACATTCGTATTTGGGTAAAATTCCTTTCAGTCCGACACGCGGCTGGAGTTTTTCTAAATTTTGTTCCCTTTCTTGGGTCCTGGTTCCCAAGTCTTTGAGATTTCCAAAACTGAACATTATATTTAGATTTTGGTTAAACTTACTTCTTAATTTGATACACCACGTGGATTTTGGCGATTTGTTTACGATTTTGACTCCTCTCAAATTGTTCCTCCGCTTTATTTCGGGGGGGGGATCAATCTAAAAAACAATAGGGTTCTGTAGGGTTAAAGTATGGACATACACATGCCATGTTTCAAGAAAAACAGCTGATGCTCTCAAACGTTATCGTGATAAATACTCCAAATAGGCCTAGATATATAAGCAAGCCCTAACGGTTGAGGAAAGACTGAGAACTGGCTTCGATCGTTCAATAAATTGAATCAATCTAGTTTTATTGCATAAAAATAATGATTATCTAGAAATTGCGATGATTTACATTCTCGTGAGTGTTAAACTAATTCCCTTCAGCGTTCACACACTACTTTAGTCTAGATTCTACACTCGACCACACTTGGTAGAAAGTTTTTTATTTTCATTGACTTGTTGGCAGAGCCGTCGCGTGGACGGTCGCCCTGGGCGCCTAGGCCAGGGGGGCGCTTAAGAAAAGTTAAAAATCAACAAACTATAAGGAATTCAGGTTTTGTTGGTAAATTAAATTTCAAAAAATGAATGTTATGTTGATTCAGATATTTTAATGATGGCCAGACTTTTCTCTCAGAGTACACAATAATTGCTAAGAATAGTCTTTGATATTCTAACTGACTGAAATGAACGCTAGAGCATTGTTTTTGTTATCTTAATAACGAAATAAGTGTTGTGAAATGTGACAAGTGGTTTACTTGTTTGCATTACCGCATACTGATACAATGAACAATGAACTCATTGTCATTTCATCTAACAACAACTCCCCTCCCGCCACTCTCGACAAAGCCGGCGTCCATCGACACTGTCAAAACACTGTCCCTACAATACATCATAACATTAATCTCACTAGTACTGCTTGTGTTCAGTTTAGTGACGAGCGTTGGAGCGTTTATATCGAAGTTGAGTACGGGCTTTGTTGCGGTGTAACAAGTGTTTTATTATTTTAGAGAAGTTGAAATTGTGTTTTGGATTGTAATACTTATCCAGTGTGTCTAAAAAGTTGTCGGGAGCTCAAAGAAGAAAGTTAAATAAGGAGAGTGAATCAGCACGCGAAGCTTTACTATCGAAAGTGCCGAAATTAACTAGTTTTTTTAGTGCTTCAAACTCGGCAGAGTTCGACCTCCATGTACCATCAACGAGTGGTCAAGGGGCTGATATTGAACAATCTACTTCTCCTATCGAAAACACTGACAGTCAACAGGTGATCTTAACGTTACCAACTACAGACACTGAAACGGTTATTTGTGAGTATAGTAGTGATAATTTGGTTTTAATTTCAACTGATCCTGCAACATGGTCTGAGCATCTTCAAAAAGAGCAGCGTATTAAGCTTATTTTGAAAGGGCCTGCTGAATTTTTGAAAGAAAATTACGAGTACCCGAAAAATTCCCAAAACAGACATTTTTCGAATGAATTTCGATGTCGTTTTGCTGAAAACTGTGAAAAAATAATAAGACGATGGTTAGTTTACTCTGAAAAATCTGACTCAGTGTATTGCTTTTGTTGTCGTTTATTTGACCCTTCCTCAAAATCTCAGTTTGGCCAAATATCAGGTTTCAATGATTGGAAACACATAGGAGATCGTTTGAAATCCCATGAAATTTCACCAGATCATTTTAAGTATATGGCTCAATGGTTTGAAACTGAAATTAGACTAAAAGGGGAAAATTCGATCAATCAGGAGATGATGAAGCAAATTCGCACTGAAGCAGAGCGCTCGGAAGAAGTGTTGCGGCGATTAGTAGAAATAACTCTATATTTAGCAGAGAATAACATCTCTTTTCGTGGAACATCTGCCAAGTTGTTTACCAAAAATAATGGGAATTTTCTTGGCCTTGTACAGCTTTTAGGAAAGTTTGATGTTGTACTAATGGAACACCTACGACGTATATCTTATCAGCAGACTCACTTTCACTTATTAAGCGTATCAATACAAAATGAACTTATCAATCTGTTAGGAAATGCAGTCAAGCAAACTATCCTTAAAAGAATACAGCAGGCAAAGTATTTTTCAGTCATTTTTGACTGCACTCCAGACATAAGCCATAACGAACAAACTTCTCTGACAATTCGTTACGTCCATGAAGACCCAGAAGACAGTGGAAAAATCACCATAGAAGAGAGCTTCATAGCCTATCGGATCGCTGAAAAACCCACGGGTGAAGCTCTTGCTGACCTAATATTCAAGGAGATTGCTGAATGTGGCTTAAATATCAGAAACTGTAGGGGACAAGGATACGATGTCGGGGCCAATATGGCAGGAATTCATAAGGGAGTACAAGCGCATGTCCGAGAAGATTTTCCTTTGGCTTTTTTCGTCCCTTGCGAGTGTCATAGTCTGAACTTAGTAATTGCTGAGGGAGCTAAATCTTCGGTCAAGTCTTCATCCCTTTTTGGAATCCTCCGACGTTTGTTTACCATATTTGCTGGTTCTACAAAGCGTTGGTGTGTGATAAGTGAGCACGTTAAGAACCTCACGCTAAAGCAAGTGTGTGAGACACGCTGGGAATCCCGCATAAATGCAGTCCAAGCTGTCCGCTATCAGTACGTCGAGGTCCGAGATGCACTGATTAAGCTGGGTGACAAAGCTGATGGCCCTACGACATATTCTGAGGCGCAATCACTAATCAGTCATATGGAAGATTTTTCGTTCCTCGTGTGTTTACTGATATGGCACGATCTACTTTTTTAAGTGAATGTGATTAGCAAAAGCCTTCAAGGGAAAACTACAGATATTGGTGTGGCTGTGCATAAGTTTAACAACTGTTTGGACTTTTTAGGAAGATTTAGAGAGAGAGGATTTTTCGACTCTGTAATTGCTGCAAAGGAAATAGCTGATGAACTTGACATTGAACCTGTGTTCCCTGAGAAGAGATTTCGGAAAAAGAAACGTCTCTTCTTGTATGAATCAAGTGAGGAAGTTCAGTTTTCTCCGGAAGAAACATTCAAAAGAGACGTTTTTTATCCGTTGATGGACACTGCCTCAACCTCACTTAATAACAGGTTATCTCAAATTCATGAACATCAAATAAAATGGGGATTTTTACGTAATGTAGCTCAACTTCCTGAAAAAGATGATCTAAAACAATGCTGTAAGGACTTGGAGAGCCTTTATCTGATAATAACGGGGTGTCAGAGATTAATGGGAATGAGCTTTACAGTGAACTCCTGCATGTAAAGTCAATCTTAGACCAAGGAAAGGAGACAAATGAAGTAGCACCAAGAGAAGTTCTAAGTGCTATAAAGAAAACAAACAGCAAGGATTTGTTTACAAATCTTTGGGTTGCATTAAGGGTATTTTTGACGATACCTGTGACAGTTGCGAGCGCTGAGCGTAGCTTTAGTAAGTTAAAGCTGATAAGGACATATTTACGCTCAACGATGGCGCAGGAAAGATTTAATTCACTCGCCATACTAGCTATTGAAAATGATGAAGCCAAAAAGTTAGATTTTAAGGAAATATTGTCCACATTTGCTCACGCAAAAGCCAGAAGAATGCCATTTAGTGTTTAAGTATACATATTTTATCATACAGTTTGTTTTTTCATTCCTATTTGTGTATTTAATTAATATTTTTATATTATCACGACATAATTATACTACATACTTTGTAATAAAGTAATCATTGGCTTGCAGAGGAAATGTTAAGATACAATTTGATTGTAAATATACATTATAATTGTTGGATTGATGCAAATGCTCACAAATCATTCCAAATGTCATTTATGTTCTAAGATTTTTTATTTGATATTACAGACTAATATAATCTTTTTATTCAAAATTATCAGTACTACCATAGTTTACTGTAGTTACTATTGAATATTACTGTTGTATATCAAGTTCAAAATAAACAAGTAGAGCATGTTTTTAATGATTTCAAAGAAAACTTCATTTTTCAATTCATTCTTTTTTTTCTTTGAAAAAAAAAATTAATTGAGAATTTCTGATGATGAGTCTCCTTTGCATAAAAACGTTGATGGATTTTAGAGGCATTTTTCGTGATTATATATATATATATATATATCTTAGTATTTATAATTTTAGTTGATTCATTTAAATCTCATTTCCCTTTCTACTAGAGAAATTGTCAAAAAAATATAGTTTTCCCACATTTAAACACGCAAATTAGTTATTGATTATAAAGAAAGTTATTGATTATAAACAAACCGTACAACGACCACATAAATTTCGATCGAATATTTACTCAATGATTTTAATTTTTAGTTTTTAACGATTTTTATTTTTAAACCACAAAAGTCATTCACTTTAAAGACTTAAATAATACGGACTTAATTTATTTTACGATTATGACCTCATATATCTTGTTTACAACTAGAAGTTGACAGGATCAGAGCTGGTTATTTTTTATAACATGTGATCATCAAGTTCTCTTCTATTGTAGTGAAAAGGGACGTATACTGACAAAACTCGCTAATATGGGAGAGTAGGCTACAACTGGTCGTCGTTTGGGGGGGGGGCTGGCAAAATCTCGCCCCGGGCGCCTACAACCCACGCGACGGCTCTGGTCATAATCAGGCGCATAGTCAGTCATATTCAGCCTCAGATGCATAGCCTAGAGTCATCTTCATCCGGCTCGTCTGCAGAAATTTCTTCATCTGAAACAATGGAGGAACGATATTAATGTAACAGTATCATTACACTGTATCACTACTACATTTGTTGTCACACCTAACGGTTTGATTTATTGTGTTGGACACCTTAAAAATTAATTTAAAAAAAATAATAAGATAAATAAAAAATGTTAAAATGTACCAATATAACTCGTAGGTACCTGTGTCATTGATGTCTGATTCTCTTGATGTATGCTGGATGATGACATCATTTACAAAGGGCGGCGGTTGATCTCCTTCGAACCACAGCAAATATAAATTTCCATTCTCTTCAACCCAACCATGGTCTTGTGGTCTTAATAGTGTGGGCATCTGCAAATGTGCATGGCTCCATAACGTTGCTATGTATCTTGTTCTTAGCAGCTGCTGATATAACTCTGCTTTACAAGGAGGTAGTAACATTTGTCGAAATTCAAGTGAACAGTTTTGGTTCCTAGGAACGGAATAATTTCATCACTGCCCCAGTGATGAACTAGAAAACGAACTATTGCCTCTTTGAAGTTGGTCTTCTTCAGTTCTTTAGCAAAGTCTGCTGGCCTCACCTGGTCTGGGCCAGTGATGCTGTAAGGCCGTTGTCCCGTTCTTTCTCTTTGCTTGTGTTCATTATCCTTAATTGAAGGAGTATTTTATCTATCAAAGACGATATCTATCCTTGGTGCTGACGTGTTTGTGATCATGTGAAGGATTTTCTTAGATATTGCCCCAAATGTTTTAGGCACATCTTTCATGAGGTGGACAATGAAGAAACCATCTATAATTTTTATATCAACACTGTCAGGAGGCTGAGTTGCTATTTTCTTCTCCAACATTTTCATTAACACTGCTTTATCAGTTTTGCTCATTGTACCATCAATGTGACATAGGGACATTGGTACTGGAGTCAGCGGGTAAGAAAGTACTTTGGTGGCATCAACATTTTCTTTTAAGGAAAGCGTTAGCATTCTCCCAAATAAATCTCTTTGCATTCGCACTTCCTGAACTTTATTGGCAACGGTGACCATTTTTTTAGCACTATTTGCACCAAAGTTGAGGATGTTGTTTCTTCTAATGGCTTTTCGAACCTGCTCTCATCATCAACACATTCAGCTATAAATCTTTCTCTCTGCTGATTTCCCACCTCCTCAGCAGTCAACAGAAATCCGATATATCCTGAGGAGCACCAACTCCTGTGGCTATGTTGTATAGCACTTCTTTGTCCAAGTCACTGTCAAATGGATTAATTGCATTCATCATAGTTTCTGTGAACTTACGAAGACTTGCAGAAGACTTTTCTATATTCCGTGGCTCCATATCAGCAGTCACATCTTGGGCTTTCTGCAAACCAGCTTGTTCAAAGACATGTGAAATTATTATACACCGTATACTGTGGCTCCTTGCCCATTGTTGTCTTGCGGAAATAGAATTGGTAAAATGAATCACTCCTGTTAAACGCCTAGCTGCATCAGCATTAATGGTTTTCTCTAACGTCAGATCAATTGGTTGTTTGGAAAACGGTTTGTCTGTGCGCCTAACTCCAAAACTGCCTTTTTCCAAGTTCAGTTCTAAACCTGGATGAGTTTCTGAAACTCTCAATAAGTTATCGAGGTATTTAAGTAGCCAGCGTGCGTAATTAGGCTGGTTCATCAGGAAAAAAGGTTGGCAATTTTCGGCAAAATGAACTTGAACAGATTGAAATCACGTGCCCGTATACTCCTGGTCAACATCAAATAGTATTCAATGAATTGAGCATAAATCATGTAAAACTTAGCAGTTTTGCCATGCGCACCTCGTAAGGTTTGTTTTCTGTACAATTCATATCAACGCACTAAAATCATTAGAGCTCCATGGTTGTCTATAGGGCTGATTGTGGTGGACACATTCTCACTTTGGATCTTTTCCAATTCTGTCACAACAGCCTCATCGATTTCTAATTCTTCATCCTGTAAAAACTGTTTGAAGTGCAGTGTCTCTATACCCAATGCTATCAGTGGGTGTAGCCTTTTACACCTGTTAAAATGTTTCCCATTGATAAAACCACCGACCGAACCGCTGGCGAGGAGCTCACTTTCAACCATAATGTGTGCCAATCCACATTCATCTATGATTTTACCGATGGCCTTGAAATAGGCCATCATGATATGAAAGGAACCCAGATGTATAAAAATATTATCAAATCGTGGTCGCTCACATGCCTGTATTTGCAGTGCAACTTTTGCAATCGCCAAATCATAGGTAACTTCAATATACTGCTGATGACATTCTTCAGCAACTTTTTGTGCTTGTTTAAGGGTTTCAATAACTACCGAAGATTGAGCAGGTGATACATTAATCGGAGTGAGATATGTGACCTTTTGCTTGTCAGTACTGTCTGATGAAATTTTGCTGTTGAAACCTACCCACATTGGCGTGTTTGATACATTGAATGCATGAGACATCATCCAAAGAAGGTCCAGCTCTTTTATATAATTCAGATTCTCTGGTATGAGCTTGCGCAATTCATGGTCATTTGAGAGCAGAACTTCATTCATTTTCGGTTTCTTCGGATATGGCACGAGTTCAGGAGCGATAGCTTCAAAACTCCTCTTTCTACGCGTAGTTCCTGATGTAGTTGCTGTCTGAGACGTGACATCGTCATTGAGAGTCTCCTGTTGTAACAGAGTTTCCTGTTGCAGTCCTGACTTCGTTTTTCTGAAATATTATGCCAACAGTATCATGAAGCGTGTCCTTGCCTGACGAAGTTTCGACAAACCTGTCAAAATTATCAAATGCAACACCAGTATTCAAATCGGAAGAGAGTGAGATTCCTTGAGGGCAAATAGTGGACTGGCTGATAGAAGCGAAGGTTGCTTCTGTCTCCAACTGCATTATAGCTGCAGCAGTGCCCATAACGATTCAAAACATCAACTACCTTACGACTACTAGTGATGCTTTTCATAGTCATCCCAAGAGTTATGTGTTTTGATGTTTTGACTCTTCCATGCCGTACAGCATAAATAAGGTCTTGGGCAAAGGATTGAACCCTTCGAGAACATAATTCACTGTCTTTGCGTCTAGGGTTAACCCCACTTATGAGTGTTTTCACAAACTCCTTTAGGTTTTCTGGTACCTCACATTCACCGTTCATCAAGTCTTGACCAGTTGGTCGTTCTGGCAGAGGTCTTTTCCTTATATTGAAAATTGTTTGCCGCAAAGAAAGGGCAGCTTCCTTCATGTAATCATGTTTTTTCAAAATTGAAAAGGCTGTTTCTTCGACATTCACATGAGTGGCTGAAACTACGTATTGGTTGTGGAGAAAAACTACTTTGATCTGACCCTCAAAAGTCTTCATAATTTTTTCCTTCAAGAACTGTGTTGTGACAGGTGTACTTTGTGAGTCACAGTCTTCCTCTTCCATCATTCTTGCCAAAGCAGAGTTGTAGCACTGAACTAAAAATGTTAAGAAATGACATTTAAGGTTGTCAATAATGTTCTCAACAATGAAAACACACAGTTCTTCGTAAGCCATTTTGTGGTATTTTTGCATGTTTGCATGCCATTCAGTTTGTTCCTTCTGTGACGCAATGAATTTTCGATATCTAGTCTGAAAAACAGTTGGACAAATTCCGTGATACTTGATGGTTGCGTTTCGATATCTAGTCTGAAAAACAGTTCGACAAATCTCGTGATACTTGATGGTTGCGTTTCGATGTCTAGTCTGAAAAACAGTTCGACAAATGCAGTGATACTTGACGGTTGCGTTTCGATATCTAGTCTGAAAAACAGTTCGACAAATGCCGTGATACTTGATGGTTGCGTTTCGATGTTTAGTCTGAAAAACAGTTCGACAAATGCCGTGATACTTGATGGTTGCGTTTCGATATCTAGTCTGAAAAACAGTTGGACAAATCCCGAGATACTTGATGGTTGCGTTTCGATATCTAGTCTGAAAAACAGTTTGACAAATCCCGAGATACTTGATGGTTGCGTTTCGATATCTAGTCTGAAAAACAGTTGGACAAATGCCGAGATACTTGATGGTTGCGTTTCGATATCTAGTCTGAAAAACAGTTGGACAAAAGCCGTGATACTTGATGGTTGCGTTTCGATATCTAGTCTGAAAAACAGTTCGACAAATGCCGAAATACTTGGTGGTTGCGTTTCGATATCTAGTCTGAAAAACAGTTGGACAAAACCCGTGATACTTGATGGTTGCGTTTCCAGCTCTTCTGTTTATTTTATCTATGAGCAGTGTGTCATTCAATGTGGTAGCTTCTGGGAGCAAATTGTTCCTGAAACTTTGTTTTTTAGTCGTTGCAGCAGATAACAATCCTTTTTCCGCCCCTTTTGATCTAAGTCTAGTTTGACCACAAAATATGCATGCATTCTCAACACATACCTCATCGTATAAGTCTGCTGCTGGAGGTGCAACAGAATCCACAACAAAAATTGTTGAGTCGCTGCGTGAAGTTGTCTGAGTTGCCTCATATTCAACATACGTGGATGTCTGGGTAGATTCATCTTGACCGAGCAACACGGAGACCATTGGTGAGGGATGTTCAAGTAGAGGTTCACCTGGATCATCTGCACTAATTGGGCTTTCTTGCACTGTCTCCTCATAGTTTTCTGCTTGTGGAATCCCATAGGAAGTAGACTGTGGTTGCAACACGGTATCAGCAGGAACAGGTGAGGAGGCACTTCCACAATGTAGGTACTTGCGCTTTACAGCTGTGAAATCTTTGTAACATTTTCGGTGGTATCCTGCATTTGATGCCACATTGGGGGCGAATGATATGTTTCCATACTTTAAACCATGTTTTCCCCGAATTTCCTTAACTTGAGCACATTTTTCAAGTGTATTTTCATTGAACAATATCACTATTTCTCCTTCACCCTTACCACAAATAGCACATTTCAATTCCTCATTCATATTGTGCAACCAAAATAAAACACCACATATTGACACACCATCTGCAACCAAAGTTCAAGATTCAATCATTATCACAAAAGTGTAGAAATTGAAACAATAATAACACCCGCAATTAAAAAAAAAATTTTGGGCACACTGAAATACGCGTAATAACAGGCTGACTTCCCGCACAGAACTGAACAGGAAAGGTGGAAAGGTGGAGAGGGGGTAGTGAGGTAGCAGGAGGGTGGACCAGCTTCCCCCTCAATTGTCCTTGTAGTACAGTCGACAAAGCTAAAAAAATGGTATAACTTTAAAAGTGATGGTGACTTAATGAAAATTTGGATTTAGATAGTATTTATTATATTAAAAATCATATTTCAAAGTTTGCCCTCTAGGGGGTGAGCTTCATAAATAATTAAACAATAAAAATTAATTAATTAATAAAGAGTTATAAAACATGTTATTTATTCTTAAATCACATATTTTTATACTTTTAAAGAGGCTATACTTATGAAAATGTGGTCACAAATGTTATAAAAATGTTATAAAATATTAATATATAAATATAATAATAAATAAATTATTCGAAAACATGTATTCTTGTTTTAAATCATAAATTTTTAAGTTTTTGGGGTCGCTACTTACGAAAAAACGTATTTTTACCACTTAATTTACCAATTATTAATAAACATTATTGTTTAAACAAAATTTATTAATAATCAAAATTTTTTTTCTTAGGAAATTAAAAATATTTTGTAATCATTTGTACATTTCCTACATTAAAAAGGGGATTTTGAAAAAAAAACTCGTTTATTATGGATTTAACTTTTATTTCTTTACGTTTGTAGAAAAAATATTATGTTTGTACATAAAATACAATCATTAAAAAAATAATTATTATATTAGAATGCTGTCATCAAGATTAGTATCAAATGTGATACTTTCTATTTTTCTTCTTCTTAGATGAAGCATATTTTGGACATTTTAAACTTCTGAAAAGCATAAAGAGAAATATAAAATGGTTTAACATTTAAAAAAAAATTATTATATATTTGTTCATAACTATTTCTATTTAATTTTATAAGCATTAAAAGTTCTAAAAAAATTCAAGTACCGTCTGCCTAGTGGCAAAAGCTAAAGAGCATGATAATGTCTTTCGGCCGCCAGCTAAACGCAACATTTGCAGAAAGGAAACAATCAGTCAGTCAGTAACCATAATAATTTATTATTATTCAATCTACAACGTTTTACTCGTTCGTTGGTTTTCCTTCGCTTCTCTGATAGTTTCATGTTGTAGAATGCATCGATTTTCTCCTGCTCAGTCATCATCGACGCGAACGGTGTATTTATTAAGTACTCGTTCAATTCTTCGCTCAACAAGTCATCTTGTTTTCGTTTTTGTTGCGATGGGGCTGCTGGTATTGAAGCTTCACCGCCGACAGCAACCGCTCGTTGCTGTTCCTTCTCGAGCTTCTTTCGTTCCCGATACTTTCTTGCTCGCTCGGCATTTTGTCGTTTCTTGATCTGAGCCTTCTCGTCGCTGCTATCCATTGTCGAACGCTGTTTTAATCAGTCGCCACGTTATGGTTACTATATACCAGCAGCAGTGTATTTCACCACAACACAAAACAAACCTTTATTTACAACAATCCCAATGACATTATGTATCTGTGTTATACTTCACATTTCTGCGGTGAGTAATTAAATATAAAGAACAGTAGATTTGCATTTACGATGACAAATATTTTAATGAATAGATCGTTAGCTGAATCACATACGAAGACAACCATTAATAGAGACAATAACCCCAATAACCTAACTACAGCTATGCAGTGTTGTTTGCTTGTTAGGTCTTTAATCTGCGACGACGTTAGCATGTTAGCGGTCGCGGTTTTAGTTAACGATTCCCGGCTGGTAAATTGTGCTAACACTTGATTTTAAACTTTCAGGACGCTTTATAAATCTGGTTTAATTGTTTGGAGTGATATTATTTTTAACACATTATATATATTGCGACGTATCAAAACAAACGTTTATTTACAACAATCCCAATGACGTCACGCAAGAATGACGTCATGCAGCGTGATGCGTTACAGTTTACAGCGTTACAGAAATTTTCAAATGATGGCCAGCCAAAAGACATTATCATGTCAAAAAAGTATGCTTGAATACTGATAATAATTAATAAAAGATGTCCAAAATTAACAAAATTATTTCAATTTATAACTAACTTCTTTCAACTAGAAATATTGTGAAATTTAAAAGTTATTATTTGAAATATTTTTGTTACTTTTGGACTGATACTAATGAAATCTTTCATTAATTATTATCAGTGTTCAGACATATTTTTTAAACCATTTAATGCTTATATAATTAAATAGAAATAGTACTCAACTACAAACAAATTAATTTTTTCAAATAACGGGGGACTATTTCTAGCTATTAGACATTATGCGTATTACAAAAAGAAATAAAAGTTAAAAAATACAATTATAGTCACTAAACATTTGATATAAAATTATTATTTCTTTTATTATTTCTCACAATATCCCTATCTGAAAGAAATTAAAAGTTATAAACTGAAATATTACTGTTACTTCTGGAGCGATACTAGTGAAATTTTTCATAGATTATTATCAGTGCTTGAGCATACTTTTTGACTATTAAATGCTTCTTTTATTAAGTACAAATAGTACCCAACCAAAAAAAAGTTAAATTTTTCAAATTACGGGGGACTATTTCTAGCTATTAGACATAATACGTATTACAAAAAATTCATATAAACTAAAATACAATTAGTTTTTCAACATTTTTGATATAAAAATATTATTTCTTTTTTGTAATAAAAAATCTAATAAAAATGTACTCACCACGTGCAGAAAAACACTATAAATCCTGAGAAAGCCTTAGAGAAATGCACTTTATTCAACTGACAGATGAAGTGTGTGTAATATAAAATTTATAATTTTAATTTAAATGATTAACCTTTCTTCCTTTCTATGAATTTGTTACGAATTAGTTATTGTTATGAAGATTATGATTATATTAGTTATTGTTATGAATTAGTTATTATTGCACTTTACTCAGAAGTTTCGAACTTTCAAAACTTAACGCGCGTCTGCCGAGGTGTTCGTCAAGGAATTTCGGTCTGCCTTTTTGCATTTACACTTTTTGGAATGTTCCGAAACTAATGGCATTCAAATCAAGATTAAGCAAAAGGTTTGAGTAGGGTTCGGTTTTTCGCGCTTTTGATGACGTCTGCCCCCGCTTTGGTCACTTCCAAATCGTCTGCCTTTATTTTTCCCATTATTAGTCGACTATTATCGATTAGTGTACAAAGCACAAACATTAAGCAAATGGTTTGACTTGCTTCCTTATTTTTAAAGATTTATGTCAACTTGTACACCTTTACGTCAGGCGAACCGGTAGGCAGACTAGCATTTCCTGATATGACCACTCAAGTGCAATGTGTTGTTATGTATTGTAACATTAAGCAAATGCCTTGACTATTTTTGTCGTTGGCTCTAGGTCTATTATCTGCTATCACAGACTATGCTTTGGTAAGGTCACTGTTGCATCTTATCTACCTCATTACAGCAGTCCGGTTAGCTCAACAATTCTGTCATAGGTCATGTGACTTGCTCTATTTAATAATAAGTTGAAAGTTTTAAAAAATTTTAAGATTAAGTTTCACAGTATTCTGACATTGGAATATTCATGTGTGTGATATTACAAGAAACGTTTTTTCTTCATTATTGTTCTACAACGTAAAACACTTTCAACAATGCAGTCTACACCTTTGGACTTTTACTGTCAATAAAATGGCCCGTTGCTTAAAAGTGTTTCAGATTGCTCTGTGCAAACGATACTTGCCCACGGACAGAAAGAAAAGCGATTGGAAAACCAATGTATAACAGAACAGCCTATAAGTCTATAACATACTCATGTACAATACATAACAAAAAGTAATTATTTTATCACAGGAAATACATAACATCAAATGCAGTTTATTCTCCTCTGTTATAAGCAGTATTTCCCAAATGTTTGTCCCGCTTGTTCGCTTACTGTCTCCACACTCCTCCCCTCCACCAACCCCTAACATATGTTCATGTGAAAAACGTTTTATTGTGTTCATATGGGCAGCAAAATAACCTTCCTGGCAGAAACAATTGTCAGGTTTGATGAATAAATTAATTTTGCAAAACTAGCAAATGGGATTCTATAAGTTCATGTTATCCTACAACTTTTCAACATTGCCTAAGGAGTATCAGTTATAATCCATCTCTTGGTCTCATGCCTAATATTCTTATTCCAGATCAGTCCGTGTAGAGAATCTGTTCCTTGTGCATACCATGGTCCCGACCAGGGGCGAACCTAGAGGGGGAAAATGAGGGGATATATCCTCCTCCGAAATCCGAAAAAATTTTTTAAATGTTAGAGCAAAAATTTAAAACTGGTGTGTGTTTTTTGAAATGTAATTAAGTGACTTCCAAGTTTCAAATTTTTCGTGATCTTGTATCTGTTAATTTTAGTTTTAACGTTCTCTGTAACGTATTTATATTCCACAGAAAGGGAAGCTGTTTTTAATTAATTTTAATGAAATTAGTAAATTACAGCTATTATTTGCCCATTAGTTTTAATTTGTTGGTACGATTTTCATTATAATATGAGAAAAAACAATAATATAAGAAAACCAATAATATATGTAATTGAAAAAATCCTCCCCCCCCCCCCGAAATGAAATCATACGCCTCTGGTCCCGACAGTCTCGCCACCTTCAGCACTTTGGTCAACCTAAGAAAAAGTATTTAAATTTATAAAATTTATTTTCTCGTTTCCTAAATATAGGTTCGTTTCTATGTTTCCAATGCAGGTACAATCTTTCTTTTCAAAGTTAATTTTTTGAATCCTATGCCGCATATAGTCTATAACACGGTACTAGGAATGGATATCAAAGTCACACGCGTCATTACATCCGGCTGTTTTTCTGATATCGTTAAAACACGCTTTCTATAAATCACTTGATTTTCATGGTTCAAGTACCAGACAGCGTTAAAGGTTGTACCCATTTCGAGAATTAAATTGTGATTTTGACGGAAAATTTTGAAATCAAACGCTCGACGAGAACGTGTACTTTATCCGACAGATTAGATAATTTTCAGGACACCAGTCTGTAATCGAGTGTAATGTTGACCTTTGGCACGGTAGCTTGTCGTAACAAAACAATGACAATAGAAAAAAATCGTCCTTGTAAACAGACTCTCACGCTTGTATTACGATACGATTCACGTGTGTATACATTAGGCCTACTAAGAAAAACAATACGAATATTTCTCTGCTAGACACTATATTTCAATACTGTTTTTTTTTCTTACTGACGAATTAAAAGTTTTAATTAAAATAGTAAAATATGTTGCAGTGGAAGTTTTTGTGTTGTACGTTAACGCCAACTGCGAGAAAACTGACTTAATATGAAACTATCACGCACGCGCTCGCACATACGAGCTAAGGGGAAAATCGCCATAAGACAATACGGTGTTCTCCCACTTGCAACTACTTTCACTTGCGAACACTCAGGTAGATAAGACACGTTAATGTTTGATGTGTTAGAGTACGCTCCACTTGCGAACACAGACAACGATGTATATACATCGTATGAAGGGGATTATCTGTTAACACCTGAAGTTGCCGAAGTCACGCTTCTTAAACTAAAGATGATGAAAATAGTAAAATTTACCATTTTCCTCTGTACAAGTACTGTACACAAACGAATTTAAAAACTGATATCCCCTATCATAACAGATGAAGTAAAGCAGCAATTCTTTATGACTTCGCAATTATTTTGTTTTTATTATTTTTAAATTGTATTTATTAACTTTTTACTAATTATTCTTATGTTTTCAATTTAGTGTTTGTTTTTTATATTTTGATAATTCAATCAATGCATTTTACTTCCATATTCCTTAAGGAATGGAAGTATGGTGATGGCAAAAAAAATCGTGCTCGAGATTATTGTAGATTCTGATTGTACTACACTCAAAACATGAAAAAAAGTCGTTTTCCGAAAAGTGTCTGTGTGTGTGTTGTCTGTGTGTCTGTGTGTCTATCTGTGTGTAGATTTTTTTTCTATGGCAAACGATAACAGCCGCAAATTCAAACAGAATCAAATAATTTTTGCATACAGCCCTGATTTATAGAGTACTCACGACCTGTTGTTTTTGGTGAAGATCGGTTGAGGGAAAGGGGTAGTTTACCTGCAACGGTTTTTTTTATCAAGGGAAATTTTTTTTTTGGCAAACGATAACAGCCGCAAATTCAAACAGAATTAAATAATGTTTCGCATACAGCCCTGAATTGTAGAGTTCTCAAGACCTATTGTTTTTGGTGAAGATCGGTTAAGGGAAAGGGGTAGTTTACCAGTAACGTTTTATGTTTTAACAAGGGTATTTCCTATGGCAAACGATAACAGCCGCAAATTCAAACAGAATCAAAAGATTATTTGCATGTTGTTTTTGGTGAAGATCGGTTAAGGGAAAGGGGTAGTTTACCAGCAACATTTTTTTATCAAGCGTATTTTCTATGGCAAACGATAACAGCCGCAAATTCAAACAGAATCAAATAATTTTTTGCATACGTCCCTGAATTGTAGAGGTCTCAAGGACTTTCGATTTTGGTGAAGATCGGTTAAGGAGAAGGGGTAGTTTACCAGCAACGTTTTACGTTTTAACAAGAGTAAAGTACTTGAAAATTTAATTAAACTTTTTGAAACAATGGTAATTGTTAAAAATAAAATAATTTTGTTGCCAGGCAATAAAATTATAATTTTTTCATTTTAATGTAAATTATGTTTGAGTTAATATCTTTATATATACAGTGGAACTTGGTTATTACGGCCTCGGCTGTTACGCCAACTCTGGTGTAGCGTTATTTTGTCATAAGTCCGGTCAAACTGATATCTTTAACATTATAAAAATTCCCGGTTTTAACGTCACTAAATATTGTACTACTCTGTTATAGCGTCAAATATTTCTCAGATATTTTACTCTAAATTTCATATAAACGTATATATGTGCGCGCGCGCGCGCTAGCCCATGGCTACAGACATACATTGTATGCAAGCGATAAGCACTGTAACAGGACTGCCGGGGCCAGCCATTTTGCGTGCACCAACGGATGGCTAGATCGATTTAAGGCCCGACACTCGATTTCCTTTGCAAAAATTTGTGGTGAGGCAAAATGCGTAGATCTGAACGTTACAGGCGATTGGGTGCATAACACTTGGCCAGAAATTAGACGATCATATAAAGATGAAGACATCTTTAATGGACATGAAGCCGGAATTTTTTATAAATTAACTCCAGATAAGACTTTCAAATTTACAAATGAAAAGTGCGTTGGTGGGAAGCTCTCTAAACAAAGAGTTACAGTTTTTGTTTGTGCGAATATGACGGGAACCGAAAAAAGGAAACTTTTAGTTATCGGGAAAAGTTTGCATCCTAGATGTTTTAAAAACATCAAAAAACTTCCTGTAAGTTACACTGCCAACATAAAAGCGTGGACGACTTCTAGTATTTTTGAAGATGACTTCTGTACGTGTGTATGTCACTGAACTCCTCCATGTATAAAATAATATATCGTTCGTGGCAGGTAAGCATATTTCAGTTATGTAATATTTACGTTTCCATTTTATTATTATGCCTACAGCAATAAAAAGGCAGGTAAGACACACACACACACACACACACACACACACACACACACACACACACACAATTCACGTTATTTCTGGCCTCACTCATGTTTATTTTCTTACATTTGCACGCTTTTTAAATGGAAAGTGCCGAAACCCATACCAACATAACGCGTGCAAGCCGAAAAAATGGACATCAATTTGCTTCCTGTGGATCGCTGGGCAATGTAACTGCACGTGTTTACAGAGGAACGATTCATAGACAGACTTTTCGTCTTTAGGGAATGAACCCTCTGCAAGATGCTGAGGGTCCATGAGTGACTTCGGAGCGCTCCTTCTTTTTCGCGTGTTTGTTCTGTGAAACATACACTGTAGATTCGCAGCTTTACTCTAAGCAACGCTCAATAGGAAATGTTGACAATTTTTGTCCACAGTGTACCCTCATTCACACTAAACCTGCTCTGATGTTTTAATTACGGACATCATAATATTAAAACTTTGGAAACTTGAGCACTACTTAATGGAGATCAATCATTAACTTATACAAGCCATTAATTTTATGCATATATTTTATATATATGTGTACAACGTTATCGGCAACAAAGAAGTAGTTTTTGTTAAAATTCCTTCCCGGGATATTTGGCCGTAGTCCAATGTTTTCTACAAAACCAGACGTTTCGGCAATGCCATTGACTTCCATCATCAGTGAAAATCGCGTGCGATAACGTGAGGTGGTATATGTTAGTGACCACAGTACTGTGGTTAAGGCTGAAGCAGTAAGTAGAAAGAAGTAGTTTCTATGGTAATATTACATTTCGAAAATGATTTTAAATATAAATCTTAGAATATGGAAGTCATGTATGGTTCTCCATACCGATATTTTCATTTTAATGTAAATCTGTACATAGTATAAAGTAAAGTCGGTCCGTTTTCTCTCTGTGTTTGAAATCGCTAATCTCAGGAAGTACTGAACGGATTTTATTCCAAGTTTTCGCCAATAGATAGAGTGTCTATCGAGGAACATTTATGTGTATAATTAATACATATATGTTGTACATTAGCTTAGCTATCACGGTTTATGTCAAGTAAGTGGTATAGTTTACATCTTATATATAAAAATGAATGTTTCTTTGTTTGTCCCGTATGCGTTCCTATACCATTCATCCGATTGCGATGAAACTTCGGTGAGTTGTTGTGCGCACGTCCGCGAAGGTTTCTTCCACATCTCCTCCTAAACCACTGTACCGATTTCAACCAAACTTGGCACAAATATTTTACGCAACGGGAGAACCAACATAGGATAGGTGTTTTTTCGATGGGGTCCTTTTGGGGGTTCTTTGGGGTCTTCCACATCGCCTCCTAAACCACTGGACCGATTTCAACCAAACTTGGCACAAATATTTTACGCAAAGGGAGAACCAACATAGGACAAGTGTTTTTTTCGATACGATCCTTTGGGGGGTCCTTTGGGGTCTTCCACGTCTCCACCTAAACCACTGGACCGATTTCAACCAAACTTGGCACAAATATTTTACGCAACGGGAGAAACAACATAGGACAGGTGTTTTTTTCGATACGATCCTCTGGGGGGTCCTTTGCGGTCTTAAAAAACTATTAGATCTGGTTACTATGGCAACCCAATAGAATAGATTCTGTTCTAAATATATTATCGCATTAAATTGAAGACCACGCGAACGAAGTTGTGGGCAACAGCTATTTATTTTTAAGAAGCCTACTTTAATTAAACTTTGTTAATTAAACTAACATTTTCATTACGTACAACGTGAAACTCCGTAGCGAAGCACGGGTATTCTGCTAGTCATGTATAAGACAAAATATATCGTGCGTGGCAGGCAAGCATATCTCAGTTATGTACTGTTTAGTTTTCCATTTTATTATTATCACTACCGCAATAAAAAGGCAGGGAAGACACACACACACACACACGATTCGCGTTATTTCTGGCCTCATTCATGTGTATTTTCTTACATTTGCACGGTTTTTAAATGGAAAGTGCCGAACCCATACCAACATAACGCATGCAAGCCGAAAAAGTGTCCAGCGTGGATAGCGATTTGCTTCCTGTGGATCGCTGGGCAGTGTAACTGCACGTGTTTACAGAGGAACTATTCATAGACAGACTTTTCGTCTTTAGGGAATGAACCCTCTGCAAGATGCTGAGGGTCCATGAGTGACTTCGGAGCGCTCCTTCTTTTTCGCGTGTTTGTTCTGTGAAACATACACTGTAGATTCGCAGCTTTACTCTAAGCAACGCTCAATAGGAAATGTTGACAATTTTTGTCCACAGTGTACCCTCATTCACACTAAACCTGCTCTGATGTTTTAATTACGGACATCATAATATTAAAACTTTGGAAACTTGAGCACTACTTAATGGAGATCAATCATTAACTTATACAAGCCATTAATTTTATGCATATATTTTATATATATGTGTACAACGTTATCGGCAACAAAGAAGTAGTTTTTGTTAAAATTCCTTCCCGGGATATTTGGCCGTAGTCCAATGTTTTCTACAAAACCAGAGTTTCGGCAATGCCATCGACTTCCATCATCAGTGAAAATCGAGTGCGATAACTTGAGGTGGTATATGTTAGTGACCACAGTACTGTGGTTAAGGCTGAAGCAGTAAGTAGAAAGAAGTAGTTTCTATGGTAATTTTTCATTTCGAAAATGATTTTAAATATAAATCTTAGAATATGGAAGTCATGTATTTTACCGATATTTTATTATATTTTTACATTTGTTTACTTAATTTTCATAAAGTAGTAAATACATTTACTAAATTAAATTTTTAATGAACACACACACACACTTCAAGTTTTCATTCAGAGAGAGAGAGAGAGAGAGAGAGAGAGAGAGAGAGAGAGAGAGAGAGAGTGAGTGAGTGAGAAGTGGCTACACGTGTGTGTATGAGTGCGCGCGTGTGCGTGTTACGTTGTGCAAGTGCGTTTTTACCACACACACGTGTATATGCTCTCTCTCTCTCTCTCTCTCTGAATTAGAAACAGTTAAACTGTGAACTGATTTCCAGTTTGTGCCAGTTACCAATTGTTTAGACTCTCCGACTGTTGTGAAGAGTAGATACTAACTAAATTAAGAAAAAAACCAACTCTTTATTCTACATCTAAGAGAACATGAGAAGAGTAATGTGGGCACCCACATCACGTGCCATTCCTGACGGTGACCAAACAAATTCAGAAATCTAGGTTTAATAGTTTTTATATAAGTGGTATCTAATATCATTAAATTTAGCATTAGCGAGAATGTGACTATAGTCACAATAAGCTTTTGTAAAACAAAACTGTGCAGTTCCGGCTTAATGTTTCCGACTACTGTTATCCTTTTACGGTGATCGCAAGTGGGACATTAAATATTGTAAGATAATCTTGATGGTAAGGGTGAACGCAAGTGTGAAGACCCCAATAAGACAGATAGATAGTGACAACCATTTGACTATTGTGTTCTATTAAAGCTCCCCAATTCTATGGATCTTTTAGTTCACACATTTCTTTCAGACCCCTCCACTAAACGTTATAGTAACTTTTTAACGTTTAATTTTATTAGGCCTTCTCATCAGCCTTCCTTTGTGGTATGCTGAGATACACATTTCCTTTTTTAAGTGTATTTTCAGTCCTCTGGACTTTATACGTAACCAAACTTTATAAAAATTAAAAAGAACACAATGTGTCACCCGGACAAGCAACCTACTTACCGGTTTGGCTGCTTATTGTCCGACTTTGCTGAATTTCAGAAGGACGCGCGTAAATTGAAAAGTCCGTTTTGCGAATAACAAGTTTAAAATATCACTGGAAGAAGCAACATTGGGTAACACAACCTGAAAATTCTTTCAAAATTTGCTACATTCTACGTACAAGCATTGTATTTTTGAATTTCGTCACAATAATAAAGCTGACGGACGGTTGTTCTTGTAGTGCGTTCAACGTCTTGTAACAGAACCGTTTGATTTCAACAATAATTCGATATAAAAAAATTGACAAAGAATATTTTTAGTCGTCATCGTCGCATGTGTAGGTGAGCATTACTTAAAGATAACAACACTGAAAAAGATCTTGATACAAAACGGATATAAATATTATGTTGCCAGGCGTTTGAACAACGGTCGCTCAACAGCACAAACGCACGCCTATGCACAAAGTAAAATGAGCCTACTTGCTTACTCTGCAACTAACTATAGTTAGTGTACAATAAACGACGAATTGTAGGGGGGGTTAGCTGTTTGGAGAAACCATTATACCGATGTTACATACTGTATGTGTTTAATAGACGATGTGCAAATCAGTGCCTCTGTTACTTCAGTTACAAAAATAACTTGTTGATTTAACGATGTGGAAACTTTACAGGAATAAATTCAGGTAAGTTGACGCCTCATTTTGTTTTCGAAATTAACAAGCAGTCTGTAGTCAGCTGGTTAGTCGCTACAAAGCTTTCAAAATTCGTCCCTACCGTTGTTCATACCGAAGACATGCTGACACGCGCATTCATAAACACGCTAAAGCTGATAAGACATTGCTGAAAATTAAGTATCAAAAAAATTTGTTTCAATGTTTGTACCTAGTAATTTTTAATTTTTCATTCAACCAGCAATTTGTCTCTAAAAATGAACGTAAATCAAACTCAAGCAAAACTTCAATTAAGATTTCACTCACTGGTGTCCCTCACTTTTCCTCTTGACAATCCACAGACAAAACAATACTATGCTCTTGTACTCCCCATTACACTAATTCAAATGGTTTAGTACTTACTCAAGGTTTAGTGCTACACTAAAAGTCTGTTTAATTTGTTCATTGTCCATGAGCTGCAGGGTCGATGTCATGCAGCCGTTGTTCTTATTTTTGCGCAACTGTAGGGATCTTCAGGTCTCTTTGCAGGTCGATATTCCAAATACACCATGGGCATATAATTGAATAGTTTATTTCAGAAACAACATAAGTCACCAACCCCTAATTTTGAGTAATTAAAAAAAAAACTGTTTGGTTTTTAATCGAGTGCAGATAAAAATTGCAAAAAATAGTCGTACAGTAAAATTTCGCCCTGGAAATGTACCCGAAGAAACATTTACAATAAAACAAAAAAATAAGGGTGGTGTACCCTTTACAAATTGCTAGACTTATGTTGTTTCTGAAATAAATGCATTTTTTAACTTTTCAAACTTGTTTTTTTACTAGTTTTTTCATAGGAATAAGCAAATAAATACATTTAATTTGAAAAACTATTTTTACTATCAAAGAATATGAAAGAAATTAAAAAAGCTTAATTTACTTAAAAATTACACTACATGTTAACAAAATTTTTTATTTTATTCAATATTTTCTTTATCGCACGTGGGCCAGGAATAAATTTCATTATAAAAACCTTGAATTTCTTCATCTTGCGGAAGGTACTGTTTCAGCTTCACCAAATCTTCCATTTTCTTTTTATTTATTGGGATTTCTCCATCTGCATATACTGGAGTGCTTGGCAGCGAAAGAGATGCTGGGTCTGAGCCCAGTATTCGAAATGTGTGGCACTGAAGGCCACCGATAAAGTTTCTTGCAGTGACAACACCCTTGTGTTCACAAGAATGAGTATAATGCATGAATTGGCTTACTTTTAGCTGCACTTTTTCACCTATAGGTGTTTGCTTCCCTGCTATTTCAACGGAAAGCACATTTTTTTGTCAAACTTCGGCCACCAGTTCTTATAATCTATTATATCCTGTGAATCAGGTATTATAACTAAAAATTTATTCTTGTTACTGGAGTGCAGAATAAGTTCAACATATTCTTTTATGGTGTAAATGCGATCGCACTTCTTAATCTTCCTTTTGACGACAGAGAAATCTCTGTCGCAAGGTAAAAAGGAATGCCCTCTTATAGGAAAGTATTGGTCAATCGTTTTGTATTTTCCCAGTGATACTAAAGCTGACAGAACTCTCATTAATGTGTTATTTTTATTTTGTGCTCCACACCCATCTGAAAAATTGTGGAGGTTTTCAATGCCTGCCATAGACATATCTAGGTATTTCAGGATGAAACTTGCAACTTCATTAGGGCTTTTGGTAGCTATTCCTTCATGATAAATAAAAAACACAACGCTGTCACCTTTTAAATTGTGAATACAAAAAACATTGACCGTTAGATGCCTAAGATAAAAGGTTTCTTGTACTGGAATACACGGAAGTTGTAAATTTTGCATGTAGTCTATGCATATTCCTCCTGCAGTTGCATCAGTCTTTGCAAGAACTGAAATTTCCTGTATTTTCTTATAAAATTTTTTTGCTCTCCGAATATGAACAAGTTTTTCGGAATATGAACAACTCTCTTAGCGGCGTCATTTAAAAATTTACTTTTAATTTTTACCTCCAATTCCTCGCACGTACAACAGGTATCGATAAGTGTTCTACAAAGACTTTTCGATAAAAATTATAATTTACATTAAGGTCAGAATATTTTTGCACAAAAAGCTTGTGCATTTCGAGGAGATTAAGTCTTTCGTTTAAATAATAGTATTCTTTATTAGTGTAATGTCCAACTTCAGCGGGGAAAGATGGTATATGTTGTTTAATATTATCTATCATGAAACCAGGTTTTGCATTCCCAGATTTATTTTTACCACGCATATCCGCTGGTGATTTCCCTTGAGACAGTAAAGTGGTCAACCGACGAACTCGTTCATTGGTTATACCATGGATATTAATAAAGGCTTTCTTACATACTTTGTATTTTCCAGAAGCACAGGATATTTCGTATACATATGTACTACCTCTATCTGGCTTATATGAATCACTAAGGTCTTTTCTTCTCCATCTTTGTTTTGCTGGTATTGTTGAAATCATTCCTTGTAAATAACAAGCTTGTTCATTTTTGGTTTGTAAGCTTCTAAATTTTTGAAATATGTTAGTACGTTCCTCTTCGCATATCAAATCATAACACATCTTTTTACATCTGCAAAAAATGACAAACATTGTTCATTAGTCTAAAATAAAAACAAAGAAACAGAAACACAAAATAGGTTTCTAGTGTAAATTTTATACTAGTGTTTAAAATATTAGTCAAATACAACAATAGAATTTTATTTCTCTTGCCTTATATGTAACTGCTACCTTACTTTATTTTTCATATTTCATAAATTTAATTCATATCGAATGCTGTCGATGAGTTACTTATTTTCATAAGAATGTTTTTCATAAATTAAAATTAAAACTTTTTTTGTCGAGATGACAAAAAATACATATAACGTAAGAGAAATTCATTCATTGATTCTTGTAGTTCAATACTTTAAGAGCTGGAATTTTGTAATTTATTAGTGTTTAAAGTAATAATTTATCATAAGTTTGTAATGTATTATTGTTTAAAATAATAATTTATTAAATCAGTTTTACCAAAAATATTAGAAACACATCATATTGTAGTATTTAAGAGTAGGCATAGCATAGATTACGTACCTAATTTAACCTCTTTTTATTCTAATTTCAACTTACTTGCAATGCTCTCCTTGTACTATTAGAGGTTTATCTTCACCTTTCCAATTCTTATAAGGTAATACTTTTACTCTAGCATGTTTAATAACATTTATTTTATAAACATTATCATTTGTTACTCCTCGTTTTTTCTTCTATTTTCTTTAATTACCGGTATTACATTATCTGTCTGACTTTCACCGCTTGAATTATACATGTTGCTACAGTAACAACAACCTCTGAATAATATACTGCGCACGCTCGAATAGGTAGACTTGTTGAGATCCTTGCCCAATCTCCAGCTGTTTACAGCAGAAACAACACAAGTCGCTGACTAATGTTTTTTCTGAAATAACAAGCAATTCAAACACAATGAAAATAGTGTAGATTATACCTGACTGATGTTGTTTTTGTGTATAACGTGTATTTACGTATATACAATATAAATACAGTGTTAACTCAATTTCGCCAAAACAGTGACTTATGTTATTTCTGAAATAAACGATTCAATTATTCACAGGACTTTGTGCTGAAATCTTGAAATCAAATCTCTGGATCCTCTCTTACTAGCACCCCCCCCCCCCCCAGCTATAGCCAGTGTTTATTTGTAGAATAACAAATTGTTTACAGCTGGTCTTCCTGTTTGTTAACCAGTAGGCCTACAACTATCTGTATTGTGTTCCTATTTCTCGGTTATATTTGTATGAATTTAATCCATTCGAGTTTGGCATTTAGGTTCATGCCTAGTCCTTATATACACTCTTTATTGAAATAGCTCATAGTGTTTTACTGCTACTCAACATCGTACGCGAAATTCTAATGTTCTCTTTTTGTGAAATTCACGAGTAGCGTTTTACTTTCATTTAACTTTATATGACACTATCTTGCCCATTCATGGTTTTTACTTACGGAGTCATAATTATATTTATCGACCTTTTACAAATTTTGTTTAGGGATCTATTGTCATTTTGTTTATTAGACGACTCTTTTGTCTATTTAGTAAACCTTGAAGGTTATCCAGTAAATCAGATAATATAAAGAATTTACACTATCTCATCTCCCTCCTCCGTGCAGCTTTAATCCGAGGATTGCGAGAAGCCGGATCGTCCTGTTGAATCTCCGTACATTGTATTACAGTGGAACTCGCGAATAACGAGCTCGCTTATAACAAGAGAACTCGGATGTAACGAGCAAAAAGTACGAGATTTATTTGGTTTTGTATCTTAATAATGTAATTAAACTCGCTTTTATCGAATAGGAACGCTTTAGAGACTTGGTTATAATGAGCACTTTACCGCAGGCTTGTTCATGGGTTAATGTCCAAAAACGTTCGTTACAATACAGTATTTTAAACATTCGTTTAAAATCATTAACGTAATTTAGTGAATCTAATAATGTAAGAGATACATTCCTGGAATATTTAAATAAATTATAAAACTATTTTGGTATCTAAAGATACAAAATTACTAAACAAACAAAAATAGATGATTTTTTTTTAACGTTAATTAAGTTCTCTGTGTGAAATATAATTTTGACGATTCCATTTAAACGAAGAACAAAAGACAAATAAATTACAGTGAATTTTCTTGTAATTTAAAAATAAATATTGTACATCTAGCATGTAAAGTTTTGCATTTTTTGCCAGGGTAGCCGGCTGATTTTTTGTTTTTCCTTCACAGCTACTTTTACTATATTTCGCGAATGCGCAATACGCCAATATTCAGCAAAGAATGTTAGCGTATAAAAAATGTTTAAAGTCTAAATTTAACTTTAAAGCACAGAATGTAAAACATGTCAATATTTTATTACTCAAAGCCTCTTCTATAGTAGACTTTTTTGTTGTGCGTTAGATATAAAAATTTTGGCTTGCGAGTCGACAACTCGGATGTAGCGAGCACCCGGTTTTAACGAGCACATTTGTTCAGTCCCTTGAACCTCGTAATATTCAAGTTCCACTGTATTTTAAACTCAAGTGTGCAGCCACTTTATTCAACAATCACTGGCTTCTCGCATCGATGTTTCCTTCTAAATATCGTAACCATTCGATTTCTCAGTTCTTCTCCTCAATCCAGAGGTTGGAGAATGCAATTTCTTCCCTTCCGTAGACGGTCCCTTAACTTCTGGAATATTTAACTAGAGACTGTCCCCACCGTTCTCAGCATTCTTAAACAAGATGCCTATTTATTCCTGTTACCTTCTGCATCCTATGACTTTGACCTGTCAGTTCGTCCACCTTTAGGGATGGTTTCCCATCCTTTTATCCGCTCATCCACCCTCTTTGGAGGGTGTTGGCAGTTGGTAAAAGGGAATCTTCTTATCCCGGCAGATGCTCGTCCCTGCAGTCGTTGTATAATACGTATAAGCAACGTTACCCCCTCTCTACGATGGGGAGGTGAATGTCAGGATTTCCCTTCATCGAGTCCAGGAGTTTCCCGAACGCTCCAGTACTTTTAGGAGAGTCATTTAACTACTGTGCCTTATCAAGTGCCACTCCCATCGGTACTTTTTCCTGATAATATTTTTTTCAATCTTCTGCATTCTGCTCCGTCAGTGTGTCCTAGAATCTGCTAATCGCCACACTATCTGTCCCAAATGTCCCTCCACCCTATCTCGGTTGTTGACAAAGGTCAATGTTGTTGATTTCCTTTTATATTTATATCGAATTCAAGAAGTTTCCTCTCGACACTAAACAAGGAATTTTACAAATTATTATCACTTCCAATCAAACGGAACAGCTAAACTATATTTTGTCTAAATAACAAAAAGTAATATAAACACTGTTGAAGTAACTCTCTCTCTCTCTCTCTCTCTCTCTCTCTCTCTCTCTCTCTCTCTCTCTCTCTCTCTCTCTCTCTCTCTCTCTATGTATGTATTATTATTTTAAATCTATATAATGCAACGGTACAACCATTAACGGTACTGTGCATTGCCAAAATAAATTAAATAAATAATAAAAATAAATAAATATGGATTAATAAACATGATTCAGATTGCATGAGCTGTATCGTAGTTAAAAATAGGGAGCGCAGAATTCATGCATGGACACGCATTCCTGGCACACCTGTCGCTAGCGTTGCGTACGCGCGTATTTTGTTTGTGTGTGTGAAGCCTGTCCGTTCCTGAAATGTAACCAACCCTTTTCAAGTAGGATAGTTTTTATGTTTTATTTTAATTATAAGAAAAATATGTACGATATGGTAAAAAAAAAGACACCAAAGTGTATAGAAATTAAAGGTGAACAAAGGGTTAAAAGACCGTGCCAATGTGACGAAAAGTGCAATTACTATACGTAAAAAGTGAATAGCTCTTTTTGTAATTACAATAAAGAAGTGTAATTTAAGTATAGTAAACATAGAAAAATTAGCGATCGATTGAACATCGTGTAGTGTGAAACAGACTTCGTAATTCGCGAAGATAGGCGAAATAGTGAATTGAACCAGAGTGGGGAAAAAGACGCTTCGACAAAATCTGACAAGTTGAAAATTGTTCAGACCTGAGCTTTTGCACGACCTGACTATAAATACCAGGTCGCGCTAATAAAGCTTCTTCTTCTCGATTCAACCGTTGCCACAGGAGGCTATGTCAGTCGACGACGCTATTTTAAATCTATAGTAAGAGTCACAGGACAAACTGGAAGTCCAACCAGAGCAGCAGAGCACATACGATGAGGTCTATGGGCACACCTGCAGCATATGATGTGAGGCGTGACGACTATTAAACAGCACATGCAGTGGAATCCGACAAGAGGACCAGGAGGACACGGATGACACAGATTGAGGACCAAAGGAGGACGTACGGATGATTAACCACGTCAAACGAGGTGATGAAAAACAATTGTAATTACAGACATTTGAAAGACACTAATTAAACAAATAATAAATAAATATATTTACCTTTTCCTGTCTCGTGACCACATGTATTAACGCAATGATATTATTTACGCGTTTCGATACTATGTATCGTCAGCAGAATATAAGGTGTATCATTATGACATGTGGTCACGAGACAGGAAAAGGTAAATATATTTATTTATTATTTGTCATTATAAGTGACCTGGATGCCGACAGACATGTTATTCACACTAATTAAAGTTAGAATGAAAGACATTCAACCTGTATTAAAATAACTAATTGTACATAAATGTAAAAGCAGAGTGAAATTTAGAATAATATCTCTTGTATAAAATTTAGTAATTGAGAGTAACATAAATGATACGAGAAATATTTGATTTTTAGTTAACGTAATTAATAAAGTCTTTGTTGATAAAGGAGAATGCATATGCAGTAGAAAGTTTTAAAACCAATTAATATTAAAGAAATTGGAATACAAGTAAATTTATTATTGAAGTAAATTAATCAGCAATTGCAAAAAGATGACCACACAATGAGTAAGCCGAGAGCAATAATATTTAATTAATTAAAATTAGATAATAAGATTTATGTATAACTTGTTGTATGTAATTTGCAATAAGTTGTGTACGAAAGAGTCGTACAAACGATTTAATAATCAGTACTATTGCAATATGCGAAATGAAAGATTTTGTTTAATAAAAAAATAAATAATGGAACAATTTTAAACTTAAATAACGCATCATCTTCTTATTACGATTACACCCATGAAGTCAATATTATTATATAATTTGTTATGTTACAATAAATATACAATTTAATCATATACTGTATAGGTATGCAGTTCTGAATATTTTACAGTATTTCGATAGTTTAAACTATCATTATCAGAAATTACAAATTAATATATAATGCAAAAGATATATATATATATATATATATATATATATTCTTGTAAGAAAAGTTTTTTGTTATTAACAATAATAAAAAATATACACAAGAATAATGTGAACAAATATGGATGTAATATATATGTGATGTGGCTTGAAAAGAAATATTAATTAGGAAGCTTAAATGTATTTTAATTTTAGTGTTGTCCTCTGAACTTCAAATTTATATCACATATACAGATTTCTCGTTTCAGTACTTTACTAGTGGTTGGTTGTGTTTCTGTATGAAACTTCAGTTTATTTTATCGATTTTCCTGTAAACGAGAAGAAACAAATGTTAACATATCAAGTGACCTTCAGAGATATAAAACACAAAGAGATTAACCGTCTAACGCATCTGTAAAAATCGAACATTTCTTTGTTTCTCCCCTCCTGATACTTCGTTTGTCAACTAACCGTATCCCAAACATAGATAAGATCTTTAACCATTTTAATGACTGCTCTAGTATCAGTAAGTGACTTCTGGACTTGGTTCGGATAAAACCACACGTTAGACACATTTCAGTTCCTAGTTCAGTGTTTCAGTGATGCTGCGGCAGGCGTTCTATGCGGCTGTGTACGCCTACCACCTCACCATGATATACTTCGGGCTCAACCTGCTGTTTGACGGTCCTACTGGCGTTGTTGTCATCGACGACGGCAAGCAGAACTTCTGGAAGTTGATCAGCATATGGGCGCATGTAAGTGAAGTTAGTCGCTGATTCCAGACGTTTCAACTTCCACCGTGGAAGACTGCTTATACTTTTACTCAGTGATAAAATCGTGTTTAAAAGTGCTTGAGGCTCGTTACGAAAGAAGATTCGACATACTGCAATCAAGCCTTTGCTACCGGAAGCGTCTGCGGTGGAAGTCGAAAAGTCTGGGACGGCTCAATAGCACGCAGGTTTTATATCAGTAGAATTTTTTTATACGAATAGTATTTTTACGTATACCACGGGCTTAATCAATGCGCGGTGTGTGAGGAAGGGGTTGTAACTTCCAACTGTTACAGACTTTTCCTCGCCTCTAATAAAACCTAGGTGACATCTGTCTTGAACAAGTTGTTGTAGTAGCAATTGTAAGAAAAGTTCTAGATATTACTGACAAAACATTTTAACGTACTGCTCATACATATGAAAAGTGCGCCGTGTGAGTGTGGTTGTGAACACGTGGGCAAATCTCGACGATCCTTTCAGGTTCGTGTGGGGTGAATGTCCAGAGAGGTAACATTTTTCTATCATGGTTGGCAGGTGTGGGAGTCGCAACAAAGAAATTTATGACAGGGTGCGAAAATGGTTAGTAAAGACAAGAATTGGGTTCGAAAGAAGATTTAAGGAAGCTGCTTTTATAATTATAAATAATATTTGCATTAGATAGGTTAGTAAACCTAATTCGGATTTCGAATATAAATTTTCGTTCCGTTCGTAAAGCTCTTTTGGTAGTTGGTGTGTCCTTGGCGGTTTGGTGTTGCCTACTTTGCTACTTTCACTTTTACTGTATAAAGAATTGAGCTTGTTGGGGCCCTGTAGCAATGTTTTGGTGACCTTGGTAGTGTACACTGTGTCTTGTGTTGTATGTTTTTATCGGATAAGTTGTTTATAATTATTATTTATTGGCTTATTATTTACTCTTTTTATCATACACTGTGTGAGCATTTGTTATTACTTATTGACTCTCTGTCACTCGTTGATAAAGTATTATTTATTATTTTCATTCGTCATGTATTCGTTTATAGTTAGCCTGTTTTGCTGGCCGAAACGTCGCTTTCTGTGACAGCTAAACTCCGTCATTAAGATTCACGTTAAACTGTTTTCTACTTGCCTGTCTCTTGCCCGAATATAGTGTAGCAAGTCAACACCGCCACGAGATTTCTCATCTGATCGGAAACTACTCTCTGCTAATAAATAGTTCATTCACCATATAATAAATAACTTCTTAATGTCTGCATACTTCCATATAGCAGCGGCACTCCAAACAATCTCCTCTTTCAGTCTTTTATATCCTTTCACTGCTATTTCGATAATTATGTAAATCAACCCTGTGCTTCTCAGGTTGTGTGCTACAAAGTCTGTCTCCCTTCTGTTAATCATGTATCTCCTTAAGCTAGTTTATACACTCGATGCGCAGAATTTCTTCCATTCTCAATGTATAATCAATTAAATTTACAGCCATTTTTATAATATAAAATTTAAATGTCTTCCTGCTTCTTATGTCTTTTTGCCCATTCATTGTTTTCTAAAGTTATATTATAATCACTTACGTACGTATAAAGTGATTAAGTATGTACAGTTCACATATTTTATCATTTGTGTTAAAATCCAATCGGTATTTGGCAATAATGTTCTCTTTTACAGTAGGAAGATCCCTTAGTCTGAAGCTCTCCTAGACGTGGTGTCCTTTTTTTACCGTCTTACATAAAGGAAACGTCTTACCATCTATGACTAAGGAAACGAATATCTTTAAGAAAACCATTAGGACGGTACGCGTTGCTTATAGGAGGTAGACGTGGGTGGTCAGTTTTGGTCGTTGTTATGTTGTTACTTTCATGGTAGCATTTAAACTAATAAAGCTACATACATGATTTTTTTTTTTACAAATTCCAACCTATGAAAAATTCCAACATAGTGATTTTTTTCGTTTCTAACTCAGATTTAATATTACTTAAAAATTGTTGTCTCTTAACAAACTTCGAATTTAATGTTTTTTTATTGTCTTTGTGTTTATATCGACATACGTAGTAATTTATGACTTTCGGTACCTCTATAAAAGGAAACACATTGGGACGTGGGCACTGAACATGTTTGCTAGCGTTGAATGAATCAGATTTTTTGGGACAGGCACTGTTACCCTCAGTGACAAACGGTTGTTTAGGCCTACACATTGTGATCTCAAACGTGAATGTTTATGTATATTAGTAAAAAGCCTACTTTTTAGTAAATATAACTCAACAGAAATTAAAAGAATAAGAAAAAAATATTTAAATGCCAAAAGACATCAATTCAAGTAACGTGTAGGTGAAACAGTTTTTGTTGTTCATGTATTTCAGTTTAAATAAAATTTTAATGTTTGACGATCTCGTATGTGGGTTATATAGCCTATGTCTGAAGATGGAACGATCGTTCCAAAACGCGTGACAAAGCTACTAGAAGAAGTCACAAGACGGAACTGAAATAAGAGAACATATTAAGTAAACAAAATATTACCTCGCGCGCACCTTGTACACACCCCAAGAGTTGCCTCCGCGCGCACCTCGTACACACCCCATGAGTTGCCTCCGCGCGCACCTTGTTGCACTTTTTGAGGTTGTAAAGTGTCCTTTCAAAGTGCTTGACTTTCGCGCGCACTTGTATAAACCCGGTAGAAAGTATGATCGATAAAAGTTAACCCACACTCCTTTCCATAATCCGTCAAAGCCTGATGGTCATACCCGTGAAACTACTCAAAAAACCATCTACGCGTATTGTACTCGGGAAAACGTCAGGAATAAAATCATTTATACACACGTCGTCCTGGTACACTGCCGTGTCTGTATGTGTCCAGCATTGTAAAACTTGAATACCCGTACTTGAATTCAAGGTATTTAAATATAAAATTTTCCTATTATCCTCGAATATTATTTATTAATGATTACCTCTACTTTGCTTTTCTTTTCCCAAAGATATATGTAAATTATAGCAATGTAAATTATATCTTTGTGTATATAAAAAATTCGACTGAAAGTGTCTTTTTCACAATCTAATCTCTGTAAGAACAAAGCTGAAAATTTTATTTTCTAATGTGTCTGACTCTCTCTTTTGTCTTTCTCTCCCTTTCACATTACTCTGGTCCTCGTTTCCCGTCTATATGTACTGTACGTAATTTGTTGTTAGAAATTGGAAATACTAACTTTCCATCGGATATGACAATAATTATAAAAATAAAGATGTTTGTATCAATACATTACGTGTCGCGCTGCACACGACACTCAGGCACTGCATCGTCGGAGCCTGAATAATTAATTTGACTTTTTATTTAAATTATTCAGATCTTTGTAACGTTTGTTTGCATAGCGAAATCTCGCTCGTTAGCTTTCTTACTCTTACGTTCCTTTAAAAAATACAATACTGTTTTGTTGTTTTCGGTTTAACACACGTCGTTTTGTTTCGCCCGTACTGCGACGAGACATCCTCAGTGACTCGATTCAGTGAACACACAAAGTCTTTACCCGCCCCATATTTATATTTATACAGTAAACTCCGCCCATATTGTAGAAACAAACCATAATTTACTACAAAGTAATCCTCGTTCGGTAAGCCAAACAGTTACAATAAATTATAGAAACATAATACGCAAAAAATATTTAAACAGTACAATTTTATTATTATTACAACAAAATTATTTTATTTTATTAGGAGGATCCTGTCGCTTTATTTAAAACGTGTTTCCAAGCTCCAGGCATCTTATAACTATATAAAATTATTCTAATTTTTTTTTTTGTAAATTTCTGTCGTCGGTTAAGTGTTCTTATACTCTCTTTAGAACCGGTCTCCGTGTTTCGCCGGCATACACACCACCCGTAGGTAATTCACTAATCCGAGAAGATTCACACTATTTACTGCGGGTAATCGCAGAGGCGAAGAAATTTACAAAAATGGGGTTAACAGAGACGATAGTTATAAGTTGCCTGGAGTTTGGAAACCCGTTTAAAGTAAGGTGCGAGGATCCTCGTAATAAAATAAAATAATTGTGTTACGTAAAATAGTAATGATAATAGTAAAGTGTTAGTCTGTTTAAATATTTTTTGTGTAGGGTATTACGTCTCAGTTTTTATAAATTATTGTAAATGTTTGGCTTACTGGACGGAGATTACTTTGTTGTTAATTATGTATTTGCAACATTACATAACCACAGCTAACTGGATAAATAGGTGTGGGTTAAGATTTTGTATTCTGTCTCAGTCAAGATACCTCATCATAGTACGAACGAAAACTTTGATTTTAAGAGAAAAAAAATGACGTGTTTTAATGATTAGAAGTACAGTATTATCGTCAATATTAAAATTTGTTAATCTATCAACTTTTTACGCTTATCTACAATTCTTCTTTAGTAGGCCTATGTTGCCTGTATCGTGTTTATATGGATGAAGACTTTACAATTTTTATTTTGTGTCCTTTTCTCCTTTTCGTAAGTTTTTAATTAACTTAAGATTTGAATGTCAATGTTACCTCATTCACTCACCAAATGTTACCTCATTTGAATGTCACCAATATTAACCTCAGATGAACCTTTCTGAGTTGAGTGATCTACCATATCTTTTTGGTCTGCTTTTCATAAAATTTATTGCAGTCAGGCCATTCCAATCTGCAGACATTTTTATGGTGAACATCGGATTTTATTTTAAGGTTTATTGTATAAAAAACTGTGTTATTTTGTTATAAGATAATTTAGATGTGTGCCTTTAAATAGCGTATTTACTTCTGTAGTAAATACTTTTACATATACCCACAAAATATAAACGTTTCGTATTTGTTATTAATGTCGTATGTTCACAGAAGTCTGTGAAACGTACCAAAAATGTTCAAACGTACAGCTAATATAAGTAGACATGAAACGGGTATGTGGCTGCGCAGTGTAAAAAGATCTCATTGCGCACGGGTAGCTTTGACGCGTTCTTTTCCGGGCAATCGTTTTGTGTTTAGAATAGTTGCATGTTTGGTGCGTCACCTCACATCCCACTTCCTGCACTACCTTCCTTGCTCGCCACTACAATCTGTGCGAACCGTTGCATGTCTTACTATTTCATCTACACGCACGAAAATAATTATTTACACCGTAATTATTATAATTCCAATTATTTTAATCATAATAGAAATATCAGAATATAGATATTTCAGTGTCAATGTTTTGCATGTGCAGATATTGCAGCAGGCGTACTTCTATTTACATCCTCTGACGTTTTCACCTCACTTTGACGAAAAGTGGAGACAACAGCTGCAGTCCGCCTTAAGCTACTGTTTCTTATCACTCGTGTTCCCAATTACTTTGGTAAGTGCTGAGAATGAGTTACCTTATATGCCTATACCCTGCATGCACATGCTTATTCGACTTGTAAATACAAACGTACTAGTGTGTATGTGAGTGTGTTTTGTCTCTGAATGTTCCATATTACTGCGACAATTACGTAACACTCTCGAAAATTCGAGAACGTCATTCTACACGTTTCTCGACTAGTCCAGCGCATGCAGCGTCTGTGTCAAGGTCGTGCACTAATGTAGCCTCCAGACTGTTCGAGCTCTTGTAACTACGCAGATTAAGTCGACACGCCGCCAGGAATACGGAAAATTATTCTGCAAACTCTGCGAGATCTGTATAAGCAACGGCGGCTAGCTTATTATGTTAGTTATACCTGGCGATATTGTAGAGTGGGGATCAAGTGATTCTTGCGGATTAGTGGAAAGTGATGTTTGTGTTAGTGCGGTACTGTAACAAGGTGACGTTATTATTGCGTGTCGACAATTTTAACTTGAATTATTGTATGAGAGTAGCTTTGTTGATTTCAAATTGTTATTTGTGTCTAATTAAAGTAAGTAATTAGTGAATTCAATGGTGTCTGTATTTTGTTTCCGCTGTACAATACGACGATCCGTGAGGCCGACATTCCCAAAGGTTGCAGACTGCTTTGCATAGCGTAGACCCCAATCGCCTAACAAACGACCGCGGTCTGTCTTTCACGCCAGATCGACTGTGACGCTTCCTTCGGTAAACTTTACGGACAGCCATGTAGATTCTAGGACGTGGGGATTTACACAAAATCAGTGCCTTCCTGCGTGCAGCCAGGACTTGGTTCTGAACGTCCCTGTGAGCAGTGTTGTATACAACGGGCTGTACACAACGTAACTCTATCTCATTTTTTGTAGATCTGAGAGTTGGATAGATGAGAAACATGGTCTAAGAAATATTCAAATTTCTTAAATAACCTTTCTGAAGTATTTAAAAGGTAGAAGCCCAGGACTGTACCGGAGATGGAAACAAAAGGTCAGAACTACATGTCGTCTCGATCTCTCATGATATTAATACAGCCGAAGTTGGCAACTTCGTGTAGGAAGTATGTTATGAAAATGTGTCAGCAGGGAGATCGACGAAATTTTGGCAGGTCACGAAAAAGATGAAATCTTAACAGACACTGACGTCTAATCCTTGCGTCTATATGATAATTGTATGACATTCACAGAGATTTAAAACACCATTCACACAGGAGGCCTACAAACCTACAGGGAAGCCAGAAGCACGGGTAGTTCAGTATGAGCTTTTCACCCCGCCAAAGTGGCTTTTTGATGTTGCCTCTTCATCCCACCCCATTTATGAAAACGTTCGGTTTCATAATTTTACAGTGAGAATCTCAGTTTCGAACTTTAAAGATTGTTTGCTTAATTCTTACCAAAAATATCACATTTCATTCAGACACATATTTTGATTCCAACTTCGTCGTGCTTATTTGCTAAACTGCTAAATGTCATGTTCTGGACGAGGCCTTTCAGTGTTTCCACCAAATCCTAAATCACGACCTTTTTAGGAAATCGTGATTTAGGACTTGAAAATGGTGGGTGGAAACACTGAAAGGCCTCGTCCAGAACATGACATTTAGCAGTTTAGCAAACAGGCATGGCGAAGTTGGAGTTACAGAGACTGCTAATTCAAATAACAAGATTAATATATTTTAATTTTTGTGTTTGATATGTGGATAGAAAAATTGCTGTTATTCTTTTTATTACTAATTTGCGGTATTATCTCATAAACTATAACGTAACGTTCATTCAAATAACAGCTTAAAATTTGTAAAATTTTAACGATAGCCTACATTATGTTAGTGTAAACGCGGGATGAAGGGTCACCGTAATAGTGACATCGAGAGACATTAGAATCACTGATTTAAATATTTCTAATGTTTTACAATACACAAACAGTTAACGTTATGCAGCAGTATTCTGCTTGATTCTAAATAATACGCCTTAATTAATGTAAAATAATATCTATAGATATAGTGATAGAAAATTATGGAAGGACAAAAAAGTCAAGAAAATAAATTTTTAAGTTTTTTAAAACTTCAGTTTGGCCCTACCCCTAAGGGTCGCCCAGCTCTTAAGCTGCCCCTGAATGGAAGGAACGTAAAGGGAGAATATCTCTCAGCAGAATTCCATTAGCCAAAGTTCTGATGTAAGAGCGGACGACCCTTGTATGAATCTTCCGCTGTAAGAATTCTGATCGGCAACAGAAGTTGAGCAACCAAAATCTGACTTGGAGAAGCACACAGTGAGTAGTGCTCTTCATTTCTTACATAATGCCCCTGACGATTCAGTGCTTCTTTACGTGTCAAGCCTCTCTTATTGCAAAAACAAATCAGTATGTTTTATTAAACCAGGATGTAAAGATAAAACAAAGCAAAATTATAATTGTTGGAATTGTTAATAAAATTATTGTTTTTAACCAGCGAAAATTAAAGAATTTTTTTTTATTCATATCGAAATTCAGAATCGGTATCTCTGCATATAAATTCTTTCCATAGTATTTATAATTTTTGAAATACTTTAGGTAAGTGGAATTTTTTAATATTATGTTTTCCACTGTTAAAACATGGGCACATACACGAGGAGGGGGACGCAAGCGTTACACACTATGCGTGAGAGACTGCGAAGATAGGGGACATTGGCGCTCTCACCTTAGCATATCCGCGTGTATATACATATAGGCCTATACGTGAGGAATATCCACACACATAGGGACATTATAGGCATTATTGGTGGCAATATAAGGCACCGGCTTGCACTAGTGATGGGTCGTTCGCGAACGACCTAGCCAAAAAGAACTACTCAGTCAAGTGAAATACTGACTACAGTCGGTTGCGCCGCAGGACAGTAGTTCGTTCGTACACGTTAGCAACGCTCCTATCGGCTACTTATAAAACTAACAACCGTAGTTCGTTCTTAGTTCGGTATGCTGTTCTCTTTCAGTGAGTCGTTCGCTTTCAGTAGGTCGTTCGCGAATGGGTAACGAGTGTTAGAACTGAGTGCTTTTGTCCGCTGCCGGTTTATTGTTTAATTCGTTTAGTGTTCTTGGCTCCAGTTTTTTTTTGAGTTTTTATAGTAAATACAGTGGCACCTCGATACCATGAATTCCTTGATAACACGAATTTTTTTCAATCCCCTTGAATGTCCCATAACACTCATTGTTAAAAATACCTCTATAACCCAAAATTCCTTAATTAAAAACCTTGATAAGCCGAATTTTTGTTCATTCGAGATAAAAATACAGCTTTGATCTGTAAATTACCCTTTATAACACGAATTTTTACTCAACAGAACGTCTATAGCACGAATTTGACCTCTATAGGACGAATTACCCACGGCAGCGAGCTCAGTAAGCCGAATGTTATGAAGCACGAACTTGATAACAGGAACTTTTGTTATCTTAATACACGAACCTCGCTTTGACGAATTCCTCGAAAACACGAATTTTTAATAATCCCCTTGACATTCGTGTTATTGAGGTTCCACTGTGTTACAAAATCCTTATTTTTATGTTTTTTGTTATTTTGTTATACTGTACTATTAAATAATTTATATAATTTTTTAAGACAAGGATTTGTAAAAGTAAACCTTTATCAGTCCCGATGAATCGGTAGGAGGTGAGAGAATAGACTGAAAATTTCTGTATTGTCTGAATTTTGTTATTTCGACAAATTTTGGCATAAATATGATTAAAATAAAATAGCAGAGAATGTCGTTGGCCTATGATGGGACTGGGGGAAGTTGCTTTAAAAGTTATTAAATAATTGAAAATAATAAATAATTCTTGGATTTCGTTGTCCATGACGTGTCAGTTACTTAACTAAATACAACTATTTCATTAACGACTCGGAACACGAAGTTTTTTATGAGTAAAAACATAAAGTTTTACCTTACAACCTTAACCGGTTTTCACTTTTAAAAAACCTCTGAAGAAGCTTTTTAAAAGTGAAAACCGGTTCAGGTTGTAAGGTAAAACTTTGTTTTTACTCATAAAAAGCTTTGTGTTCCGAGTCGTTAATGAAATAGTTGTATTTAATAAATAATTATTATTTTTGTTATTTCAGATGTGTGTTATTTTTTACGACTCTTAAGTGAGAGACAGGTTTCGCGATTCTGGCCGAAAGCGACATAAATAAAATTATTGTCATAATTGTCTGTATTTTAATAATATTTTGTTACGTCTGTGTTGTTGAAACACCCAAAAAAGGTATTGGTTATCTTCAGCTAAGGTTCATGCGCTTTGATGTTATCTCAAGTGGATGAGGAAGCTGATCATCGCTGGCCTATAATCTAACATAGCAGAAAGAGGAAGCATTTTTTATAGTCATTTTTTATTCTTTTAATAGCAAAATTTTAGAGAAAAGGCGTCCGACAGATTTAACTAGTAACCTAATTCACTGGTGTGACCCTAGATATGATCAGTTCGTTGCAATGAACTACTTTGCACATCTCTAGCTTGTACTAACAGCTTAGCATACTCACAAGCTTCCACATGTGACGTAGTACACACACACAAGGGTGACGGGCGAACGCAATTGAGTGGAAACGTGCTCGCACGCACATGTTTGCGCGTTCAGGCAATGCAAGCGGGCCCCTTAGGCTGCACCTACATTGGACACAGAACCGACAATGTCCGATAAGGCACGGTTGACGGAGCGGGCTTTCAACAAAACAAACTGCTTTGTTTCTTAGAATGTGCCTACACTGGGCAGGTCGGTCCGTTCCGGCAACTCCCCATGACATCTGACTTCCCGCCGGGCCAGAACAACTTGGTTTGTTTCCAATCCGGCAGCCTGTTCCGTGTCTCGCTGAGTAAACTAAAAATGTCATTTGAAAATACAAGAAAATCTGCAATCGTCAACAGAGACTTTCTAATTGAACTTGTTCGTGATGAACCACGTCTCTGGGATCAACGCACAAAGGCTTACCATAACAGAGAATTGAAGCCTGTCCTGTGGGAAGACATTGGAAATAAATTACACATAACTGGTAAGTTTTGTTTGTTTCTTTATGTTTGTTTATTGAAAATATTTAAAATACGTTCTATATTTTTACATTAAATTTTAAAACATATTATTTTGAAAAAGGTAGGCCTATACCAAAAAAATAACCAGTGTAACATTGGAATACAGCATTTGTGATAGTTATATCTGATATTGTAAGATATTGTATATAAATTATTAAAATTGTATCTTCCAGTCTTCCTACTGATCTGTGACAAAAATTAAACAACAAATTACATATCTAAAAGTTTAAACTTTAAATATAAAAATTAAGGCACTTTTCTAAAAGTTAAGCGACAATTGTTTTGTAAAGATTTTGAGTTTTAGGTTGAAAATTTGTGAATCTATGTGATCATGTTGATTCTAGTATTTACACATATAGTATTTTCTAGAAACAATAGTAATATTATTAATTATATATTGTTAATATTATGTATTATGTTGATTAAGACTTTCATTAAACTATACCAAAACTACATTGCTGGATACATTACATTATCAAATTAATTTTTATTGACATTAATCAATAATTTCAACGCAAAAGATGCCTTTTTGTTCATAGAAAGATGAAAATAGGTCGGTTACGTCAATTCCAAAAATGAGTGATTTAAAAACAGAACAGAACTAGCGAATAACTATTAGAAAAGTGCCAGAGTTAGTACTTAAAATAATAGTTCTGTGACTTATTTTAAACATGAGTGTTCTGCCACGGCACTGCACCAGGTCCATTGAAGTAGGATTTGAAGGCATTTCGAATATTTTGAGCTTCTTTTGTAGATCTATTGAACTGTTTAGTAGGCACGAGAGATGCGGCTTGTTGTTGTTTATAAAATTCCAAAGCTTCTTGTAAGTTTGCAGGGTTGTAAGAGCCTTCCGTATCAATAATCAAGTTGTGTAGTAAACAAATACACTTGACAATTTTTTCTGCTTTCTCTAATTCTGTTTCTATCACCTTGCCCAGTAAGCGCCACGGTCATAATACCGAAAGCGCATTCTACTCATCTTCTAGCCCGAGAAAGGCGGTAGTTGTACACTCTTTCTTTGTGTGACAACCCCTTTCTGAAAAAAGGTTTCATGAGGTATGTTTTAAGAGGGTAGGCAACGTCACCAAGAATGACAAATGGCATCTCTGACGCGCTTCCTTCAAATGCAAAGGGTTTGGGTAACGTGTTTTGAAAGTTTCTAAAAATTTGTATACGCTAGAGGCAGAAAAAGTTCCGCCATCACTCTGTTTTCCATATCCACCGACATCTATAAAAATATAACGGCACTGAGAGTCTGCGACGCCTTGCAGCACTATGGAGAAAAACTGTTTATAGCAGTAATACATGGTCCCACTATCTTTAGGGCACTTGATCCTGACATGCTTTCCGTCAATACATCCAACAACATTAGGGAAATTCCATCTTTCTTTAAATCCTGATGCAATCTCTATGAATTGATCATGAGAGGGAACTGCCATGTGCCTTGATGAAAGACGTTTCCATATTGCATCAACAACCGAACCAATAATTTTACCTATAGTATAATCATTCATTCGAAAAACCTGGCTCAGGGCACGGAATGACATTCCAGTTGACAAAAACCTGTAACAATAGTTGTTTCCTCAAAATCCTGTATATTTAAATTACAAAATATTAAGACATAAAATACAAAATGTTTATTATAAGAATTGATATTAATAGAATATTATTATGTGTTTCAGGTAATCTGGCAAAGAAGACGTGGGAAAATCTGAGAGATTCATATAGAAAGAAATTGAAAGCACGGAGTGAAACAAAAAGTGGTCAAGCAGCAGACAATTATGACACGAAATGGCCATTTTTTGCATCCATGGACTTCTTGAGGGATATGCTAATTCCACGAGAAAGTTCGGGAAACTTACATTTTCCAGGGAATCCTATCAGCAGTCCTGCATATGAAGAAGATATGGACGACAAAGTTGTACCAGATGAGGACGAGTTTAACAATTCTCTGGAGTCTGGGTCAATCAACGTGCCCTCAGCAACGAACTCACGAGAGGAGCAACCAATTCAGTCTGATAAAGGCAGTAAAACACAAAACATAAGATTACGACCGCGAAAGAGGAAAAGTGCTGACCAAGCTCTTGATATTGAAAAACGGATATTGCAGCTTCTTGAAGAACGTTTCACAGAGAAGACGAGGAAGGATGATGATGATTATTTATTTTTAATGAGTTTGTTGCCGTCAATCAAGCAACTGGATCCGATCCAAAAAATGAGGCTGAGGATGTCGATGCTGGAGAGCGTCACTCGCGAGCTGGAAAAGAACAGCTTCACAGACGCAGTTAACAATTCAGCAGTAGATACACCTTCTGGTTCGTCCCATTTAATGTTAACTTCCGCGTCTCCGTCACCCCAGTATTCTGTGCGCTCGCCTGCTGATAAGTATGTATCTCAGAGTGATTTGTAGCAAAACCAAACAGTGGAGGTTCCAGTTCAGACACTCAGTTCTCACAGCATATTCAATCTTTAGTCATATTTATGTGTTATGTGTATGTGTGTTTATGTGTTATACTTAAAATTTTTTCAGGAGAACGGTTTACTTAAAAAGACACAATTTTTATACAGAAATGTAATATCATGTACCATTAATATAATATAAATATATGAGTGTAATAGGCCTACAGGTTATGAGCTTTATTTTACCTTGAGTATTCACTACACACACAACTTATTACCGTTTTTGGAACCACAATACTCACTCTTTTTTATGGTGGAAATTTAATAAAAAAGTATACTTTATTCTTATCCATTTTCACTTTTTAATCTTATCAAACTAGGTGTACAAACAATGTCTTGCTTTCCGGTTATTAAATCAAAACATAGTGTTCCAAAAAAACATACACAAGGAATCGTAGTTAGTACCTTTCTCACTGTAAACAAATAAACGTTTTCGTATATTTCACTCACTCTCTCAACTCTGTTTTGATTCCATTCACATAGAGTTATAAGGAAAGGGAGAATTTTTTTTTGTTAGTCCAATCTGGCTTGTTTTAGGGTTTAGTGATTATTTTCGATAAGGCTATTTTGCTCTCTCTCTCTCTCTCTCTCTCTCTCTCTCTCTCTCTCTCTCTCTCTCTCTCTCTCTCTTCCTCTTTAAAAACATGAATACAGTGTATGCATGTTCTTTGCACTTAAGATCGTTCAGATACTGGCCTACATTGTTACACTTTGTAACAGAAAAGGATATCTCATCGGTATGAGTTGACAGACCATTGGACCACAAGAGGCAGCTATATTTTAAGCACTATTTCTTAAAGAAAAAAGTATGTCTTATAGTCCGAAAAATAAGGTAGCCTACATCTTTTAACAAAATGAAAAAAAAAATCAGTGGGAATAAAACTTCAAAATTGTTTACATCAAAAGGAAAAAGTAAAGGAATTTTACGTTAATTTTTCATATTATTAAAATTTTAAGCTTGAATTTTAATTATCTGTTGTGTATTTAGTGCTATATGATAATAATAATATTGAGTTGTTATTGTCTCAAAATCCGGGGAGATGTAAAACACATGAAATTTAAATAAATGAATAACACAGGCGTAACTTGGGGGGAACACTAGCCCTGTTATATAAATGAACAAAGAGTTTTTTGTCCATAAATAAAAACAAATAAATAAATAAAGGAGACAGTTTATTATGCCACAGTAATTAATACTATAATAAATATATCTTGCAAGAGTAGTTTCCAATAAAGAATAGTTACACATTTACATTAATAATATTTTTCCTATAAACTTCAATACTAATTTTTAGTTGATTAGGAGAGAACACTGTCCTGTTTGTTTGTAATATCTGTCAGAATAGTAATAAAGTGATGAGTGCCTATTTCCCCAAAGTTAGGCCTAAGTTACGCCTAGGCCATGAATATCCTAAATATATTGTCCACTTTTATTTAGCATAAAATTATCAAACAAAAATCTTTTATCTTTCCAGAATATACAACTGAAAATGAGTACTTCTCTTAAAACCAGTATATGTCAGGATAATAAAACTAAAACCTGGCAATATTATAGTAATTTAAAAGTTTTAAAAAATATTACACTCAAGCTCATTCGTCTATGATCCGTTCTTTTAAGACTGAGATTAGTTTTAGTGACAAGTTGTTGACTTGAAATTTTCGTCACACAAAAGTGTACTGTACACGATTCATAATTAGCACGTAGACGATTACATTCAAGTATCAATAAAATGTTCTACCAAGTGCCGAGCGACCATTCGATCGCTGTAATTAAAATATAAGTTGAACTTACCTTAATGTAATTGTGAGCTTTTCTTCAGGACTTATACAATCTCTAAAATTAGAGTGGTTTGTAATGTAAGATCACACTTTATAGCTTCGAGAATGTAGTCAAAAGTTTCAGTCCGTATCCTGTGGTAATCTTTATATTTATCTGGATAATTTCTCATTGGCCAACTAGTTTTGAAAAATTCACTGTCACCTCTTTTTTTTGTTAAAATCATGAACCCACTTTCTTGTGTTACACTGCTACAAGAAGTAAATAGAGTCTAGTAGGAGAAAAAATTCCAAATCTTCCTCCGAGTCACTCATGACGTACGAAAGAGAACTTCGTTGAATCACTGACAAGTGGTGGCAGCAAACTGCCGGGAAACGTCCGCCATCAATGTAGGCATACTTGCCGGGAGAAATCTGGCCAGACAACTGTGCCTGATCGGATCGGAAGACTTCTGCATCCAGTGTAGGGCTAGCCTTACATTGCCCGCAGCTCCACATTCTTGGGCACGCACACACACACACACTCACACAATGTTTTGATTGCAGCAAACATAATAGTAAAATTTTCCACTTGAGTATTTTCACTTTGGACAAACACAGCCAGTAACGAATTTACAGCAGCGACATGAAAGACTAAACACTATTAAGGTGGTCAGCAATTTAGTATTACATGGTACATACTGTATACTATATACATTTTAATGAATCACAAATTTGTTTTTCTTTACTTAACTTACTGTAACATAGTACCATAACAATTAAACATATATGCCTATGCAGGCAACAATGTGGAAAAAGGATGAGGTCAAAAGCGATTAAATAGATTGAATAGACACAGATTTTAGAGTTTAGTAATCTTAGTTACAAGAGTTATGTTAGTAATTTCAAAGGGCATGTCATCTGACGAAATTGAATTTAAAGTAACATATTTACCCTTGCAAACTTGTTTTCATTACTTTTGCAGCTTCCAATTAAGGGTATACGTGAAAAAAGAAGATTGTTAAAAGTCTCAATAGCACTGCTATACTATCCTCAGTCTTCTTAGACGGGGACTGGGAATTTCATAGTAAAATACCACAATGCATACTCAGAGCTACAACCCATACAAGCTGGAGTGCCACAAGGTAGTGTTTATCTTCTGTACACATACCTACAACTCCTGAGACTATTATTGCAACTTTTCCCGATGACATGGCGGTACTGGCCTCTGATCAGGAAACCCCTATCACTTCTGAATGCCTGCAAAATATCCTGAATGACATTTCAAGTTGGCTGAAGAAATCATAGTGAAAGAAGATAAATCAACATAAATAATATATACTGCCCACAAGGGACTTGCTCGCCAATTATGTGTACTGACAATATAATCCCTGAGGACAATGGAATCAGCATTTGGGGATCCACTTGGACCTGAGGTTAAACTGGAAAAAAATGTATAGAGGACAAGAGAAAACAAATTGAGCATGTACTGGTTGATTGGTTGTAATGAAAAATCCTTGAACCTTAACAAAAAATTACTTGTGTACAAATCTGTTTTGCAACTGGTATGCACTTACGGGCTACAAATTTGGGGAAATCCTTCTGGTTCAAGCATAGAAATCGTTCAGAGATTTCAATCAAATGTTCTTTAACTGATCACAAATGCACTGTGTTAAATCAAGAATGAGAAAACCCAACATGACTTGGTTATACCTATGGACAAGCAAGAAAGGCAAGCATGTGCTGAGCGATATGGCAAGAGGACATGAACACACTGAACCCATTAGTAGAAGAATTCATGACACCATTCCAAGGGCAGAGATGGAAATGTCGAGAGAAGGACCTTCAGCATTTCTTAAGATTGGATAAAAGACAGGAGATGTATTGCTGGATATACTCCTGCTTAGTCAATATTATACGTATTGCTGAATTACATGTTTGTGATATGTTGCAATAAATTATACATAAAAAAAATGAAATAGTGATTAACCATAGTGAATTCTGGCACAGTGACTACACATATATATATTATTATGGTGTCACACTGTAGGGGAAAGCAACGAAAGAATTTCTTGGATCAAAGGGAATCCATATTGTAACACCAGTTCATCATAAATAACGTGTAGCTTACATGATGGTTGTCACTCACAATAGCTGAGTCATCAAGTACAATCTTGTTATTTTATGTCGGCCAGCAATCTTGGTGACAGTAGCACTACCATGTTTATTGTCAGTACAACTAGACATCCCACTGAATAATAAAATAACATTATCTAAATTTCGAAATGTATGATTATTTTTAATCAGATGGGTAGCTAAATTGGACGTGCAAATTTTTGTTACTTTGTTAAAACATACACCCAAAGGCCAAAAATTAACAGTCAGAAAAATTTAGAAATATATCAATAAAACAAATAATAAATTAATAGAAGTTCAAATCTAAATTAACACAGATTTAGATTGAGGGGTTAGTGGTGGAACTACCTAAGTCCAAGTTTTAATGATGTTTCAAAAATGACATTTTTCTGCATTCCTCTTTTTATTTTTATTTTTATTTTTAACATCTATGTAATCAATAAAAAAAACTCTATTAATAATACAAATTAACCTTGAAAATCAGTTTTACAATTGATATGCTAGCTACTATTAAATTATTGATTTTCAATTTATATAATTACTTCTTTATATATGTAACTTCTGAAGATTATCTGGACAGAAAAACTGTCACAACAGTGTAAATAAATAAAAATTATTTTCTCGCAAAAAAGAAAAATATTGTTTATTATATACATATATGAGAATTTACAATTTTTCATTCAGCTTATTTATTATTATATATTATGTAAAAGTTTTTTCTATTATGTAACATTTACTCTCTCTGTTACAGTTTGTGTGTATAATGTTCTGGTGTCTCTATGCCTACAACAGGATGCTGATTTATCCAGAGACTCTTGATATTCACATCCCAGAATTGCTGAATCATGCATTTCATACAGCACCGATACCAATTCTCTTCTTACATATGCTCACCACAGACCACAGTAATCCCCCAATTTTGTTTGCTTTCCTTGGTATCAGCATAACATTCTTAATTTATGTTATTCTGTAAGTAAATTATTGTAGAAATATAATTTGCATGTTATTAGATTTTGTTTCAGCCATGTACACTCCTAATATTTACCCATAGACAGATAGACAAATGCAAAACGATCAAGTTAAAACTGAGAACTCATTAGCTTGTTCAATGATGTATATATAATGTGTATAGATTTGTCTTGTATACCATACTGATGACCATCAATGTATAAAATATGGATCGCATTCTGCATTCACTGAAATCGGTCCAACCGCTGCTCAGTGCTCTCCTCACTATTGGTGGGGAGGGGGGAAGAATACTATGTGTGCTATATACTGTACCTGTACAAAGTCTGACTTTTTCTGCTTTGTTATAGCTGTTGTTGCTTTTGCAGAGCATATTTTGCGTTAAATGACATAGCTATGTCATATTTTAACATTAATTAATGACTTCAAAGTGAAAGGTTTTTAAAAGTTCTTTTCCAAAGTAAATACATTTGTTTCACTGTAAGATTTCAGTATTCTGACACATTATTTCATTTTATTGCTAAGTTCTGTTGCGTTCATAAATACTCATTTATTTATTTTTAAGATTAAAAATAATGGAAACAAAGAATAAAAAACGTGAGCCGTAAACTTTAAAATGTTTATTGTGTAAAAGAAGCTGGCACATACGCTCATCATGGTCGTTAAAGTGTTCAATTAGCAATGCTAATTTACATTAAAATTTTTATTTTATTTAATTAGCTACATATTAATTGCATAAAAATTGTTTACATTAAACATTACTAAATAATACAAATTTATTTAACTTTTGACACCAAACTCAGAGAAGGTAGCTGCAGCGGTTCTTTCCTTAGCAATAGCATAGCACAAGATTTTATAAATAATGTCCCTATTAATTTGATAAGTTTTGCTTCATGGCTGTCTTCAGAAAAATCATTGTTTGACATATGTTTGAAACTGTGCCCGCAAAGTTTTTACAAGCTGATATAGTCATTTTTTTGGTATTAAGTTCACTGTCAGATATAATCAACAAATTATACATAAATTTTACAATCTTTAAAACATATGATGACGCACTAATTAATTTTCAACTTGACACAAAATGAGTCAGTAATTTGAGTGTAAGCGCTCAAGTTATTTTCCTCAAGTTATTGTCGTTTGTTATCAGTAAATGAATACACTCTTCACACCTTATCTTCGAAATAATTTTTTTTACAATAAAGCCACACAGAAATACAGGATGTTATCCTTATAGTATGACCTAACGTTTTTAACCATATTCATAATTCTCTTAAAGTTTTCAATTTTTTCAATATCAGTTTCGTTAAAATCTTTCTCTACTTCTGAAAAACTCATTTTATTGTTGTATTGGAGTGTTAGTGGTCTCAAATATTTCTACTAGTAATTTTGTACAAACCACTATGTTGTCTTTGGTATTGACCACTAAAGACAATACCAAATACAACATAGTGGTTTGTACAAAATTACTAGAAGAAAAACTCATTATTGAAGTTTGCTTAATGAAATCAAAATCTAAACAATTACTTTTGTTAGATACGTGGACACTGTTCCTTAACATACATTTTCTCAAGGCCAACTGAAACTGTTTAACATTAGGATTCTTATTATGTCCTCCACTGGATCTAATACAAGAAAACAAGGGTTCCAAGTGGTCTTGAGAAAACTTGTAAGTCATAATGTACTTATACTGTAACTCGTCCAATAAACTGTTTTTAAATATTTTATAGAATGAATATTTGTGATAAACCCAAGAGCAAAGGTTTTTTTGGGGTGTTTTAATATCTTTTAATATCGGAATACCTTCAGTATATAATATATTTTTTGGGGTGTTTTAATATCGGAATACCTTCAGTATATAATATATTTAAATACTCTAGGTTTTTTTAAACATTTTTGTGTCATGGTCCTCATTAATTTTTTTAATGGGCCCTTTAGAGTATTTCTATAAGGATCCCTACTATTGAAGTAATCAAACAATGCATCTAATATTCTATTAAACTCAGTGGTATTTTGTACTCCAATAAATTCTACATGATTTTTATTCATTAAAAATTATTACATCAGCTACTCCTGCACTTAGTGTATGTGCTGCTATTTTCACATTCATTTTTTGATTTTCATAAAATATATGCTTATCTGACAACTTGTTAGTAAACTTTAAACCTTGTTTCTTTTGCAGATTGTTTAATCTTTTAATGTACTTAAAATCTATAATTCCTTGATTAGACACTATAGTACCCTTATCTCCTAAAGTATTGCGAGCTAACTTAACATGTAACAGATGTCTAATATGACACAAACTCTGTGCATAACATTTTTTGGTTTTACAAAATTACAATTCATAAGCACAAATTTTAAGAACTGTTCCAAATATACCTAGGAGTGTCACTGACACAAATGGACGGAGCATTTGATATTCGTAATAATTTATTTATCAATATTTTTACAATCAACAAAATATCAGTGGCGTGCGGTCAAGGGAAGCAAGTGAAGCACTGCTTCAGTAGTGATTGGGGTGACACACTAATTGTAATTAAGGGCACATTAAAGTGTGTTATTAGTTAATTGAATATAATTTTAAGTAACTAAAATAAAAATTTACTGGAATCCTCTAACGTGACTATTTAAAAAATATTCTAAGTAGACTGACTTCACATGCAAGGTAGGTGAAGCAGGTTCGTCGCAGCTTGAGGTAGCCTCGTGTAGATGCCCTCGCACATAGAGCAAGATAGAAAACCACCACTGCAGTGGTTGCCAACTGCAGCTAGCTTGGGTTGAGTTGGACTGCATGTTATTGAGTTTGGTGGTATCGCTGTGCGTTACATTTTATTCAGTACCACATTTAAATCATATTCGTTTTCTGTTTTTAACATTTGAAGTTATGAATTTTTTAGTGGATGGTTAGTGAGGATCGGTCAAAAATAACACAAATTTTAACTACTTTGCATCGACGTTTTGACAATGTTTATTGTCATCTTCAGGACCTATGTATGAAATACAAAAGAACGGAACAAGTAAATATTTCGGTGAACGTGTTCATGTATGTGAGTGTGTGCGTGCATATGTATGTATCATTGTATATGTGAAGACTTATGATAGTTTGTTTACATCTTCCAATTATCTTTAAGAAAACGAGCAAATTATAGTATGGCAGAACTTTTTTTATACAGTATTACAATTTAAATTACTAAATGTAATGATATTTTGATTAATTAAACAAACAGTAATCAACAATTAGATATTAGATTGGTACATAAATTGTTTCATATAGAATATTGAAACTTTCACTTGTGAAACTTACTTGTTTTTTCTTCCCGTACGCGTTTCGGCGTGATGTGCGCCTTCATCAGCAGTTTGAGACAGACTGCCAGAAACTCGTAACGGTTTTTATTTGGAAGGTTTAGTGGGGGTGGTGTATGGAGGAAGGGGATTGGCCCGGGGATCCAAATTATTGTTAGTTTTATGTATAATTGTGTCAAAAAGTGTGTGTGATTTATAGTGTAATTGGTCATTAAGTATGTGGTTTGGTTAAGTATGCATTCAGGAAACCTAATGACTATTAATTATTAATTAATTATTAACCTAATAATAATAATAATAATTATTATTATTATATTAGACTGACTTAATATAAGTCAAACATCGACATCAAAATCTAGAACTTTTAAAAGAGAATTTAAAGAAGTGCTATACGAAAAAATTCCTTGGCTTTGTGGTTGTGAACAAACAAACAAAATATTTTGTTTTCTTTGTTTGTTATTTTCCCGTGAAAAGGGCGATCCTGCTTGGGTGAAAAACGGTGTTTGTGACTTAGCTCATTTGAATCAAAAAATTAAAAAACACGAAAGTTCTCATGGACACATAAGTGCTACATTGGATTTTAATTTGCTGGGAAAGGTTGACGTTCGTCAGCAGATTGACAGTGCTTATCGACAAAATATTAAAAAACACAATGAACAAGTGACTAAAAATAGGTATGTCCTTTCTAAGCTTATAGACTGTATTAAATTTTGTGGTGCATTTGAGTTGGCCCTTCGAGGTCATCGTGAGGATGACGATTCCTTAAATCCTGGCATATTTAAAGGGCTTGTAAACTTTTCTGCAGAACTTGACTCATCTTTGAAAGAACACTTGAGTACCGCTACTGTCTTTAAAGGTACCTCGAAAGAAATTCAAAATGAGTTGTTAGATTGTATGCTTTTTGTATGTCAAGAAAACATAATAGAAGAAATAAAAACTGCACAGTATGTTTCTTTGATTGCGGACGAAACATCAGACATCTCGTCTGTATTTCAGTTAGTTATAGTTTTCCCCTATGTTTTAGCTAATGGCCAACCAGTTGAAAGATTTTGGAAATTTGATAACCCTGAAGGGCACGACGCAGAATCTATAGCCATTTTTGTACCAGTTTAGATTATGTTGTGCAAAATCCAGAAAAACTCATATCTCAAAGCTATGACGGTGCGAATGTAATGAGTGGGCACCATGCTGGCGTGCAGACCATAGTGCAACAAACCTATAAACATGCTTTTTTCGTTCACTGTTACGCTCATCAGTTGAACTTGATTGTAGCTCAAGTAACAAGCCAAAACCAAGATGTCAGAATTTTTTTTTCGGACTTAAGTGATATAACAAATTTTTTTTCGAATTCCCCTCAGAGAGTGGCTGTTTTGGACAAGATAGTTGGCAAACGAATACCTTGGGCATCAGCTACTAGGTGGAATTTTAAGAGCAGAACTGTTAATACTGTTTTTGAGTGCAGAGAGGAATTAATTGAATGTATGGAGGAAATCCAATCAACCTCTAAGCAACCAACCACCATAATTAAAGCTGGTGCTCTAGCTCGTCTCCTTAGAGATAATAAGTTTATATTTTGGCTTTCTACTTTTCACAGATTAATGCCACATGTGGATATTTTGTATAACCAATTACAGCTAACTTAAACTGATGCTGTGAGAACTAAAGCCAATGTTGACCACTTCGTCAACGCCATTGATAAGGAAAGAGCTAACATGGACAAAGTGACAGAGCTGGTTAATCAGTACCCAGAAAATGCACCTAAATGATCGAGGCGTAAAGAAGACTTTTACTTAAGTAGAACAGTGGCTGCCAAGGAAACCTGTGACATTATTACAACGCAAATAAAAACAAGATTTTCATTCACAACATCTTGCTCAGCTGTATCTCTTTCTGAATCACAAAAGTTTGAAGAGTTTGAACAGAAATTCCCCGAGAAATTGCTTGAAGATACAGTAAATGTGTATTATTTCTTGAAAAAAATCGCCTCTAGACATAGCTTGAAATCATTTACAAAAGAACTGATTTCAGAAACATGCGTGGTGCTGTTAGTCTTTTACAGTTTTTTATTGAAAACAACTTATTGTCATCATTTTCTGAAAGTTATAACCTGTTATTAATTATTGCAACAATACCAATGACGACTGCTGAAGCTGAAAGGTGTTTTTCAACCCTAAAACGGATAAAGACATTTTTGCGGTCTACGATGTGTCAAGAGAGGCTTACAGCTTTAGCCATGCTTGCAATCGAGAAGGAAATGATTTCTAACATCCATAATTTCAATGAAAGAGTTATTGATGTTTTTGTGTCAAGAAAAGATAGAAGGATGGACTTTGTTTACAAAAACTGTACTTAAAGAAAGTATTTGTGTAAGCTACCATCCAAGAAAATATGTATAAGTAAATACTAGACCTTACCATCATATGTAGCAGCTTTGATTATTTTCCTTTTTCTGTGTGTTTAATAATTTAATCTAATAATTGAGAGCATGAGGCCTTATGACTAACTATCTAAATATTTAACACTTAAGACAAGCTTTCTGTTTTGCGTTTATTTTACTACTTTAAAATTAAATGAAAATAATTGTTTTAGTAAAAAAGAACAATTAGCACATTATAACAAGTATGATCAATAAAGTAATCCTACATTATTAAGTTGTGAAATAGTTAAAGTACAGTAATATCTATAATAACATTTCGTTCAAAATTAATACATTACATCAAGGTATAGCAGTGCCTAAATTATATGAATATTGCAAGCAACACACAAGTGTTTGACACAGTGTATCTCAAAAACTGCAAATTATTAATTGTGAACCCCCTGTAGATGTACTCACGAGCCGCCACTGGATACAAGTATACATATTGGCATGTGATCGTTATAATTTTCGCATTCAACTGCAGGGTCATAAATAATATCAGTTACTGTCCCAACTGAACCGTTGGCTAGTCCTTTTGTGACCCAAAGATTTCTTCTGAGGATAACTCGAGCACCTTTACATAAACATAATTGGGCAAATAATCCCTGAGCATCGTCAGACTTTGCTAGAGAGGCTTCTGGGCAATTATAGATTGCATTGATTAGAGCCACGGGTTGTTTATTGCTTTCTAGTTTTTCATAATTAAAGTGTTCGATTTCAGCATTTTTCAACTTTATACAGACACTATCTTTGAAATTTTCCCGATATTGTTTACATAAAATCTTTTAGATAAGAGCTGATAATCTTGTTCAGTGATTGTTCCATTTGCGACTCTATTTAAAGTCTCTTTGAAATTGTTTTGATCATCACCTTGCTGTCTCATAATGTCTGTTAAAAGAAACCTTTTTGAACTGTTTATATAAAAGATTCGATTGAATGGTCTGAACATTATTACCAATATTGTAAAGACTCCTGTCACAAACCGATGGAAGTTGGGACCAATCACCAACTAAATACATGCAAAGGCCACCAAAAGGAACAGCTGAAGAACGCTGCTTTGCTTGTTTGAGTCGCATATCCACTTTGAAAAACAAATTCAAACCCAACATACATCATTCATCAATAATAACGAACATCACATCTTTTAATTCTTCTTCAAAAGCAATTTTGGATTCACCTTCTAATTCTTTGAAAGTTCCTCTCCTTTTCTTTGAAGTATTTATTCTTAGAGCAGAATGAATAGTTTGTCCAGCAATATTGTTAGCTGCCAAACCAATAGGAGCCATTAAAAGAGTTGCATCGCAGCCAAAATATGAATTAATTCTCCTAACCATTTCATTAATTACACAGCTTTTACCAGTGCCAGCTTTTCCCTGAATAATTGCAAGTCTTTTATTGCAATCATCATAGTCATTTATCTGATATTCTAAGAATAATATCTTATTTTGTTGGTCGTTATTGAAAATAACATTGTATGATTCATGAGAATCATACTGATTCCAAAACGTTTCTCGATTCCTTTCGATGAAAGAGGTTTTATTCTTTACTAGCAAAATACCCGTGCTTCGCTACGGAGTTTCACGTTGTACGTAATTGTACAATTATTGCTCGCTTAATAGTATAGGATTAGATAGATTGTACAAATTCTCAACTCTTAGTTTGTTTATTTACATTCATAGCAACAGCTATTTATTATTTATTTCGAGAAAATCGTTAGAGCCGTTTCCGAGAAAAAAATGACATACATTTATTAATTAATTGAACTTCAAAATTTTCTCGACTATAAGAACCTGCAAACAACGAAGTTTTTTCAATTTAAAATAATGATTAAAAACTCAGGACTAAATGTATTCGGGGTTTCCAGTAAACTGAGATGTCAACCACTTACAGTGGATAAATTTCAGTATTTGGTTTTTTGCCCCTTAGGAGTGAAAGTTTGTAAAACCGTTTCTTAGTGAGCACCTATGATGAAGACCTATGATGAAGCTATGTTCAAAGTTTCATTGATATCCATTCAGTGGTTTCAGAGATATCGTGAAACCAGAAGGTTTCAGAGGTATCGTTCCGGGGAAGGCCCGTCGGACGACTCCCGCGCTATTTCCTACGCGGGAGACTTCCACCGATGCTATGGTAACCAGAATCTATTTTATTGGGTTGCCATAGTAACCAGATCTAATAGTTTTTAAGACCCAAAGGACCCCCCAGAGCATGGCCCCCACATTCGATTGCGGGCCCTGCAACCAGGATCAGGCTCGCCCCCCCCCCTTCGTGTATTCGGATGGTATGCTGTATTTCAAAAATTAATTTTTTTTATTGTATTTTAATACTACACAAATTTTATTTAAACTGGTCATTTATGGAAAGAATAATTAAGGCTACCATTTCAATCTAAAAACCAAACTTTATTGACAAAATAATAAGATTAACATTATGGGAAAGATAGGAGCTAAGCAATTAAAATTAACAGTTAAAACTAAAACATTACTAAGATAGGAGCCACTGATAGTTGAAATACTTTATTTCAATATAACTTTCCTAGCTTTCTTTTCACTAAATTCAGTTATAACATCTGAGAAGTCGACAGTTTTGGCTAACTCATTTTCAATTGCCAAAATTGCGAGATGGTTCAATCGGGTTTGTCCAGTTGTGCTTCTTTGCCAAGTTTTTAAAGAATTTGACAATCTACTGAAAGACCTCTCAGCCGTTGATACTGTCACTGGAATAATACAAAAAAGTTTAATAGCTGTACAAAAGTTCAAGAAAATGGGCTGGAGGTTTTTTTCATTTATAGACATAGACAGGGAGTGTGTTAGGCCCGCGCCGGCTGTTATATGTAAACAAAAGTAACTAGTACAAACACACTTAATTAAATTGTAACTAACATAGAATTTAGGAATAATATTATTTTACGAAACTTGCCTTTGTCATAATTATATATTCGAATTTATTTATCTTCGAAACCGTTAAATATTCTCTCTAAAAATAAATTTAAAAAAAAATAAAATAATTATGGCTGGGCCCGGGCCCCCCGGGGGTCCGGGCCCTGCACCCACAGTTGCGGCAGCCCCCCCCATGTGGGGGCCATGCCCCAGAGGATCGTATCGAAAAAAATCACCTGTCCTATGTTGGTTCTCCCATTGCATAAAATATTTGTGCCAAGTTTGGTTGAAATTGGTCCAGTGGTTTAGGAGGAGATGTGGAAGACCCCAAAGGACCCCATCGAAGAAAACACCTATCCTATGTTGGTTCTCCCATTGTGTAAAATATTTGTGCCAAAGTTGGTTCAAATCGGTCCAGTGATTTAGGAGGAGATGTGGAAGACCCCAAAGGACCCCATCGAAGAAAACACCTATCCTATGTTGGTTCTCCCGTTGCGTAAAATATTTGTGCCAAGGTTGGTTGAAATCGGTCCAGTGATTTAGGAGGAGATGTGGAAGACCCCAAAGGACCCCATCGAAGAAAACACCTATCCTATGTTGGTTCTCCCGTTGTGTAAAATATTTGTGCCAAGGTTGGTTGAAATCGGTCCAGTGATTTAGGAGGAGATGTGGAAGACCCCAAAGGACCCCATCGAAGAATACACCTATCCTATGTTGGTTCTCCCGTTGCGTAAAATATTTGTGCCAAGGTTGGTTGAAATCGGTCCAGTGATTTAGGAGGAGATGTAGAAGACCCCAGAGAACCCCCCAAAGGACCCCATCGTAAAAAGCACCTCTCCTATGTTGGTTCTCCCGTCGCGTAATATTTGTGCCAAGTTTGGTTGAAATCGGTCCAGTGGTTTAGGAGGAGATGTGGAACATACATACATAGATACATACATACAATGGGGGGGGGTTTGCCCCTTAGGAGTGAAAGTTTTTACAACCGTTTCTTAGTGAGCACCTATGATGAAGACCTATGATGAAGCTATGTTCAAAGTTTCATTGATATCCATTCAGTAGTTTTTGCTCTATGTTGATTCTATGTCAGTCAGTCAGGCAAACTTTCCCCCCCTTTTTCCCCCTTTAAAGGTTGAATTTCCAAAAATCCCTTCTTAGCGGATACCTACATCACATAAGGAACCTACATGCCAAATTTCAAGTTTCTAGGTGTTATAGTTTCGGAGATTTCGTGATGAATCAGTGAGTCAGTGGTATTTCTCTTTTATATATATAGACTAGCAAAATACCCGTGCTTCGCTACGGAGTTCCACGTTGTACGTAATTGTACAATTATTGCTCGCTTAATAGTATAGGATTAGATAGATTGTACAAATTCTCAACTCTTAGTTTGTTTATTTACATTCATAGCAACAGCTATTTATTATTTATTTCGAGAAAATCGTTAGAGCCGTTTCCGAGAAAAAAAGGACATACATTTATTAATTAATTGAACTTTGAAATTTTCTCGACTATAAGAACCTGCAAACAACGAAGTTTTTTTCAATTTAAAACAATGATTAAAAACTCAGGACTAAATGTATTCGGGGTTTCCAGTAAACTGAGATGTCAACCACTTCATTTACAAAGTATGCAATTCCCGCGATAAATTTCAGTATTTGGTTTTTTGCCCCTTAGGAGTGAAAGTTTTTAAAACCGTTTCTTAGTGAGCACCTAAGACCTATGATGAAGCTATGTTCAAAGTTTCATTGATATCCATTCAGTGGTTTCAGAGATATCGTGATCAGTGAGTCAGTCAGTGGTATTTGGGTTATATAGATATCTATATCTAGCCGATTTACCCAGCGTTCCTCGGGTTCATAATTTATTCATAGGCTCATAGGCACCTATTCTTGTTCTAACGTTATATTAGGCCTACTTGTATATTGTATAATCTTCCTTATATTGTTACGTTCGCATTCTCACTGGAGGAATACTCTGTAGCGCACCTGTTTAAGACCATGTCATAAACTGTATTCTTATATCTGGAGAAGACTTCTGTCCATGTCATAAACTGTATTCTTATATCTGGAGAAGAATTCTGTTGCGGGTGATGCTCCTGTTCGATTTCTAACTCTGGGAGAGGGCGAACAGCTAAATTAGTTTTCAATAAAATGTCTACAGTACTTGCACGCGCTGCATATTTAACTGTCATTTTATAATTCATTGTGTTAATGTTGAAATAAGGCATTTGTTAAATTAGTGTCTCCTAAACTTATTCTAACAATACAATACAATACCTCTATAGATTTCAGCTTATCAATTTTTAAATTCAAACTGAAGCAAGTGCATTTATATTGTCTGAACACTATGATCTGAATACATTCGCTATCAAAACTTTGTTTTTTATACTCGCTTATAACTTACTTCGATCTTAACTTATCCACTTTTAAATTCAAACTGAAACAACTCTGAATTCACACACTATTAAGAAGTTTCTTAAGATGCATACACCACCTTTGATAGCATAACCTATATCTTTATTTATAAAAACCGTCGACTCTGGCCCCGCCATCTTTCGCGGGATCCGACCTAAGACTCCCCGGGTTCCGTGGATGAACTCTGGGGAAGGCCCGTTGGACGACTCCCGCGCTAATTCCTACACGGGAGACTTCCACCAATGCCATGGTAACCAGAATCTATTCTATTGGGTTGCCATAGTAACCAGATCTAATAGTTTTTTAAGACCCAAAGGACCCCCCGAAGGATCGTATCGAAAAAACACCCATCCTATGTTGGTTCTCCCGTTGCGTAAAATATTTGTGCAAGTTTGGTTGAAATCGGTCCAGTGGTTTAGGAGGAGATGTGGAAGACCCCAAAGGACCCCATCGAAGAAAACACCTATCCTATGTTGGTTCTCCCGTTGCATAAAATATTTGTGCCAAGTTTGGTTGAAATCGGTCCAGTGGTTTAGGAGGAGATGTGGAAGACCCCAAAGAACCCCAAAGGACCCCATCGAAAAAACACCTATCCTATGTTGGTTCTCCCGTCGCGTAAAATATTTGTGCCAAGTTTGGTTGAAATAGGTCCAGTGGTTTAGGAGGAGATGTGGAAGACCCCAAAGAACCCCACAAAGGACCCCATCGAAAAAACACCTATCCTATGTTGGTTCTCCCGTCGCGTAAAATATTTGTACCAAGTTTGGTTGAAATCGGTCCAGTGGTTTAGGAGGAGATGTGGAAGACCCCAAAGAACCCCCCAAAGGACCCCATCGAAAAAACACCTACCTATGTTGGTTCTCCCGTCGCGTAAAATATTTGTGCCAAGTTTGGTTGAAATCGGTCCAGTGGTTTAGGAGGAGATGTGGAAGACCCCAAAGAACCCCCCAAAGGACCCCATCGAAAAAAAGACCAATCCTATGTTGGTTCTCCCATCGTGTAAAATATTTGTGCCAAGTTTGGTTGAAATCGGTCCAGTGGTTTAGGAGGAGATGTGGAACATACATAAAATGGTGGGGGGGTTTGCCCCTTAGGAGTGAAAGTTTTTAAAACCGTTTCTTAGTGAGCATCTATGACCCCATAAGAATATACCTTCAAATTTTGAGATCATTATCTTCAGTAGTTTTCGCTCTATGTTGATTCTCTGTCAGTCAGGACAAAGCCGCTTACAACACTGTGGGGTGTTATGCTATTACGCTACTGAATTAACGAATCTGTGATTAAGTAATTATTGAATATATTAATTTGCATAATGAGCTCGTGTAATCAATAAATAACACGTTAATTACTTTACGTTAGCATAACTATTGCATGGAGACTCTAGTTGTTGCATTAATAAATAAAATAAAATAAACTACCATAAATCACTCAAATGCCACTTTCTCGTTCTGAGGTAATTTGACAATGATGAACGCATATTGATAAAATAAACACTTATTTATTAACATTATATCATTCATTAAATTCAATATATAAAATATGGAAGATTCCCTGTAAATACATACATTCATAAACTCATGAAAAGAACATAAAAGAACACATGTTTATACATCAAATTACAAGGTAAATCCAATACGTTGTTTGCTGAAAAACATACACATACATATATAATGTAATCGATATATAGAAACACAAATATTCAAACAATAAATCCTATATATACACGCTTATATATATAGAGATATCTGGAAATTTGTAATAGGCTGCTTTCCAATTATGAAGTAAATCGATATCAGGATTACCTAGACCAACATGAGTTGGTAGTGCATTAGGTATTACTGCTGTTATAACCATCCAGTCTCTATCGTCAAAAATATCAAATTCGTTAATATTATCCTGATCAATTTCAGTTTCTTCTGTAATTAAAGACGTGTAATTGTTCGTGAAACTGTACAAAATTTTGTCGAGTATAAGCCATGCACCATGTTTCATCTGTACCTTTCAAGTCTTCTTCATTACGCCAATGTTTATGTAAAATCAACTTTTGTTTACAATATAATTCAGTATTAACTGCATTGTTATTGTTGTTTACTTTAGGGAAAACTTGTACAATTCTTTCTTTTCTGTTTGTGCTAATTGAATTATTTCTTCCCTTAGAAATTTTTTTAGCAAAATCGAATAATGTTATTTCTTCTATGTCTAGTGGTCTACTACTATAAAACTGAATGAATGAATTACTGTCATTTTCACTGTTGGTTCCATTAATTGCAACATAGTCTTCTATTGTTATGACAAGTATTCTAAAAGTTCTGGTACATTGATACAATGGAATTCCATAGAGTAAATGACATATTTCGCAAGCCCCGATGTCTCTTCCTCCGATCACTCTTATTATCAAACTTGTATATGCTCGACAAGATTCTTCATCCGGGGTTCTCGATTCAACGATTTCTTGAAACATTTCCGTCAAATTTTTCGAAGCAGGTTCTGACTTTGGAGCATATTTGGACATATTCAACCACCTGGTATAAAAGAAGGTAACTATACTAAAATCAGTATTTGTTCTCCATGTTTGTGCGATGACAGGATTATACTGATTCAGGAGTTCATCATTCCTTATTGGTGTACATATCCAAATACTTTTCTCATTTTTCTCTAGAAGAGATTGCTCTTGTAATTCTTTAGGATATTTGAACCTGCAAGTATATTCTTTGCCATTCCACTTAAGACAATATCCTTTGGTATTATACATCTGGTATGTATTTGGAATCGATTCAGTAGTTGTTCTGAAAGAGAATGATCGTTGTCTATAACAACATTAGTTGATCTAATCCTTGAAAGATGTATAGTTGCCGGAGGAGTGAATGGCAAAGGATTGAATGCATTAACCAAATGGTCATAATACATCTTGGCACTCAAAATGTCTTCCTCAGATGCATTATCAAAAGTGCTTGGATCAGGAGCACCAGAGATCCAAAGAAGACCGTGTACATGACATGAACCACACCACAATGCTGGAATTCGAAATGAAACCAATAATCTGAAACTGAGAATATCTTACAGACGACATTTTTTATGAATAAAGTTACACAAAACGAAAAATAATCTTCAACAAATACAACTATTTCATTAACGACTCGGAACACAAAGTTTTTTATGAGTAAAAACATAAAGTTACTCATAAACCTCATAAAGGTTATAACGAAAAGAAATAGTGTAGTGTGTTGTAACTGTGTTGTAAAATGTCGAGCGTTACCTCCGCGCACTTTTGTTACTTACTGTTGACTGGATCCTCTGCGGTGATGTAGTCCTGTAACACAACTTAATACTATGTTTTTTGTGGGCGCCACTTGGAATCGTTTGTTCCAAGAAATAAATGTGATCATTGAAGTAATTAAAATTTTTAAATCTTACTTCTATGAAAAAGTATAAACAAGTCAGTTTAGCTTGGAAAAATCAGGTAAGTTTAATGATTCTTCAAAAACAAACAAATCGTCTGAAGGACTAATATTCATAAAAGATTATACAATTGCAGAGTTAATAAAAAATTCACAAGTTATTATTATTATTATTATTGACAATTTTATATATATCCAATCAAGTATCGGCTAGTGTTTTTATTTTTTTACTCAGTTGAAAAGCATGAGTTTAATACGTGAAAAAAAATCTTTACTCTCAGGACGTGACTCCTTTGAACTACCAAGACATATCAATAAGATGCCTTACAAGAAAAACTAAGTGATTTGAAGGTGTGTGGCATGTGTAGTATAACTGTGTGATAAATGTAACCAGGTAAAAAAATTGACTTTAATTTCGGTAACTCACGTTCCAATGGTTAATTAATCTCGCACTGGACACTCCTCTCGGGTAGTTTTTCAATCTCGCCTCTTCACGTGTGCACTGAATCTATTTTAAGTCAAAATTGCGATCATTTACTATTTCCGCACTTTTTGTAAAAACGTTTGGCAGTAGATTATCGTTCAAACGCCGCCACTACGAAACATCTGTTTCGCGTTGATTCAGAAATTGGCCGCCGTAGCGCTGATTCCCATGCAGTGTCGAGAAAGGCTTTGTGTATTGTTTGTTTACGTTAAGGGGATTATTGTCAAGTTAGTCAGTCTATGCGAACACAGCAGAATTCGTTCTCTATTTAAAGTTTTGGTCCCTCCTGGGCCGTTGACGTTCTGGCTGCGTGATTTCTATTAAAATTTGCCGTGTCGCTGCTCTATTTCAGCAACACTTTAGCGTAGATTCTTGTAGAGGTTATGTCAGTCTGTTTGTCTATGTACGGGAAAAGCCTTTCTTCGGGTCTTGTGTCAATTTCTCGCCTCTCGGTTTCGCCTTAGCTGCGTTGATCAGTGTAGTGGGTGATGCATCAGTTCTGGAGTTCAAGTTTCAAGTGTTTTTGGGTCGAATTTGGTCTCTCTTTTATACTAATTCAGGCTGACTGTTTTCATCGACTTCCGGTATATTTGTGTAAAAATTCTTTCTAGATTGTTCGAGAATAAACGAAATGGAATGTCATGGAACAATTTTCACTTCCGTAGAAGCTTTTAGAACGAATTTCTTATTCTTCATACTAAGGATATTTCAAAAATTACTCTGGTATTTATCAAACAGTTTTACATTAGTACTCACAATTTGTATGCCATTATTACATTTAGATTCTCTGTTTTCAACTGAATCTAGCGATACTAATTATGATTTTGGTTTTTAATTAAATTAAGTCTAATAAGTAACACAATATACAACTCCCACCTTGGGTTGTTGTCATGAAAATTCAATTTTTATAACAAAAAATTGTTGTGAAAGCATTATGTCTCTTCCACAATCTGAACATCCAACATTACTACCTTCCTATAACAAAACAAACAAATTTTAACATAGGTAATACATATATAATTACAATTTTATATGGCCTCTGTCATGGTCTAGATTTTTTGTTAATGTTATAACACAATAATTAGTCTCTTTCTTTAATATATGTAGTATTTCACTAGTGTACACTCAGAGTTTATTATATTGTTTATCTTTTGTGATACCTGGTTACTCTTTACATATATTATTATCATTACAGGATGACATAGCATCATTGATTGGTCTTGAGATGTCCTTTTTTCATAGTGTGACAAATCTCACTCTTATAAGTTAAGTTCTTTTATAATTGACTTTATTTTCAACTGAGTTTGTTCGTCTTTAAGGTATACAGAAGTATTGTACCATTCTATTTTATTTTTGTTAGCATTTTGTAAATATTTAGCCAGATATGATTATTTTTGTACTGGTTGATTGGCTCCAGCCATATATGGTATAGGTAAATATGTTGCTAACTCGATTATTACAATGTTAAAGTTAGTCAGATACATTAGTATAGTCGCTTTATATCATATTTCAACTTTCTAATGCAATTTGGTTGCATTTTGGCAACATTAAATCCATAAATTATACAATATTATATGCCTACCACATGTTTTTAGTTAGTACTGTTTTTGTCTATTTTGACTGCTTTTTATTCATTTGACAGCTTTCTTTATTTAAGATAAATTGTTCACTTTTGTCTGCTTGACAATTACACATAGTTTCTATTTCAATCTGATAATAATTAATTTTTCATGAAATCTGGGTGTATGGTCTCAAATCCAACACATTAATATTTTTTGACATAACAAATATATAATTTTTATTCTAACTTAAACTCTTTCTAATAATGTATTTAAGTCATTTAATACATTTATTTTATTTACATTACATAATATAATAATGGATCATGCCCATTCATTCACAAAAAATAGTTCTTAATACTCTATTCAGAGTTATAAAACTTAATAATTAATGACTTTATTTTGGTTGATTCTGACATTATTTCTCTCTCTTATAGTGTCTTATGGTTTTTTCACTGTTATTCACATGAATAATATATATGGGGTTTGTGTCTTAGTCAAAGTCTGGTCGTTTTTTCATGTTAGTAGAAATAATTATTAGACAAAATTACACAATTTTTTAGGACTACTTGGGTTCGATACTGTTCACCTCACTTTGCTCTTATGATAACTTACTATGTAAATGGTTTCCTTTATGGAACGTTCTGTGACGTTACAAGGTACCTTACAACCTGAACCGGTTTTCACTTTTAAAAAGTTTCTTCAGAGGTTCAAGAATCTTCAACGAAATCCAAGAATCTTCAACAATTGAGGGATTCTCATTTATAAGTTTTTGCCTTTGCTGAGTGATTCTAGATCCATCTAAAGAGTCCTCTTGCACGAAATTACAACCCATGAGTCATGCCAGATCAGGCCACCAAAGATCAGCTGCACTCAAAGTAAAAAACCCGCAGGAAGATTATCACACTGCTCAATCATTGATTCAAGTTCACCTCTTCATTGAAACCAATAAGATTTCGATCCTCTTATTTTTCCACACCAATAATATAAACTTATTATTATTTGAGGATTACTCGACAGCGTATTTCTCAGTTGCTGTATTGTTCCATTGAAATGAGATTTTCTAGCAAATATTGTCCCTCATTGAATAGCTTGATGATGCTGAACAGTGTTCAATGCAAAAAATCTGAACCTAGGACTTGTGCAAAACGTCGGTCTTTATATTGAACCAAAAATTTAAAATATTCAATTGCTGTAAGTTTCATACTACTTGCTCGAGTATTATCATTTAGTTCAGCAGATCCGTAAGGCAGTAAAGTGGGAAATGCCATGCTTACATATCCTTCGCACGAGAATTCATTTATGATTTCAGTACCTTGTGGCCATGGAATTACATTATTCACTGCAGATTGGAGTCGATCAACTTCTGTGATTCTAATGTTCTCCGGGATCATACTTTCATAAATTTCTTCAGAAAAGTACTCTTCATCTGTATTCACCTCAGGTAAATCAACAGTGGGTATCATCCCATAAATACTATCATTTAATGGAAGTTGACATATTTGTTCCATACCAATGATGATATCACTATAGAATGGATTATTCATTTTCAAAAAATTTAGTGCTTCTAAAATTGTGTCACATCTCACATGAAAATCCCAATGTCCATTAACACTTTCCTTTCTTACAACTATAGTGCTCAGTGAAGGGGGCAAGGAACTAACAATCTCCATTATATTTTGACCAATATTTATAATATTTCCCTTATAAGCATATTGACTGGGAAAGCCTCTCGATATCACCCTATACACACACATCACTGGTTGTACTGTTGCTATCAAGAGTTGTTCTACATAAGTGAGATTCATCAGTTCTATAGGTACATCTTTAGGATTCATACGATTAACTGCAGTAAACTTATTTGGGTTTCGCTTACACTGCGGACACATATCAAAAAATGTTTGCTGCATCAACACTCGAGAACAATTTACACATTCATAGAATTGTAGAGATCGTAAATTATCTTCAAATTCATTTTGAAGATTCCTATATCCTGTGTTGTTTTGTTCATATAACACATGATTCATGTTATGTTCTGCAGGGCCTACAACAGTTGCTGCAGCAACATTTTGTTGTTCTCTCATCCGTGTTTGATTTGTAGTTAAACGACCAATATTTTGACCTCTTCTCCATCGAGGCATACTATAAATAATACGTATATATAAATTGATGAATAAGAATGTATAGAATATGCGTATAACAGGAAAAAAGTACTTAAAAAAAAGTACAAAATTGAATAAAACGTATTTAAGAATAATAATTTTATTAGAATTTGGAAAATTGAATAAAGAAGTATAAGAATAATTTTTCAGTGAAGGGTTAGTGTGGATTGGTAAAAAAAAACACAAATTGTAACTTATTTGTGTTGACATTTCGACTATGTTTATTGTCATCATCAGGACCTGTGTATGAATTCAAAAGAAATGTCAAACACAACAGAACAATACATTTTAGGTTAGTTGTCTCCAAGTCGCTTATATTAATATAATAGATATTTACCAGATATCCGTCATGCGACTTCGTTTTTCTTGTCTTATGACGCGTTTCGGCAACGAATTGCCATCTTCAGAAAACTTAATCACTCATTAGAGATCGTTAAAAAATTTAAAATACCAAAATCATTACAGTAAAAGTGCACTTTTACGACAGTGGAAATTCACATACGCGAACATGAAATTTTATGTTTCTCGCGTGGACATTATCGATCGACTGATTCACTGTTTATATAGCCACTGATAAAACTGTTTTGTTTATTATAGCCTGTGTGTACTGTAACTTTCTATTTACCGGCGCCCGTGTGCAAGTATTGCCGTGTCGTACAATATGTTATGTGAAAATGTAAGTTTATCGTTCAAGACATAATCACTGTTGATTTTGACGGCTTTATATATTTCATATTCCTCAAGTGCGTCCATGTATTTTCCTTTCCTGCAGCAATGCAAGGGCTGGAAATTTGTCTCAAAATCACTGTAGTTATGATTACATAGCATCAGGTGTCTGGCAAAATTAGATGTTGTTTTATGCAATTCCCTTCTGGGAAGATGTTTGTTATATCTTTCTTCAAACGGTCTGCCTGTTTGGCCTATGTAGAACATATCGCATGAGCTGCAATTCATCTTGTATACGCCGGTTCTTTTTCTTTCTGGTATACTGTTCTTCCGGCTAAGAAGTCTCTGAATGCTGTTATTTGTACGGAAAGTTACAATTACATGGTGTTTCTTGAGTTCGTTAACTAAAATATTTGGTAAAATATTTGTGTAATCTGCAGATATGTATTTATTAACTGGAAGTGTGTTATCATTGTTCGACTTTTTTAATTTCTTCTCTTTGTGTTTACTTATTAATTTATCCACTAATGAACTTTTATATCCATTAGCCGCTGCTATGTACTTGATGGTGTTAACCTCTTCATTGTAGTTTTTTTCACTTAATGGTATAGTTAGCAATCTGTGCACAAAACTATTGTAAGCTGCCGTTTTATGCGAGGTGGGATGATATGAATCGGCATGAATTGTGATGTCCGTTGTTGTGGCCTTTCTATAGATTTTAAATTGAAGTTTTCCTTCGTTTTTTAAAATGGTTAAATCTAAGAAATTTAATTGATTTTCTTCTTCTATTTCAGACGTGAATTTAATCTTATGGTGTATGCTGTTTATGTGACTATTTAAGTTTTGTATTTGTCTTTTTGTTCCATTAAATATCATAAACGTATCATCGACGTATCTACAGTAAAAAATGATTTTATTCTTGTATAATTTATTAGATATTTTGTTTATATTCTAGTAATAATTTAAATATATATCAGCTAATAGTCCTGACAGTGGCGAACCCATAGCCAGACCGTCATCTTGTGTAAAAAAACCCGTTGTCAAATGTGAAGTAATTTTGTTCTAAGACGACTGTAAGGAGTTTTATAAGTTCGTTGATTTTTTGCATGCTAAGTTGAGCTACTTCCTTTAAATTGTTATTTACAATTTCTATAGTTTCCCTCACGGAGATATTAGTGTACAAGTTAGTTACGTCTAACGATACCAATTTATATTGTGGTAGTATTTCTATCTTTTTAAGTTTTTCAACAAACTCATAACTGTTCTTTATACTATAATTATTTGCTATCCTGATATTATTTTTAATTAAAGTCTCTAACAATTTAGCAGCTCTGTATCCGGGAGCTGTGGTGTAGTTTAATACTGGTCTGATTGGTGTAATTTCCTTGTGGATTTTGGGTAGTCCTGTGAATTTTGGTGCCGTGGCATTAATTGGTTTTAAATATCTGCGTGTTTTCTCATCTAACAATAAATTACATTGATTAATGGTGTTATTCAAAGTTTTTACATAAGCCTTTGTGGGATCCTGGTCTATTTTCTTAATATTATTATTATTTATGAAATCAAATACCTTTTGAGTATATTCTCTTTTCTGTATGACCACCAGTGTGTCACCCTTATCTGCCTTACTTATAATTGCATCATTTTTCTCAAGTTTACTTTTTATGGTTTTAAGATTCATGATATCCTGCTTATATTTACTTTTTAAAAAATTGTTTTGACTTTTACATTTATTACTATTATTACGTTATTGAGTTTGTTGTTGATAAAAACCCTTGCTTCATTCTGTGCAACAGAACCATTTAATCTTTTAATTGCAGCTTCAGCGTTAACGACCTCATGGACAATTTCGTTTGTTGTATTAAATCTTGGTACATTATATTTCAGACCTTTATTAAGCGTGTTTATTTCTTGGGTAGTGAAATCTATGTTGGTTGTATACGTTACACGTTCATAGAACACATGTTTACATTCTATTGGTCTATTTTCTTTTTTATGCTGAATACGATATAAATTTTGTATTTTCTTATTATGGGTTAATACTTTATGATAAAAATAATTGGATATTAAAGCGTTAATTTTGGTCATGATAATATCTATAACTGCAGGGTGAATTTCCTTTAACATTTCTAAATGCGATTTATAAATATCCATATTTAACCTCTTTTTCTTTTTGTATAATTGTCTAATTTCTTGTGTAAACCACGTTTTTTCTGCTATTTGTTTCGTCTTGAGTGCCGCCGGTGTTCTTGAATTAATATTTATGCGTGCATATTTTGGTATGATATTCATTTTTATACACATTTTATTAAATTTAATGTTTTGTGCAACTTTTAGCATTTTGATTTTAACATTTTTTATATTTATAGACAACACTTGCCTGACGGGCTCCAATATAATACATTTTAGGTTAGTTGTCTCCAAGTCGCTTATATTAATATAATAGATATTTACCAGATATCCGTCGTGCGACTTCGTTTTTCTTGTCTTATGACGTGTTTCGGCAACGAATTGCCATCTTCAGAAAACTTAATCACTCATTAGAGATCGTTAAAAAATTTAAAATACCAAAATCATTACAGTAAAAGTGCACTTTTACGACAGTGGAAATTCACATACGCGAACATGAAATTTTATGTTTCTCGCGTGGACATTATCGATCGACTGATTCACTGTTTATATAGCCACTGATAAAACTGTTTTGTTTATTATAGCCCGTGTGTACTGTAACTTTCTATTTACCGGCGCCCGTGTGCAAGTATTGCCGTGTCGTACAATATGTTATGTGAAAATGTAAGTTTGTCGTTCAAGACATAATCACTGTTGATTTTGACGGCTTTATATATTTCATATTCCTCAAGTGCGTCCATGTATTTTCCTTTCCTGCAGCAATGCAAGGGCTGGAAATTTGTCTCAAAATCACTGTAGTTATGATTACATAGCATCAGGTGTCTGGCAAAATTAGATGTTGTTTTATCCAATTCCCTTCTGGGAAGATGTTCGTTATATCTTTCTTCAAACGGTCTGCCTGTTTGGCCTATGTAGAACATATCGCATGAGCTGCAATTCATCTTGTATACGCCGGTTCTTTTTCTTTCTGGTATACTGTTCTTCCGGCTAAGAAGTCTCTGAATGCTGTTATTTGTACGGAAAGTTACAATTACATGGTGTTTCTTGAGTTCGTTAACTAAAATATTTGGTAAAATATTTGTGTAATCTGCAGATATGTATTTATTAACTGGAAGTGTGTTATCATTGTTCGACTTTTTTAATTTCTTCTCTTTGTGTTTACTTATTAATTTATCCACTAATGAACTTTTATATCCGTTAGCCGCTGCTATGTACTTGATGGTGTTAACCTCTTCATTGTAGTCTTTTTCACTTAACGGTATAGTTAGCAATCTGTGCACAAAACTATTGTAAGCTGCCATTTTATGCGAGGTGGGATGATATGAATCGGCATGAATTGTGATGTCCGTTGTTGTGGCCTTTCTATAGATTTTAAATTGAAGTTTTCCTTCGTTTTTTAAAATGGTTAAATCTAAGAAATTTAATTGATTTTCTTCTTCTATTTCAGACGTGAATTTAATCTTATGGTGTATGCTGTTTATGTGACTATTTAAGTTTTGTATTTGTCTTTTTGTTCCATTAAATATCATAAACGTATCATCGACGTATCTACAGTAAAAAATGATTTTATTCTTGTATAATTTATTAAATATTATGTTTATATTCTCGTAATAATTTAAATATATATCAACTAATAGTCCTGACAGTGGCGAACCCATAGCCAGACCGTCATCTTGTGTAAAAAAACCCGTTGTCAAATGTGAAGTAATTTTGTTCTAAGACGACTGTAAGGAGTTTTATAAGTTCGTTGATTTTTTGCATGCTAAGTTGAGCTACTTCCTTTAAATTGTTATTTACAATTTCTATAGTTTCCCTCACGGAGATATTAGTGTACAAGTTAGTTACGTCTAACGATACCAATTTATATTGTGGTAGTATTTCTATCTTTTTAAGTTTTTCAACAAACTCATAACTGTTCTTTATACTATAATTATTTGCTATCCTGATATTATTTTTAATTAAAGTCTCTAACAATTTAGCAGCTCTGTATCCGGGAGCTGTGGTGTAGTTTATTACTGGTCTGATTGGTGTACTTTCCTTGTGGATTTTGGGTAGTCCTGTGAATTTTGGTGCCATGGCATTAATTGGTTTTAAATATCTGCGTGTTTTCTCATCTAACAATAAATTACATTGATTAATGGTGTTATTCAAAGTTTTTACATAAGCCTTTGTGGGATCCCGGTCTATTTTCTTAATATTATTATTATTTATGAAATCAAATACCTTTTGAGTATATTCTCTTTTCTGTATGACCACCAATGTGTCACCCTTATCTGCCTTACTTATAATTGCATCATTTTTCTCAAGTTTACTTTTTATGGTTTTAAGATTCATGATATCCTGCTTATATTTACTTTTTAAAAAATTGTTTTGACTTTTACATTTATTACTATTAATTACGTTATTGAGTTTGTTGTTGATAAAAAACCCTTGCTTCATTCTGTGCAACAGAACCATTTAATCTTTTAATTGCAGCTTCAGCGTTAACGACCTCATGGACAATTTCGTTTGTCGTATTAAATCTTGGTACATTATATTTCAGACCTTTATTAAGCGTGTTTATTTCTTGGGTAGTGAAATCTATGTTGGTTGTATTCGTTACACGTTCATAGAACACATGTTTACATTCCATTGGTCTATTTTCTTTTTTATGCTGAATACGATATAAATTTTGTATTTTCTTATTATGGGTTAATACTTTATGATAAAAATAATTGGATATTAAAGCGTTAATTTTGCAGTTTTCACTTAATACATCAGACATGGCAAAGCCCATGGGAAGACCGATTTTTTGTGTATAGAATTTGGTGTTGTGAATGAATAACTCTGTTTTGTTATCACATTAATGGAGTAAATTATTTCTCAGATTAATTCATTTGTGTTGTTCAGTTTGAGCATGTTATGTAGGACTGTGACTGTTTCAATTTCAAAACAGGAATGGTTGTGTGAGGTTTTTTTTTATGTTAAAGACGTCAACAATGGCACTGTGGGGCATGACAACATTTTTTAATTTTTGCTGCCAAATCTGTGTTGTTTTCTACTATAATGTCTTCATAAAGTTGTGTGTTGTCTAATGATTCTATCTAGTTGCTGTGCAAGTTTGCAGCATGTTAGTCGTTTATGTTAAGATAACTAGCTAATTAGTTAAAGTAGTTAATCCCCAGCTAAGAGGCATGATACCTACTCTTACTGGGTAAACTCAGAATGGACTGAACAGTGCAAAAGGTAATGTGACATGAGATGACTTCAAACCCATCCTGAAATAATGGAAATGAGTGTAATGACCACTGTACCACTCAGACTCCAAATACTAATTACCTACTACCAATTAAACTCAAGTACTAATTAACATGATAGTTCATGATGAACAGGTAATATGCTGAGACACTACACAATTGTGTTCTTTCAATTAGTATGACTTTCAGAGTTTTCTTGGCATTGTAGTAATTTAATTAAACCTAGAAGCATTATTTAGCAAAAGCATTTGAAACTTTCAGTCACAGATGTGCTGCTTGCTGATACATATCAGAATGTTATGTGCATGCTGAATGTAACTGTGGTGTAGTGGTAGCATAATGGCTTACTACTCCACACAGCTTGAACTTAATTCCAGGCTCAGGTAAAAACACATCTGGCTTTTAAACAGTGACTATTCACAATAAGGTAAAGTGATGTCAAACCAGCACGTCATTCAATAAATTGTCTATTACCCATTTGGAGTCAGTGATAAATGTATTTCCCTCATATACATATAAGAGGGAACACACAGAGAATGTGGATATATTTTGTGTAGATAGATAGATAGCAAACACACTCGAAAGTTGAGTAGTGCCTTAAAAAAATATTGTTTTTCCCTTTCCTTAATATTAACAGCATCTTAATGTGCGTATATTGTATGTACAGTATGGCATATCAATGCTTACATAGTTACCACCAAATATGCTTAATTTGCCAGTAACTGTTCTCAACAAATACTACTCTTTGCTTGATATATTAGTATGTGCCTCTAGGTACAGAATGAGTAGAATTTAAGGATCTCACTAAGACTAGGTCGTCCATCTTGCACCTTACTCTATAATAATAAATAATTTAGGGAGAATTTTGCCTCTTTTAACTACAATATTATGAAAAACCAAATGTGAAAAACAAAAGGTGTCAAAACTCATTCAAAATGTTTACAAAAAATGTACATCATAAATATTTTATCATTTTTATTAAACTTACCATAGAGAAGAAGCAAACTGGTAGCAAACATCATCACTACAAACTATAATCCATCCAAACTATAATGATCACAAAATAGGTAAATTAATCCAAAAAGTAAAATAAGACTGTGCAAAATAATTTCTTCAAATTCTCACAAATATTTAATTAAACTTTATTTTATCTGTTTGAAAGTTATTGAGAATCATTTAAGCCATATTTAATATAAGTCCTAAAATAGAACATAAGTTTTGATAGGTTAAGTCTTAATGCAGACTTAAAGTTAAGTCTGTTTTCCCAAAAAACTGTGTCTCCTGACAAGAGTGTCTTATAAGAAGTATTTTCTTCTAATGTTAAATTTTATTTTAAAAAGCACACTATGGTAATAAGATAATGAATAGTAAATTTTTTCACTGAGAATTCTGATTGGATTGTTCAGTTTATTAAATATTCGGCATCTGAAGTTATTGTCATGTTTTCTTATAAATTCATTTTTGTTTCAGTTTAATAAGCACTTATGTGATTGAAGGCAAATGGTTGTACCTGTGGTTTATATCAATGTCAACAGCAGAAATTACATTAGCATTAGTATTCTGTTATCTACTGACAGTTATGTCTCTGTTTGCTGGTTTAGGTCTCAATACGATCATAAGCAGTAAGTTATTAGACAATATTTATTTCATTTGATAAATATTTGAGTGCTCACATGCAAACACACACTTAACATTCACTATTATGTACAGCGAATGATTGATGTATGTATACATATATGTTTATTTATTTAATTACATATCAAATTCTCAATTTTTGTGTATTTTATAATTAAGAATTGCAGTGTATTTTCCCATATAGTGTAACTGAACAAACAGAAATGTTGGCACCTCCTAACAGCTGAAAGCTGATAAAATTATTTTTATGCTTTTAGAATTCCTGTGCTTATCAATTGTTAAAGTGAGCCTCCAGGTGGTCTAGTGGCTAACGCAGGCGATTGATGCGCTCGTGGTCCCGGGTTCAATTCCCGGCGGAGGCTCCATACAGTGTGTACTCAGCGTCGTGAGGCAAACTGTGTAGGCGCTGAGATAACAGCGCCGCCTCCTGGCTGTGAATACCGCAACTAGCGGCTGGTGGCGCGTAGTACTAGCCATACACCGTCACACTAACACAAAAGCCGCGCGGTACGCCTTGGTCCTTAACGGACTGTGGAGCGGAGGTTTTTTTTTTATCAATTGTTAAAGTAAGATTAAGGTTGCTTACACAGTCTCTTTTCCACCTATCATCACCAAAATATAGTAAACATAAAACATAAATAAATGGGTACTTCCTTCACACCCAGGTATCCATGTTGTTCTAGAATACACGTTCCTACCAAAACACTGTGTAATTTCTCCTTTTTTTGCAGTTTTTGTACTAGCTTAAATCCAAACTGAGCACTGTTTGCATTGTTTTTCAAACAGTTCAAACTTTCCTTCCAATGATAAGTAACAAACATTAAGTTTCGTATCAGAAATTTTCATCTTCATTCATAAAGTTGAGTAAAACTGATAGCATATGGCTGCTTGTCTGCAATACAAACATGCCATTGGTTGCATTTATCGTGGACTCCCACTTGCGGATCAGAATACTACACTATACGACTGGTTAGCTATGGGCTGTGATGCCAGGTTGTCATGGTAACTACCCTATCCAGTTGGATTTTGCATCTGGCCATCCCACAAGCACTGGAAGTCAGCAAGGTGCATGTTCATCAGTGGTATTCTTGTCGTTTACCGTTGATTTGATTACAGTTTCAATAATATTCTCAATAAAATTGGGAAATTATCCAAGGAATTGGTACACATTCCAAAATATGTTTTGTTTTTTCATTTCTTCATTTTCCAAGCAGGATGGTATGCCAGAGACCTTCCTCACAAGCTACTAATGATTAATTCTATCAGTACCATATCACTTCTTTCAACCTGGTGTTACAGGTCATTATGAATACTGGCCTCTAATACATTGTGATCCTATTTCTGATGCCCAGCCTTTTCGAAACACCTAAGGCACCATTGATTCATCTTATTCTGTGTTTGTCTCTTTTCTGTTGACCACCATAATTTGTTGTTGTTGTCGTTCTTTCCTGTATGTAGAGTACATGTCCAGACAACTAATGGTAGCCATATAGCTACATGCTGTCTGAAATGAACCTATATCGGTCTCAATGATTTTATGAATATGAATCTGTATACATCTCTTAGAATCCATTGACAAAGACATAAGCATTTGCTATAAACTGTTTTTGAAAACAACATCAAAGATTCTATTCAAGTGTAATCCTTTCAAGTGTATTCTATAGGCTGACAGATATTTTCTGGCATTATTTGAGTCTCAGAAATATAAGTTAACCCAGATCTTGCAATGGTTTTGTTGTACTAAGTTTAGTAGTTTTTAAAATCTATTTCTAACAGATCTTAGAAGAGTGTAATATGCCCATTCCCTATTATCAATATAACTATAGCCATTCAACATAAAGGTAGTCAGTAGTTATAAAGTTGACAGCAGCTTTTCATTTAAATTTTTCTTAAAATTAATATCTGAGAATCTATGTTCATTCACATTCACCCCAACAGTTTGTGAGCTAAATCATGTTGTGTAAAAGTTAATAATGCATATATGCACGCATAATTTCTATCTTGTGAGTCAGCCCTAGTGAGCTGTGTGAGCTGCTTTTAAATGTTCTGTTTATTAATTCAATATTCAGTGGCATAACAGAAGTGCCCGAAATGAGGGGGGGTCTGCAGATTAAAGGGTACCATTCAAACAGTTCTCTTAATATTTTATGAGCAAAATTAATTAATGTTTATGGTGTTAAACTGAATTTTAAACCATTAAACTTAATTAAAACCAGATTTCCCCTAATGTATTTAACCTCAAAAACAAATACACTTATGTTTTTAGTGTTATTTTTACAGTACCTAATGATGTACTTTGAGAATTTAAGTTATTTGGTTAACTGTATAATAGAATGGTGATTCCAGTTAAGAATTCAATGAGGCCAGTTAAGAATTTCATTTCAAGTAAATACAAAAATCATATTTTTGTAGAATAAAACGTTTTTATGTCAGAATAGTTTTCTTTAGTTCCACTGTTAGTCCTACACTAACATTATTACAATATATAAAGCTATAAGCAGATGACAGAAAGTTTTGAGATTAATTAGTAATGTGTATGATATAAAATTTAATATAAACATTCACTATCTTCATGAATTTAAATTTAATAAAATTTGTAATTTTTCAAGATGCATATGAATTCAATAAATTACAAAATTATAATTGGTTACTAGTGACATTGTCTCAAAATCAGGATGTTTTTACATTGATCAAAGATATAAAAGAAACTAAAATAAATCACACTATTGACTGAAACAAAAGTTATATCTTATGAGTACACATCATAAAAGAAAGAACAGTTATTGTGTTTACGATACATAATTTTAGTAGTTGCCATAGCAATAAGGAGGGTATAGCATTCAAGAAGCGGGAACAATAGTATGAATAAAATAAGGGTAGTAGGGGGAGGGCGCAGAAAAAAAGTTATGCCACTGTCAATATTGTGAACAGATTGAAGACTGATACAAAACTACCTTTCCACCCTTCAAAAGCTATAGTAACAAAAGATGATTTGTAATAATATTATCATATAGAGAATAAATTACATATGATGTGTATTGCACATTTACTTGTTCTTCTTGTTTTCAGATAAAAAGAGCAAATGCATAAAGGATGTTTCCAAGAGCTTATAATTAGAACAAAAATTTTAGTTGAATACCGTCTCGTTCAGCGACTGTATATTTGTATAAAGTATTACTATGTACATAAATATATTTTTATAAAATAAAGATTTACTTACTTCTCAGATAATGTGTGAAAAATTCAATAATATTACAATTTTCTATTTAAGTAGAAGGAAAAGTAGACTAATAGTAGTAACAGTGGTAGCAGCAGCAGCAGCAGTAGTAGCAGAGTAAGTAAACAGTAAATTAGTTAATTTTTATTTCTTCACAACAGTCTTTACAATGTGTATAAAAATATTGTAAATACACAAACAACATGTAGATTAATTGTTCTTATAAAAAGAATTCACCTTGCTTTTTCTAAAAAGTTTTCTGATTTTGCTTAATTAATACATTATAGAAATTATTTTCAAAACTAATCTTACATTGCTGTGTAGAACAAGAAAGATGATGTGTGATGATGATGTTGGTGAAGATGAAAAAGTTTTACAAATGGTCTGCTTGTCTAAGCATTAAAGTAGGCAAGTGTAGATTATTGTGTTTAGCAAGAAGGAGCTCATTGTTTGGAACAGTGAATGCTTTATGATACCCTTAAAAAGTCAACACTGGTATTCCAGTTTTTAGGGATAAGTTAAGTTCTTAGGGACGTTCTTCCAGCAAAAATACTTACCAGACCCAAATCATGCAATACAGCAAGAATTCATGGCAGATAAGGAATTTTTCATTATCAGGGACCAGTAAAGCCTGGACATTTAAGAATATTCTCATGGCAAAGCTGTCTTGACCTTTGTTCATGTATGGAGTTGATAAGTAAGCTATCACAGATCTAGAGGCAGAAGCTATGGCTGTGCTGAAGCATGACTGAATATCAATTAGGAAGGACTTGATCAAGCCAATGGGTTCAGTCATATTCTTCACAATAACTATACAAATCAGAGAATGTCTATAGCTTTAGATTAATAAAGATACACTATAAGCAAAGACCAGAAAATCTTACGGTCATCAAAGGTCTCCACTATGAGAGAGATTACTCAGCTTCAGCTGTATCCTCTGCTACAGCTGATTAGATTTACAAGTGATGTAAAGTCTGCACAGTGAAGGCCTCACAGAAATTAAAATCAAAGCCTGCATCTGAAATGATAGGCTTGAGTATAGACATGGAGGCCAATGTGTGTCTGTAAATGAATAGTGGTGAGTCAGAAAATGACAAGTTGAGGACAGTACTGCATGAAAATAATGAGTCAGTGCTAGGAATGCAGTAATCCAGTAATACTTAGAATGTTGTGGTGCAGCATGCTTGATTGATCATGGGTAAGTCACATTTGCTGCTACAGATTATGCTCCAGTAGTTCAGCAACACCTTGATATATACTGGTAGAATGTCCAATAGCATTATAAAGTGGTTGCTCTACACAGCTGAATTTATCAAGGAAGCAGTATATTCACGAGATCAAGGTTATCAAGAGAAGAAGTCATGTGTAAAATCTGTATAATTAAGACTGGGAGGGGGGAAGGAAAAGCAGATAGGAGATCAAGGACCATCCATTGTTAGGAATAATGAGGACTAGATTTTCTAAATGGATGTGGCAAATTTGTGAGTTCCCTTCAAAGGTAGCAGTTACCTTATGATCTGGCAACAGTATCCAGAAATGATAAAGTGATTATATGGTATAGTTTATTGTGGGATATCAATATTCCAGCCCAGTATGAGTTCAAATTAAATAAATTTACTGCAATTGTACTTTAGTTAATCATAATATCTATAAATGTTGTTTCTATGCAATAAAAGGTGGATTTACAGGACTGTGTGCTAAGTTCTACTACCACCTGAGTTTTTGAAGTGAGTCTCAACAGCATTGTTCATGGGACTATTCATTCACTGTAGATCAATAGATCTGTCCAGTGAGGAGAGAGCTGTGACTATTTAATGTATTTTAATCCGCCTTGCTAAATCTCAAGTCATAGGTTAGGCATCCTGAAGACAGCAGAAGTGTGATTTCTAAAATTTGAGTTGCCTCCTAGATCTCTGTGCAAATGCTTTCACTGTATAAATAATCCATTATATCTATTTATAATAAAATCTAAAACAACTTCTAGAACAACTTTAGCTTTAGTTAGTATTGTTACAACGGTCTACTGATCGTCGTATGGTACAATGGAAAACAAAATACAAGACACCAATCGCCAGCTTTAATTATCACAATTAAACAGTTTGTAATCAACAAGATATTCTCTTACAATAAATCAAATAAAAATTGTTCACACGCAATAAAAATGTCAACTAATACAAAACACAATTGTATTACAATTGTCTCGCACATTGTAAAACACGTAACACTTCTCCACAATACTTCGAACCGCACTGGAATAAATCGCAACTCAAACTGAAATAAGCATTGCTGAAGTCTTGTATTTATACCCTGCTGAGAGTCCAGAATATTCCGTAACAGGCGTCTACTAAAAACACTAGAGTGTAATTGATTGTGGGCTTGAACACAGCGTTGCGGACCGGAATGGTCTGGAAAAGTTTCGTTGCGGACGTGTGACAAGTGTCACGTAATTGTCCTTCATCTCAAAGTAGCACCAATATGTACCCACACACACATTACAGCGAGGCTCCACTGGAATAGCCGAGAAACACGTAACATGTTCTGTAATGTTGTAACAGTATCATAGCTGTAACGGAAGAGATAAAACAGCTTCCAGTGAAATTCAGACATTCTCTTCTGCTAACTTTCATTTTACTTTTTGTGACTTTATATGCAGGCTTCTGTTCACTAAAGTTTCATTTATAATTTCTAAACTAATTTCACAATTTCTCACCTTTGAAAATTTAAATAAGTGAGATTTTAAGATTCACCGAACAACAGACAATAGATGACATCAGACATGTTTCAGCACTAAAACAAGTAGTTTATCTAGTGGACACTGACATTAGATATGTTGAAAGAACTTCTTAGAATATACACTCAGTGTTTTTTAAATTAGAATTTCTGTACTTAAAACAGCCTGATGAAAAATGATTAATAATGTGAGGTTGTCAGAGGCATAGCCAAGGAAGGGTTACTGGGGGTTTCCTCTTACCACACAAAGTTGTAAATGCAGATCTGGATGCACTTTCAGAGTACATATTGTAACGTCTACGGACGTAACATTAAATTTTAAAACTAGGCGTTTGACCTAGACGGAAGAAAAAATTGTGCTGGAGCCCATTGTGACAGGACTTGCAATTAAACGCTTATTCAACGATAACAACCTTCTTTTTATTAGTGTTTCATCAGTATACAGGCATGGCTTGTGTAATTGTACATCAGTGAATTGTGTAAAGTTTACAATAAGTTTTCATAATTAATTTCATAGACAAATAGAAGAACATGCATATATAAAAGATGTTCAGTGTTCATTATTAATTCAATATTATTAGTGTTCATTAATCAGCATTACTAATACTAGCCACAATGAGAAGTAGTCAAATAACATGCTAAATGGGTGTTCTTTTAACAGTTAATAAGAAAGTAGCAAATATGTATACACAGGACAGGTTCTAACAAATGTTGCTCACTAGCAATATTAAAAAAACTGTTTATATATATATATATATATATATATATATAATAAATTGACTTTATAGATACAAGTATTGATAGGTAGTGTTGTAATGTGATGTGTATTATTATTATAGATTCATAGATTTATAGTGGTGTAGTAGTGTGAGTGCAGATACACACCGGTATCTACGATAATGTTGTTTTTTATAAAATGTTCCAATTATAACTATTATGGTTATTAGTGTGATTGTATTGTTTAATGGGTGCGTATTAATAGTCCACTTCTTCGATTAAAATGTTTCGCGCACTCTGTTATATACCTCCCTCACTTACCACACGTAGATATTTTAGTCCTGTTCAGTGACGGTTCCGCTGAAATACATACACTTTACATACAAAATAATATTCAGGTTGAATATTCAATATGGTCATCACACAATATAAATGATATGATATTTAAATAATGCTCTTAATTATTAGATCTATTTAAACTCTTCCGCCACCCTTTTGGCAGGACTGACTAAGTATGAATGAGCTAATTTAAAATTAAAATGATACTCTTTTTCACTGGTAATAAAAAGTGGAGGTTTATTAACAATTCAAGATATTATAAAATTTTTAAACAATTAACAATCAATGGTTAACAACCTTTCAGATAATAATTACAATTAATAAAATTCAAAGTAAGACTCTATTCAGCCTCAAGGCTGGTAAACCTGTTAGTTGTACAATAATTTAATTTCAAGAGGTTATGTTCTCTTGTATCAGTGAATTACCATATTCGTAAGGTTCTTTTAGGTAGCACGATACCAGGCACAAGATGTAATATTAATAGTGATATAAAAATGAACAATAATTAATAATAAACAAACAAATATAAAAATCGAAAATTAGTATCATATATCTGATACTTATGGTACTATCGTACGCGGGAATGCACACGCAACCTACAGTGCTCGTCTGGCAATTATCAAGCTCGTTGGCTTGTACAGTTAAAATGTATTACCTTATTTTAATAATTTACTTTGAGAATTATTTACTTGCAAGAGAAAAATTCATTAAAAAACTCTTGTTATTATTTCCATCTGGTTTGGCTTTTACTTGAGAACAGACTTGTAACAGTGAAATTGGCAAGTTGCCGCTACGACTCTAAGGTTATGTTATAACGGGTATTGTTATAATGGTTAATTATTTTTTAATATTTATTATTTCTTAATCTAAGTACAAACACATTATTCGTAATAGTTTGATATGTAATTATCAGTTTTACATTTATGCTTTCGCATTAAAGTTAAAAACGTTTACTTTAAAACATCGAAAAAATCAAGAAAACAATTTTAGTCAATTGAGTGACTATTGGTATTACTTGTATTTAGTAATAAATGCTTCAAACATAATTCTTTAAATTGTGATAAATAATTCAAATATTTATTCAATATTTTAATAATGATGAATTAATATTTCGTTTAATTCTGATAATTCAATCATAGTTTTTGACACTTCGCTTGTTACTGACTTGCGTAGTGTCAACATTGTTTATTTACGAAAATATTATTTTTGGTTCAATTTTATTTAAATAAAAAAATTGTACTCCCTGTTTTTTATCTTTCACAACACTCGCAAGTACAATTGATATTATACACTAATCGTACTAATAAGCACTCCGCACCTGTCACTCATATATATTGGTGTAGTATAAAGGTTATGTGTATGTGAATTACTTATGTCTTTGCCGCGCACAATTTAAAAATTAAAACTTCTTCATGTCGGCGAGTGGCGTGACCTCTCCGTCGAAAGACTGATCGTGAACGTGTTGCTTCTTCGAAGCGTCTCCTGCTCGTCTGGCAATATTCATTCATTTGATTTGCTGAAAAAACTATACTCTCTGACCCAAAGGCCTTTGTTTTCTTAAAACATTTAATTTTTTACCAAATTTGATTTTGAGTTTGAGGCTTTGTGACGTCAGCACTGGTACAAAAATTTAGTTGAAAAGTTTAAAATCACAATAACTTTCTTAATCTATGTCCTATCGTTAAATGGTTGATGTCAGTGAATTGCGGACATCCTGCGCTTTAATTTAAGTTCAAACATGATTATTTTCCGTCCATCACTTCTATCACAATAATAATTTTATTAATTATTTATGGTGTATCTTATATTTATAAGTCTATTACACCAAATTTAATTATTTATATTAAAACACTTTTTAAATAAACGCTCTGAGTCCATACCTCAACTGGTTTGATTCAAAACTTGGGAATAATTGTTCCCTAAACAATATCTCATTATGGCGTCTTTAGGCGTCCATATTTGATTTTTCATAAATGTATTTAAAACTAATTTTTCTTAATTAATACTAGTAATATTGCAATTTAATAATACTAGAAATGTCTATTTACATAATTTTACACTAGAATATTTGTACATGACTGTATTTAATCTACTATTTACATTGTTTTAGTCCCCTCCTATCTCTCTTATACAATTGTTACCTTATTTCTGGTTTTATCTATATAAATTATATCATGTACTAATTGTAATTAGTGTACACTCATTGTACCCAATTTACTCCATATAATGGTTAGCTTTTAATTGGCTCAGAACCCTTCAATTTTTCAGTAATGGGTCTGTTTACATTGTGTCATATCATGGTAGTCATTTATTTTTATTAAAACAATAATTAAATTGTTATTGTTACATTTGGTTTGAGTTTCCAAAGTAGTATTAGGCATTATTCTGACTCTTGATAATGTTTTCATTTACTTTTAAACAAGTTTATATGTTACATTTTTCATAAGTAACTTGCTCCTCATGGTTTGTTTACATTTGGGTTCCTTCATTATAGTCATTTGGTTTTTAATTATTTGTATATAAAATGACTGTTTTCATGGTCATAGTCTGTTCTCAAAGTAGCATGAGGTTTTCCTCTTACTACTGGTAACACTCTTAACAATCTGTGTTCAATCTTTAATACAGTATTTTTCTTAACTAGTTTGTTATACAATAGTTCAGCTTACTTCTGGTCATACGTACATAGTTAGTTAGTTTACAATATTTTGGTTACAACACTGTTATTATTATGTTCAGAATCTGTTCTCAAAGTAGTACCATATGTTTATCTAACTACTGGTAATACTTTTATTAACATTGGTATTTGTTTTGATATTGTATTTTGTCTAACTAAATTGGTATACTTGTTCCATTTCTCCTATCTCTGTGCCATCATATTTGATTTGTTTTATTTACATTGTGTTGCAACATAATACACTATTTATTAGGATTTATTATTATTTATAACAAATTCTTGATTGATATCATAGTTGATGGTCATTTATTTACATTAACATGTATGATTTTCTGTTTCATAGGTGTCTTCCCTATGGGGTTATGTAACACTGTACCACATGTTTTAATGCAGTATTTTGCTCCTACTAACATGACTTCAGTATGGTATCTTACTATAATATTTTAATTATTTTGTTACACATGTTTATACAACTCCTTCTTAAACAATAACACAAATCTTTTTGTATTAATTACAATATCTCTCTGGTCATTGGTGGAATTTAATTCCTGTCACTTTGTTTGATACATAACAAAGGTTTTTTATTTATTGTCAGTTCTCTATGAACAATAATATAATTGTTCGATTTTGTTCTATTCTGGTGGTCCTTTGATTATCTATATTGATCACAGTCTTGATTAAATTAGTCACACTAACTGTCTGTGTTTATTTGACTATTTTAGATCTTGCTGTTTCACTATGAAATTAACATATTTCCTTACACTATAAACTTTATCACTGGGATTGTTTGTGTGGTTTATTCAGTTGAAATTAGTTAACTATTCACAGGTTTCACATCTATATTAAGTACTCACTGTAATTGTTTGTGGTTCCTTAAATGTTAAACACTGTTTTTCTTTTCATATTTGATAATCACCATTCCTTTGGTCACTTATATAGTTTCTAGTACACTTGGTTTATTGTTGAGTCCTTGCATGATCTATCCATCTTCTTCTCTCTTCATGGTACTCTTCCTTGTCCTTCTTCTTTCTTCTTCTTCAATATTTTCGGTGTAGTCACTATTTTCATTTGTTTCCCTTGCTGTTGGAGTTTGTTGGTCCTTATTTTGTTGGTTCCCCTCACTGTTGGATCCTATTGGGTCTGGTTACTGATATTTTGTTTTGGCTCATGGTCATTTTCTTTCTTCATTTCGTATTTGATGTTGCTATGTTAATATTATCTTCCTCATCGTTGGATTTTTATATTAATATATTTGTAGATACACACTTTTATACACTTAGGTTTATTTATCTAGACATACTTCCATGCTTTTCTCTAACTTGACGTTATATTAGCTTATTTTATGTAACTACCATATTTGGTAACGTTACATATGCCTTCCTATAAGAATTGATTAATTCTGAATTATTATACTATATTTTCCATTGAAGAATTTATCAATTGTTGTACATTCCATGTCGATTCACATGTTTTTTCCGTATATCCCTTTACTTTCTTCTATTTGAATCATATTTATTTCTTCTCTATGTAATCATCTCCCTCGTTTATTTAGTTCCCTAATTCCCTAACATAAGTTTAGCTGGGGCAGTTTAGAGCGGCTCACTTTGGCTATTCAACTCTACTGGCCATACTAACTTCAATAAATATGGAGGCAAATCATCTCCTTCAATAATAATAAATGATTGCTGGCATTACTCATCAGTCAATTCATCTCAAATCATCAAAAATAATAATAGTGGTCGTTCTTCCGACAAATAATAAATATCCTTGGGATTAATTCACGCATCTGCGGTTTATACATTGTTATACTCTCTTTTCTTGATTCAACTCAACTAAATTCTTCACATATTATAGGGATAGTTTGTTTTACATTTCCTCACTGGTATACTCTCATGATTATCTTCGTTAGTATATTACTTTTCATTCTTCTTCATCATTGATTAATCTCTTCATTTTTTGTCACATTGAACGTCGTCTCGTCATATTCTTCATTTCAGGTTTTATTCTTCTAGATATAATTCATAAGTACATTTGTTTTTTCCCCTTTTTCATGGTTTTAGTTGGTATTTATATTCCATGTGGTATTGGCTTTTCTCTAGTAAAATACACTAGAAACAATGTGGTTGTGTGTGGTGGTTTGTCTACATTAATACATTTCTTTGGGTTTATTCTTCCAACTTCTTACTTGCTCCTTCTTCCTTTTTCAATAGTACGGGTGAGATGTTAATATTTACTTGTTGACGTGGCTCTTGGAAATTTATTTGCCGTAGATGTTGTTTGTCTGTCTCGTATATTCATCTTCTTATAGTACGGGTAAGATGTTAATATTTACTTGTTGACATGGCTCTTGGAAATAATTGTGCCATAGTTGTAGTGTGTCGGCCTCGTATATTCATCTTCTTATAGTACGGGTGAGATGTTAATATTTACTTGTTGACGTGGCTCTTGGAAACATCATGTATCATTCATACATTTGTGCCATGGTTGGTATGTGTCTTTCTCGTATATTCATCTTCTTATAGTATATTATTTATAAATACAATGTTCTGAATCCTTTACATAAATTCTTTGGGAGCATGTTTTCTCACATTATAAAATTAAAATATATATTCAATGTTCAATACATAATTATACAGTTACTTCTCATTTAATATAAACATATAATAATTTTCATAGCAATAATACATCCTTTTTCTTTAGTCAACATCTATTTTTATAATCATACTTTCATTTTTCACTTTTTAAATAACAATAATCTTCATGGCCACTTTTCATTTTTCATCTTGATATAGTCAACAGTTATATTCATAATTATACTTTCATTTTTCATAACAAATATTTTCATCCTTTACATAATATCCACAATAAAATAATCCTTATCGCTATCTTTTCACTTTTAGTCCCATATTTCAATTGTCAATATATCTTTTCATTGAAGTTTGATTATAAGTATTACTGGTTATCATAATAGTCGGTCCCATAATTCAGTGTATATTTTATTCATTTTAACCGTAATCGTCGTTCTCCTCTCTTCTTGTCGATTGGACTTCTTTAGCATCCATACTCCTGTCCGTTCTTGACCTATATCGGGCTATCATCTGGTTTTTCCATTTAAAAGCTATTAGGGCTGAGTCTGCCTTCCATTCTTCTGTCTTCTTTCTCTCTCTTTCTTCAATATATTTGTTTCCATTGTTCTTCTGATGGCTGTCAGTACTGATGTTTGGTAACTCCCTCAATTTGGTTTGGGTACCGTCATCTATCTTTCGATTGGTTACTTCCGTTAATTGGCTCCTCTTTTCCGCATTTCTCTGATCTCTCTGGCGTATCCTTCGACAATCCGGTCCCATTTCTCTTGGTAGCCTTCCTTTTTCTTAAAGTATCTCACTCTTCTTTTGCAAATACGTGGTTGAGATATTCTGTTGGTCATCTTCTTCTTCGTTGTTACATAATCTTCCTCCTCGTCCATCTCCATAATACTCCTCCGATACTCCTTCCTGAAGACCCTTTCTTCATGGTTGATAATTGGTAAGTTGACCACATTAATCAGACCATTCCTAGTCATTTCAATTAATTCTTTTGTGACTCTTGCCTTCCTTGGGCGTATGGTTCTTCTTTCTTCCATCTTTACTTCTTCCGTTTCTTGAATTATCTGGATCTTCTTATCTCCACTATCCTTAGGCTCTGGATTTGTTAGTTCCATGTTTTTATTACTTGGTATTTGTTCGACTTCCATTTGATCGTCATCCATTGGTAGCTCGTTTGGTTCCAAGTGTTCCTCTTCGGGTATTTCTTCAGTCTCTGGTTTGTTGTCGTCTATCTTCTGGCTGGCTTGTTCCCTCTGTTCTCTCTCTCTTCTTAATTTTTCTCCGAATTTTCTGCTCTCTTCTATGGTTCTATCTAGCACCTCTATTGTACTATTATGGCACTCATCCAATTTCTTACTCAAGTCTTCCCTCATTAATTGTATATTGACATCCAGTTTTTTACTCACGCCTTCCCTCAATGATTGAATACTTTCTTTCAAAGATCGGTTGTTTTCATCCATTTTATTGATTAAGTCTGTCTTCAGTGATTCCATCATTTTTCTCATCCACTCTTGAAATGCTGGCTCTCCTAGTGACGTTGTTTTCTCAGGCTGGCTTGTTTCCGGTGGAGGTTCTTGAGGCATCACTTCCGGTTCCTCCTCATCTGGTTGTTGAACCCCCTCCGCTGGTTCAAGTGGTTTGTCCTTTACTTCCAATAAAATTTCTTCCACGTCTTCCGTCGACATAGCCTCCTTTTCTTCTCTTCTGGCCTCCTTCTCTGCTTCTGTTGCCCTCTTTCTCGACGTTGACCTCGACTTTGATCTCTTTGAGAACATCTTGATATGCTGGTAATGTACCTGCTGTCTTCTGACGGATTGGGATAATTAGGTTACTGGTTATGGTATATTTTCCCTAATTCGAGCTCAGACGTTGGGCGCCAATCTATAAATTGACTTTATAGATACAAGTATTGATAGGTAGTGTTGTAATGTGACGTGTATTATTATTATAGATTCGTCGATTTATAGTGGTGTAGTAGTGTGAGTGCAGATACACACCGGTATCTACGATAATGTTGTTTTTTATAAAATGCTCCAATTATAACTATTATGGTTATTAGTGTGATTGTATTGTTTAATGGGTGCGTATTAATAGTCCACTTCTTCGATTAAAATGTTTCGCGCACTCTGTTATATACCTCCCTCACTTACCACACGTAGATATTTTAGTCCTGTTCAGTGAAGGTTCCGCTGAAATACATACACTTTACATACAAAATAATATTCAGGTTGAATATTCAATATGGTCATCACACAATATAAATGATATGATATTTAAATAATACTCTTAATTATTAGATCTATTTAAACTCTTCCGCCACCCTTTTGGCAGTACTGACTAAGTATGAATGAGCTAATTTAAAATTAAAATGATACTCTTTTTCACTGGTAATAAAAAGTGGAGGTTTATTAACAATTCAAGATATTATAAAATTTTTAAACAATTAACAATCAATGGTTAACAACCTTTCAGATAATAATTACAATTAATAAAATTCAAAGTAAGACTCTATTCAGCCTCAAGGCTGGTAAACCTGTTAGTTGTACAATAATTTAATTTCAAGAGGTTATGTTCTCTTGTATCAGTGAATTACCATATTCGTAAGGTTCTTTTAGGTAGCACGATACCAGGCACAAGATGTAATATTAATAGTGATATAAAAATGAACAATAATTAATAATAAACAAACAAATATAAAAATCGAAAATTAGTATCATATATCTGATACTTATGGTACTATCGTATGCGGGAATGCGCACGCAACCTACAGTACTCGTCTGGCAATTATCAAGCTCGTTGGCTTGTACAGTTAAAATGTATTACCTTATTTTAATAATTTACTTTGAGAATTATTTACTTGCAAGAGAAAAATTCATTAAAAAACTCTTGTTATTATTTCCATCTGGTTTGGATTTTACTTGAGGACAGACTTGTAACAGTGAAATTGGCAAGTTGCCGTTACGACTCTAAGGTTATATTATAACGGGTATTGTTATAATGGTTAATTATTTTTTAATATTTATTATTTCTTAATCTAAGTACAAACACATTATTCGTAATAGTTTGATATGTAATTATCAGTTTTACATTTATGCTTTCGCATTAAAGTTAAAAACGTTTACTTTAAAACATCGAAAAAATCAAGAAAACAATTTTAGTCAATTGAGTGACTATTGGTATTACTTGTATTTAGTAATAAATGCTTCAAACATAATTCTTTAAATTGTGATAAATAATTCAAATATTTATTCAATATTTTAATAATGATGAATTAATATTTCGTTTAATTCTGATAATTCAATCATAGTTTTTGACACTTCGCTTGTTACTGACTTGCGTAGTGTCAACATTGTTTATTTACGAAATAATTATTTTTGGTTCAATTTTATTTAAATAAAAAAATTGTACTCCCTGTTTTTTATCTTTCACAACACTTGCAAGTACAATTGATATTATACACTAATCGTACTAATAAGCACTTCGCACCTGTCACTCATATATATTGGTGTAGTATAAAGGTTATGTGTATGTGAATTACTTATGTCTTTGCCGCGCACAATTTAAAAATTAAAACTTCATGTCGGCGAGTGGCGTGACCTCTCCGTCGAAAGACTGATCGTGAACTGTGTTGCTTCTTCGAAGCGTCTCCTGCTCGTCTGGCAATATTCATTCATTTGATTTGCTGAAAAAACTATACTCTCTGACCCAAAGGCCTTTGTTTTCTTAAAACATTTAATTTTTTACCAAATTTGATTTTGAGTTTGAGGCTTTGTGACGTCAGCACTGGTACAAAAATTTAGTTGAAAAGTTTAAAATCACAATAACTTTCTTAATCTATGTCCTATCGTTAAATGGTTGATGTCAGTGAATTGCGGACATCCTGCGCTTTAATTTAAGTTCAAACATGATTATTTTCCGTCCATCACTTCTATCACAATAATAATTTTATTAATTATTTATGGTGTATCTTATATTTATAAGTCTATTACACCAAATTTAATTATTTATATTAAAACACTTTTTAAATAAACGCTCTGAGTCCATACCTCAACTGGTTTGATTCAAAACTTGGGAATAATTGTTCCCTAAACAATATCTCATTATGGCGTCTTTAGGCGTCCATATTTGAATTTTCATAAATGTATTTAAAACTAATTTTTCTTAATTAATACTAGTAATATTGCAATTTAATAATACTAGAAACGTCTATTTACATAATTTTACACTAGAATATTTGTACATGACTGTATTTAATCTACTATTTACATTGTTTTAGTCCCCTCCTATCTCTCTTATACAATTGTTACCTTATTTCCGGTTTTATCTATATAAATTATATCATGTACTAATTGTAATTAGTGTACACTCATTGTACCCAATTTACTCCATATAATGGTTAGCTTTTAATTGGCTCAGAACCCTTCAATTTTTCAGTAATGGGTCTGTTTACATTGTGTCATATCATGGTAGTCATTTATTTTTATTAAAACAATAATTAAATTGTTATTGTTACATTTGGTTTGAGTTTCCAAAGTAGTATTAGGCATTATTCTGACTCTTGATAATGTTTTCATTTACTTTTAAACAAGTTTATATGTTACATTTTTCATAAGTAACTTGCTCCTCATGGTTTGTTTACATTTGGGTTCCTTCATTATAGTCATTTGGTTTTTAATTATTTGTATATAAAATGACTGTTTTCATGGTCATAGTCTGTTCTCAAAGTAGCATGAGGTTTTCCTCTTACTACTGGTAACACTCTTAACAATCTGTGTTCAATCTTTAATACAGTATTTTTCTTAACTAGTTTGTTATACAATAGTTCAGCTTACTTCTGGTCATACGTACATAGTTAGTTAGTTTGCAATATTTTGGTTACAACACTGTTATTATTATGTTCAGAATCTGTTCTCAAAGTAGTACCATATGTTTATCTAACTACTGGTAATACTTTTATTAACATTGGTATTTGTTTTGATATTGTATTTTGTCTAACTAAATTGGTATACTTGTTCCATTTCTCCTATCTCTGTGCCATCATATTTGATTTGTTTTATTTACATTGTGTTGCAACATAATACACTATTTATTAGGATTTATTATTATTTATAACAAATTCTTGATTGATATCATAGTTGATGGTCATTTATTTACATTAACATGTATGATTTTCTGTTTCATAGGTGTCTTCCCTATGGGGTTATGTAACACTGTACCACATGTTTTAATGCAGTATTTTGCTCCTACTAACATGACTTCAGTATGGTATCTTACTATAATATTTTAATTATTTTGTTACACATGTTTATACAACTCCTTCTTAAACAATAACACAAATCTTTTTGTATTAATTACAATATCTCTCTGGTCATTGGTGGAATTTAATTCCTGTCACTTTGTTTGATACATAACAAAGGTTTTTTATTTATTGTCAGTTCTCTATGAACAATAATATAATTGTTCGATTTTGTTCTATTCTGGTGGTCCTTTGATTATCTATATTGATCACAGTCTTGATTAAATTAGTCACACTAACTGTCTGTGTTTATTTGACTATTTTAGATCTTGCTGTTTCACTATGAAATTAACATATTTCCTTACGCTATAAACTTTATCACTGGGATTGTTTGTGTGGTTTATTCAGTTGAAATTAGTTAACTATTCACAGGTTTCACATCTATATTAAGTACTCACTGTAATTGTTTGTGGTTCCTTAAATGTTAAACACTGTTTTTCTTTTCATATTTGATAATCACCATTCCTTTGGTCACTTATATAGTTTCTAGTACATTTGGTTTATTGTTGAGTCCTTGCATGATCTATCCATCTTCTTCTCTCTTCATGGTACTCTTCCTTGTCCTTCTTCTTTCTTCTTCTTCAATATTTTCGGTGTAGTCACTATTTTCATTTGTTTCCCTTGCTGTTGGAGTTTGTTGGTCCTTATTTTGTTGGTTCCCCTCACTGTTGGATCCTATTGGGTCTGGTTACTGATATTTTGTTTTGGCTCATGGTCATTTTCTTTCTTCATTTCGTATTTGATGTTGCTATGTTAATATTATCTTCCTCATCGTTGGATTTTTATATTAATATATTTGTAGATACACACTTTTATACACTTAGGTTTATTTATCTAGACATACTTCCATGCTTTTCTCTAACTTGACGTTATATTAGCTTATTTTATGTAACTACCATATTTGGTAACGTTACATATGCCTTCCTATAAGAATTGATTAATTCTGAATTATTATACTATATTTTCCATTGAAGAATTTATCAATTGTTGTACATTCCATGTCGATTCACATGTTTTTTCCGTATATCCCTTTACTTTCTTCTATTTGAATCATATTTATTTCTTCTCTATGTAATCATCTCCCTCGTTTATTTAGTTCCCTAATTCCCTAACATAAGTTTAGCTGGGGCAGTTTAGAGCGGCTCACTTTGGCTATTCAACTCTACTGGCCATACTAACTTCAATAAATATGGAGGCAAATCATCTCCTTCAATAATAATAAATGATTGCTGGCATTACTCATCAGTCAATTCATCTCAAATCATCAAAAATAATAATAGTGGTCGTTCTTCCGACAAATAATAAATATCCTTGGGATTAATTCACGCATCTGCGGTTTATACATTGTTATACTCTCTTTTCTTGATTCAACTCAACTAAATTCTTCACATATTATAGGGATAGTTTGTTTTACATTTCCTCACTGGTATACTCTCATGATTATCTTCGTTAGTATATTACTTTTCATTCTTCTTCATCATTGATTAATCTCTTCATTTTTTGTCACATTGAACGTCGTCTCGTCATATTCTTCATTTCAGGTTTTATTCTTCTAGATATAATTCATAAGTACATTTATTTTTTCTCCTTTTTCATGGTTTTAGTTGGTATTTATATTCCATGTGGTATTGGCTTTTCTCTAGTAAAATACACTAGAAACAATGTGGTTGTGTGTGGTGGTTTGTCTACATTAATACATTTCTTTGGGTTTATTCTTCCAACTTCTTACTTGCTCCTTCTTCCTTTTTCAATAGTACGGGTGAGATGTTAATATTTACTTGTTGACGTGGCTCTTGGAAATTTATTTGCCGTAGATGTTGTTTGTCTGTCTCGTATATTCATCTTCTTATAGTACGGGTAAGATGTTAATATTTACTTGTTGACGTGGCTCTTGGAAATAATTGTGCCATAGTTGTAGTGTGTCGGCCTCGTATATTCATCTTCTTATAGTACGGGTGAGATGTTAATATTTACTTGTTGACGTGGCTCTTGGAAACATCATGTATCATTCATACATTTGTGCCATGGTTGGTATGTGTCTTTCTCGTATATTCATCTTCTTATAGTATATTATTTATAAATACAATGTTCTGAATCCTTTACATAAATTCTTTGGGAGCATGTTTTCTCACATTATAAAATTACAATATATATTCAATGTTCAATACATAATTATACAGTTACTTCTCATTTAATATAAACATATAATAATTTTCATAGCAATAATACATCCTTTTTCTTTAGTCAACATCTATTTTTATAATCATACTTTCATTTTTCACTTTTTAAATAACAATAATCTTCATGGCCACTTTTCATTTTTCATCTTGATATAGTCAACAGTTATATTCATAATTATACTTTCATTTTTCATAACAAATATTTTCATCCTTTACATAATATCCACAATAAAATAATCCTTATCGCTATCTTTTCACTTTTAGTCCCATATTTCAATTGTCAATATATCTTTTCATTGAAGTTTGATTATAAGTATTACTGGTTATCATAATAGTCGGTCCCATAATTCAGTGTATATTTTATTCATTTTAACCGTAATCGTCGTTCTCCTCTCTTCTTGTCGATTGGACTTCTTTAGCATCCATACTCCTGTCCGTTCTTGACCTATATCGGGCTATCATCTGGTTTTTCCATTTAAAAGCTATTAGGGCTGGGTCTGCCTTCCAATCTTCTGTCTTCTTTCTCTCTCTTTCTTCAATATATTTGTTTCCATTGTTCTTCTGATGGCTGTCAGTACTGATGTTTGGTAACTCCCTCAATTTGGTTTGGGTACCGTCATCTATCTTTCGATTGGGTACTTCCGTTAATTGGCTCCTCTTTTCCGCATTTCTCTGATCTCTCTGGCGTATCCTTCGACAATCCGGTCCCATTTCTCTTGGTAGCCTTCCTTTTTCTTAAAGTATCTCACTCTTCTTTTGCAAATACGTGGTTGAGATATTCTGTTGGTCATCTTCTTCTTCGTTGTTACATAATCTTCCTCCTCGTCCATCTCCATAATACTCCTCCGATACTCCTTCCTGAAGACCCTTTCTTCATGGTTGATAATTGGTAAGTTGACCACATTAATCAGACCATTCCTAGTCATTTCAATTAATTCTTTTGTGACTCTTGCCTTCCTTGGGCGTATGGTTCTTCTTTCTTCCATCTTCACTTCTTCCGTTTCTTGAATTATCTGGATCTTCTTATCTCCACTATCCTTAGGCTCTGGATTTGTTAGTTCCATGTTTTTATTACTTGGTATTTGTTCGACTTCCATTTGATCGTCATCCATTGGTAGCTCGTTTGGTTCCAAGTGTTCCTCTTCGGGTATTTCTTCAGTCTCTGGTTTGTTGTCGTCTATCTTCTGGCTGGCTTGTTCCCTCTGTTCTCTCTCTCTTCTTAATTTTTCTCCGAATTTTCTGCTCTCTTCTATGGTTCTATCTAGCACCTCTATTGTACTATTATGGCACTCATCCAATTTCTTACTCAAGTCTTCCCTCATTAATTATATATTGTCATCCAGTTTTTTACTCACGCCTTCACTCAGTGATTGAATACTTTCTTTCAAAGATCGGTTGTTTTCATCCATTTTATTGATTAAGTCTGTCTTCAGTGATTCCATCATTTTTCTCATCCACTCTTGAAATGCTGGCTCTCCTAGTGACGTTGTTTTCTCAGGCTGGCTTGTTTCCGGTGGAGGTTCTTGAGGCATCACTTCCGGTTCCTCCTCATCTGGTTGTTGAACCCCCTCCGCTGGTTCAAGTGGTTTGTCCTTTACTTCCAATAAAATTTCTTCCACGTCTTCCGTCGACATAGCCTCCTTTTCTTCTCTTCTGGCCTCCTTCTCTGCTTCTGTTGCCCTCTTTCTCGACGTTGACCTCAACTTTGATCTCGACTTTGATCTCTTTGAGTACATCTTGATATGCTGGTAATGTACCTGCTGTCTTCTGACGGATTGGGGTAATTAGGTTACTGGTTATGGTATATTTTCCCTAATTCGAGCTCAGACGTTGGGCGCCAATCTATAAATTGACTTTATAGATACAAGTATTGATAGGTAGTGTTGTAATGTGTTGTGTATTATTATTATAGATTCATAGATTTATAGTGGTGTAGTAGTGTGAGTGCAGATACACACCGGTATCTACGATAATGTTGTTTTTTATAAAATGTTCCAATTATAACTATTATGGTTATTAGTGTGATTGTATTGTTTAATGGGTGCGTATTAATAGTCCACTTCTTCGATTAAAATGTTTCGCGCACTCTGTTATATACCTCCCTCACTTACCACACGTAGATATTTTAGTCCTGTTCAGTGACGGTTCCGCTGAAATACATACACTTTACATACAAAATAATATTCAGGTTGAATATTCAATATGGTCATCACACAATATAAATGATATGATATTTAAATAATGCTCTTAATTATTAGATCTATTTAAACTCTTCCGCCACCCTTTTGGCAGGACTGACTAAGTATGAATGAGCTAATTTAAAATTAAAATGATACTCTTTTTCACTGGTAATAAAAAGTGGAGGTTTATTAACAATTCAAGATATTATAAAATTTTTAAACAATTAACAATCAATGGTTAACAACCTTTCAGATAATAATTACAATTAATAAAATTCAAAGTAAGACTCTATTCAGCCTCAAGGCTGGTAAACCTGTTAGTTGTACAATAATTTAATTTCAAGAGGTTATGTTCTCTTGTATCAGTGAATTACCATATTCGTAAGGTTCTTTTAGGTAGCATGATACCAGGCACAAGATGTAATATTAATAGTGATATAAAAATGAACAATAATTAATAATAAACAAACAAATATAAAAATCGAAAATTAGTATCATATATCTGATACTTATGGTACTATCGTACGCGGGAATGCACACGCAACCTACAGTACTCGTCTGGCAATTATCAAGCTCGTTGGCTTGTACAGTTAAAATGTATTACCTTATTTTAATAATTTACTTTGAGAATTATTTACTTGCAAGAGAAAAATTCATTAAAAAACTCTTGTTATTATTTCCATCTGGTTTGGCTTTTACTTGAGAACAGACTTGTAACAGTGAAATTGGCAAGTTGCCGTTACGACTCTAAGGTTATGTTATAACGGGTATTGTTATAATGGTTAATTATTTTTTAATATTTATTATTTCTTAATCTAAGTACAAACACATTATTCGTAATAGTTTGATATGTAATTATCAGTTTTACATTTATGCTTTCGCATTAAAGTTAAAAACGTTTACTTTAAAACATCGAAAAAATCAAGAAAACAATTTTAGTCAATTGAGTGACTATTGGTATTACTTGTATTTAGTAATAAATGCTTCAAACATAATTCTTTAAATTGTGATAAATAATTAAAATATTTATTCAATATTTTAATAATGATGAATTAATATTTCGTTTAATTCTGATAATTCAATCATAGTTTTTGACACTTCGCTTGTTACTGACTTGCGTAGTGTCAACATTGTTTATTTACGAAAATATTATTTTTGGTTCAATTTTATTTAAATAAAAAAATTGTACTCCCTGTTTTTTATCTTTCACAACACTCGCAAGTACAATTGATATTATACACTAATCGTACTAATAAGCACCCCGCACCTGTCACTCATATATATTGGTGTAGTATAAAGGTTATGTGTATGTGAATTACTTATGTCTTTGCCGCGCACAATTTAAAAATTAAAACTTCTTCATGTCGGCGAGTGGCGTGACCTCTCCGTCGAAAGACTGATCGTGAACTGTGTTGCTTCTTCGAAGCGTCTCCTGCTCATCTGGCAATATTCATTCATTTGATTTGCTGAAAAAACTATACTCTCTGACCCAAAGGCCTTTGTTTTCTTAAAACATTTAATTTTTTACCAAATTTGATTTTGAGTTTGAGGCTTTGTGACGTCAGCACTGGTACAAAAATTTAGTTGAAAAGTTTAAAATCACAATAACTTTCTTAATCTATGTCCTATCGTTAAATGGTTGATGTCAGTGAATTGCGGACATCCTGCGCTTTAATTTAAGTTCAAACATGATTATTTTCCGTCCATCACTTCTATCACAATAATAATTTTATTAATTATTTATGGTGTATCTTATATTTATAAGTCTATTACACCAAATTTAATTATTTATATTAAAACACTTTTTAAATAAACGCTCTGAGTCCATACCTCAACTGGTTTGATTCAAAACTTGGGAATAATTGTTCCCTAAACAATATCTCATTATGGCGTCTTTAGGCGTCCATATTTGATTTTTCATAAATGTATTTAAAACTAATTTTTCTTAATTAATACTAGTAATATTGCAATTTAATAATACTAGAAACGTCTATTTACATAATTTTACACTAGAATATTTGTACATGACTGTATTTAATCTACTATTTACATTGTTTTAGTCCCCTCCTATCTCTCTTATACAATTGTTACCTTATTTCCGGTTTTATCTATATAAATTATATCATGTACTAATTGTAATTAGTGTACACTCATTGTACCCAATTTACTCCATATAATGGTTAGCTTTTAATTGGCTCAGAACCCTTCAATTTTTCAGTAATGGGTCTGTTTACATTGTGTCATATCATGGTAGTCATTTATTTTTATTAAAACAATAATTAAATTGTTATTGTTACATTTGGTTTGAGTTTCCAAAGTAGTATTAGGCATTATTCTGACTCTTGATAATGTTTTCATTTACTTTTAAACAAGTTTATATGTTACATTTTTCATAAGTAACTTGCTCCTCATGGTTTGTTTACATTTGGGTTCCTTCATTATAGTCATTTGGTTTTTAATTATTTGTATATAAAATGACTGTTTTCATGGTCATAGTCTGTTCTCAAAGTAGCATGAGGTTTTCCTCTTACTACTGGTAACACTCTTAACAATCTGTGTTCAATCTTTAATACAGTATTTTTCTTAACTAGTTTGTTATACAATAGTTCAGCTTACTTCTGGTCATACGTACATAGTTAGTTTACAATATTTTGGTTACAACACTGTTATTATTATGTTCAGAATCTGTTCTCAAAGTAGTACCATATGTTTATCTAACTACTGGTAATACTTTTATTAACATTGGTATTTGTTTTGATATTGTATTTTGTCTAACTAAATTGGTATACTTGTTCCATTTCTCCTATCTCTGTGCCATCATATTTGATTTGTTTTATTTACATTGTGTTGCAACATAATACACTATTTATTAGGATTTATTATTATTTATAACAAATTCTTGATTGATATCATAGTTGATGGTCATTTATTTACATTAACATGTATGATTTTCTGTTTCATAGGTGTCTTCCCTATGGGGTTATGTAACACTGTACCACATGTTTTAATGCAGTATTTTGCTCCTACTAACATGACTTCAGTATGGTATCTTACTATAATATTTTAATTATTTTGTTACACATGTTTATACAACTCCTTCTTAAACAATAACACAAATCTTTTTGTATTAATTACAATATCTCTCTGGTCATTGGTGGAATTTAATTCCTGTCACTTTGTTTGATACATAACAAAGGTTTTTTATTTATTGTCAGTTCTCTATGAACAATAATATAATTGTTCGATTTTGTTCTATTCTGGTGGTCCTTTGATTATCTATATTGATCACAGTCTTGATTAAATTAGTCACACTAACTGTCTGTGTTTATTTGACTATTTTAGATCTTGCTGTTTCACTATGAAATTAACATATTTCCTTACACTATAAACTTTATCACTGGGATTGTTTGTGTGGTTTATTCAGTTGAAATTAGTTAACTATTCACAGGTTTCACATCTATATTAAGTACTCACTGTAATTGTTTGTGGTTCCTTAAATGTTAAACACTGTTTTTCTTTTCATATTTGATAATCACCATTCCTTTGGTCACTTATATAGTTTCTAGTACACTTGGTTTATTGTTGAGTCCTTGCATGATCTATCCATCTTCTTCTCTCTTCATGGTACTCTTCCTTGTCCTTCTTCTTTCTTCTTCTTCAATATTTTCGGTGTAGTCACTATTTTCATTTGTTTCCCTTGCTGTTGGAGTTTGTTGGTCCTTATTTTGTTGGTTCCCCTCACTGTTGGATCCTATTGGGTCTGGTTACTGATATTTTGTTTTGGCTCATGGTCATTTTCTTTCTTCATTTCGTATTTGATGTTGCTATGTTAATATTATCTTCCTCATCGTTGGATTTTTATATTAATATATTTGTAGATACACACTTTTATACACTTAGGTTTATTTATCTAGACATACTTCCATGCTTTTCTCTAACTTGACGTTATATTAGCTTATTTTATGTAACTACCATATTTGGTAACGTTAATATATATATATATATATTATATATATCTATATATGTCCGTTTCTTCCCTGAACTCATTATAGTGTTGTTGTATGAAATTTATAAACTGTAATTATCCCACCTGCGTTTGTAAAATTTACTCAGTCCTGCAACATGTGTGATGGATGCTGGTGTGGTCCTGGTCATTAGAGGAGTCTGCTCACTTCTTCACATGAAGTTCTCGCTCATGGTAGTGGTTGAGTATAGATAGGTATTCCTGGGCATTCCTTGGTTGGATCCGACGGCGTTGGAGGAGCATGTTAGCATAGCTCTGCAGAGGTGACAGGTGTTGTAGTCGCCATCCACAAACCTTTCTACCGACTGGGGGCGGGGACCCTGCAACATCGTTTCATTTGTACACAGCTATCGTAAAATACAGTAAAACCAGCTCCTTTTCTCGGAACACCAACACCACACTCACACTGTCCTAATTTTAGGCACTCTACTTCTCTGCTATTAATAATGCTTAAACTTTGCATGAATATAATTCTGGTTGCTTAGTGCATAAGGCTTATGTCTGTCTTAGTCACCTTATTACGAAAAAAATTACACATCTTGCGTTAAATTTAATTTCATCGTTTGTACGATATGTTCCCATATATTATTCATGCATTTGTTCCATTAATTCATGTATTTTCACAACCATAAAATAACTTCGTATTGAACATCTATACCCCCATACATAGTACACCCAATGCAAACAGAAACAGTTTAATATAATTTTAATTCGTCACATAATATCACCCCTTTTCTCTTTTAAACTTTATACACGTTGACATTAACATTACTTTTAGCTTACATTTATTTTTAAACCTTCTTAAATCAGTTAAGTGCAAAGTGCCACGTGGTGTCAGACCGGAAGTCCCGTATAATTTTAATCTACATTAGATTGTTACAATAAAGACGGCTTTATACGTTTGGATTACACACACACGACATAACACACATATTCAGAATAACTAAACATTGAACACTCTAATAAAACACTGTATAATAACCTCACCTGAGACACTCCCTTTTTACTCGCGCATGATAGAAGTCAAGAAGTCTGTTTCCAAGTCGTCGGACCAACTCACCATGTCAGCGGATGGAAGAAAAATGAGACCAGATAACACGTTCCATGAACTCAGGACGGTCCAGAAAAACTTGTTACAAATTGTCGAACCGTGATCCGCTGACAGGAGTTAAATGCAAGGTTAAAACTGCCTACCTTATCGCATCACCACTAGCGTTGACCAGCATGGCCACTGCCCGGCCGATTACGTCGCCAAATACGGGTGAAAGCCGCTCTTGTCTCCCAACAACACCGAGTCTGAAATTTAGCCAGCCGTGTCGGCCCAAAATATGGCCGGGCAATTTAAATTTTTAAAAATTGCATCGGCACAATATGAAGGTAATTATTGCTGGTGATCTGAACTGCCTAGTGTGCCAGGGTTTGAATTTTCCCGGGGTGGCTTGAATGCGATCAGTGCCGCCAACGCGTGTGGCAGCTGTGCTCGACACAGCTACCTCGATTATTAAGATGTGATTGCCAAGGCCATGTCTGCACCACGGCAACACAATCTAGCAGGCCTAGTCAACTGTATCAGCTGTTCCTTGTACGTTGTTAATAAGGAAGTTACCAAAGGTTATGATCGGCAAATCGAAACAGGTTGCTTTCATGCAGGATAGTGGGACCGTCTAATCCAGGCCCTGTTCTCATTCCTTTGCCAACCTTCAAGGAGAGTGTCTGATAGTTTGACGGCCCAGGGTTAAAAGCAGATCTTTCTACATGAGGTCGTAATCCAGTAAAGGTTTTCAGGGTCCCCGCACCAGCCGGGAGAAAGGGAAAGCAGCGGTAGTAACATCAACACCTGTCACTATCCGCAGAGCAGTGCATCAAAATGCTCCCCGAAGCCGTCAGGCCCAGGAATACTCATCCAACAGAACACCGAAGGACCCACATCTGCTCAGAATGAGACCCGCTGGAGATTCACCACACTCTAAGGACCGTCTGCAGCACTCATGGCACACTGGTCAGCATGGTACCCTTTGAGTTCTTCAACAAAAGTACAGGTGGGAGCGTTCTAATTATTACCCTTCAGTCAACATCAACTCAATAGACTGGCCCCCTGTTGTTCACGTTAAACATCTTGTTAATGCTCTTAAAGAAAATGGTACAAGAACTCCAGCTGTTTTAAAAAACTTGTAACTGAATATTGTGTAATAATGTAAATTAATGTTCTTAAAGAAAATGGTACATGATTATAATAGTGTGTCACATGTTAGCACTAATAAAAATTGTTACTTGTTACAAGAGTGTTGATTGCAAATCCTGTCACTCTGTTTGGGCTCCAGCACACTTTTCGCTTCCTCTAGGCCAAGTAGCCTAGTTATTAAATTTTGCGTAATGGCCTAAGTGGCCGTTACACTAGTTGACTTCCCAAACCGGGTGGGTGCTTGAAAGGTACATGACCTCTAACCATCTCTGTCCCTATGTTCTCAGACATACTTCCACTCAAGGGAGAACCTGGGCATAGGCAATGGACTGTACTGATAAAACTGTCATCCAACCACTGTCCCATACTAATACATGAGGCACTCAAAACATGAGTGGGAGTAAAAATGGGCAGATAGTCAAGTGTAAATTATACAGGTCTCCCTTGTTGTGAAGCCTTCTGACTTAGTTACTTGACTCTGTCCACCATCACGAAATCACCAAATTCTAAATGTTTGTAGCCTCTTCTCTTGAGTTATGCTCTTGGATGAAGGAGAAAGCTTTATTTTTTAATCAGATTCATTTAGAAAATATAATATCTCACAAGCAAAATAACATAGTAATATAACTAATTACGTAATAAATATTATTTAAAAAATCTGCTACTTTACAAGTATATTGGTTTCCTCAGCAAAAAATCACTACCCTTAATTTTCATGCATAAATTCCAGTATTTACGGCCCAGTCAAACATTTAATACATTTTAAATAGAGGATATCTGTCCTAACTTATAATACAAGACACCAATAACGTGACTAGAAACCAGCTTTAATTATCACAATTAACAGTTTGTAATCATCAAGTTATTCAATAAGATTATTCTCATACAACAATTCAAGTTAATCTGTCCACACAAATAACAATGTCACTATTATCCATTTAATTCTAGTATCACTTCCACACTATAATCACTTTTTACTAATACACCACTTGAAACGCACTGTGTAAATCACTTGACAATAACTCAAACCTCACTAAAATAAATCCCCACTTAAACTGAAACTAAGCATCACTGAATCATTGTATTTATACCCTGCTGAGATTCCAGAATAATCCATAATGTGCGCCAAGTACTAGAAAACCTAGAGCATAATTGATTGCGGCCTTGAACACAGTTCACACAGACGGTATGGTCTGGAATAGTCTCGCTGCGGATGTGTGACAAGTGTCACGTAATTGTTCTTCATCTCAAAGTAGCAGCAAGATGTACGCACACACACATCACAGCCGGGTTCCACTGGAATAGCCGAGAAACACGTAGAATGTTCTGTAATGCTGTATCAATATAATTAAATCATATCGCAATGTTTTAACAGTTTTCCATTTTTTAACTTGCATCTTCAGTAAGTTGAGGTATTCTCATGGATTTTGGGATGTAAATAGAGGGGGATTGAATTCCCATTCAATAATTTTGCAGAGAGGCATATGTCCTTAGTCACTACCTCCCAAAATAGTGTACTTTCCTCATGAAATACTCTGTACATTTTAGACTATAAAGTATGTTGAATATCAGTGATATCCGTCTTGTAGTTTACTTCTCTTGACAAAGCAAAGGTAAAAAGCTGAGAGGTGTTCCCACCAAGCAACATACAGGTATATCTCAACATAGCTGTTTGGAGGTGTGTTGAATTCTATTGCCCATATGTATACTAGCGAGGGACCCCCCCCCCCATACACACACACTAGAATAAAATACCTTGCCACATAAAATATGTTTCATTCTCTCACACTTGCTCTCTCTCTATCTGTCACACACACACACACACACACACACACACACACACACACACACACACACACACACACACACACACACACACACACACACACACACACACACACACACACACACACACACACTGCAACAGTGTAAACACAGAGAAGAGCACAACTAGAAATTCAGCATTAATTATCACAACAATAATAGTTGTTTTGTTGTTATTATTATTATGTTTATTATGTTGTTGTTACTGTTATTTATATTAAGACTAAAATATCGGTATGGAGAACCATACATGACTTCCATATTCTAAGATTTATATTTAAAATCATTTTCAGCCAAACAGCCAGGGAAGGAATTTTAACAAAAAAATACTTCTTTGTTGCCAATAACGTAGTACACATATAAAAAAAAATTATCCCCTCCCCCTTCAACTATAATTTTGATTTATAGAAAATTACCCCCAGCCCGTTCAACTAGCCTCTTCATTTATAGATATTTCATCTACGTTTCTACAGTGGATTATTAAGATCTTATCAGGATACTTTATCAAAATTAAGTACTTTACTCATGTTACAACAAAAAATGTTTCAGGTAAACTGCCCTTTCCCCGTAACCGATCTTCACCAAAATCAACAGACATTGAGTTCTCTATAGCTCAGGCACATGTGTAAAAAATTATTTGATTCTGTTTGAATTTACGGCAGTTATGGTTCGTCATATAAAAAATTACCCATGTTAAAACATAAAACATGAGATTTATAAAACATATCTAAGATTTATATTTAAAATCATTTTTGAAATAAAATATTTTCATAGAACCTACTAACGCTGGGGAAATCTGAGGAGCCAATCAGAGTTGGGCCTACCTGTCACTCTGCTGAATTTGGTGGAAAGCCCTGTCACTGTCGTCAAAGTATCAGCCTTGACAGGGTCCTCTTTTTCTGCAAAATGGGAGAGGCTTGAGATGGAGTGAGTGACATGGTCCCCACCTCAATGAAGAACCCATTGTTTTATAAAAATATATTTAAATTTTGAAAACTGAAAATTCTTTTCTTGTTGTAAATATTTATATTTTATAATCAAAATGACTTTATTTTTGTTACCTGGCAACAAAATTATTTTATTATCAACAATTACCATTGTTTCAAAAAGTTTAAATGAATTTTCAAGTACTTTACTCTTGTTAAAACGTAAAAGGTTGCAGGTAAACTACCCCTTCCCCTTAACCGATCTTCACCAAAATCTAAAGGCCTTGAGTCCTCTACAATTCACTGACGTATGCAAAAAATTATTTGATTCTGTTTGAATTTGCGGCTGTTATCATTTGCCATAGAAAATACGCTTGATAAAAAACGTTGCAGGTAAACTACCCCTTCCCCTCAACCGATCTTCACCAAAAACAATAGGACTTGAGTACTCTACAAATCAGGGCTGTATGCAGAAAATTATTTGATTCTGTTTGAATTTGCGGCTGTTATCGTTTGCCACAGAAAATACCCTTGTTAAAAAAATGTTGTAGGTAAACTACCCCTTTCCCTTAACCGATCTTCACCAAAAACAATAGGTCTTGAGAACTCTACAAGTTAGGGCTGTATGCAAATAATCTTTTGATTCTGTTTGAATTTGCGGCTGTTATCGTTTGCCAAAAAAAAAAATTTCCCTTTATAAAAAAAAACTGTTGCAGGTAAACTACCCCTTTCCCTCAACCGATCTTCACCAAAAACAATAGGTCGTGAGTACTCTACAAATCAGGACAGTATGCAAAAAATTATTTGATTCTGTTTGAATTTGCGGCAGTTATCGTTTGCCATAGAAAATACGCTTTATAACAAACGTTGCAGGTAAACTACCCCTTCCCCTCAACCGATCTTCACCAAAAACAAAAGGTCTTGAGTACTCTACAAACCAGGGCTGTATGCAGAAAATTATTTGATTATGTTTGAATTTGCGGCTGTTATCGTTTGCCATAGAAAATAACCTTGTTAAAAAAACGTTGTAGGTAAACTACCCCTTTCCCTTAACCGATCTTCACCAAAAACAATAGGTCTTGAGAACTCTACAATTTAGGGCTGTATGCAAATAATCTTTTGATTCTGTTTGAATTTACGGCTGTTATCGTTTGCCATAGGAAATACCCTTGTTAAAACAGAAAACGTTACAGGTAAACTACCCCTTTCCCTTAACCGATCTTCACCAAAATCAACAGATCTTGAGAACTCTACAATTCAGGGCTGTATGCGAAACATTATTTGATTCTGTTTGAATTTGCGGCTGTTATCGTTTGGCAAAAAAAAAATTTCCCTTGATAAAAAAAAACCGTTGCAGGTAAACTACCCCTTTCCCTCAACCGATCTTCACCAAAAACAATAGGTCGTGAGTACTCTACAAATCAGGGCTGTATGCAGAAAGTTATTTGATTCTGTTTGAATTTGCGGCAGTTATCGTTTGCCATAGAAAAATATCGGTGTGGAGAACCATACATGACTTCCATATTCTAAGATTTATATTTAAAATCATTTTCAGCCAAACAGCCAGGCTGTGTCTTACCTGCCTTTTTATTGCTGTATTAAATGAAAAATATTATATTACATTAAAATGAAAAAATTATAATTTTATTGCCTGGCAACAAAATTATTACTTCCATATTCCTTAAGGAATGGAAGTATGGTGATGGCAAAAAAAATCGTGTTCGAGATTATTGCAGATTCTGATTCTACTACACTCAAAACATGAAAAAAAGTCGTTTTCCGAAAAGTGTCTGTGTGTCTGTCTGTCTGTGTGTCTGTCTGTCTGTCTGTCTGTGTGTCTGTCTGTCTGTAGATTTTTTTTCTATGGCAAACGATAACTGCCGCAAATTCGTACAGAATCAAATAATTTTTTGCATGCAGCCCTGATTTGCAGAGTACTCGCGACCTATTGTTTTTGGTGAAGATCGGTTGAGGGAAAGGGGTGGTTTACCAACAACGGTTTTTTTTTAGCAAGGGTAATTTTGTTTGTTTGGCAAACGATAACAGCCGCAAATTCAAACAGAATCAAATAATGTTTCGCATACAGCCCTGAATTGTCGAGTTCTCAAGATCTGTTGATTTTGGTGAAGATCGGTTAAGGGAAAGGGGTAGTTTACCGGTAACGTTTTATGTTTTAACAAGGGTATTTCCTATGGCAAACGATAACAGCCGCAAATTCAAACAGAATCAAAAGATTATTTGCATACAGCCCTAAATTGTAGAGTTCTCAAGACCTATTGTTTTTGGTGAAGTTCGGTTGAGGGAAAGGGGTAGTTTACCTGCAACGTTTTTTTAACAAGGGTATTTTCTATGGCAAACGATAACAGCCGCAAATTCAAACAGAATCAAATAATGTTTTGCATACAGTCCTGATTTGTAGAGTACTCAAGACCTATTGTTTTTGGTGAAGATCGGTTAAGGGAAAGGGGTAGTTTACCTGTAACGTTTTATGTTTTAACAAGGGTATTTCCTATGGCAAACGATAACAGCCGCAAATTCAAACAGAATCAAAAGATTATTTGCATACAGCCCTAAATTGTATAGTTCTCAAGACCTGTTGTTTTTGGTGAAGATCGGTTGAGGGAAAGGGGTAGTTTACCTGCAACGTTTTTTTAACAAGGGTATTTTCTATGGCAAACGATAACAGCCGCAAATTCACACAGAATCAAATAATTTTTTGCATGCAGCCCTGATTTGCGGAGTACTCGAGACCTATTGTTTTTGGTGAAGATCGGTTGAGGGAAAGGGGTAGTTTACCTACAACGGTTTTTTTTTAGCAAGGGTAATTTTGTTTGTTTGGCAAACGATAACAGCCGCAAATTCAAACAGAATCAAAAGATTATTTGCATACAGCCCTAAATTGTAGAGTTCTCAAGACCTGTTGTTTTTGGTGAAGATCGGTTGAGGGAAAGGGGTAGTTTACCTGCAATGTTTTTTTAACAAGGGTATTTTCTATGGCAAACGATAACAGCCGCAAATTCAAACAGAATCAAATAATGTTTTGCATACAGCCCTGATTTGTAGAGTACTCAAGACCTATTGTTTTTGGTGAAGATCGGTTAAGGGGAAGGGGTAGTTTACCTGCAACGTTTTTTTATCAAGCATATTTTCTATGGCAAACGATAACAGCCGCAAATTCAAACAGAATCAAGTAATTTTTTGCATACGTCCCTGAATTCTAGAGGTCTCAGTGACTTTCGATTTTGGTGAAGATCGGTTAAGGGGAAGGGGTAGTTTACCTGCAACCTTTTACGTTTTAACAAGAGTAAAGTACTTGAAAATTTATTTAAACTTTTTGAAACAATGGTAATTGTTAAAAATAAAATAATTTTGTTGCCAGGCAATAAAATTATAATTTTTTCATTTTAATGTAATATAATATTTTTCATTTAATACAGCAATAAAAAGGCAGGTAAGACACAGCCTGGCTGTTTGGCTGAAAATGATTTTAAATATAAATCTTAGAATATGGAAGTCATGTATGGTTCTCCATACCGATATTTTTATTTTTAACAATTACCATTGTTTCAAAAAGTTTAAATAAATTTTCTCTTGTTTAAATAAGTACTTTGCTCTTGTTAAAACGTAAAAGGTTGCAGGTAAACTACCCCTTCCCCTTAACCGATCTTCACCAAAATCGAAAGTCATTGAGACCTCTACAATTCAGGGACGTATGCAAAAAATTATTTGATTCTGTTTGAATTTGCGGCTGTTATCGTTTGCCATAGAAAATACGCTTGATACAAAAACGTTGCAGGTAAACTACCCCTTCCCCTTAACCGATGTTCACCAAAAATAATAGGTCTTGAGTACTCTACAAATCAGGGGTGTATGCAAAACATTATTTGATTCTGTTTGAATTTGCGGCTGTTATCGTTTGCCATAGAAAATACCCTTGTTAAAAAAACGCTACTGGTAAACTACCCCTTTCCCTCAACCGATCTTCACCAAAAACAATAGGTCTTGAGAACTCTACAATTTAGGGCTGTATGCAAATAATCTTTTGATTCTGTTTGAATTTGCGGCTGTTATCGTTTGCCATAGGAAATACCCTTGTTAAAACATAAAACGTTACAGGTAAACTACCCCTTTCCCTTAACCGATCTTCACCAAAATCAACAGATCTTGAGAACTCTACAATTTAGGGCTGTATGCGAAACATTATTTGATTCTGTTTGAATTTGCGGCTGTTATCGTTTGCCAAACAAACAAAATTACCCTTGCTAAAAAAAAAACCGTTGCAGGTAAACTACCCCTTTCCCTCAACCGATCTTCACCAAAAACAATAGGTCGCGAGTACTCTACAAATCAGGGCTGTATGCAAAAAATTATTTGATTCTGTTTGAATTTGCGGCAGTTATCGTTTGCCATAGAAAAAAAATCTACAGACAGACACATAGACAGACAGACAGACAGACAGACACACACACAGACACTTTTCGGAAAACGACTTTTTTTCATGTTTTGAGTGTAGTAGAATCAGAATCTGCAATAATCTCGAACACGATTTTTTTTGCCATCACCATACTTCCATTCCTTAAGGAATATGGAAGTAAAAGGCATAACTATCAAACAAGACACACTGAAATCCCTACATTAATACATTTGATACCATTATGGCATACTAACATTTGCTATGAGTATTTATTTAAAAAAAAAACACACAAATTAAGTAGAGTTTTATTAAATCACACAATTGACTACAACTTTTTAAAACAAAAATATATTTTTGTGTTTGTATATGTACATAACAAAATATATGTAAACAAAAAATGTATAAAAATGCCTTCTTGACAGTTTTAATTCCTATTTAATTTCTTCTTGTCAGGATTTTTGCTCTTAAACAATGAGGCAGTCATGGCTTCACAAAATATTCTAATAAACTTACACATTAATGGCGTTTTTTATTTGATTTCTTTGTCTTAGTTCTCACTGTTTCACCTGGAAAAATAATGTTACATTTAGTTATTTATACCTAAGATGTAAAAGTCATTAAATTTATTGTTAATACGAGGGGGTACCCAAAAATAACAGGAATTTTTTTTTAAAGCTATGTATTTAATTTTTTTTACTAAACAACCTTATCACCTTCAAAGTACTCTCCATTACACTTAATACATTTGTCCAATCTGCGATCCCATTCCTGGAAACATTTTTCAAACTCATCTGTTGTGATGGCCGACAGCTCCTGCCTCGTTTTTTTCTTTACCGCTTCCACGTCGTCAAAACATTGTCCTTTCATGCCCCTCTTCATTCGTGGAAACAAGAAGAAATTGCACGGAGCGAGGTCAGGTGAGTAAGGGGCGTGGGGCAAGGGAGTCATGTTGTTTTTTGCTAAAAACTGGCGCACTGAAATGGGCCCGAGGCACAAATTTTGCAGTGACCCTTCTCATCCCCAAATCTTCTGACAAAATTCGCTGAACCGAGCTCCAAGTTATTCCAGATAACTTACTAATCTCTTCAATGGTCTGTCGTTGGTCTTTAAGCACGATTGCATGAACTTTTTCAACATTTTCGTCAATTCTGGAAGTTGACGGACGTCCAGAACGAGGTTTGTCATCAATTGACATTTCACCTTCTTTGAAACAAAAAAACCATTGGTAAACTTGAGTTTTTCCCATAGCACCTATCCTTGTAAGCTGTTTTCAACATCACAACAGTTTCTGCGGCGTTTTTCCCAAGCAGGAAGCAAAATTTCACAGCAGCGCGCTGTTCACTTAAATCTGCCATGACAAGAAACGAGGAGCAAGCAAAACTGCTTTTACAAAACGAATTACTGTGACCGGACACAACCTTCCCAGGCAACAACAATGATGGCACTGAACTCGGAATGAGTTGCGCTACGCTCGCCTAGAGGGAGAAATGCGTACTACGTAAGCTCCGCCAATCGCAGCGCTATTCCGGTTATTTTTGGGTACCCCCTCGTATAGGAAAGTAAAAGTTATTAACACACACATCATATACACACTTTAAATTTATACATTATAATTATTATTATATTATAAAAATATATTGTTGATATGTAAAGACATTATTAATGTATCTTTGATTATTATTATTATTATTATTATTAATATTTATGTACAGTACTAATTATTGTAGTGTTGATACACTCACACATAAGATTACAAGAATAGAATAACCATTCTATGACTCAATATATTACCTACCTTGTTCAGAATATAACAAGACATCTTTACTAGGCCATACAAGTCTTGGATACAAGAAAAGGATAGCTATATACAGGTAAAAAAACTTGATATTTCACAAAAAATTGGATGGGCTTACTAGGTGTTGTGTAATAGACTACTAAAGAAGTTATGACCTTATAACATCAGATAATGTAAAAGTTGAAGAAACTAGAGCAAAATAGAAGTTGGTATTAATATAACTGAAATGATAAGATTCAAAGCAAATTTAATTGGAGTGGGTAGACCTCCATGAAAAGAATGCTGTAAGATAGGTGGCTATGTACATTGTAAATTAGGAAACTAGAAGCAAAAACAACAAGAAGACTGGAGAGACAGGGAGAATTTGAAGAAAAGTCTGTGACAAGTTAAACTGTCAGAAAAGCCAGTTGTTGAACTGATGAAGTAACACTATAAACTTGTTATTTAATATATGAAGTACTCCAAATATACGTGTTCTGTCATCTTATTGTAGAGTGCTTTTATTGTGCCTGTTCTCATTAATATTACCACCATGCAACATATGTTTTTTTTTTCTTAGATATTAACTTTACGTAATACATTTTCATAGAAATATTTTAAAAATGATTATGAAATACTTAAATCACACTATACATAAAAAGCTTTATGACAGCAGGAAAATAAAGCTAGTTGAACTTATTTAAAATTGAGCTTTCATACACTTTCTCACAGGTATGAAGGGTATTCACAGCCTCAAGACATGTATAGCATTAAAAAGTGAACATTTTAAATTTCAATGTAGAGTGCATCAAAGAATACTCAGAATATGTAACAATAGTATTTGATGGGACATGCATGTAGCATGTACCATCAGCATAAAGTGCTGTTATATCAACACTTCACTAAAGAGTATCAACAACAAGTTGCTAACAAATTTTTGCAGTTCTAATTAAAGAACAATGTACAGTAGATTGGGAAAATGCTTGGAAGAAAATACACCAAGCAAATTAAAAATGAGTGAAATGAAGTTAGTATTGATACTAATATTTTTAAAATATCGGTATGGAGAACAATACATGACTTCCATGTTCCAAGATTTATATTTAAAATCATTTACTTGAATTTGGTTCGATAAATTCTAAAAAAATATCCACCACCCTCAAGCTACTTTTACTATTTATAGATATTTTTGTTATTATGTGGTAGTTGTTTAATATAATGTTATTTTCAAGTCACTTTATTGTCTATAAACATTAGGTACATTATTCTTATAAAGAAACTGAACTACGCAGATAATCATCCCTCCTCCTCAACTGATCCCCACCATTAATGATATTTACACTTTCATAGAATAATAGTTTTATCATATGTAATTGCAAAGGTATCTTATCCTTCAAAATTAAATACTTGTAATTTACTTGATATCAGGAAAGTAATTTTCAAAAAAGCACCCCCTCCCCTTTCAACTACACTTACCATTTATAAAAATCTCATTTACCATTTATAAATATCTCATTTTACAATGGATTAATACGACTTTACTGTCAGGGTACTTTTTATAAAAATTAAGTACTTTACTCTTGTTAAAACACAAAACATTGCCGGTAAACTACCCCTCCCCCTCAATCAAACAACCCTATTTTGAGTAACCGTTTCATTATATGTAATTACTAAGGAATCTTGTCCTTCAAAATGAAGTACTTTATTTGACATCAAAAAAGAATTTTTCAAAAAATTACCCCCTCTCCCTTCAACTACTCTTTTCATTTATAGATATTTCATCTACCTTTCTACAGTGGATTATTATGACCTTCTTTTCAAGATACTTTATTTATCAAAATTAAGTACTTTACTCTTGTTAAAATGTAAAATGTTGCAGGTAGATTACGCCTCCCCCTTAACCGATCTTCACCAAAATCAATAGGCTTTGAGTCCTCTAGAACTCAGGCACATATACAAACAATTAATTGATTCTGTTTGAATTTGCAGCAGTTATCATTCACCATAGAAAAAATTCTACATACAGACACACACATAGACCCTTTCGGAAAATGACTTTTCTTCATGTTTTGAGGGTAGTACAATCAGAATCAGCCCTTATTTCGAACGCGATTTTTTTTTTGCGATCACCATACTTCTATTTCCTTATGGATCATGGAAGTAAAAAAATCCACTATTACTTTTTGTTACAGTTTATGTGCCAACTTAATTTTAAACAGTACCTTAATTGCAAGACTTTTAAATTGTCCATACATATCTGACACTAGTAAGTATAAAAAAATAATTAGCACAATGTGATTCTTTTAATAGATGTGCACAATGCATTAAGGGCATATATGTTAGGTACATAATAACACGAACAATTCGTTTTTTTAATTATGTGCTAATTCTTAAGTTTTCTGAATGCACTGTAGTCATGCCATATGAGGAAAACTATAAAATTTCAAAGGATCTCTTTTATTCTGTAATTTCAAAACATGTACCACTTTAGTACATTAAAATGCATAGTATCTCAACTAATTTTTGCTTCCTTATGTGTAAATGTGCAATGCATTCATGTGCCTGAACATGGACATAACTGAACTCTGTATATAAATAAAACAGGAATGTTAAAATTATTCCACATTCAAGGAAAAGTACAGGAGAACAATTTGTGTAAGTGTAACTAGAACAATATACATAGTTTACTTACCCCATATATAAGAAGTGAATAATTTTTCTGTAATGTAAATAAATACTGCTAATATGTACATCACTAAAACAAACACTATCCTAAGGATCCATGACATTCTTCTAAAAATGGGATACAACCAGATTCCTGAATGAGCGTAAGTGCCCATAAGGCTGTGAGAAAAATACAAAATTTGTTAACAAAATATTTTGAATTGTCAAATACATTTATTTGTTATTCAAGTTTGGTTATATGTAGCATTTGTAAATAGGAGTTACAAGTAAATTACATAATTTTTGTCTGAATTTATTTAAGTAGAAAATAACAGTTTTAAATCATTATTTAAACACCACTATAAATGTAATTCATAAATAAAGTAGCTTACAAATGTTGAAAAACTAATTGTTCTATATTTTCTAGTACCATATACACTGAGTGGCCATTAAGTGATCATTATTATTTAATTATCATTAGTGATCATTGCTATTAAATGTTGTGTTTATATATTATGAAATATTCAATTAACAAACAATGTTTTAATTACTTGTTAACAAACATACGTAATTCATATTGTTTTGAAGCAATTTCTTTTTTATTGATAACTAAAAAATACATAACTGTATACTTTATTATAGGCTACTTTTCACTAATAATTATACTTCTGTTATGCTAAGCTAATTTTCCAAAAAACAGCTATTTATAAAAATTATTATGTACTAACTATTCATATGCTGAGTAATATTTAAAACAGTTTAAGCTATTTCATTAATACTAAGAGAATTATTTAATTTTACTGGAAAAGCTGGGGTTTTGCTGTCATTGGTGTGTATATGCTTAAGATTGTATTGAGGAATAGGAAAAAAAGGAAATTTTAAGAGGTGCTGACAAAGGTGGTACAGAAAATCAGGACTTGGAAAAAGTTGTTTTATTTAATGATTTGAATGTAGGGTAAGCAGACAAGAAGCGCCATTGTGAGTAACTTTGAGCTCCTTGAAAATGACAGTGGTCACAGATTGACCAGCTTTCATGTTCAGAATTCTTTTAAGTTCTTGAACAGGTTTTATCAACACAAGGGTTTTTATGTAGTACATGTGTGCAACCAACATGTCAACTAAAATCAAGTACAGATATTTTTTATGTCTTCTGTAAACAAGCAGCTAGAATATAAATCATAAACTTATTACATAACATTTTGAACGTTCTTATTAAAAAACGTTTTCTAAAACATTGACTCAAGAATCTGTATTATATGGTAGTTCAAATTAATTTAGGTTCTTTTAATAATTGGTATTTAGTTTAATACAAGTATAGTTTAATTTTTTGAAGTAGAGAGGCATATCCATCCCTCTTAGCTTCCCTCGTGGTTCTTCCTTTGCAATAAAGTTAAATTAATGCAGTTACCCAACTTCCATTTTACAAAATGAAATACAAAAATATAAAATAAATATATATATTCATACCAACGGGGAGTACAAAATATAGTTAATCTTCACTGTAGTTGTACTACCATGCAGGAGTGCCCCCCCCAGGCCCAATGGGCAAATCCCTCCCAAAAGTCTCAGCACTCCCCCCAATTGAAAAGCCCCCCCCCCACTGCCCACCAGTCTACAAGCTTAGCACACACACACATTTTTAGATTCACGATTTATTATTCACGAACCCTCTGACTCATTGACAGGATGTTGCTGCACGCTGCCAGGGTCAGTTTTCCAAATTCCAAAACAAAATTTACTACTAGTTGTACTGGTAGACATTTATGCTGCCAGTTTGTTAAAACAATCATAAAGATATGCAATTGCTTTAGTTTTTTACTAATAGCTTAGTTTGTTGCACAAACACGGTAAAAATTTCCATCAATGTTGGATTTAAAATGTTATTCTTGAAAAAATCCTTAAAATACACCCGAAAAATCCCCCCCAAAAATTCTCAATGCGCAACTTGCGCTATGATCCCCCCCCCCCCGTGGGCCCTGCTATCATGTAATTATTTATTCAGAATTCATCTCTTATTGTTAGCCTAGTCAAACTTATGTGGTTGAAATTTTAATGTGTATAACCCCAATTTATGTAGTACTCTAATGCAATATTAAGAATAAAAATAAGAATTCTTTTCACTTACCAAATAACATAGAGACCAAGATACGTTGTGATACCAATTAAAGCGTGTTCAAACTTTGGGTACTGATGGTAGCACAAATACGTCTCGCCAAGGACAAACAAACTCGTTGTTGTATGGAGTGAATGATTGATCCATGATGGCAATACTATGTCTAATGCTTTGGGAAATATCAGTTCTCTATCAATCACCCACATACTCCAAAATGCCACAGATACAAGCTGGAAAAGTGAAGAAAAGTTAATATAATTTTCTCAAAAAATGTTCTGAAACTCCTTTCAAAGAAAGGAACTACTATTTACTAGTATTTGTAAATAATGTAAAAGCAATCCAAATTGAACCCCACAAAGCAGGTGAGGTAGGATTTGAGGAAAATTATACAAATAAATTAAAATGCATCATATACAAAATCACTGTGTCTGTTCTTTACTACACCACTCAGTCACTTGAACACATACATATAATTTTTAAAAATTTGTAAACATGTCTCCAACTCACATGTCCCATTACAAGCTGATATAAATGTAGGTTACATATGTACACAAGAGTCACATTGTTATATTTGTCAATAATCATATATGTTTGTTTAAAAAATACATAAAGCCATCAAGAAGTACTATTGCAGCTTTTGAAAGAACGTGGTTTTGAAACCTAGTAAGTACCACCCATAAAATACAGAAAGATGATAGATTCTGGGTTAGTTTCTTTCAGATACAAAAAAAACTATTAAACTATTGTAACTTTAAAAAATCTATTAGTAACTACATTACTGTGAATAGAAAGTTAGCAGACAAAGTTAGAGGTATGCGAGTGTATAGAGGATGTGATCTGAGCACTTGATCGCTATGTGATGGTCTTTAGAATAAACCTTCTGGCAAGATGGAGGAAGCCAGAAAGACTACATATCATGTGAAAGAGGAAATTTTTAAAGTTTAATTTACCTTTTGCAGAAGAGCATTAGACTTTTGTATCAATATCATTGAATCCCAGGGAAGACATTTAGACCTACATCTAAATGTGGTCTGAAACTTTGAGATGAAGACATAGCACAAGCCAGGGGTGCCCAGGGGGGGGGGATCATAGCGCAAGTTGCGCATTGAGAATTTTTGGGGGGGATTTTTTGGGTGTATTTTAAGGATTTTTGGGGGGGGGATTTTTTCAAGAATAACATTTTAAATCCAACATTGATGGAAATTTTTACCGTGTTTGTGCAACAAACTAAGCTATTAGTAAAAAACTAAAGCAATTGCGTATCTTTATGATTGTTTTAACGAACTGGCAGCATAAATGTCTCTACCAGTACAACTAGCAGTAAATTTTGTTTTGGAATTTGGAAAACTGACCCTGACAGCCTGGTGCAACATCCTGTCAATGAGTCAAAGGGTCCGTGAATAATAAATCGTGAATGTAAAAATGTGTGCGTGTGCTAAGCTTGTAGACCGGCGGGCAGTGGAGTAAAGGGGGCGGGCCCTCAGAACTTATCTATGGTCCGACCAGCCGCACGCACCGGCAGTCTGCCCGTGAGTTTTACTCTGTAGTGCGGTGCTTTGTTTGTGTGAGTTGGGGTTGGAATGTAATCTCGTGTTTCATGATAGTTGTCAAAATGCCAAAAAAACTTAAACAATCGTTTAAGTATAAGTGTATGGAGGTTATGTGTAACACAACTCATCGAAAAGACAAGTGGTTAGAACATTGTAAGAAGAAACAAGCCTATAAATTTAGACATAACCTAAACATTAGTTTTAAAATGGTTGAAGTGAAGTCCGGTGACACCCTGTGGGTGAAATGCACTTGCACCCCCTGGGTCATTATTAGTGGGGGGGACTTTCCAATTGGGGGGAGTGCTGAGACTTTTGGGGGGATTTGCGCATTGGGCCTTGGGGGAGATGGGCACCCCTGGCACAAGCTATTGATGAAAAACAATGAGCCTATTAACAAGGCTCACAGTTACAGTCAAACAGAAGTGATGCTAGACAAATTTATGTGGAGAAGAAAAATACAGCTAAAGAAGCAGTCAGAAAAGCACATGCTGAATCATGGGAATGATTTATTAGTACAACTGAAAAATGATATACATGGACAGAAAATGATAGCTTTTAAACTGATGAGCCATCTTAATAAATTATAAATGGATGTTACCAACATAAACATTATTAATAAAAGATGCTTGGTGGAGGAGACAGTTGTGCCAGAAGATCTGGATGGCATTGATGAAACTACATAATGACGCACTGACAAAGCTGGAAAATCAGAAAGTGGTTGGATCAGATTATATGAATTCCAGGTTACTTAAATACAGTGATTTGCTTTAAAAGTTTATCATTTGTTAAATGCATGTTGAAAATTATGTTTCATCCCTGAAGACTGGAAATATTCAAAGATGATATCACTCTTTCAAAATTGAGAAAGAAGTTCTATTTCTAATCACAGAGGTATAAGCCTACTAGACTCTGGCTATAAAGTCTATAGAAAAATAATAAATAAGCAGTTACAGTCTATCTCAGATGTTTTATTGTCAGATGTTCAGACTGGTTTTAGAAAAGGCAAATCCTGCTATGACAATGTTTTTTCATTAATACAGATAATAGAAAAACTGATAGAATTTAACCTAGAGTACATCTAGCCTTCACCAATTATGAGAAAGCAATTGGTAAAGTTAATCAAGGAAAGTTGTGGCAAATAATGATAAAACAAGATTACTCAAAACGTCTAATAAATGCCATTAAGTCTTTATGATGATACCAATGTCTTTGATTGACATTGGCAACTGACAGTCCTCTCCAAGTTTCTCAGAACAGTTCTAACCAAATATAAATACCGTACTGTATGATTACGATAATGATGATGATGATGATGATTATTATTATTAATGAGTGTAGTGGTAGCAGAGTAGTAGTAGTAGTAGTAGTAGTAGTAGTAGTAGTAGTAGTAGTAGTAGTAGTAGTAGTAGTAGTAGTAGTAGTAGTAGTAGTAGTTGTTGTTGTTGTTGTTGTCTTATTAAAACAGTTATTAATCAGTTAAACAAATGTGTCTTGTGTATCAAACTAGAATAAAAGTAACAATTCCTAACAAAAAAATTATATATTAAAATATATAAACAAAAGTCAGAGGCTTTTACAGGAGACTTCATTTCTGGCATAGGTCCACCAGATACAGTCAACTGACGTGAAGAATGCATAGCCCAAATAAGTAACCATGGTCTGGGCCACCATGCTGTGTGTGTGGGGGGGATCACACATACACAACTAATGTGCCTAATGGCAACGCCATGGCATGGAAGATAAGTTAATTAAGCATTGTCCACTCCTGCCTTGTAACATTGGTACTGCAACTTCACAGACTTGGACATAAACCAAACTGCAGATCAAGGAATGTAGCTTGATAGTAACAGACCTAGTAAAGGAGTCATTCAGACACAAATACCTCATCCCTCATCCTCCTAGCTGGGGATTTTGCAATAGACTGAGAAGCCATCTTCTACAGTAGAAACCATGGGCAGTCAAAGTGGTGAAGAAGACATTTTATGATAACAAACACTGCTTTTGGGATTACAAAACCAAATGGATAGAGCATGTACACTGAAAGCATGAAAGGGACTGGCAGCAAGGTTAGAGTTGGACAGCTGTATTAACATAATCATAGGATAAAGAAGACGCCAGGGGCTGTGTAGTTCTTTATTTTTTGAACTAGTGATATTTTTTGACGTAGCAAATCATGTACATTCATTCCAACAAGTTTACAACTTAGTTTGTGTAACAGTGAGTTAACAGGATCACTCCTTACATTCATGATAGTGGAAGAAAAACTGATAAGAATAATTATTTGCCACCGTATATGACAAATTGTCACCTTGTTGATGTGATCAAAATCTTATCACATCCGACTCAGAGATGCAAATATATTCAGTACACATCAGTTGCCCACTTATTACTTGGAGTTGTCCAAAAGATTATTCCTTACATCTTTTTAAAAATTATGAGCACTTCTTACAGTGCTTTTACATTACTGTATGTCAAAACAAATTTAATAGACAATAAGGGTTAGAGTTGAACTTATAAGCCAGTCTAACGTTTGAAAAACAAACCGTACAATGATATATTAACTACTGTTGGTTAATACTTAAGATGGTACTGTAAATATTTTACCATTAAAAACAAGACTTCTTAAAGTTAACATTCAACTGTTTTCAGGTCTACTGGTATGCATGTTCATAATCCTCTCAACTATAACTAGTTACATTTTCATAGAAACAGTCATCACAATTGTTCCTTCTTTGTATTAAAGTGATATTTCAGCTGTGAAATCTGCAAGCATCTGGACAGTATTAATTTTATACAAATTACAAAAACAACAAAGACAGTAAAAACCCGTTTTATTGTTAAGAAAGTGATTAAACACAAAAACAAATAAACAAAGATAGCTGAACAAGTCCTAAAACATAATATAATAATAAAAACCTAAAATTATATGAGAATAAAGGTTACAAAAGTTGGAAGATGAAATAAATCAATTTTTTGGCTTGTAAATATTCTGCTCTCTTGTTTATACTTTATTAAATTGTATTTGTTGTACACCTTCCATATGCCCACCCCAGTTAGTGCTTATTCTTTAGTGAGGCCTCTCCATTCCCATTTTTTTCACACCTTTTGTTATTTAGACTTTTTATTTTAATTAATAACATTATTATTGTTTAATATGTTGGTGACCTTATACACAACCTATTTCACTAACTCTCATATGGCCATTTATATCTCCTTTGCCGTTTCTGAAATTTAGATATCAAATGTAAACTCTATGCCTGATGCTATGGAGATCTTCACAGCTGAAACATTACTTTAACACTGGTAATCAGAAAACACTGATAGTGAATCATTATGCAATATTTGATTTGTAACTTCATTTTTACAGTTTATTTGTGTAACACCCAGTCATTTAAGTTAGCTACCACCTCTGCACAATTCATAATAAAAGAATTAAGGTATCATACCTAGAAATGACTGTCATTAGTGGTGGTATATCAACAGCTTACAACTATTTGCTTTGTTACTTTTAGTTTTAGTTTTCAGTAAACAAAAGGAAACAAATTGAGAGTTTCCATTGAACAGTAGAAGTCGTCTATAAAAAAGATTTAAATAATCAGAAATGCATGGTAGTTTCATACTTTTTTGTATTTAGTAGTTATTACCAACTCTTTGAGAATAGCCTAATTGGCTGAAACAATTGTCAGGGCATAGGAATAAATTTTTTGAATCTAAAAAGTACTTTTGTTTATTTAAATCTTTTTAAGTAATATGTTTCACTAAGTTCACAATGTGCTGTATGGATGTGAGACCTGGAAAGTGACAAAGGGCATTACCACAAGGTTACAGACTTTCATAAACCATTGACTGAGGTACATAATGAGAATTTGGTGGCCCAAGACCATCTCGAACAGAGATCTATGGGAGGCCACAAGTCAGAGTCCCATCCAAATACAGATAAAGAGAAGAAAATGGAGGTGGATCGGTCACACCCTGAGAGGACCACCAGAAAATATCACTAGACAGGCACTGAATTGGAATCTGCAAGGTAGCCACAGATGTGGAAGACCGAGGAACACCTGGAAGAGGACTATGGAAAGAGAGCTGGCTGATGTCAACAAGACATGGAAGGAGATGAAAGCCTTGGCAACGGACATAACACGCTGGAGAATTTTGTCGAGGCCCTATGTTCTACCTAGGAATTTAAGGACTTAAGTTAAGTAAGTCAAGTTCACAATGAGTCTTTGATTAATACTGTGAAGCTGTCTACGTTTCTGTTGCCGCTCGTACCGTATGAACTCCAGAAACAGGCACTGCTGAAAGAGGTACTTCAGGATACTGCAAATATAATATTAGCATACAACTTGTTCACGCATGTAATTACTTTTTTAATGGAAAAATATTACAAACAGTTGTTTCCATTCAGTTTCACACCACCTTACTGACATGTGAGTATATTTCAACTACAATGATACACCAATCCAAGTGGTTGACTACAATGGGACAGTACGGTTGCCACATGGCAAGTCATGCAGCTAGTTCTTGAGTTGGCCCTAATAAAGTACTTTACAGCACTAGGCCTAAATATCAAAACAAAAACTAACAATGCACAATGAAATAAACTGTATTACAGAAAAGTAACAAATGAAGGCATACAACCACTTACCTGCATCCTGACTGTGACATTTATCAAAATAAACCAACATATTAACTGATAATTTTGTTGGTAGTGAAAAAGTATATAAACTTTAATTAATTTAGTATAAAAATGATGTAGTTACTGAACTATTAAAATAATACGGGATGAGTATGAAATCTTTCCAACATTAGAAAATTATTAAACAGAAAATGTAGTAAATACAACTATTTCACTAACGACTCGGAACACGAAGTTTTTTATGAGTAAAAACATAAAGTTTTACCTTACAACCTCAACCGGTTTTCACTTTTGAAAAGCTTCTTGAGAGGTGCTTCTTAATGCCTCTCAAGAAGCTTTTTAAAAGTGAAAACCGGTTCAGGTTGTAAGGTAAAACTTTATGTTTTTACTCATAAAAAACTTTGTGTTCCGAGTCGTTAGTGAAATAGTTGTATTTAGTTAAGTAACGGACACGTCATGGACAACAAAATCCAAGAAGAAAATGTAGGTTATTAAAATGGCACCGACATAATTGAAAAGGATAACTCTTTAAGTTTGTTTACTCACAGAGTATAATCAGTGCATAGCAACATGCTTGCTAAGGTGAATAAACATCTAAACAAACAAACTTTACAATATTATTAGCAGAACTGCTCCCTGCAGGAGAAAGCCCAGTTTGTTTTGTCGTATTATGAAACAAAATCCCCAATTTCTATTCAACAAAAATTTAGAAATGTTTGTGAAAGAGATCCTCAAGATATTGGATCAAAATTTGGTATGTAAAGTTGCAACAAAGTGGAAATGTTGGTAATCTGAAAAGAACTGATATGTCTAGTAGAGACTGTTGATGCTCTTAGAGATGTGCTTCAGCACAGTCCCCCCAGATCATCAAGCACAGTCCTCATCAAGCTAGAAAAGAACTTGAAATTCTTCTGGGTATGTTGGTTGAGGTTTTACATAAACGGGTTCATTTATATATGTACAAGGTTCAGATTATTCTATTCTTAAGGCCGAACACGAACATTAACATCCCCAATATGCTAGTTCTGGTGCGGAGATTCTAAATTGGATTGAAGAAGACAACAATTATTTGAACTATGTTTTTACTACACACTTATAAGAAAGTAAAAAGACACAACATCCATATTTTGGGTTCAGAAAACCTAAAAATGTCCTAGAAATGAGAGAGGCAGCTCCAAAGCTAATGTTTGGTGCAGTCTGATGCACAACAAAATGTTGGGCCTTTCTTCTTCACTGACTTAACAGTTCCAGGGACTGTTTTCCTTGACATATTGGAGCTTTATGCTGCACCTCAGAAGAATTACAGTCAAGGTAATTTGGCACTCCTCCCTTCTGATCTACAGACTGGAGACTGGATATTCTCTGAGCGACAAGTGGGACACTCATAAAAATGTTGTAGTTGTTAAAAAAAATGTTGAGTATGCTGTAGTTTGTAAAAAAAAAATGTTTATACCTTGCACATATTTTGTATAATACATTTTTTTTATTGTGGGAAAGACTTTATGCTCACCCTGCATTATTATAATAATCGAATAATAACTCTTACTCATACAGTACACTTTCATACATTTTTATTGTATAAGGGAATTATATTAGCATCTGCTTTCGGCTGGTGACAGACAATTTCGGAGAGTTTTGGAAAGTCAATAGCAGCTGTATGGAGACCTTACCTATGTATACTTACCTTGTGTCATCAGACTGTAAAGATTTTGGACTTTTAATTCAAAAGCACATTACTTTCATTACAGTTAATTGAAGTTATAAATATAAATAAAGAATAACAAGAAATCTGTTCTTTTAAACTTAGAAGAATATTTTTTGTTTCAGAGCGCATTTATGTTTATAGATTTTTAACATATTTTTCCTCTTTACACAAAACATAAGTATATTTTCATCCACTTCACATTAAAAAATACATTTTCTGTCACATTGTGATGATGATGATGATGATGATGATAAAGTTGATGATAAACTTACCACAGACATGGGTGCTACCAATACTGTAAAAAAGTAATTCTTTATTTTGGACAGCGTTCCTTTAATCTTTTGTAAACCACCCAACAAGTTTAGTATGTCTTCTACTACACATAAGAAGAAGTATAAATTCTGCAATGTCTGAAACAAAGAAAAAATGAAAGATACATGTAAGTATTACTTCTTTAATGAATATAACAGAAATTGTAAAAAGTACATTAGAAGGGTTTCACAGTATGAACCATATTACATATTACGAGGGTTTTGCTTATATTGTACATATCATACTCATACTTCATTTATAATATTTCACTTATTTTATATTAGAAGGAGTATATTACACTTCTGGTATAACAGGATACAAGAAACAATATATAATTTTCCTGAGAAAACAAAATATTTAATCTTCAATTAAGTAAGAAAAGTATTGGAACAATTTTTGTAAGAGTTTTATTCCCAAAATAAACAAAATTCAAATTTTGTGTCTCCTTCATATGAGCTTACACATTATGATAATTATTACAACACCACACTGATAACGATTTCTTGTTCTTATTGTTGGAGATTTATAACGTATTGTTTTGACAATTACAAATTTTGGATTATAGTAGAAAGTCAGAAATCCAGACTATCAGAAGTATGAGGACTTGGGATTATTGATGTTTTTGGATTTTGTGTACATTACAAATATATAACAGTAACAGTGCAAAAAAGTGAATGTTTGGTGTTCAAACAGTAAGTACATATTGTACATGTACAGGAATTTTACTTACGTACTTTGTCGTCGTTTGGTATTCAAAACATAAACAATGGGCACTATTATTGTAAAACATAAATACATAAAATTATTTTATCACTCACTATATTGTACTGTGTTTCTTTAGGAACTGACTTTATTATTATACATAAAAAAAGTTTAGTACTGTATATTTTGACAAACAACAATGTTGAATTATTCTTGTTTTCCTTTTACTCTAAGACAATACTGGTACAGTGCTGTTTTAAGTAAAAATTAAAAAAATATTTAGTTTTGTGCTTTCACTCCTTGTCTGTTGAGAAGTTCACACTTTTGACAGTTTAGATTCATGACAGTTCAGATTTTCAACATCCTACCATATATAAAATCTCACAACCATAAGAAATTAGATTCAAATACAAATATCTGTACAAAATGTAAATCTGTTAAATATTATAAAAACGTAATTGAATTCTGGTAAAAGTTATGAAATTCTTGAAAATACAACAAAATTCTGGTAAAAATTCAAAACAGGCCCCCGAAAAAATCAACAAAATCTTAAATAAGCTCCTTCCAGTTCCCCTCTCTCCAAAATCACCTCCTAGACGAATTGTTTTATAAATGCCTAAATAGTCAGTTTTTGTACCTTTATGTACTATACCTGGGAGAAATAGGGAAGGCGAGACCTGTCAGCTGCGCAGAGGTGAGTATCACGTGATCTATCATCCAATAAGGAAAGTATCACATGATCTGCCAACCAATAAGAACCAGTCAATCGTTTCGCTTACATGAGTGCACTGCAGTGCATAACTCTTTTGTTGTATTTGTCGTCGCAGTGAAATACGCTCTCTCTGCTCAGTACACTTTCACTTTTCGCAATGTGTGTGCTCCCGAGTATAAGGTTACGATTTCCGAAAAGGCAGCGAGACTTCTCGTAAAAGCCACCAGATTTAAAAGGGTTTAATCTGATAAAAACCATGAAAATTTCGGGAAAGAAGACGTTCGTTCCGCGAAATGACTACACCATTCCATGAATAAATGTTAAAGTCTGAGAAATATCGTACTTCCAAAAATCATGATGAAATTCAAGAACTGGCGTCTATTAAAGAATTCTACTTTCTAGAAAAAAGGTCCAATTTTCTGAATAGAGGTCGCTAAAATCTAGAAACCACCCATACGTAAGACCGATTTTTGTCACTTGGAAAAGGCAGTTTAAATTCCAAGAAGATATCAGAGATTTCTGGGGGGGGGGGATTCTACGACTGCCATCAGATTTGTAAGGACTTTAAGGAATTATTGTAAAGGAGAATTTTGGTAAGGTAACAAAATTCCAGTAAAATCTCAATATGTGGGCTGTAGTAGACAAAACATTTCTTTAAAAATTGTATTGGACTATACCGGATCCTCCGGTGTATTGCTAATTACTATAACCAACCTCCAAAATATTAACCGCAATCCTAGACAGAGAAGTCTGTCTAGAGACCGCAATCCTAGATAATTATTTATCTGTCTACCTTGCTATTATAGTTCATATTCAGTTTACAAACGATACAATTTATTAATCTATTTTACATTACTATCATAAATTAATTTAATAAAGCAATTTTTTATATTCTTTGTAAACATATAATTTTTAACTGATGTGTCTCTTCACGATAATTCTTGTGTAATAATGTCTAAACTTACAAACGTCCAGTTCGTGAGAAACCGCAATGAGAATCGCCGCATCGTCAAGACGACTGGATCACTGACAGAGATTTGTTTCTCTTTCACCATATTCTCGTTCATCCAATGTCCTACATATATGGAGTATGCAAACACACACACGTGGAACAATTGTACTATCATTTTTTATCTGAAACAGAAAAGAATGTTTGTTTAAGCCAAGCTCCATTATCTTACCGTAAAAATGTTCATGTATAAAACTACACTTAATTTTTACTGACGATTTAAAAAAAGTTTTAGATTTGCACCTTGTTTCTTTTTAAGAGCATGATAATATTATTTCTCAGGGCTGCTAGAGAACTGATTTTTGTCAAGTAAAAAAAGTGCTTTTGAGTAAAAACATATAATCTATAACAGTGAATACAATGAAACAAGTATTGGCGAAAAGAAACAATGAAATAATTATATTTAAATGAGGAATAACATAAACTAAATGTTTATCTACTTAGGGGACTTCTGCGTCACTACTAGCTGTCAAGCGACACCAGATACGATGCCAGTTTTAACGCCAATTACGCACTCTTTCACAATAAAAATTAAAATAATATATGTTTTTCTCATTTGTCATTGAGTGTTTGTAATATTTAATATTTATATTTAACTCTTAGAGTTTGTGAACTAATGAGTACGGCGCATGTCTACTAATCTAGAGGTCTCGGTTTCGATTCTCGGGGACGCTATAAAATTAAGTTTCAGGTCCTTATAAAATAGTCTTTTAGCTCCTCTGCCGATTCAGCTATTTCAGTTCAGTTTCAGTTTGGCGATAGTTTTGTCCAGTTCGTTAAAAATTAGTTGAATTTTGCTTTACACGATGCTGTTATCTTTTATTAGACTTGGAAAATCTTCCTACTTACTTCACTGGATGTTTCATAGGATATTATTTGCCAACTGCATTGTTTAATATGTTGGTTTCAATTATACATTTCGAGGTCATTTCATCTACGCATTATTTTAGATGCTTTTGTACATTCTATTTTATAGTCTTTCTTGAAATTGTACAGCCTTTCTTAAAATTATACTTGCTGATTCTTCGGTATCCAAATTAAAAGTGACGCCAACTTTTGCTAGTCCGCATTGTTAACTCAGCTTCCGAGTCTTCTCTTTTTATAAATCGTAACTTTTCATAAGCGTTACCTATTATATCACACTTAAATTCAATTACTTCACTTATGTAGCCTACAGTCTTTAAAATATTAATTACATATTTTAAAGTCTAACCTAACATACTGTTAATAAAAACTTATCACATTTAAAACAAATATGAAATAAAATTAAACTAATGCCCAAAAAATATTAGGCCGCAGAACTTTCATCTGTTTGTCTAGCTCAAATGTACTATAGTACACTCAGTTTCAAATGTACTATAGTAACGATTATTAACTAAAACTTCCGGGCTGAAAAAGGCCGTGGTCGATTGCTTAAGTTTCTGCTAAACGTTTCGGCCGCACCACCGGTGGCCATCTTCAGTAGCAAAAGAAAAGTGTTCGATAGATGATACGCCGAACACGTCTCCCAATGGACTGGGAACAAGCAACAGTGAGTACCTGCTACGAAGCCTCTATTTATAACATTTTGTCCGCTTCAGGTTCCCAGTCCATTGGGAGACGTGTTCGGCGTATCATCTATCGAACACTTTTCTTTTGCTACTGAAGATGGCCACCGGTGGTGCGGCCGAAACGTTTAGCAGAAACTTAAGCAATCGACCACGGCCTTTCAGCCCGGAAGTTTTAGTTAATAATCGTAATGACACCGGCCGTGAAAGCCTACGCACTAAGTACTATAGTAACGTTTTAATACCCAGATTCCCAGATTTCACTGCAAATTGGTTGTTTAAATTGTTTCTACGAATTTTTAAGGGTTTATTTCATTTTTCTTATTTTACGACACAGTTATCTGATGATTAACTCATTAGGCATTGCACTTATTGTGCGTCCGACATTGAAATGTTTACAGTAATATATGTCGGACTGTAAACATTTCTTCTTCTTCAGCACTACAGTCCAATGTGAGCTGTGGCTTCCAACACTAATCTTCTCCAAAGTCTCCTCTCCATTGCCATCTCAGTGTAACCCCTCACATCCATTCTTCTGAGATCTTCTAGCATGTCATCCAACCATCTTATCCTAGGTCGGCCCCTCTTTCTACTTTTATAGACCTGCGTCCCAGAATTTTCTTTGGCATACACTGATCATCAATCCGCTCTAGGTGACCTAACCATTGTATTCGTATAGCCTTTATGTATCTCAGAATGTGTTCGTGATTCAGTAGCTTATCTATTTCCTGGTTATTTCTGATTCTCCATTCGTCATCTTCTTTAACCGGCTATAAACACGTCTGAAGATCTTTCTTTCAAACCTTCTTAGTATTTCTTGTTCCTTTTTTATGAGCATCCATGTCTCACCTCCATAAGTAATAACCGGTCTGGTAAGTGTCTTATAAATTTTTACTTTTGTGTCACAACTAATGAGTTTGCTTCTCAATAGTCTGCTGTTGGCATAATATGCCCTGCCTACTTCCTATTTCTATCCTGTCATGTATTGTCGTGTTTATAGATCCTTCATTATGTATCATGATACCCAGGTATTTGAATTTATTAACTGCATCAAATGAATTATCCTCTGTGCATAAATTATATAGATTTCTTTTCCTTTCTGATGAAGAAATCAGCATATATTTATTTTTGCTGATATTTACAGTGAGTCCCATAAGTTCCAAATGGACAGTCATTCGTCAATATCAAACGAAGTAGATCAATCGATCAGTCGCATTGACGAAGGGAACACCGAAATCCTCGAAACCTCTATGAGTACAACAATATGTATAGTGCTGTGGTGTACGTATTATATAAAATATATGTGTGTAAGTATGCACGCTCCCCCCCCCCCCACACACACACAATAAAACCTCGAGGACTTTTGAAGACGTCTTTTTTCTTTCTTCCTGGCGGTTTCCGCGTGTATATTCGTTTCGTCTTCGTAATTCGTCCATTCTGAACTGGTGTCCGAACCATTTTTGTACTTTCTTTTACTGTGTTTCTTACCAGAATTCTATTTCTTATGGTCTCCGCATTCTCGATGTTCTCGCATTTCTAGATAAGTAGTCTCGATTTACTGCCAACGATTATTACTGTTTTTTTATTTTTTATACCCTCATCGTGCTAACTGCACAGGCTTGTGTTAGGAACGTCTTTATCACTATTTCTCCAATTAGCTTGTATTACTGACCTTTTTATCTCAACAAGTGCTGTTTATTGCACCTACGTAATTCCGAACATTTTGAATCCAGTGACGATTTGTTGGTTTCTAGTTCTATCCCTAATCACGACCATTCCTGACTATTTTCTTTAAACTTCTTTTAAACCTATTTTGTTTGTAGACTGATGCATGGGGGGGCAAGGGAGGGCAGCTGCCCCCCCTTCCAACAAACTGGAAAAAAATTTAAAAAACCAATTTGTAAATAATTTATTAACAGACTGGTTGTTGATATTTCAAAATGAAAGAAACTAATTACAAAATAGACACTCGCGTCATCTATGAGAAGTTATAAGAATTATAACCTTACGATTTCTCATAAGATTAGCTTATGTAACTCGCAACTCTTACTGTTACACGCCATGACGCCATCTCTGAGAAGTGAGAAGTGATAAGAACTACAACCTCTTTTTCTTATTAGAACACAACTCTTACAGTACTTATCGTTAGAGTGAGTGCGGCGAAGTTACTTTCGCAAGTAACAATTTTTACAACATTAAGAAGTCAATTACCACAATTTTTACTACAGGAAGAAGCCATACACTGAAAGATAAATGGATATTAGAAAATTTTGTGGTAAGTAAGGACTTTTATTTGGTTAACTACACTTGTATGTGTTATTTAGGCAAAAAAATTGGGCATGTGGGCAAAATAACCAATATTACAATTTACATATATATTTAAATGTATAAAACGGAAACGGTATTATCCTGGACATTGATTTTTCAACCCTATAATTTTCGCTCAAAGTACTTTTTCACTCTTTTTCGAGTTTTTTTTTCACTGGTATGTGTATTTTAAAACTATCCTAACCTAACCTAAACGGTGGTTTTGCGAAAAATTTGTTTTTTAACCGAATTTCGTCGTGGACAAATCGGGACATGGCTCCGGAATAGTCACGTTTTACGTAAAAGAGAATCCACAACCGTCTCGGAAACTCCTAAATGTCCTGGAAAGTCCCATTTCTCGCTAATGTATGATTTATCATTATGAGTACATAAAAGCATGAGTTATATTTTTCAATTAATAAAATAACCAACTTCCTGTAGTCAGTTTCACTCATGAGCCTAACCAGGGGAGGTTTTGGGGCTTATAACGGTGTAACCTATCCTTGCTCTCAAATAATTGCTAGAATAAAATCCGTAAGTGCACGTTTAGCCCTACCAATTATTCCGTTCCAAAACCCACAATTATCAGCTTTTTATTATACACGAGATGTATCTAGCTATACAACAGTCAGAGCCAAATATTGACTCATGATTATTCCTAATATGCGAATGACGAAGAAGCGTTGCAGTATTAATTAAAGCAACCACTTAAACTATTTTTTCTATTTAACAGTTCATTGTTCATTTGCTTAGTTATAAGATGATCTCAGGTGATCATTAAAACACAAATGTGAGCTTACATTATTGGTTTTTTTTTTTTTAAACATAAGAACTGAAACGAACAATCACGTAGAGGTTAAAACGTTGAAGAAGTTAAGCTATTGTTGAAGAAGAAAGGCAAATTGCGTGCTTTACTTTGTCCAATTTTGCACAAAGGAACAACTTTAAGTATGTTCTAGCAATCATCAACGTTTATTTTACATGATTAAGCATGACTTTGGAAGTTTCATTTATTTATATAATTAAAATTATTTTTCTAAAAAAAATGTTATAAAAATTATACAATTATACTTTAGCTTACTTTTAGCTTATACAATAGCAAATACAATAGTTAAAAGAAGCTTAGTATAAATTATTCTCCAACGTGCTTTCGGTCAGTTACTATGTGTACCATATTTTACCTATTTAACCTATTAATACCTCTTGGTAATCTTACTAAATTTTTTATAAAGGCATGGACCAAAAAACGCGTCATACCGATCACCTATCATTCAAAATGAAATAATTGATCTCTGTGGTGCTATAATCAGGGAACAAATCATCACAAGGGTTAAAGAAGCTTGCGCTTACAGCATTCTAGCTGATGAAACCGCAGATATTTCTGGAAAAGAACAGCTGTCTATTGGATTACGTTTCTTTGATGAAAAGGCCAACGAAATCAAAGAGGAATTTTTAGGCTTTGTAGAGATTGAAGGACTTGATGCCAGAAGTATTGCCAAAGCTATTGATGATTTAGTTACAAACTTAAATCTAGACCCTGTTAAGTGTGTGGGATTAGGTTTCGACGGATGTTCCACCGTGTCTGGCAAAGAAGGGGGTGTGCAGGCAATCTTGAGGCAAAAGTACAAAAAAGCCTTATACTTCCATTGCTCCTCGCACAAGCTAAACCTGGTCATGAACGACTTAAACCTTATCCCAGACATTCGAAACTGCGTTGGAAGTAGATAATCACATTTTTTCGCGAGTCCGTTTTACGACGCAAGCTTATTGCAAACATTCCTAAATTGTGTGAGACTGGATGGTCAGAAAAGTACAAGAGCATTCATGTTTTTAAGGATAACTTCGTCAATATTGTTGAAGCATTAGAGATATTAGCTGAAGAGGGAAATGTAGCAACCAGAAATAAAGCATATCAAATGCATGCATCGGCGTGCAGATCTTCATTTATTGTCTCAGTAGCATTAATTGCAAAGTATTCCGCTATACTGCAACCCATAGCAAATACACTTCAATTGAAGACACTTGACATAGTCAAAGCCAACCAGAACATTCAAACTATTCTCGACATGCTAAGAGATCATCGGAAAGATGCAGAGAGCATCACAGATGACGTTTTGAAAGAAGCATATGACATTGCAAAGCATTTGAATATTGATATAACCGCCACTCGCGTTTCTGGCCGACAAAAGCATAGAAGTAATCCTCTTGCTGAAAATCTATCCGAATTTTGGAGAAGGTCTCTAATAATTCCTTACTTGGATTCCATCATATCATCTTTAGAAGTTAGATTTTCTTCAGACAAATCGCTTGCATTTTCATTGACACATTTCCATCCGAGTAACATGAAAGATGCTTCATTGGAGGAATGGAAAGAAAGTACTGCATCTTGTGCACCAACATTTTACAATTTGGAAGGCATCAACGGGGAAAGGGAATTGTGGTTTAAAATGTGGAATGAGGTACAAGAAGCATCAGGCATCACTGAAGTTTTAAAAAAGAGCGAATTGTTTTTCCCGGCCATTAGAAAGGCGCTACTGATATTACTCTCACAGCCCTGCACAACAAGCAATATAGAGCGTTCATTCAGATCTCTTCGCCGAATTAAAACATGGCTAAGAAGTACTATTGGTGAAAATAGATTAAATGGATTAGCCATGCTAAGCATTCACCGTGAATGGGTTTTAGTAAACAAGGAGCGATTAATGGAAGCAGTAATTCGAAAATTTGCAACTAATCCTCGCAAGCTATTGTTCAAGAATTAATTTCTTTTAATAAATGGTGTTCTTCCTTTTATTATTGTTTATTAAAACATGGTTAAAAATAAGTATTGGTAAAAATAAGTTAAATGCTTAGCCATGCTAAGCATTCATCGTCAACGAGTTTTCGCAAAAAAGGAACAAGGAGCTGTAGTTAGAAAATTTGTAACTAATCCTTAAAAACTATTGTTTAAAACATTTTTTTTTTAATAAATGTTATTCTTCCTTATGTTATTGTTTATTATGTATTGTTTATTATGTATTGTTTATTATATAGTATGGCACTATGGACCCTCCCCCCCGCCATCAAAGAGGTTGATTTTCGAAAACTGCCCCCCCTTCCGTTTTGAGCTGGATACGCCCATGGACTGATGTCTATGAGAACTTCAGCTGTATATTAGAGCTCATAATAAAACATTCATGTTTACAATTCACAGAAGAAAAGTGACAACAAATTTAAAGTCTGGCTGGAAAGTTACATGTAGCGTACAGTAATTTAAACGCTCGAAATTCCACAGCCGTACCGTGAAGAACACAGTAGCACACTCGATTTTTTCCAGACCGCCATGACCCAAATATGAACAAATATATTAACATCGAAGGTCAACACTTAATGATTTCTATTGTGCTGTTACACAGTACACTAAAGCCTTCTAATCTAAAACAAACCTCATAATGAAATGCTGTATTTTATAGTATTCTTCACTTATTAAAACCGGCACAGTGTACTAATAACAGTACAAAATATTTACAATTAGATCTATTTCCCGGAATACGTAAATCATTAATTTTTGTTGTCCTAAGGGTTCAGTTTCTGCCCCTTTGTACCAAAGAAGTGGACTTACCAAATATATAGTGGACTTAACAAATAATATATAAACTTCGACTTCACTTTATGACAAAAAGACACTACAGTTGCCAAATGTAGTTGCTACAGTTGCTTTGTGAATGTCGGATATCGATTGGGGAAACCAACGAAATCACAAACGTGTGGCAGAACATAAATATAATTCAGAAACTTTTAAATATTAGAATTACAGACAAAATTTGAAGGATAGACATGTACTACCTTAGAAGATCCTATCTCTAGCGTACACGGCAAGACTGAATAAGAAATGCGGAAGTATGCGAATCTAAGGGATTAACATGCTCCACTACAAAGAGCTAGGGAAATCCAGCCTTAATATGGTAGCCTATACCGTAATACAAGTGACTAAGAGAGTTCCGGAATCTCCTCTTCGAGGATGGATACAAACATAACTAAGTTTTAAAAATTTGAAATATACATGGATCTATCTACAGTAAACAAAAAAGTGAAAAATAATTTTTAAACATTATTACATTTTTATAACACATATTTTACTAATATCTTGAAAAAATTATGTAGTTATTTTCATTTCCGCTAAGAAGAAATAACTAATTAGAATCTGTTGTGATTATAATTAATCCAGAACTGAATTTCGTTGCCAGCAACTTTCGATTAATTTATTTTGTTAATAATTCTCAGCGGTGAATAAATTAATTTTATTTTTAATAATAATAATTAAAAATAAATATTATTTAACTGGTAGTAGTAGTAGTAGTAGTAGTAGTAGTAGTAGTGTTAGTAGTAAACTGGGAGTTCAACTGGTAGAACTTTCTCTGCTACTAAAATCAATTAGTTATACCCTATATTATTATATAATACACTGTTAAATATAATAATAACACAATTAATATATAATAACAAATAAGTGACCATTATTCTTTTCACTTTTGTTGAATTACGGAAAATTAATGAAGATTAACGGTTATCAACGATTAGGAATCAATGCAAAAATTCGGTTCGATTGCGCGTATAGAGTACCAAATAATCAGTTGAAACATCCTTTGGACACTGTTTTTGTTCAAATGTCACCACACGCGGCATCCATCTAGCGCATAGCTTTGTCATACACCGAAGTGCGTGTAAGATACTGTGCACACGTTTTGTTGATATAGGCCTACCAACAGTCTGAGCTATCTCACTCACTTTCATTCTACGGTCTGCCAGAACGATTTTGACTATTTTTTCTGAAGCGTCCAGCACGTGGGTCATCAGTTGTGCTAATCTGACCCATTTTAAACTTAGCAACTCAACGCTTAACCTTTTATCTGATGGAGAAGAGTCCCCCAACGTTGAATCCAGCTCCTTTTTATATCGGTTGCGGTTGTTTTTGAAAAAAAAAAAAATATTTAACCACATCACGAATTTATAATCTATCCGTTGTTAAAATGATGCTCGAGAGCATTGAAACTAAGCCTACAAAGGATGAAATCATACAACACTATGAAAATAATGAGCATAATGGCGAGTGTCTACCCTACCCTCGCATTTATGGCCTCCTCACAATGTAATGTAAGAACCTGTCAAGTGTCCAAAATTGAAAACAAGACACACGCCTTACAACGCTTGATCTGCTCCAGAAAGTAACATTATTAGAAAAAAATAAAAATAAAATAACAAAAATCAAAACCCAAGAAAAGGACAGGTTTTTGGTGGACTGACGAAAGGAGGGAGAGACATCGATCAAGAATTAGGGAAATCTGGGTGAGGAGGAAGAGAGAGGAGAAGAAGGGAGGAACAACTTGAATCAAACGTAGTCCACTGTGGCTCATACGGAAAAAACAATCTTCCATCAGCGAGAACAGTCAGAGAAATTCTCATACGAACCTACGGATCAGCATCTTTTGTTTTACACGTGTGTAAATCTTGAACTCGAAACACCTGTCATTTCTTACCTTTCAACAACCAGTCAACAACTAAAAGAAAATAAGAGGGGAATGTCAAAAAGGCGAGGGAAAGGAGTTAATAAATAAGAGCTAAGAAAAACAAATTTAACTAATTAATAGTTTAAAAATGATGTTACTCTCTCGCAGAAATGTAATGTAATACAATAATTACAATTTAAACAAAATTTTGAAAACTGTTACGTAATTTAAAAATTGTTTTCAAAATTTTAAGTATTTTACAGTTAGTTTTACTACCCCTAATTCTCTTTCGCAAAGTAAATAAAATATGTGTATTATACTTCAGTCAATTTTAGATAAATTTAACAAAAATAAAAAAGTCCTCTTAAAAGCCAAGCGAATTTATTTTGAATCCCCAAAGCACCTACTTACAATAATAATAGTCGTCTTATTTCTCGTCGGATACCTTTATTGCTAAACACAAAGTTTTGTCGCTTTTCCACAACTGATATTTGAGTTTCACATATTTGGCAACTGGACTTCCTTCGTCATAAAATGTAGTTGAAGTTTATATTTTTTTTGGTTCGTCCATTTCCGGATATAAGGGGACGGAAACTGAACCTGTCCCAGCAATCAGATCTAACTGTAAACATTTTAACAATATTAGGATTATGCTCACATTATATATACCGATCTTAATAAATGAAAAATAATACAAACTTTTTTAAAATACAGTGTTTCGTTTCGTCAATACGAGGTTTGTTTTAACTTAGAAAGTGACTAACCGCATGGTGTACTGTGTAGTAGAACAATAGAAATCATTAAGCGTTGACCTTCGTGTTAATATCTTTGTTTATATTTGGGTTCTGGCGGTCTGATCAACTGTGTGTGCTACTGTCTTATTCACGGGTGACTGTGGAATTTCTATAGGATGTTCCAAACCTATTCAATAAGGGATTAGAAGACCCTTACTCTCGCACACGCACTCACAATCGGCCCGGCCTGACCAGGCTCGACCCGGGCGGTTCAGGTATAAAAGTATACGGTCCAATTCAAAACTATAAAATTTTTTATTTAGCTTATAATCCAAATTAAACTATATTTTTTGTAATCTCCGTAAAATTGTGAGAAAAATGAGTCCAAACAGCACATAATTGCGATAAATATTAGTATTTTAGGGATTTCTAAAGCAAACGCAGAATTGGAATACTTAATAAATAAGAATTATAAAGAAATAAGTATGTTCTGATATCTTGATGATTATAAACAAAAATGTATTTAAATTACATTCATGGTGCAAAATTAGGTCGGTAATATGAAAATTTTTATTTTTTCTACAATAACAAATGCTGTGTTGTATATAATACAGTATTCATAAAAAATTATTTTATTTGAAAATGTATCCCAATGAAACAAAATAAAATGGATTGATATGCGAACTTATACAACTGTATACAATTTCATACAATTATCTATTGTATTTACAATATAAATATCTTATTAAAATTTAAGCACAGTACTTGATTGAAATTTAATTATCAAGCACTAAAAATTACAAATTTGCTATGACAATCTACAAATTTAAATTTCTTTTATGAAACACTAAAAATGTTATATATAAAAATAATTCTTTCAATAAATATATATATATGAAAATAATGGAAAAATATTGATATTAAAATAATAAAAATAGAATTTTCGTATTTTTAGGAAAACCTCGGGTCTCAAAGATTTAATATATTTATAGTTTGACAGGACTTTAAGCTTTTAATACCACTACATTTCCCTCAAAAGGAAGCTCATTTGAGGGTTGTGGTAGACAATCTTTTAAAAACGAACAGTAGAAAGACTTTTGATCAATTTTCAGCCTTACAATTGTCGCAGAGAAAAGTTTAAACAGAGTTCTGGTCTCGTTTCTGGCATTCCTGGGTTCAAAAACAGCTATTGATTCAGTCCCTAGAAAGAAAATGTGAAATTTTTTATACGTAACACTGATTCCGAACACACAGATATTGACACAGGCCATCAGAAGTGCGTATTACGAGTTGTGAGACTGAATGGGGAGACCTGTGAACATTTAAAAAAAATAAAAACATCGATCAAGTAGGCTGACTAAGTCCTTTACAGTTCATAATCTACATGGAGGAAACAGATAAAATGTCTATGAGGGAAACACTAGAGAGTCATGGTGGGACCGATTCTGGCCCAGGTACTGCTCTGTACGCTGAAGAATATAATGGTCATACAAGGCTCAAGGGATAAAGTTCAAGGTAAGGTGGGGTTTAGAAGGAGGAATTGGGAAGAGTGGTCATGGAGCTGCACATTAATAAACCAAAGTTATTCAGATCCATAAGGAGTACGATTATTTAGGTAGGAATGAGAGGATAGATTAGGAAGTATTAAATCGTCTGAAGAAAGCAAATACATTTAGAAAGCATTTCAGTAAAATAATATTTTGTAAGGAAAAGAAAAATAGATAAGACAGCAGAAACTCAGACATTTAAGTATGTATACTTATACCGATAATAATGTTTGGAGCAGAGAAAGTTGGATCATACTTAATAAAACACGTAAGAAGAATAACATCGACCAAGATGCAGATTCTTCGAAGAATAATGGGGAGAAAACGAGAAGAGATGTGAAACGATCAGACAAGCAACTGTATGTAAACCCTGTGATGGATTTACTGACTAGGCCATGCAAGTAGGAATGAAGGAAGAAAATAAACAGTTCCTGGAAGTAACGCCTCACAGTCAGAGTCCTAGACAAACCTAGAGAGTCTAGCATTTAAATGCGTATCAGGCATGTATCGAGAGATTGAAAGGTTTTAAAGAAATTAATGTTTTATATGTGGATAGGAATGGACGGGAAAGATAGACACATGCTCCAAACAACTTGACGCTAAGGGGCAGAAGGGTTCGGTAAAGAGGGACAAATGCAATGAATGGGAATGGTCGATAATACATTTCTAAAATACGTATTAAATTGTCAAAGGAAGAATTATACGTATATTATTATTAACGTATAGTGTCCTTTCGCTCCTAACCCTTTACAATGTGCAATTATGCTAATTTATGCAAATTCAATTATTCAATTAGATTAAATGTGTCCAATTGATTTATTTATGTGAATATATTAATTACTCTGATATAATTAACTGTATTCATTAACGATTAGCATAATTACTGAGACTCTTTAGTGCCGTTATAAATCGACATAAGAAAATTTATTACAAACAATTTAATTAACGTTAGTGTTTAGTTACTAAGGTTGTGACAATAATGAACGCATGGAATACTTAACAAATAAATACTTATTTATTAAACATCATCTATATATTAATACGTGAAGAGAAAACTTTGTACCCCTTTTTAAGCATATTGCGCGCACGGAAGAGAGTGAGATTTGGCATAGTTAAAGTTTATATGGAGAAGCAGTGCAGAAAGCTATAATTTATATATAATATGTGTTACAAATACATTAAATTAAATAAAATAAAACATTCATTTGCACTTGAAAATTCATTTAAACTTTTTCAAACAATGGTAATTGTTAAAAATAAAATAATTTTGTTGCCAGGCAACAATAGTCTGTGGAGTGTATGTCAAGGCAAAAAAGCGTTTATTTTATATTAAAATATATATTCATAATATATTTTAATATTTTATATTAAAATATATGTACCATACAATCCGTATTTACTTGCCAAATTTAATTGCCGTATGCACTACAACTATGTACTTTAGTTGAAGTATGCACTACAGTTAAAAGTGTTAAATACATTTATAAATACGTGTATAAAGGCTATGACAGTGCATCTGTTGAATTAGGTTCAGAGAGAAATGAACCAGGTCAAGAAATACAAATTGATGAAGTTAAAAATTTTTTAAATGGCCGTTATGTCGGATCAACTGAAGCTGTATGGCGCATCTATGAATTACCAAAGCATTTTCAATCACATGTCATCGTTAGACTTGGCATTCATTTACCGTGTAGACAGAATGTTTACTTTCGAGAAGGGCAAGAACGTCAAGCAATTGAAAATGCAAGACAAACAAAATTATTAGCATTTTTTTAATTGAATCGATCAGATCCATCAGCGCATGAATATAAGTATATTGAAATTCCTTTGCATTATGTGTGGGAAGATTCCCGAAAAAAATGGAAGAAGAGAAGGCGTGGAGGTGATAAAATCATTACACGCATATATGTAGTATCACCAAAAGACATCGAACTTTTCCATTTACGATTGCTTTTATTACATGTCTGTGGTCCAAAATCATTTGAGGATGTTAGAACATACAATGTAATTATACACACTTCTTTTGTTGAAGCGTGCCATGCTCGCGGCATTGCTTCAAATGATAATGAATGGCGCGAATGTTTAAATGAAGCAAAAGAATTACATTCACCAAAACAAATGCGAAATTTATTTGGTTACATTTGTGCATTAAATGTGCCAGCCAATGCATTGGCGTTATGGAATGAATTTAAAGTATATCTTAGTGAAGGTTTTTTGAGAGATTACAACGAAGAAGTACCCTTTAATACAGCTCTATTAGAAATTGAAGATATTTTGAATGTTCATAATTTGTCATGTCAAGAACTTGGTTTACCAGTTCCCACGTATTCGCAGAGAACAGACGGAGCAAATGCTATTGATCCAATAGAACAAGAGTTTCTGTTTTCTGAGCATTATGAAACTGCAAATATTGAACAGCGTAATCTAATTGATCGTGTGATTCGTGAAGTTTTGCATCATGATACTGGATCTAATGTTTTTTGTTTAACCGCTCATGCAGGTTGTGGAAAAACATTCACACAAACAGCAATCATTCACAAATTAAATTCGCTTAATCTTAGTTGCATTGCAACAGCGTTCAGTGGCATAGCTTCAACTCTATTACTTGGAGGTAGAACTTTAAACAATGTGTTTAAATTGCCTATACCCATTTTGGAAAATTCTGTAGCGAATATTACCGCAAATAGTAGCTATGGACGTTACATAAATTCATCATCATTGATAATTATTGATGAAATGTCTATGTGCCCACTGCAAGTGTTGAAAATCATAGATAGATTATTGCAGGATCTATGCGATGAAAATGATAAACATAAACCATTTGGAGGGAAAACGATATTCTGTGCGGTGATTTTCGGCAAATCTTACCAGTTGTCCCACATGGATCACGTGCAACTTTAATTGAAAATTGTGTCACGAGTTGGCATAAATTTGTTTATTTTCATAAAGTAACGTTTACTCAAAATATGAGAGCCTTACCAAGTGAAATAGAATTTGTCGAATTCTTGAAAAAAATTGGTAATGATGAAGCCCTCAATTCCCTCAGTATGGTGAAAATATTATTGAAATACCTCAGCAATTAATAGGAGATGAAAATAATATTATTAATGAGGTGTATGGAAATATTTCCGAAAACATACTCCAAGATAACATATTGAAGTCAGTTATTTTAGCACCTAAAAATGATGATTGTACTTTTATTAATACTGATATACTTAATCGAATACCAGGTGAACAGAAAACATATCATAGCTACGATAAAATAATTTGTGATGATGACAATGAAATCAATAACTATCCAGTAGAGTTTTTGAATTCTTTGACTATTAGCGGTTTGCCACCACATAAGTTAGTATTGAAAGTTAATTGCAGCGTTTTACTGATCAGAAACTTAAATACAAAGGAAGTATTAGTCAATGGAACAAGAATGCGCATCAAGTGTATGCATCGTAATGCTATTGATTGCGAAGTTTTAACTGGAACCGCACGCAATAAGAGAATTTTGATTACAAGTATAAATTTAACATATTCCGGTACTGTTTTACCATTTAACTTTCAAAGAACTCAATTTTCAATTATACCTGCATTTGCGATGACAATAAATAAGTCTCAAGGACAAACATTCGAAAAAATTGGAATTTTATTGAGGCAGCCAGTTTTTTACACATGGTCAATTGTACGTCGCAGCAAGTAGAGTTCGATCATTCGATGGGTTGAGATTTTATATTTCCGAATATAATGGCCAAGGGCATTTAGCAAATGATGAAAGAGTTTTTACAAAAACCATCGTTTACACAGAAGTTCTGAATCATTAAATTTACTTTCAAACTATTTTAAGTTCAATGGACAACATTTATTTTTTTAACCGCCCGGTTTTTTTGATTTAATGAAAAATATATGAAAAAATACTAGGCACGTATTTTTTATTTCATTTTTTATTTTATATTAATTTTTTATTTAAATTTTATATAATTCGAAAAAGATAGGCAAAATAACTGTGTAGCCTTGGCGAAACCTGGTCAGTATGGCAATAAAAAACCCAAGGAAATGTCAAACAACGCGTTATTGCTTTTTAAATATGGCTTAGCCAAGCTAAACCTCATTTTTCCTATCTTTCATATTTTTCAAATAACTCGAAAATTAATGCATAGAAAAAAAAATTAAAAAATTATATAAGCTTTGTAGCAGATAATCTTCAAACTCTTTTCGAATTTTGTACCTTACCAAAAATGAAATGTAATCCACTGGAATTGAAAACAATGTATCTTATACTTCTATGAATGTCAAGTCTCATTTTTATTAGCGTTTATTTGATTTAATAATAAGATGAAAAAATTAAAACTGACAATGAATTATATCAAAAAATAAATACGAATACAAGCTGTAATTGTGTTTTTTTTTCAACTGTTACTAACATTAAATTTTAAATTTCATAGGTATTGCAGGGAATAAGGCAAACAACACACGCTAATGACGTATTTGTACATGCTCGCAGCTGACGTAATAGAACAAAATTCAAAAAAATTATATGCAATGATTATAGAGGTATACTCTTTGACAAAAGAACCTCAATAACGTTCGAACTTAAAAATTTAATGAATTACGGTCGAATTTCGACCACTGGGCGACCACTAGTTCAAATAAACTTCTGATACATAAATATAAGTTATGACCTGAAAATACAGTTAAGAAAACATACATGAATATAAATCACAATATATATATATATATATCCGTTTCGTTGTTCGCTGTAAAACATAACATACAATACAATAAACATACACAAACATAGACAATCAAATATTATTTATCCTACACTAATGCGTTCATTTTGCCTCAGATGAGTAGCTTTTTATATTTACATTTAATATTATCATTACAATTGATCTAATTTCTCAAAGTGTGGTTTCTCGGAAAAGAGACAGAGCAGTAGTTTTATTATAATATTAATAACATGAGAATTTTACTTGAGATAGTGAATATCCAAAACTCCATCGGTGAGGGTTCCCGTTCACTGATGATCCCATGTAAGTAGAAATTTCGTAGATTAGGTATCTGTCATCACTTTGCACTCGCGGATAAGATTCACTCCCGGTCTGCGTCGTTCCGTTGGTGTTGTTCGTTAATAATGAAAGTTTATAGAGTCTGGTGTTGTATAAGTGCATTCATTATTAGTGGTTGTGTACCAATAACTGTCTGTTGCTAAACTGCTTCGTGTTTATATACGTTTAATTTAGTTGGATCATGATTGTGTGCAATGTTGAGCACGAGTATTATGAGCACTACTTCACTTAGTGTTTCTGAGTTCGCACGACTGAGATAGTTAGCCTATATCTGAATCATAGTGTGTTCTGATGTCGATCACTGTGTTCGTAATTGTCGCGCCAAAGTTCTAACATCGAATCGTTCGTTCACTTATTAATGCTTGGTTTGCATGACGAATACTTTTTAAGTTTATAGTATCAGACTCAAATTCTAGCGGTACTTGTATCACTTCACACTTCGCGTTACTGCGGTAAACTTCTGTAAATTAGTTTTGAACAACTGGTAACTGAGTAATACCGATTGACTGATTGAAAAACTACATGACTGTCTGAAAACTATTAAGTAACTGAGAAATCTGCGTAACTGACTTTTGAATAACTGAGGAATTTTTAATAACTACTGAGCGATTTCTTACAACAGCGAAAATACTGATTTACTGAGTAATTCTTAACAACTGAGAACACGCGTACCGCGTAAACGGTTTTTATTAAACATCTTCTACCATAATGCAACTTTCTGTCGTACACGCCTCTGGTCGTCCTCGATAGGTCCGATATTTCCTTCCACTATGAAGACTTATGGTTCTCGACACCCTGATTCGCTGTTCTGGTTGTCACCATGACGACAGTCCTCTCCACTTGGTTCTTTGGAAGATGCTAGACTCTGGTTGGCTATTCGAACATCCCCAAAATACACGGCGAAAGGGCTTCGCACTGCTTCTTAGAATGTAGAGTAATTGCTCGCCTGTCCGTCAAACCTTTGTTCTTGTGAGTTTCCCAAGGTCTGCTGTTATTCCCTTTACTAACAATACGTATCGCCTCGTTCACTGTTTGACTTCCCTTCGTCTTTTTCTTCCAATTAACAGCTTCTTGCTCGTCGTCACCCCAAGATTCCTCTACGGTCTGCATCATAAATATCAGTTGTCATCCTAACGTTATCACGCTGTGCGACACCCTTGACTGTATTCATCTGTAATTCGTTGCTTTGTCTTCATACTGGGTAAAACCTTTCTAATTCCTTTGTGAGTGAGTATCCTTTTCTTAAAGGCTCGCACGCTCCGATTTAACCCTACAGCATGTGCTCGCTTCAATTTCTGCGTATCCGTGCCACTAGACTCTGCTTTTGTTCAGTTTGTTGTGGTGTTGTAAATCTGAGTTGAGCTTGGTCTGTCACAGTCGACCCTATCTTCTTTTGTTGTGCTATGTCAGGCGTTCTCTCATTGTCTTGTAGCTGGCGTCGGGTTGACGTGTTGTTAAATTGTCTTTATTTATTACTCTGGCTTGGGTTGGTGGCTTGACCTGTGCAAACGCACTTCTCGATCATAAAATTATGGAATTAAAATTTTTGATCGTTACACCTTTAACTATTCATCTTTGCCTAATAACCTGAAAAACATTCACGATCCATTCAAGACTATTTCTTAAGTATTACAAAAGCATACCTTAATGTTTCCTTATTTTCGTTAGTAGTGCTACAGAAACTAAGTTTAAAATTTTCCTCACAGTACCTGTCTGTTTTCAGCAAATAAAGCCTTTGAATTCAGTTTCTAGCCTAACTCGTTCAAATCTTATAAAAATTGGCATAAATTAAGATTTAAATGTTAAATTATACTTTATATACGGTACTTGAAATTCACACATTATATAGAATTATAAAACTTTTAAGTCTTAGTACATGAAGACTTGAGAGCTGTGAACATTATATAAACGAAGAGGAACGGTGATGGAATATTCCCAAAATCCCGTCCACAACTGGTTGACATCTGAAGGTTGTCCAGTGGTTTCTATCGATTACGCTGTTATATAATCGACTTGATTTATTTAATAAGATCGTACTGTGGATTGTTTCAGACCCACTCTGCATTACCGGGATTTCGATCCGAAACACAGCAGATGTGTATGACATCAGGCAATCCCGATACACGAGTACATGACTGATACTGTTCGTTATCTTGTAAAGCTGTAAAGGTATAACGCACCAATGCTTTATACCGATGACACTGGGTCATAGTTAATACATTTACTAGATTACATTTACAATCCACTAAATGTAATCAGTTTAAAAATAACAAAAACTATCATAAAACGACAATGTTATTACGTTAACTGTGATCGTACGATTAAAAATTCAACGGAAACCCATCTGAACAAAAATTCTGTGAATCTGTGGTAACGTAAATTCTTACTGAAATTAGATAGCCGCAGTAAGAGTCGACGATACATACGAATTCATACCAACTGTCTCGCCTTTAATTTTTCCCAATATTTACCAGAAACAATTACTAAAACGGCTCTAACGGGGAAAAATGAGGTAGTATAAAATTAGGTTTTGAACTCCTAAATGGGTAGACCTACTGCTATCCAGTGACGTAAGCATGGGATGGGGATCAGGGGATCAATCCCCGCAGAGTTATTAAAAATTTAGGTGAAATTCCATAATCACTCTAAACTTCATAATTACTGAAATAATACAACAAAAAGGTAGCATTGAAAAAAATCAGCCATCTAACTTTCAATGAGAAGAATGGCACTAGTTTTTTTTAAATACATTTTTCGAGGAGCCAAGACCAATTTGATAATCTACAAATACTAAAGTAAGCGTATTTCGTGATCTTGGTTCTATCAAAATTCTTCTTCTTCTTCCTCCGTTAGCTCTTAATCAGACTGTAAGCATTGGTTTCTTCCATAAGTGCCTTCCATTCCACAGAAGGAAGTTCTGATATTTGCACGTGCATGCACACATTTTACAATGTAGTCTATCACGTGATGATAACTCTGAACCTTTCTCACAACATTCGACTTCCTTCGAAAAAATATCCAAAATGAGACACGGTGATAATTTAAATTAGAATTAGACTTTTTTAGATTTAGATTTTATGAATTATTTTTGAACCTATCTTATGTGAATTAGTGATATCTTTACACAGTAATGTGTTAAGTATTCTGTATCGAATCACTGGTTTAAAATATTTTTACGTTTAAATATAAAAGGAAAATATGAAATTAACATAATCCGTTGACGCATTTATTGAATAGTAAAATATTTGGTAGACGTAGGTCTACAGGTACCCTTATTTCTGTGCAATGAAAAGCATAACAGATTACAGTCATGTCTAATAAATTAATTTCCCGTGTTAAACACAGAGCATGAAAACAATTAAATACACAGGCTTACCAACGAGTGTTAAATAACTCGTCCGGTAAGGAGTAAATATATCGTATTAACTGGAGTAGTACGACGTAATTTATGGAATTTTATAGACGAATAATGTAATTTTGACAGTATTCTGTTACTTCTGAATTATACTTCAGAATCGGTCAGTAACGGTACCAAAAAGGAAAAGCTCGATTAGACCAACTTATTAAATTCATAAAATAGAAAATGTTGGCCATTATAAAATTACAAAAATATTTTACTAAAATAATTAAAGCCGTATTTAATAGACTACATATAACAACATACTGCGGGGTACAGGACTAAATTTGTTTACAATAATTAATTTTAACATAAGGGTACAACAATTAAAAGTGTCTGTTTTAAATTAGCGTATCTTAGGAAACTGAATATTTCAAATCGTGTTATTTAAAAAATAGGTTCAATAAAATGTTTCGACTTAAGAATATATTCAACATATGAGCCAAGAATCGTTTTTTTTTTAGTTATTAGACTAATAACTAATAACTGTTAAGACACACACACACACACACACACACACACACACACACACACACACACACACACACACACACACACACACACACACACACACACACATGAAGAAAACATACACAGATGTACGCAGATGACAAAGAATCCACTTTATAAATAACACTTGGAAAACAATTTCGAGTAGTCGCATTATAAAATTTATTTTTTGTTATTATTTTCATTTTGTTGTTACTAAATCCATTGAACAAAAGTATTTGAAAGTGTCAGAACGTATCTGTCTGATTTACCGTTACGTGCATACGTGCACGTGTGAGATATAAATATTTTATTATTATTATATATATTTAAAACGAATTGGCATATGCCTCTGAATACACTTAATTTTCAACTCAGCGAAACTGTAAAGATATGACGCATAAGTACTATAGAATATGCAGTACCTGCCACCGTAATATATACTTCTCCTATATGCCGTACTATAACAGAACTTTATAAAGTAATAAAATCTGTTTTCATAATCGAGTTGCTTTTTATAGATGCTTCTTGCCATATACCGAGGCTGCACTTTAGTAAAAGTTAATGACAAAATTAAACTTTAAAATATTAATTGGAAAATATGAAATCATGTAAAACCTTTTTTCTTCCTTAACACAGGTTCTTCTTCATCGACGTGATGGATCCTCAGTGTCGCTCGAACCTAGTTTCTTGTCAGACTTGCTGGGTACTAACGGAGGAGACGCGGTTGATGCAAACGTTTGTAAGGTTCATCCCACGATTTTCGATGATATTGAACCTGGGAGTTTAACGGCCTATGCGATCGCACTGAGCATCGTAAGTTAGACTATCTTTTGTTGGCTCTAAAGGTTTTTAGAATGTAATTTTCTTAGCGTTATTGTGATCAGATATTTCTTTATGTCACTGTTGAACGTGAGATTTTATGCAGAGAACGTGTGTGAAATATGTTTCGCTAGTAACACTATTTAACAATAGTTTAACTAAAATCATTTAAAATAAAAACACAAATTATTATATTGACAAGATCACTATTTTTACTTCCATATTCCTTAAGGAATGGAAGTATGGTGATGGCAAAAAAAATCGTGTTCGAGATTATTGCAGATTCTGATTCTACTACACTCAAAACATGAAAAAAAGTCGTTTTCCGAAAAGTGTCTGTGTGTGTGTCTGTGTCTCTGTCTGTCTGTGTGTCTGTCTGTAGATTTTTTTTCTATGGCAAACGATAACTGCCGCAAATTCAAACAGAATCAAATAATTTTTTGCATACAGTCCTGATTTGTAGAGTACTCGCGACCTATTGTTTTTGGTGAAGATCGGTTGAGGGAAAGGGGTAGTTTACCTGCAACGGTTTTTTTTATCAAGGGAATTTTTTTTTTTGGCAAACGATAACAGCCTCAAATTCAAACAGAATCAAATAATTTTTCGCATACAGCCCTGAATTGTAGAGTTCTCAAGACCTATTGTTTTTGGTGAAGATCGGTTACGGGAAAGGGGTGGTTTACCTGTAACGTTTTATGTTTTAACAAGGGTATTTCCTATGGCAAACGATAACAGCCGCAAATTCAAACAGAATCAAAAGATTATTTGCATACAGCCCTAAATTGTAGAGTTCTCAAGACCTATTGTTTTTGGTGAAGATCGGTTAAGGGAAAGGGGTAGTTTACCTACAACGTTTTTTTAACAAGGGTATTTTCTATGGCAAACGATAACAGCCGCAAGTTCAAACAGAATCAAATAATTTTCTGCATACTGCCCTGATTTGTAGAGTACTCAAGACCTATTGTTTTTGGTGAAGATCGGTTGAGGGGAAGGGGTAGTTTACCTGCAACGTTTTGTTTTCTATGGCAAACGATAACTGCCGCAAATTCAAACAGAATCAAATAATTTTTTGCATACATCCCTGAATTGTAGAGGTCTCAAGGACTTTCGATTTTGGTGAAGATCGGTTAAGGGGAAGGGGTAGTTTACCTGCAACCTTTTACGTTTTAACAAGAGTAAAGTACTTGAAAATTTATTTAAACTTTTTGAAACAATGGTAATTGTTGAAAATAAAATAATTTTGTTGCCAGGTAACAAAAATAAAGTCATTTTGATTATAAAATATAAATATTTACAAGAAAAGAATTTTCAGTTTTCAAAATTTAAATATATTTTTATAAAACAATGGGTTCTTCATTGAGGTGGGGACTTGACGATAGTGACAGGGCTTTCCACCAAATTCAGCAGAGTGACAGGTAGGCCCAACTCTGATTGGCTCCTCAGATTTCCCCAGCGTTAGTAGGTTCTATGAAAATATTTTATTTCAAAAATGATTTTAAATATAAATCTTAGATATGTTTTATAAATCTCATGTTTTATGTTTTAACATGGGTAATTTTTTATATGACGAACCATAACTGCCGTAAATTCAAACAGAATCAAATAACTTTTTACATATGTGCCTGAGCTATAGAGAACTCAATGTCTGTTGATTTTGGTGAAGATCGGTTACGGGGAAAGGGCAGTTTACCTGAAACATTTTTTGTTGTAACATGAGTAAAGTACTTAATTTTGATAAAGTATCCTGATAAGATCTTAATAATCCACTGTAGAAACGTAGATGAAATATCTATAAATGAAGAAGCTAGTTGAACGGGCTGGGGGTAATTTTCTATAAATCAAAATTATAGTTGAAGGGGGAGGGGATAATTTTTTTTTATGTGTACTACGTTATTGGCAACAAAGAAGTATTTTTTTGTTAAAATTCCTTCCCTGGCTGTTTGGCTGAAAATGATTTTAAATATAAATCTTAGAATATGGAAGTCGTGTATGGTTCTCCATACCGATATTTGTCTTTTCGTTAAATAAATCTTGTCTTTCTGTTACCACAGTATCCGTTCTTCGGGTCTCGATCGGTCTTCTACAGCGGATTCCGTGACACCAATAGAAGTGACAGCTGTTTGCAGGACTCCGTCAGTTTCAGCTGCTTCCGTTTTCTATTCTGGTACTTCAAGATAAGATGTAGTGGGACTTCAATAGAAGAAGAAACATCATTTCCTCTGGGACTTTTAGTAGAAAAACTAACAGCGTAAGGAGAAGAAACTATGAGAAGAAGAAAACAGTGAAACGGAGAACGGAGAAAAAGAAGAAGAGAACGGTAAAAAACTAGAACAGAAGAGGAAGAAGAAATTACTAAAAGATGAAGAAACAGTGTCATTTTTCGGCACCGCGTCAGTTTCAGGTATATCGGGCTTCTATGATGGATTCTGAGACATCAAAATAAAGAAGATGAAGAACTAACAGTTACTTCGGGAATATTAGTAGAAGAAACAGAAAAAGTAGAAGAAGAACAGAAGGAACACCGAAATAACAAAACAGAAGAAGAAGAAGACAATAGAAGAAAAAGAAGAAACGGTTCTTCAAGTCTGGATCGGTTTTAACTAAGTCGGGTTTCTACGGCAGATTGTCGGGCTTCAGGACGAGACATCAGTCACACTAGTTTTCGGCGAATAGAGGACTTGGGACCGGCTTAGATTTCAACGGGTAGGTATATTGTGTATAACACTTTATAACACCGCTGTATATTTAATTTTAGTTTCATGACTATCGTAACATTATTCACTACTAAAGTGCAGCCTCTACTTATTTAGTTAAACATTTATATATTTAAACTTGGTGATAATAAATACATTTGATTTTTGAAAACAAATGTCATTAATTTTTGTATAATTTTTCTCTCATTAAAAGGGCCCGCGGCAGAACTACCACAGAAAGTGCCACCTGACAGCTAAAACACCTATGCCGAATTGATAAAAGCTCTAGAATTACGGTATGGTGATAAACATTTGCGAGATGTGTACTGCACCCAGTTGAAAGCAAGGCGACAGCATGCCGGGGAGAGCCTTCAAGAGTTTGAAGCAAGTATCGACAGACTAATTAGACTGGCCTATCCTGAAGCGCCAGAAGATTTTCGAACGAGTTTTGCGATGCAAACATTTACTGCCGGTGTCCGAGATAACGAACTACAGCAAGTGTTACGAATGGCAAGACACCAGAACAGTGCGGACGCCCTGGTACATGCTTTGCAATTTGAGGCCGCCAAATCAGTGTCTGGTTGGACAAGTCATAAAGTGCGCGCGCTAAAAGTTCGCGACGGCACAGACATGAGGAAGAAGAACAAGGAACAGAGACTCGACGATCGGCGCCACAGAATAAAATAAGAAAGGGTGGAAGACCGAAGTGTTATAGATGTGGGAAACCTGGACATCTACAACGAGATTGTCGGGTTAGAATTCAGCAGCAGGGAAACGAGCAATAGTCGGTACAACGGGGCGTGTGCTGACTAACTGGAGGAACGAGCCCCTAGACAATACGCAATTTCTACACTTCAGAAAAAGCGGGAGCTTGGTAGTTACCGGATTTGTTCAAGAAAGGCGAACCTCGATTACAGTTGACACAGGCGCAACAGTTTCTATTGTGCGCCCCGACGTGGTGGAAGATCCCAAGCCAATCTGGTGCTCTTGCAGCTTGCGAACAGCTACTGGACGGCCTGTAAAAGTGTTTGGAAAAGTGGAGATACATCTACGCCTCGGTCGACTTGAGTTTAATCATCAAGTACTTGTTGCAGACATTGTGGATGAAGCAATTCTTGGTGTGGACGTTATGAACGCATACGGATTTATAGTCGACTTCAAAAACAATGTCTTGAGAATCGGAGGCGAAGAGGTAATGCTATCAACAATGACGACAGCAGAAAAATCGATGGTCGTCATAAACCAAGTGGCCGTAACTGTTCCGCTAAACTCCGAAAAGATCATCATGGTTAGAACCGAGGTAGATACTAGGGGCAACCAGTGCTCTATATTCGAACCCCAGGTAGTCAGCACACCGGGCATACTAATTGCCAGACGTTTAGTAAAACCTGACGAAACCGGAAATGTACCTATTAGAGTGGCGAATATTTTGGATCAAGTTAACACTTTACAAAGCAATACGCTTCTAGGCAAATTGACTCCTGTGGCCTGGGTAGCCGGAATGACGCAACGAAGATCCAGTGCTTCGGATAATTCCAAATTACCAGAGGAACTGCAAGAATTATTGAACAGCTCTTCTAAGAACCTCTCAAGTGGTGAGGTAAAAGAACTCAGACGGTTTTTACATGAATTCAAAGATTCTTTTGCAGTTCGGGGACAGCCACTCGGAAGAACCTCTCTTGTGCAACATCGCATCAATACCGAGGACACAACACCGATACGCCAACCTCCTCGAAGGCCTCCATTATCTAAACAAGAGGAAATGTCTCGGTTAATACAGGACATGATGACAGAGGGAGTAATCGAACCTTCGTCAAGTGCTTGGTCTTCTCCTGTAGTGCTGGTAGCGAAGAAGGATGGTGGATTGCGTTTCTACGTAGACTACCGGAGGTTAAATGAAGTTACAAAGAAATACTGCTATCCATTACCTCGCGTTGACGATACACTCGACACGTTGTCCGGAGCACAGTAGTTTTCCACATTGGACCTGAAGAGTGGATATTGACAAGTGGGTCTTCATCAAGAAGACAAGGAAAAGACCGCTTTCTCGACCCCAAGTGGCTTATTCCAATTTAACGTCATGCCATTTGGACTCTGTAATACACCGGCAACATTTGAAAGATTGATGGACCTGGTACTCCGAGGCCTGACATGGAAAACTTGCCTTGTTTATTTAGACGATGTCATAGTAATCGGGAAGACTTTCAAATACCATCTGGAAAACGTTAAGGAGGTTCTAACTAGAATTCACGGTGCCCAACTGAAGCTGAGCCCGAAGAAGTGTTCTCTATTCCAGAAGGAAGTACAGCATCTGGGTCATCTGGTTTCGGCAGTGGGTGTTAGCAAGTATCCTAATAAGGTAGACACCGTAAGAGACTGGGCAGTGCCGAAGAGTAAACACGAAGTTCGGAGTTTCATGGTGTTATGCTCATATTGCAGACGTTTTGTGAAAGGCTTCGCTACTATTGCTAAACCACTACATGAGCTAACAGAAAATAAACGAAACTTCCAGTGGTCGAGGGAGTGTGACCAATCATTTAGAACTTTGAAAATTGCATTATGTTCGCAGCCAATTTTCGCTTTCCCAGATTCCGAAGGGAAGTACATTGTGGACCCAGACGCACGCAATACTGGTCTAGGAGCAGTTTTGTCTCAAGTTCAAAACGGTGAAGAACGAGTAACAGCGTATTACAGCAAGACACTTTCTAAACCTGAGAGAAATTACTGCGTCACAAGAAAAGAGTTGCTGGCAATCGTCCGAGCGTTGGAGCACTTCCATAACCTCTATGGAAGAGAGTTTTCACTATTTTCACTACGTACCGACCATGCCGCGCTTGCATGGCTCTTGAGATTTAAAAATCCGGAAGGACAGTTGGCAAGGTGGCTTGAACGTCTGCAAGAGTACAACTTCAAGGTACAACATCGACGGGGGAGCCTGGATGGTAATGCAGATGGCTTATCACGAAGACCGTGCCCGGAAGACTGCCGACATTGCCACAGAAAGGAAGAATAAAACCCAAGCGAACATGTTCAAGCCATCACTGTAGATTTCCTGGCAGACGGCTGGACAACACAAGACTGTCGACAAGAACAGATGACTGATGAAGACATTGGACCGATCTTGACAGCAAAAGAGGAAGGTAGCCGCCCGGATTGGCAAGATATCTGCCATGTTTCCGAATGGCTTAAGGGCTACTGGGCACAATTGGAATCTCTCACCTTAGAAAACGAATTCCTGAAAAGGGCTTGGGAAAGTGCAGATGGACGAGACGTGGTCATGCAGTTGATAGTTCCCCGAAGTAAAGTGCAGTCTGTTTTGAAGGAGATACATGATGGAACATCTGAGGCCATCTTGGCGTTAACAAAACCCTTGACAAAATACGGAAGCGATTCTACTGGCTTCATCTTCGCCTCGACGTTGAGGAATGGGTTCGGACGTGTAAAATATGTGCTGCATGCAAGGGCCCACAAACCAGAAGCCGGGGAAAAATGAGACAGTATAACGTTGGACTGCCTTTCGAGAGAATTGCCATAGACATTGCTGGACCATTCCCAGTTACTGACGATGGAAACCGGTACATCATGGTTGTAGGTGACTACTTTACTAAGTGGGTGGAAGCCTACGCAATTCCAAATCAGGAGGTTACCACTGTGGCAAAGCAGTTAGTTCACAACTTCTGTTGCCGTTATGGAGCCCCTGTGGAAATCCATACGGATAAAGGGAGAAATTTCGAATCAGGAGTGTTTAAAGAATTATGCCGCCTACTCGGAATTCGAAAGACCAGGACAACGCCTCTGCATCCTCAGTCGGACGGGATTGTTGAGAGATTCAATAGGACACTTGAACAGCATTTCGAAAGTTGTTGACGAGAACCAAACAGACTGGGACCAACGTATACCACTATTCCTCATGGCGTATAGATCATCAGTACACGACACAACCGGCATGACTCCAGCAAAATTGGTGTTTGGGCGGGAGATTCGTCTTCCTGGGGACTTAATTTTCGGATCACCTGAGATTCAGTCCCAAGAGCCACAGAAATGTTCCTCGCAATTAGAAAACCAACTGCGAGAAATGAATCGCTTGGTAAGAGGACGGCTGAAGATTGCCAGTGATAAAATGAAAACTCGGTATGACATTCGCAGCAATAGTGTGGGTTTCCAAGAAGGAGATCAGGTCTGGTTGTTCAACCCAAAGCGCCGTCGTGGTCGCTCACCTAAGCTTCAGTCTAACTGGGAAGGACCCTACACTGTGAAAAAAAGAATCAACGATGTTGTTTATTGGATTCAACAGGAAGGGCAGCGAAAGTTCAAGGTCGTCCACCTAGATCGCCTGGCTAAGTACTATTTCAGAGACGGTTTGCCAGTTCGGGACGAACAGGCTTAAGAAGGTGGCAGTGTTACGACATCACAGAACAATCTACGTGTTTGTCGAATGTGCCAGAAGAATCTCAATGTAACGCGTGTGGCGTACGTGCTTGTCGACGCATTTTCGAGAGGTGTCTCGAAGGCGCCAGCCGCGCGGACTGTGTCAAGGCCGCAGTTAATTACGTAGTTCACACGAGCGCTAAGACGCAATTAGGAACATTCTGGTCCGTGAGCGCACGTATAAATACATGGCGGCAGCGGCCTTAAGTTTCAGTATAGTGGCGATATATTTACAGAGCGGTTCGAGTTATAGTCGCGATATATTACTGTGTGCGTTTCAAGTGGTTATTAGTTAAGTGTTGTTTTTATAATCGGACGGTATAATTGTAATACAATTGTGTTTAATTTTAGTCGACATTTTATTGCGTGTGATCAATTTTCATTTGATTTGTTGTAGAGACTGTGTTGTTAATTACAAACTGTTTAACTGTAAAAATTAAAGGTGTGATTAGTGACTTAATTGGTGTCTTGTATTTTGTTTCCACTGTACCTATGACGATCAAGTAGACCGTCGTAACAATATTTCTAATTATTTTATTAGGAAAAACAAATTATTGATAACTTGTACAAAACTTCTCCGTCACCCTGTGGCGTGATGGTCGCTTACTCCTTCAGTTATCTTTTAGTCTTCCTTCACCTTCTGCTTCCAAATATCTTGATTCTGTGGCATTATCTGCGATATCTAGCACCGTTCTAATGTTGTTCTACCATCATGAGTCTACATCAGTCTTCGCTCACTTTCTGTCCCAGAAATTGTCCCTTTGTGTCCTTCGTCAGCACATATCAAAAGTATATCTTCTTCCATCCTTTCCGAGTACGTATCCAATGTTAAGTGTTTGCAGCTTCACATAGCCGGCAACGTTTTTTTTTTTCAAGTGATCCATATATCTTTTGTAGGACCTTACTTCCGGAAACGTCAAGCGTTTGCTCAGTCATTCCTGTGAGAGTCCATAAGCAACTATTCATACGAACCTTATTATTATTGTTTTATATAACGTCAGAATTGTATTTGATTGCATTGTCAGTTACGTAAAGTAATTTCGACTTCACAAAAATATGGTATGCGTGTGAAGTTTCCAGTGCCCTTTCAAAGCCTCTGTCTCTTTTCCTGTGGTATATCGTTATTATTTTTTATCTTACTCCGTAGATATACGACGTCGTTGACCAGTTCGTTGCTTGCGTTACACTTTGTCATTCCCTTTGTCATCACAGGGTTTTCCGTTCGATCAGTACATGAAATTCGTTAACAAGGGCTCTTTGAACGGGAAATTTTTCTAATTTTCGTTCTTAAAAACATTTCTCATCAACTAGTTGAATGGTAGGAACACTCAGTTACACCAGCTCAGTATATACTAAGTCAGTATAACTTGTATCAGTCACATATTCGATAATATTTATTTGCCTCAATGAGGGCACGTGAACCAATTCACTCGAACTGGCAGATGTCGCAATGTTTTTCTCATTTTGTTTCATTAACCGTTGCTCGAGTTAATTTGTGTTCCAAAATCTCACATAAGAGAATTTTTTTATTTACTAACAAACGGCACTTCCACGGACATATTCTGCAGCCGTGACAGAGGTCACCGAACCATGCTGACAGAATGTGGGCCTATTTAACTGATCAGCTACAAGGTCATATTTGTAGAAGAATGCATATTGTTTCATGAATCAAACTCGGAAGCACTGAAAACAATGATGACTTATTACTAGAGGCGTTAACGGTGTACAAGATATAAATAAAACAGAAGAAATAAATTAATTAGATCAATAGCGGAGAGTAATAAAACCGTCACGATAAAGGCAAAACGAGAATGGCCACGAATAATACAGGTGTGGCAATGAACAGTAAACAGAAACTAGCAAGAATTCCGAGCAATGGAGAGCCACCGATTGGAAAAAGAAAACTAGCGATGAAAGTTGGGATATGAGAAACACCAAAAGGGGTCACTGTACCTCCAAATACGTATGTAGTAGGGCTATTCTGTTGTCACAATCTGAAAGTTGACAATGTTAAAAGAAATGCAAAATGTCCAATATCCAGTCTACATATGTGTGGCATATTCGTATATTTTATTTTGCTTATAAGAAGAAAACTATTGTATGAAGTTTTAAAATTTTATATCAAACTTTAATCTGAGCACAAATTTTAATTAAATTCAAATTGCTACATTACGATCATCTCTTCAAAACATTTGTAATTCTATGACCGTGTTTAGTTTGTTTTCGTTTTCCATTGTGAATATTAGGGATCTTTCTAATAATCAAATACACGTTTACTGCTTGCGAGACCGTGGAATTCTGTCTACTGCACGAAAATGTCGGCACGGTCACAGCGTGCTTTCACGTCAATCTGATTATGTAACGTGCCTATGTAACAAAACGTTATGTCATACTAAGCTTAACTCATGCGTCGGAACATGGCTAATACGTTCGTGAAAATTAGGTGGAAATTTAGATTCGTGACCGTAATACGATTATAGTACTTTTTGGGCGCACGAATTATCGCCGATAAAGTGGTGTGATCGACTGCTATAACTGAGTTTGAATAGGCCAGAAGTTTGCACAAACGTCTAAAATACAACGTATAGTTGAGAAGCATCGCGACTTAAAAAAAGAAACGCGTGTAGCTTTTATTGACTTTGAGAAAGCCTTTGATAGAGTAGACAGAAATATGCTGTGGCAACGGGGATACCCACAACAGCTTGTAACAACTATTTAGCGAAACAAAAATAGCTATTAAAAATAGCTGTAGGATCTCTCAATAAATATGTCAACCAAGATGTTGGACAGGGGTGCAGTATATCATCTACTCTTTTAAACATTTATATCGATGATCCAGTAAGGAAATCGAAATTACTGGTGAACTCTGGTATTAAGATATCACGAGACAGATATCTAAATGTGCTGATGTTTGCTAACGACTTGCTTGTAATTCAGAATCAAAAGTATGATTTACAAAAATTAGTTTCTAAGCTTCTCCAGATTTGCAAACAGCATAATATGAAAATTTCCACTATAAAAACAAAGGTAATGGCATTTCGAGACAAGGAACCGATAAGTACAAAAATAACAATTAATGATCAAATTATAGAACAGATGAGCCATTTTAACTATTTGGGAAATGATACTGGCTATGATAAGCATTATTGAAGGTTTCGCTTATTGAAGAATTATTTTCTATGATATTGAAGTTAAGTTAGGCAAGTTAATACAATCAACAGTATTTCTAGAAACAAGGTACGCGAGAGACAAAATTAAAGCTCTACAAAGTTACAACGGTCCGTGTACTGTCCTATAGGCTAAGTGTGAATTACGGACGACAAACTGTAAACAAGCAAGTAAAATACAGGCCTAGAAAATGGCGTTCTTAAGAGGAGTTAAAAGGTGTTCTAAACTTGATCACTTAAAGAACGAAATCATAAGACAAGAATTTCCAAGTTTTCGACTTGAACGAAAGATTAAAAGATTATAAACGACGGTAGAAAGAACACTAGAAAGAATGTCAGGTCCAAGACTGGCCAAACAAGTCTGGAATATAAACCTACAGGTATTAGGTGGGTAGATCCAAAAAGAGATGGCTGGAGGATCTTTGAAGGCAGAACAGACCTCCTCTTGCCTATACCGTGATGAGACGACGACGACGATGATGAAATACAATCGTTTGTATACGTGAAATTAGAAATGGAGCCTGCGAATGTATAGCCTCCGGTTATCTATACAAGAAAGAAATTTTTAATTTCTATTTTAATTAATTTTGAAACAATTTTAATCAAATACCTGAATAAATGGAGCGGTCGTGGCGTAGTGGCTAGCGTGTGGCGCTGCTACGCTGTCGGCGCGGGTTCAATTCCCGCCGGGAGCCATCTGATTTAGATACGACCGTTCCCCCTCGCAAGGCAATGGCAAACCAGCGAGAGGTATCCTGCTTAGTATAAACCTTCCCCAACTATGCCGTTCGGATCCGGCGTTAAACTGTAGGTCCCATATACCTGTGAGAGACTCAGTACCACACGCACCACGGGTATATGCGGGGAGGGTACAAACCAGTCGTAAGACTGAAGGACTACGAACCTGAGTAAATGTCAAAGTGCATGGTGTAGCTTGTCTTTGAAAATTGTTTACAGAATTTGAAGCGCGCTTCTGTGTCGAAGCCACAAGGTAGACTCAAGGCCGATTGTTGCGATTTTCAACACGCAAGGTCGTATATCAACACGGCACGTAACACAGAACGATTGAGATGGTTTTTACATACATGCATGAACCATAATTGCAGCTTGTTCCTTTACATTCTTTAATTAATTAAATGATTAATTAAATGAGTTGTAAAAAATGTGTACTTTGCAACCGCATTATTTATTCACATGAGTCAGCATAGAGTTTTAGTTTTTATATCTTCAAATTGTTTACAAATTCATTTACTTACAATTTTTTAAAGGAAATTTGATACAAATCGATATTATTTTACTTCTTCTAAGGGTCTCGGTAATGTTTCTGTACTAACGTCTGCATGGTTGATTCTGTAGATTTTTTAAATCTAATTACCATCAATACTTCTTTTTATTTAGATTCTATCTGTTTGTTTTTTATAAATTCTCTTTGTTCAAATTGTTCTTATATGTCCCTAATGTTCAATCCGTTGCTTTTATAAATCGACTTTAGGAATGACTTATAGTCTATTCACATTCATTTTCGAAAACCCTCGTTACCATTTTTCGAGTGTGACAAGACATCATTTGATACGGCTTTAGAAAATTTTATACTACTGTATATTTCATTTTTCTGTTGAATCTGTTTTGATCTTCGTACGTGTTTGGAATACGTAAAGTCAATTATACTTGAAGTATCATGAATTGAAGTCGTTTCTACATGTGCCTTTTTCCTTACGTAGTATTTTCTACAGTTATGAGGTAATTATTAAAGTTATTACACACACACAAAATCACATACACACACAAACACATTGATACTAGTTTAGAAAAGATTGTGTGATAGACATCCCCATTCAAGGAAGATTGTGTAGCATCATCTAGCACAGCGTTTCTCAACCTATGGGGCGCGACCCACTGCTGGGTTCCGAGGGGTGCGAAGCAGGGGTAGAAAATTTATTTCCTGTATGTTAAAAGTGTTACATTTAAATTACTACGGGATATTGTTTTAACAATTTAAATTCAACCCGTTTTGTACGTAGTCTAAAATCTGCAGTTCTATTATTTGAAAGACATGTTTGAATTGGTATCCAAGTCACTTATTGACAAAATCTGTATAATATTTACCGTATTTCTTCCGTCGTGTGACTTCGTGTTGCGTTCGATTGATTTACGCGTTTCGAAACATATGTTTCGTCTTCAGAAATAAAAAATCACTCTTAGCGAGGTCGTTAAATATTAAAATTGCAAATATTGAAAAACAATTACACACATATCCGCGTTACATGAGTGCGCACTCGAGTAATATAAATTGTACCTCGTATTATAAATGTGTCATCAACATAACGTGCATAAAATATGATGTTATTTTTGTGAATGTTGTTAGAAAACATAAATGTGTTTTCATAGAAATTCAAATAAATGTCAGCAAGCAAACCAGACAGCGGCGAGCCCATTGCTAAACCATCACTTTGACCTAAAATTGGTCATTGAAAGTAAAATAATTTTGTCCTAAAATGACTTCAAGTAGGCCCATTTGCTCTTCTATCATTTGGGCGTTTAATTTGTTACTTTCAAACAAGTTATTCCTTAGAATCTGCAACGTTTCCCTAACTGGTATGTTAGTATACAAGTTGATAATGTCAAAGGAGGCCAATTTATAATTAGGGGGTAACTTAACATTCTTAACCTTATTTATAAAGTCAGTGAGATTTGCAATCGTGTGGTTGTTTTTTATTATATCTATACTGTCCCTAATGACTTTTACAAGTTTTTTGGTTGCACGAAATCCTGGTGCTGTAGTAAAATTAACAAGGGGTCTAATTGGTATGTTGCGTTTGTGAATTTTGGGTAGACCTGTAAACAACGGAGCCTTAGCATTGCAGGGTTTTAGGTAGCGACGTGTACGTTCTTTAAATAAATTTACGCGTTTATTAATTTCCTTGTTTAAATTTTTAACGTAAATGTGTGTAGGATCAGACTTCAGAGTTATTATATTGTTATTTGAGATAAAGTCGTTAACCTTCGTTGTATACGATTCACTGTCCATGATAACGATGGTTTTACCTTTGTCCGCTTTTGTGATACGTGCATTATTCTCGGTTAACTTTGTTTTTATCTGTTTCAATATCTTTAATTCCTTGGAACTGTTTGTGTATTTATTTGACATATGATGCAGACGATCATGTGAAGTACGCGCTTTTATAATTTTCTTAAACTTATTACTTATTAGGTAACGTGCCTCGTTTTGTAGTTTTGGATCTGGGGTTGCTTTTATCGCCGTTTCGGCACTAATAATTTTATGTGCGATCTGATTTTTATTAAAGTTAGGAGTACAATAATTTATGCCCTTATTTAAAATATTCAGTTCATCGGCATTGAAAATTATTGAGGTTAAATTCGACACATGTGGATAGAAGGTGTGTTTACAATGGACATTCGTGTCTCGACTATGTTTATCTTTTAAATTTTGCAACTTGCGTGTCTGTTTTATATATATATTGCGAATCACACCAGTCACGTATTTATGAACAGAATCAAGGACATTGTTTATGATTGCAGGATAAATGTTGTTAAGCATTTTCAAATGTAATTTGAGTAACTAACTGTTTGTTAAGAATAGATTTTTTGGTCTATAACGATTTAATTTCTTCTTTGATATAGAAAGTTTGGGCATGTTTAATTGTCATTTTTGCTGATTTTGAAGAGGATTTAATATTTATGATAGCGTACTTTGGTGTTAAATTATGAAACAGACAAAATTTATTAAATTTGATGTGTAGGTTAGTCTTCAATAATTGCATTTTAACGTTTGATATTTAAATACCATCGTAGCAGACTGGCTTCCAACTTGAAAGACATATTTGAATTGGTATCCAAGTCAACAAAGTTGACAAAATCTGTATAATATTTACCTTACTTCCGTCGTGTGACTTCGTGTTGCGTTCGATTGATTTACGCGTTTCGAAACATATGTTTCGCCTTCAGAAATAAAAAATCACTTAGGGAGGTCGTTAAATATTAAAATTGCAAATATTGAAAAACAATTACACCACACACATATCCGCGTTACATGAGCGCGCACTCGAGTCGGACCGATCGGACACTGACTGTCAATAGCTATTGTGTAAACAGGTTTATTGCGGTATCGTAGAGCGGGTTTGATTTGAAATTTAAAAGCGTGTTCTATTATTCGCGCTCTAGCAAAAATATGATTACAAACTGGGCGCACACCCCTACAAGTAATTCTGCCGGCTCTCAAGCTTACGAGTCCTATGAAGTGTATTATTGTTCAAGGTGGGTCTCGGACTTACAAAGGTTGAGAACCTCTGATCTTGCCTGATGGTTCAGTCCCTTATCAGTAGGTGCTTGCTTCAATAAGTCGCCCAAAGTATATACATGTAGTGTGTGTGTGTGTGTGTGTGTGTGTGTGTGTGTGTGTGTGTGTGTGTGTGTGTGTGTGTGTGTGTGTGTGTGTGTGTGTGTGTGTGTGTGTGTGTGAGAGTTTATATATGCAATAATAAGAGATCGCTAATAATATGCTCTTCTGACCTTCTGGCATACAATGAAGTATTCGTTAATATTTTTACAGATACAACCATTTTATCATTGTCTTTTAATATGTTTTTATCGCTAATTTTTATTGACTGAAAATGCCGTGTTAACTTTCTTTCGTAAAACAGAATCGTATAAGTTACTGCATATCATTAAAAAAAGTACTGAGATTTGTTTGTTTTAGAAACGGAGAAAATAAGAAACGATGAATCCTTACACCCGATATAATTACTAATGGCAGTATATGGATCTTGCCATAGAAGGTGAAATAGAAGAAATGACAAGTGGATGAACCTACAAAGCGTTTCTCGAATACGTTACAGGAAATCTAAAGGTTTATTATTGCAAGTTTTGTGTAACGCAAAGATAGATTTACATTTTGTGGTTGTTTAGCACTATAAATAAGCGTCAAGATACCGTAATAAGGTTCTTATACTTGTTGGATTGATCAGCGTGTAAGCACTAAAACCTGAACTATACTGGAAACGACATTGTCTATTAACAAAAGTAAGCATAATACCCACTACACTGATTTCATGTGCTCGGCGTTTCTAATTGCTTTAAAGTAGATCTTCTCTTCCCCATCAGGCGGTGGCTTATGATTGTCATTTACGAACTTTGGCTTATTCGCGCACATTCTGAATTATCTTTCTCTCCATAACAAGCTTATATGTACCTCGCTTCTTGTACAGACTGCTGTCCATCCACTTTCAACTTATCACTGAAAAGACATTACTGACGGGCGTCGCATTAAGACAATCACTACTACTAGTGTGCATCTGATACCACAAATGCGAATTTAGTAAGAACAATACTGACTTTTTTTTGTACGTCGAAACCTATCATGGACACCGACCGCTTGGTTCTTTTGTGGCCGATTCTTACCGGCTAAAATTCCGTTCTTCCACACTCAATACGCAGGTACTGCCTGTTATGCACTCCTGTTTTACCTCACTTGCTTCATCTGATCGTTATATAATTTCTTTTCATGTTCTTTTTTCATTTCATTCCTTACGCTGCGCTGGTGTGGACGATTCTCCATCTGTACACGCCAAGAACTTATTGGATTAACATAATGTAAAAATAAATATAAGATTATTTTTCTTCATAGTTTCCCCTATCATTTACACATTTTTTTCCATTATACTGGCAGGTTTGTAATGCCTTCATCGTAATAATTTGTTGGGCGAGTTCGTAGCCAATTTCGCACGAAATCTTGCACCTCATTGTCACTGGAAAAGCTTTTCTCTCCTGGGTCTTTCTTGTGGTAAAACTGGACTATAGGATGGGGGCGATTCAAAGCAGTCTAGTGAAGTTCTTCCAATTTTGCTTGTGTACCAGCAGAAGTGTGAGGGCAGATCGGCAACTGCGGATCTGAATCTTCCGCCTTTTGAACTGTCAGGCCTCTCTAACCTTCCCTTAGTATTCAGAATAGTAAACAGCATTCATTGGTCTTTGTTCAGGTATAAATATCGACGTATACAACACCTTAAGCGTACCAAGAGACAGTCATGAGAAGCTTGCCAGCAGACAAACGTGTTTTCGCCTTCACTGGAGTTGTTTCATATTTTGTACGCCACTCCTTACTCGACCTCTTGGTTTCAGGAATATAGTGGTGTACCCAAGATTCACCACATGTGAAAATGCGAATCAGAAACGAGTCTTTCTCTGTTGCAAAGCAATCCAAAAGCAAAAAGAAATTTTATCTCTGACAGCCTTCTGATTAGCAGTCAGAAGTTTTAGCACCCAGATTGCAGACGTTTAGCGTTTTAATTGTTAATAATTGTCTGCACACTTCCATAACTTACCGAAGTTATTGCATTAATTTCACGAACAAAGTTACTCGTTGATCGTCGCGAATGAAGTGCAAAACGTTCAGCGGCGTACTACTGCGGCTGGGACGACGTGCGTGAACGACGTTAGAAACTGCTTTTCGACGTTCGCAGAAAAACTTATGCCATTTGTACACTCCCAATTTCGTCCAATACGGAGTAATTATACTGAAACAGCAGTATCACAATTTAGCACGCAAAATACCAAATCAGAAGTATATCGCAGTTGAATTTTACAAATGTCATCTTAGAAAACGTTATCGTTAAAGATAACATTATCACACTAAGGAGTTCAGCAACTTTTGTGTTAAAAGTAGAAATTAAAAATTATTCGTCTACGTTACCAGTTCTAATATGAGTGGTAATAAGGTATCTTGTAATAAGGTAAAGTCTAGTTTAACGACTAGTTCCGACTCTATTAGATTTTCGCAGAGTAAATTGCTTTCCGCAATTTTGTCCCTAGAGCACTAATTTCCAGTAACTTCGTGATAGCTATCGACAGTCTTTCCTGGTAAACTACGCATGAAGAAAACCTACGCGAAAACCGCAGAAGTGTGTACACGTGGCATAGACCACCAATGGAGTGGTCACAACAGGTTAAAAGAACAATTTGTTTTTAATTATAAAATGTGCCTTGTAAAAGTCTTTATTATAGAAAATATTTACAATGAGAAAAAACTGAATCAAACACAACGAACGTTAGGCCTAATTGACTACAGAAAAGCCATGTTCGTAAGCAGTATTCGTAAGAATAAAAGATTACGAAATACGGAAGGCAAAATACCCCAAGTATAAGACGGGAGATACTGTTGTCGTAGATGCTAGAGAAATTATGGGAGTGCCGGATGAAAGTCCTTTCCTATCAATGAGGTCAAACAGAGAATGTCAAGGCCTGATTTCGGGCAGCGGCGCCATAGAAGGATGAGAAAAGCAGGAAAACGGAGTGCACAAACGTTAATAAATCACAAAAATAAACACACACACACACATTTAGCAGACCCGTGTTTCAGTATTATATCTATTTTACCGTAGCGTAGGAACCGTGAATAATAGATAACTATAGTACATAAGTCATACTATAGAGAGCGTAAGTGAAGGTAGTCTTATTCCCTTTAACACGCTTCAATCGTACGTAGTAATGACATGATTTGCACCGAGCAAATCATCGTAACGCAAACATAGTGCCTTGATCATTTGTACACACTTATTAACCCACAAATTATAAACCAATAATTCGGAATGCTTTTCTAAAGTGGTCACAAGAAACGCGTTTCCAAGCTTAAAATTCTATTGGCAGTCTCTTTAGAATTAACAGGCATAACCAAAAGTATCAGTTTTGTAGCCAGAGTCCTGCTTAGATCTTGGGTTTCTTTCCATAACTGCATCCAATTTTCATATCTCCTCGCCAACTCCCCCAGTATTTTTCTCATACTTCTCAAATTCCACACCACATAGGCAGTCATCATATTCTTGGTTTTCTTCTACCTCTTGGACATCTATGAGCCCACTGCTGAAGTCTATACACGGAAGACTTTCGAAGAATATTTCCATCTCGTCATTACGTATTATTATCAAAATTTCTCATTTAATGATGGGACCATATGGTCTACTTATTATGTTTTCTTTCAAATATCTTTGAAACGCGAAATAAAGGTGAATTTATCATCATCGTCATCATCTTCACACCACGGCGTAGGCAAGATGCTTCCTGTTCTGCCTTCAAAGATCCTCGAACCATCTTTTCCTGGACCTGCCCACACACCTTTGTCCTATAGGTTTATATTTCGAGACTTGTTTCGCCAGTCTTGAATCTGACATTCTTTCTAAATGTTCTAGCCACCGTTGTTTATAATCTTTTAATCTTTGATTCAAGTTAAAAATTTGTAATTCTTCTCTTATGTCCTCATTCTTTACACTGTCAAGTTTGGAACACCTTTTAACTCCTCTTAAAAGGAGTCCTCTTTTAACACCTTTTGAGCCCTGTATTTTCTTTCTGTTTCTTGGTTGTCGTCCACAGTTCACACTCATAGGACAATATAGGGACCGCCATAACCGAGTAAAACTTTAATTTTGCATCGCGACGTAGCTTTTTCTAAAAATACGATTGAATGTCCCACAGATCATGTGGCAATTACCTTACTTAACACCAATATCTTGATTCTTATCATATCCAATATCATTTCCCAAATAGTTAAAATGGCTCACCTCTTTTACAAATTGATCATTTTTTTGTATCGGCCATCTAAGGACCACATGCCAATTTCAATTCTTTATTCTTTTCGTTTTCTCCAATATTCTTTCATCTTTTCACTGTGTCTCTTCTTCCTGTCTTCAATCCACTTTGAGTCTGCGTTTTTCTCTCTCCTACCCTAGGCTCCTTCCATTTTTAACACTTTTGGCCGAAAAATTTCTCTTTTAATTGCTTCTTCTGCGTTTATATTATTATTTTCTAAATCCTTTTGAACTTCTGTAATCCAACTTGATGTTGACCTCTTCCCCCACAGATATTTGATGATGTGCTTGGTTAACCTATTGTCGTCCATTCTATATAAATGACCAAAAAATAATAGTCTTCATTTTCTCATTGTTTCTGTTATATTTTCTATACTTTGATACATTTCATAATTACTTCTTAATTTCCAACCTTCTGAAGTCCATACTGCAATTGAAATTGTATAGAGTACAAAAGTAGAAATTAAATTGCGAGATAAGATCGGATTGTTAGTCCGAAATGATTGTTTTTCGTGGTTTACTCCACTAGGTTCTTCCGCTTTCTCTGCCGTTGGGAACTGAGATGCCTCATCCGCCTTTGAGGCCGTTGACCGGGTTTCACCTGTAACCCTAGGCACAGGATGCTATACTGATAATTTACTGGATTCTATCATCCGGAGCCAGATGAACCCAGGTTTTTGAAGAGGTCTGCTCCTCTAAGACTCTTCCCCACGTCCTGCTGTTGGATCATTGAGATCTCTTCCATCATTCCGTCCGTTGGTCTTCACAGAGGTCCGTTAGCATCTGTATCTACAGTTGATCATTAATTATTATAAGAAAATATAATTAAAAATTTTTTAAAATAATAAATAATAAAAAAAAATTAAAAATAATACGTTTTTTAATTCGAAGTCATTATAAAATTCATCGCACAGACTAATTTATTGATTTATTTTTGAATCAATAGTTCTTTAAATATTTAACTGAACAGTTATAAATGTTATGTTGTGCCCAAAGTATCCTTCGTCCTAATATTGTACGAAGTGTTTTCTTCTCTTCAACGTTCTGTATAGATCCCCGTTATCAGGTTACACTAGGATCCAGGTAAAATAGCCAGTGCAAACGGCCTTCATACCTGGCAGCAAATGTAATTTCTCTAGCCACATCTTGAATCCCGAAATCACGGTGAAGATTGCCATCTATTACGTACGTTGTAGCATTGATCATCTTCCGTATAACTTTTTTTCAAAGGCTTGAACTCTTTTAATATTGCTATGTTCGACATAATGTGAAGACGTCTATAATTCATCTAACAAGGCCTCAAGTCTGTTTATATATTAGTTTTCTGTTTTGTTTTAACAATTTTGACTTATTCTCCAAGAGTCAATAGAACTGATTACATATAAGTCGAAGACACTTCTAAATGAATTTTTTATATAGTTTATATATTATAAATTATAAATATCATTTACTAATGACAATTTAAAGCGGATTTGCTAAGTGATATAAAATTACTTCCTGAACAAACGTGGAAGATAAAGCAATAAATTAAAATTGGTATTTCGTTATGTCTGCTTACTTGTTTAAAGATTTGCTTGAAACGTTGTGTGCGGCCGCTAGATTCACGGTCACAGCAGGAAACTAAATCTCCAATTTATATGCAAACAGCAAACCGATAAACCGCTACTTGTATGCAAACGCCGCACAAGACAATTGGACACACGCGTCAATATCCCCGCGGGAAACTGTTACCATATTCCGCTCTAGGTTAAGACTTGCTACTGAATTCTAATAAGATTGTTGAAAACCCCTTTGCTTCCCTGGTACGCCGATCGTGAGCGACGCAGGGGCTTAACTACCGGGTCGCTAGACTAGGAGTGTACACGAGCCCACAAGGCAAACGGGGTCCACCTTCTTTCTTCTTTGCACTGAGAAAAATATTCTACTAAAAATGTGTTTTATTGCACGCTGGACATAATTATAAGTCAAATGCAAGGTCGTTTTAGTGGCTTGAATGAAGTGGTATCAAAATTCAGTACTCTTGAACTTGTATTATGAAAATTTTAATGTCATTAATTTCCTGCGTAAAGGCGAAAAGTTCGCAGAGACGTACAGCAAGGATATCCCCCCCCCCCCAGCATGTTCACGTGAGACTTTAAGTATGCAATCAGCACTTCCTTATGAGATCTCAAAAGTGACAATCAGTGAACTCGCTTCTCTTCTTACAGTGTAAAATCACTTTCTTCCGTCCAGTTTTTCGGAAGCTTTGATGTTGTTTCTGACCAATCCTGTCACAATTCCCAGTGCGGAGCGTTCCCTTTTAAACTTAGAATCATAAAAAACTATCTGAGAAGCAACATGGTCCTAGAAAGACTGCATGATTTAACAGTTTTATCCATCGAGCAGTTCGTAGCTAGGAAGCTGGACTTCGAGGAAGCTATAATTTTGCCGAGATCAAAGTCATTCGGAAGGACTTTTAATATGTGGCATGAAAAATGTTACATTTACAAAATTTAACTAGAACTGAATAATTCCATGTAAATGTTGTTTTCATTTATTATCTGTTTCTAATATTCCTCACATACATATTACTCCAGAAACGAATGATAGGTCTCGTATATCGTCATATTTCATTATCTCGGCGCCAGCTTGTTGCTCTATTCCTGGCCCGGTTTTGGCTAGTAACAGGCCAGTAGATTCAGTAGGTATGGAAATTATTCGAACATTAAAAAACATGTAAGGACAACTATCTGCAGTACTCGAAGGCGGTCCACCTTGAAACTTTGCCCGGAGCTTCTAGTAACGCCACTGCTGCAACGTTTAATCAAATGTATAAACGGAGTCGTCTGCGATCTAACTAAAAAACCACGTGGCATATTTATATCTGCGCGTTTCCAAGCGTTGACGGGTGCTGGTGGTTGGTTATTCGATTTTAAATGTTCTTTCTTGCCTTTCCCATAGAATTTCGGCCAACCCCTTCCTATAATATTCGCGTAGCTATTGTGCCTAATTGAGTGTTTCTGATAATGATTTTCCACTCTTCTAATCGTTCCTCGTCTCTCTCACTTGAATCAGAGCCATGAACAGTACATTTTTCCGCGTTCAGTTCCACGTTTCTTAAATTTAGTAACATCTTCTTTTCGTAAAGATCCCATGTCCTGATGTAACTTATCGCTGTTCTTAAGTTATCGGAACCTTTTATCAGTCCCAGACTTCACACGTCCCAGATGAGCCTTCAATTTTAAGTCAAGGCATCTTTTTTATATATGGGATTTTACGTGATCCTCCAAGCCGAGTTAGTTAGCATGGTCTGCGTGTTCATTATTACGGAGGCACAGTTTCTCCCCTGTTAGCCAATTTCACGTCTAGGCCTATTGATTTTTGTACACTGGTCTTCATCCGCCACGTTCCTACCACGACTGCATTTGGTCTGAACTTGTTTTTAACTTCCGTGTGGTAAGAAATCCAATTGTGTGCATCTAGTACAACAATGGGTCGAATGCTTTCCCTTATAACACATTATGCAACACAGTTACAGTTACCGTGCCCCTAATCTTTACTTATAACTCTAAAGATCGCAGAGTCTTTAACTTGGAACCTTACAGGCAGCATCATTATTTACATGGGCACTCAAAACATCAAACAACCGCAGTAGAAGTCGTAGTATATTAATATTTTGTCTATATTTTTTTTATCATTCTATTTCAGTTTTCAAGACCGTCAGATTATTTTCCGTCTTTTAGTGGCGAAAAAACAGTGACTGAGAAAAGCAGTTTTTTGTTCATTTTGTCGACAAAGCGCGGTTGCAATAACAGAAGTCGGCATAACACCGCGGCACCAGGAACATTACACACTCCACCGCATCCAGTCACAGCCGCGTCGTGTTCACTGACTCGAATGTACGATTATCGTCCTGTACCTGTATACACACCCGCGCGCTCATACACGGACTGAACTGACTACACAGGCGTACAGTATGTTTTGTTTGTCATTTTCCAATGCGAACAAAAACACCTTGTGGACAGTGCATTGGGTGGGGGGGTATAAGGGTGAAAACTGGCAACAGGGACGCTACGTAATGCACGAACTCAAAACTACGGTCGGACTCTCACGACCCGAGAACATGATCAAGTTTTACCAGTACGTGGATAACCGCGAACAAGGCTTACGTTACACGTTGCCTGCTAAACGCTTAAGGAAATCCTGAAAAGGAAAACAAAAGTCGCTTCTTCTTCGTCTTCTGTACCTTGGAGCTTAAGAAAAACGCCTATCGTGTCTCCAAAAATTTCAAATCTTAATTTGTCCAAATATCAGTTTCATAGAACTAACCATTTCTTCTTTTCTTGGGTTATATCAGATACTTAATCTGTTTTCTTGGGTGTTGGTGTCTTTGGTAATCTGTTTTCTGGCATTCTTTCTGTGCGGACTCGTTCCTAATAATTTTGTATTTTGTTATTCAAGCTGCGTATTTTTAATCTTACATTATCTCTTTATTTTTTATTGTCTCTATTCTTGCACATACTCTCGTCCTTCTTAAACATTCCATCTCCGAGGCCTCAACTTTGCTGTTGTAATTTACTGTGACAGTACACGTTTCACTTTCATACACTAAAGTGGGTATAGCCATTGCATCGTAGGATTATTACTTTGTTTCCTTCCTAACTTTCGTCTTCAGTCTCCTGGTTTATTGTTCCACACGTATCTCAGAATTTACTGAGCTTATTTCTTATGTCCTTTTCGTACTTACCCAAATAATTAAAGCGACTGACTTGCTGTGTTGTTTGATTGTTGATTACAATTTTTGATTTAACGAATTCTGATACGCTAAACGCTATGACATTAGTTTTAAAAAGGCTTTACAGACTAAATTTAATTTATGGACGGCTTGTTCATGGTCGTTTCGGAGAATCAGTAGGCAGTCTGTAGTTTACAATAGCGTAATCTGTTAATTTCCAGCTATGACGTACCTTTAATTCTATCTTCTCTTCATGTTGTCATGTCATCATCTGGTAAATAACAATTGTCACTTCTTTTATTCAACTGTTATGCCTGGTTCACTTAAAATTTGATTTATTAAATACTAAGAGTGTAGCTGACAGTAAAGAGACAGAAGAATACAGGCCTCCTATTTCACAAAGTATCATGCATGAAAACTTGCCATTTCATACACTTCGTCCAATCCTTTCTTTGAAAAACAAAGGGTGGCCTTTAAACCTTTAAAAGACCCCGGTCAAACAACTGATAATCATTAGACAACGAACCTCCACTGGAAGTGATTAATTTTTTTTTTTTTTAGCACATAAGTTTTCGGAAAGCTAACGTGATAGTGCTAGACTATATGTGCTGTTCTGGGAAAAAAATATGTACCAGAAATGCATATGAAAATACGTAAATGCTTATAAACTGATGTTGTTAGTTAAAAGAGAATATCTAATGCATTTGGAAAAGAACGCTGAAGCTTGCGGATAAGAAAAGAGTCGAAGCCTTCAAATTACAGGGCCTATGGACGTATTTTAGAATGTAAAATGAATGCTTTCATACTATAAGAATTGTAATCAAAATATAGGTTACTAAAAACAAATCACTAAAAGTTGTGTCTAAGCTACTTTGGTCATATAGCCATAAAACATATGCAATGGAAATACATGAAATAAAAGTCTTAAAGGTACAACTTAAAGAGATTGGTGGACAAAGAACAGACTGATGGAAGCAACGGAACATACACTATACACAGCAATATAGTTATCTCATAATACAAAGTTCTAGAAAGGCCAAATACGTTAGACGCCAGTGGTGCGGCGTCCATGTAACCGCTGTTGCCGGCGGCAACAGTAAAGGAAACGAAAGAAAATAATACTAATTATATCACAGAATAAATACTTTAGTTACTGAATAATTTGGAATCCGAACGATATTGGTAGGGAAACTCGATGAAAAGCATAGCATTGCTTTCGAACTGCTGTGCACTTGCACCGTCTTGTGTTGCCGTCTCAGACATACGCAGTGTTTTACAGCGTAAGGTCACTGACATCGTTGTAGTTGTCACTGTACATACTGGAGGAGAGGAGACACATTCGTCCACAAATTTGTTGCCTCTGTATAAACCGGCAAAACGCTCAGTTAGCAGCTATGTTTGTTTTCGGAACCAACGTGCAGCAGTTACTACGTACCTATTTGTGTTTTGTTCGTTTAGTTATGTTTCTCTGTTTGTCTTTATTATTTTTAATTCGATTATTTGTGTCCTGATTTATTCTGTGTAAATAGAATGAAGTCAGATTCCGTCGAACCGGGACCATTTTCTTCTGCCAACGAATGATAGAAAATACTCTGAAAAATATTTTGGCTCTAAAAAGAACACTTGGTACTAGGAGAAATTCGAATTAATTTTTAAGCTAAGTTTTAGGCCTATCACAACCGGCAACAGCTGTTATGTACCCACGCCACGCCACTGTTAGACGCTAAAACCTAACACACAGTAGTATCAAATAACTTTCATGAGAGAAAAAGGTTAGAGGAGGACGAGGAGAAGGATTCACATACTTAAATAAGCATCCTTCAAAATTACGTTAAATTTTGTAGATCTGATAAGTACGGCACACGTTTAGCTGATCGAGTGGTCTGGGCGGCCGTTAAACGTTAACAAGGACTGTTAGCGGCCGAAATCAATTTTATCTGAAGCCGTCCCACGAATGATTTACTTCAACAAATACAGGTAGACATTCATGCGTAATGACCCCTTGAATAGGTCTTGAATTTCTCTTACATAAATTACACCAGGTTTATGTGTAGACGGATAGGTTTTTTCATGTTAATTTCGTACTATCAATAGACGCGTTTCGTACTGAAGGTAATCCACTTACACCCCACTTACCGAGTCTTGAAAATAAGTCATCCGACAAGAACTGAGCAGTAGTTAAAACATTTAGAGTATACTGATACTGTATAGGGTTACGTCTAAGCTTAACGCGGCGTTGCTCATTTTCTTGTCTCATAATTGTTACCGTAAAAAGTAGGAAACATACTTTTCAGAATCAGTAGTTATGGTACGTTTCTATTTCCTGTTGCTTAACATAACCACTCTTTTATTGTGTGATTTATTTTTCAAATTATTAATTTACATTTCTGTCATTTCCCCTTCACATGCTATAATGTGTGTTTTGGCTTCCGCCAATCTCATTCACATTAACTTCAGACGAATCAGAGTCATTTTAACTGTACACATTTAGTCTCAACTCTCGACAAACAGAGTGTAGAATAATTTTTAGTCGACGGACCGTACGCAGCGGCGGCGAATTTCCGACTAGGACGGCAGAGCGGGGGCCCGCACGGGAAATTTGGAGGAGAAATTAAATTTTTTAATACAGGAAATCGATACGCTTACGTATACATTTTATTACGTTTATATGATCATGCATACAGTTTATTACGTTTATATGATCATGCATACAGTTTTACACGTAATACGGAAACAATGTTACACCATTACGGAACGTTCTGTATGCTTCTCGGCTATCCCAGCAGAACCAGCTGTAATGTTGTGTGGGTACGTGATTCTTAACAGACGTTAACGAGATTGTTCCAGACTCACCGGTCCGCGCGTGCTGTTTTCAAGGCCGCAAGAAATTACGCTTTAGTGTTGCCATACGATGATCGGTTAGACGGTCATAACAATATTATAATATAATGTCCGTTTTTAAATCAATCATTTTCAAATACTTTTACTGAAATGAAAGATGAAAACAAAGTCTCAAGGAGAGTAGTGATACAGAACTGTTGGGATAAAAATTTTCCTGTTTAAAAAGGGGGTGCCCCCGGGAATAAACTGCCTAGGACCGCAAAATGTCCAAAACCGTCACTAACTAGACAGTTTGTAGATAACGGAGTTTACTGAAAGACGAACAACGTACAGGACGTAACATAAAATACCCTTGGATGCACTTAAGTGAAGATATGCCGCAAGACATCTGTTTTTGTAACTACTTCGTAGTATTGCTTCTTAAAATATTACAATCGAGTAATGTAGCCTGCCTAACTCAGACGAACACGCTCGTTGATTCCCTTAAGAATATAATTAGGCCTAAGTAACGTACGTAACAGTAATATAAGGGCCTGTTGAACATCTTAGGTTGAACGAATCCGCTTGTCCAATACAATTGGAGAAAGTTAAACTGGTGTATGCCAGACGCCGCTGATCACGATTATTACGTTCACACACAAGACATACTAACGAAACAACGCAGTCAATAAGGAAAAATTTTCAGTAGTTTAAGAACGCTGAGTGCATAACTAATACACGGTACTTTTACAGAATATCATGAGACAATTGAAAGTGTTAAAAAACTGTGTCTGCCATGAGCAGCGGAATTTTAAAAATTCTATTTAGACTGGCCTGATCGGATGTACTAGGCGAGTAGCGTAGCGCTATCCTCTTATATACTCAGGCCCATCCGACTGATGCTTACGGAGGGGTGGATGCCATACATATAACGATTCCATCGGGTCACACTACCACCACCACTTTTCCTGGCTTTTCCTGGTAATCTTATGTGGTTTGCGGCGATGTTGCTAGAAAGGGGTCTTCAGAGCTGGTATGATATCTTCAACATCGAGATATAGCGGTGGCGCTGTCACCCTGCACAGTACGTGTCTGAAGAGATAAAATTTGCCTATGTCTAGGTCAAATTGCCTGATCTGGGTAGAAGACGCGTTATATAGTACAAATTTAAGAATTAAAGGAGGTGTCGTTAGCATGGTTTAAAAGAACATGTAGGGCCTAAACTTCGGGAATCACTTAATTGTTACTGAGGGGATCAAAAATATTTTTGTCTTGAAATCTGAATGAGGATTCAGATTATTAATAATCGATATAACTAAATTTGCCTGCGGAAGGCGCACAGCCTTGTATTTGAAGTCTGACTTCTTATAAAATAAAATTATAAATTTATTCGTTCTCGGGTTTCGTCTTTGAGCGGATCGCAGTTACAATTTTCGAAATACATATACGTCCTGAAACCCCCCTTTTGTTTTTCTAAGTTTTGTAATTTTTTTTTTGAATTTTATTTAATTTTATTTTTATTAAGTTTTTTTTTTTGTAAAAGGGGAGAGACATCATATTTAGAACTAGGTAAAAAAAACCTAGAGGAAGCAAAAGTGTGCAAGGCCCAAATACAATTACAGACATGTCCCCCCAGGTGAATGACAGGACTTGCAAATAAAAAACTCTTTTAACCAACAAGCGTGTGCTTTATTCAACCTTCAAGATTTTACATACATGACAAGTTCGTGATTGTGTGAGCACACCATTAAAGGCAGAATTATATATATATATATATATATATATATATGTATATATATGTATATCCATTAATTCATAATGTCACAAAGTAAGTGAGTTGATATTAAACTAATTGCAAAAATTTCTGCCTGATTATGTATGAGTCAAAGTTAGTAATAATCTCATTCATAAAGCAATACTAATCCATCAGTGTTGTATAATATCAAATAGGCTAGCCTGTTCTCTCAGTAAGCACATTTATGGTTATTCTCTTTTTTAAATCCGTTACATATTCCCCCCAAAAAATATATATATATAGTAAAATTACACACACAAACACATATACGACATGAATAACAAAACATCCCTCATTTCAACACTAACCTCCTCATAGACCCATTCCAACTACAGTAAATGAAGGAACCCTAATATGTATAGATAGATACAAATATAAATGACAACGTAAATGGAATATCTCAGCTCCTAAGCATAGATTTGCCAGCATATTCACAAGCATAGTTCACACCAGAGAATGTAAGTGACCGCCCCGAAACTCAACCAGCCAAACGACCCCTTACCTTAATCATTAAGCGTTAAGTATGTGTGTGAAAGAAAATCGTTTCTCATCTACAGCATCAGACAACCCCCGCTACGTTATTAAAACTCAGCCATGACCAGATGACATGATAGCTCGAGATAATTAACTCCCTAATGGTCTTAATTAAATGAAAGCTAGATCTTACAGCAAACTGCGGATGTGTGTGTATGTGTGTAACTTCTTACACATTATACAGTTATAAGATACTTCATTAGGTGTACTGTGGTAATGTTCACACATGCAATAACATAATTGAACACGAGAGTTTGTGCTAGAGTATGATGTTCAGAACTTCACGAGTGAGCTTCTGGCGGCTTCTGTGCATTCACATGTTGTAGAGAGAGAGAAATAGATAATCAGAATTTTCCCACCTGGATTGTCCGGTGTACTTAGTTCGTATAGGCGCGGATCAGTGATGTCACAGTCGTGTCACAAGTCCCTGGTGCAGCTTAGCATTGGAAAAGTCCTCGACTGACGGCATTGTGGCTATAAGATCGTCTCTGCCATTAGGGTGGACAGATGTTCGTCCACCCCTGACACCCATCTCGCCCTTGGTCGAGCACCTGGAACAACACTTTATCTAGCCTATCATAGTGATAGGTTCGGAAGTCCTGGATAGAAGTTTGCCGCCAGCCGAGACCAGATGAACAGGTTGGAGGATCAAGCAGAAATGAGGCCGATACAACGTTTCGGTCCAGCCAAGTAGCCTCCGAATGCAGGAATGTACAGACACAGCTGGCTGGCAGCGCCAGCTGTATTGCGTAGCTGCACAACCGTTTGTGTGTATAACCGACCGGCAACAAACTATCGTAACAGTGTGGCAGTGCGTGACGTCAGCGGCGCTCGTTTTTAAAATACTAATAATACGTTGCCGAAGCCAGTTCGGCACAGTCCCACCTCCAGACTTTTATCACTACTTCTGTAAAATTAACAGAACTCTAAGTACAGAACAGTTTGTATCAAATAATAATAACATGCAATTATTGTTATGAGTGATGCATCTTGAAACATCATCAAGCGGTTTGCCTTGACCTAATTAGTTAACGATATAAAATATGAAGGCCTACGTAATTATAACATCCTGGTAATGATTCACTAACAACTACTACAACTTACAACTCGTTATTGTCTACTACAAGTGATGAGAATTCTCACAACCGTATATTTTGACAGTACATTGTAATACACTTCTTGATAGGCCTTTATAAAAGAGTTAAATTATTTAATTGCAAATTATGTTGGCCTACGAGCATGTGAGAAATAACACTACAAACTACCTTGATCAATAATAATATTAATAATTTATTTAATAGTCTATAACACTTTTTCCAGTGTACCGACTCTTGATTATACCTCAGGGCGCCAGTAATAATAAACACAAATTAAAATATTCAATCAACTTTTAATGAATTCTTTGCATTTATGTATTACAAAATTTCTTAATATGACTTTGATCGTTTTATCTTACAATTAAAATATTATTAAATAGCAATGAGTTCTTTTCTGACAAATTGAGTCACTATATTGAATAAAAAACATATATATTTATCAAACAATATATAATATCAAATGTTCATTCATTCGTTACTTGCGTAATAATCCTTCCGAAGTGCGTAGTCCTGAAGATGTTGCAGGTCGATGAGTCGTCAGCAGCCGTTTGTTGAGTGTTTAATCCTGGTTAAGAATGCACTACTTCACTTTATCACAGATGTACACTACACTTGACATATTGGTTATACATATAATTATGTCGTATATTTATACACTCTGGACACAAAGATTATTGAATTGACCTTAAGAGCATCTAACACAGTTCGCGTCGCGTACGGCTCGACTATCTCACACCGTCGTGACTTTAATCCGAACTAATTCGCCTTCTTCCGTGATTTACCACAACGTATTGAATTAATGGAACTTTATATGTATTATTACTTCTTGTTGTTTGTTATTACTCCGATCATCCACTCATTTACTTATTACGGTTTATGAAACTTTATAACTTTAGTGTTAGTAATTATTGCGTTCCCGTACTTCGGTTACTTCTGCGAATTTACTTATTCTTTACATTACTTATTAAAATATATAGTTAACGCAAAACAGCGTACGCGAGTCTCTTCGTGTAATTCCGTCGATATAAAGAAGACTAACTTATTCCTCTCTAAGTTCATAATATATACTTGCTTTGAATTTCCCTTACCTACGTTCTTTACCGCTCTACTCTACTGCCTTTTTACAAGTTAATTTCTTTCAAGTAATGCCGCCTACGGTTCAGGCGTCTCGTCACCTCTCCGCTTTCTAAAACACACCCATTTTTTTGCGTTCAGCATAGTTGATTGAGTAAAATTAGCAACTGATCAAATTTTGCGTTACAGCATCTCAGTTACTCACAGTTCATCGCTGTTAACAAAATGAAAATGATCAAAGAAACCCACCAACAAGGCTATAAAATTTAAATTCTTTAAAAGTGTCTATCGACGTTATGAATGCCCATAAAAAAGAAACAGTGTCCAAAACACTGCCAAAACATTAGAAACCGCTTTGCCTTGGACACTTGGTGAGCTGCATAACGGCCTACTACAATTAGTGGACAAGGAAAGGCGGAATGTTATCGGTTGTTTGGTTGTAATGAGGAATGGCTTCAGACAAGTTTAATGTGACGAATAAAGAAAACAACTCTCTACTGTTATTTGATACACACATGCGTTGTATTAAGAACCAATCTCCATAGAGCCCACTCTTTGCCTTCGTTGACTGAACACTTAACAGTCGCAGTCTTGATTTAATGGGACTTACAAAAAAAAAATATTACGATTAAATAATTAGTCCTACGACTGGGCATTTTCGAAGAACTTACTTTCTGTAGGGACGGATCCACGGTGGAAACAAAATTCCGACTCTTCCACTCCCCCCTCACCAGCAAAAAAAATGTTTGATAAACCTTTTCCACAGTCCTATTGAGAGAAAATAATTTTTTCTGGAAAGTAGAATTATTATTTTAAAATATTAAAAAAACGGCTTAAGAATACTCATAAACTACACTTTCAAAGTTTTACGGATAACATTTGATAAACAGGAACGTTTCTTCTTCCTACATTTGTAATACGGATAAAATGAATGCAAAACCTGAATGGATGACCGCAAGGAGGTCGGTGCGCGGTAGAAGAATACTCAGAGAGAAAAGATTCAGCGTTGAACAAACTTCAGCAATGTTAAATCTAATATTTGTGATTCCATTTTTTTAAATTGTTGTACCATTAAAATTAACTGTTAACCATCTCTGAAGATGTGTGTCATTATTTTAGTACGATCTCATCATCCTAAGTTAACACATTTCCGTAAACACGTTCTTACGTTTGTGTAGCAATAACGTTAATGATTCATAAAATTTCTATTTGTATCGGCCATCTGAGAACCACATGCCATCCTTGTTATTTTCTTTTTCTCCAATATTCTTCCATCTTTTCACTATGTCTCTTCTTCCTTTCTTCAGTCCACTTTGAACCTGCGTTTTTCTCTCTCCTACCCTGGACTCCTTCCATTTTTAACACGTTTGCCCGAAAAACTCCTCTTTCAATTGCTTCTTCTGCGTTTATATTATTTTTTTCTAAATCCTTTTTGACTTCTTTAATCCAACTTGATGTTGACTTCCTTCCCCACAGGATTCATAAAGTGATTTATTTAAACATGTATATGTGTTACGTCGGATTTGTGAACGTCACTGACGGAATAATAAACGTTCCTCGCACGGTCTTTATGCTCTTTACTATCACTCGATAAAAATTTTTATGATCAAATAATTGGAAAATTAAGAAAGTTTGAAATGCGTAGCAAATTCCGTAGTTTGGCTACGAACCCTGGAAGGTGACAAAGGGGCTTGACACATACTAAAACCTTGATCATAGCTTAGAAAAATCTTAAACAAACATTGGCCAAAAAAATAAGCTCTAATGAAGAACTATGACACCAAACTGGTCACAAAAGAAATAAGCTGTAAATAAAACGAAGCAGGTCACGACCTACAAATGCTTTAGCCATAAACTACGACCGTTGTAGGTGTTTGTGGATGCCTTATGTTCTCAAGTAATAAAGGAATTACGCGTCAGTGTATAAATAAGGAACTGGCGCTCAGACTCAAGAGTCCAATCAACGGAATACGCTCTATGCTCATCGCAGCAGGCATTGACGGCGGATCCGAGAGTTCGATACTGGACTCAAAGTAGGTGAGTGGTTCCTGCTGGGTGGCTGTCTTGACCGTGTACGTAATGGCTACTTTCTGCTGTTAAATCCCAGATATTAGATAGCTATTTCGTTTCCCGTACCGGTGCTTCACGTCTTACACACATGGGTACTGATCCAAACATCATTTGATCAACATTCAGACCAAGTAACTAACCGCTCACTGTAGTTCCGGGAAAACTTGCAAATATGCAAGGATAAACGCTTGAAGTACCTCCGTTATCCTTTCGAGTTTTCTCTGTTGTTGGAGAGTGCGTTTATAGCGGTGTCGCTATGCCAGCTATGTAACTTTCCATAGCGACTCCGCTATTAAGTAATGCAAAACCTTAAGGCATTTTGACAACCTAAAGATTAAACAGAGTCTTTCAAGTTGATTTAAATAAGTTTAGCCTGTGTCAATAGTAATTCTGTGTTATTTTTATAATTTTTCCATTAAAATTACATTCTAGCTTTCCTTGATGATCAGTGTCATTATTTAGTACTTTCTTACAATGCTGCATAAATAAGCGAAAACAATTTCCAGTATTTGTTACTGTTCGTATTTTGTAATGTCCTGTCTTGTAACTGTTGTTCACGCATGCACGAGCGATATTCATACACACAACTGTCACGCATTATTTGATACATTTTACGTAAATTATATAAAGTAACACACACACACACACACACACACACACACACACACACACACACACACACACACACACACACACACACACACACACACACACACACACACACACACACACACACACACACACACACACACACACACACACACACACGATATAATGTGTGTGCGTGCGTGTGTGTGTGTGTGTGTGTGTGTGTGTGTGTGTGTGTGTGTGTGTGTGTGTGTGTGTGTGTGTGTGTGTGTGTGTGTGTGTGTGTGTGTGTGTGTGTGTGTGTGTGTGTGTGTGTGTGTGTGTGTGTGTGTGTTCGACGTTTATTAAATCCATGGTGTTTATTGCTTTCTTTCCGTGCAAATCCTACGTGACTCAAAATTGGCAATAAGATTTCGTTACACCAAACACGATTATAAAATTCAAATCTTTGCCATGTTATCATTTGCCATAGAAAATACGCTTGATAAAAAACGTTGCAGGTAAACTACCCCTTCCCCTCAACCGATCTTCACCAAAAACAATAGGACTTGAGTACTCTACAAATCAGGGCTGTATGCAGAAAATTATTTGATTCTGTTTGAATTTGCGGCTGTTATCGTTTGCCACAGAAAATACCCTTGTTAAAAAAATGTTGTAGGTAAACTACCCCTTTCCCTTAACCGATCTTCACCAAAAACAATAGGTCTTGAGAACTCTACAAGTTAGGGCTGTATGCAAATAATCTTTTGATTCTGTTTGAATTTGCGGCTGTTATCGTTTGCCAAAAAAAAATTTCCCTTTATAAAAAAAAACTGTTGCAGGTAAACTACCCCTTTCCCTCAACCGATCTTCACCAAAAACAATAGGTCGTGAGTACTCTACAAGTCAGGACAGTATGCAAAAAATTATTTGATTCTGTTTGAATTTGCGGCAGTTATCGTTTGCCATAGAAAATACGCTTTATAACAAACGTTGCAGGTAAACTACCCCTTCCCCTCAACCGATCTTCACCAAAAACAAAAGGTCTTGAGTACTCTACAAACCAGGGCTGTATGCAGAAAATTATTTGATTATGTTTGAATTTGCGGCTGTTATCGTTTGCCATAGAAAATAACCTTGTTAAAAAAACGTTGTAGGTAAACTACCCCTTTCCCTTAACCGATCTTCACCAAAAACAATAGGTCTTGAGAACTCTACAATTTAGGGCTGTATGCAAATAATCTTTTGATTCTGTTTGAATTTACGGCTGTTATCGTTTGCCATAGGAAATACCCTTGTTAAAACAGAAAACGTTACAGGTAAACTACCCCTTTCCCTTAACCGATCTTCACCAAAATCAACAGATCTTGCGAACTCTACAATTCAGGGCTGTATGCGAAACATTATTTGATTCTGTTTGAATTTGCGGCTGTTATCGTTTGGCAAAAAAAAAAATTTCCCTTGATAAAAAAAAACCGTTGCAGGTAAACTACCCCTTTCCCTCAACCGATCTTCACCAAAAACAATAGGTCGTGAGTACTCTACAAATCAGGGCTGTATGCAGAAAGTTATTTGATTCTGTTTGAATTTGCGGCAGTTATCGTTTGCCATAGAAAAATATCGGTGTGGAGAACCATACATGACTTCCATATTCTAAGATTTATATTTAAAATCATTTTCAGCCAAACAGTCAGGCTGTGTCTTACCTGCCTTTTTATTGCTGTATTAAATGAAAAATATTATATTACATTAAAATGAAAAAATTATAATTTTATTGCCTGGCAACAAAATTATTTTATTTTTAACAATTACCATTGTTTCAAAAAGTTTAAATAAATTTTCAAGTACTTTGCTCTTGTTAAAACGTAAAAGGTTGCAGGTAAACTACCCCTTCCCCTTAACCGATCTTCACCAAAATCGAAAGTCATTGAGACCTCTACAATTCAGGGACGTATGCAAAAAATTATTTGATTCTGTTTGAATTTGCGGCTGTTATCGTTTGCCATAGAAAATACGCTTGATACAAAAACGTTGCAGGTAAACTACCCCTTCCCCTTAACCGATGTTCACCAAAAATAATAGGTCTTGAGTACTCTACAAATCAGGGGTGTATGCAAAACATTATTTGATTCTGTTTGAATTTGCGGCTGTTATCGTTTGCCATAGAAAATACCCTTGTTAAAAAAACGCTACTGGTAAACTACCCCTTTCCCTCAACCGATCTTCACCAAAAACAATAGGTCTTGAGAACTCTACAATTTAGGGCTGTATGCAAATAATCTTTTGATTCTGTTTGAATTTGCGGCTGTTATCGTTTGCCATAGGAAATACCCTTGTTAAAACATAAAACGTTACAGGTAAACTACCCCTTTCCCTTAACCGATCTTCACCAAAATCGACAGATCTTGAGAACTCTACAATTTAGGGCTGTATGCGAAACATTATTTGATTCTGTTTGAATTTGCGGCTGTTATCGTTTGCCAAACAAACAAAATTACCCTTGCTAAAAAAAAAACCGTTGCAGGTAAACTACCCCTTTCCCTCAACCGATCTTCACCAAAAACAATAGGTCGCGAGTACTCTACAAATCAGGGCTGTATGCAAAAAATTATTTGATTCTGTTTGAATTTGCGGCAGTTATCGTTTGCCATAGAAAAAAAATCTACAGACAGACACATAGACAGACAGACAGACAGACAGACACACACACAGACACTTTTCGGAAAACGACTTTTTTTCATGTTTTGAGTGTAGTAGAATCAGAATCTGCAATAATCTCGAACACGATTTTTTTTGCCATCACCATACTTCCATTCCTTAAGGAATATGGAAGTAAAAGGCATAACTATCAAACAAGACACACTGAAATCCCTACATTAATACATTTGATACCATTATGGCATACTAATATTTGCTATGAGTATTTATTTAAAAAAAAAACACACAAATTAAGTAGAGTTTTATTAAATCACACAATTGACTACAACTTTTTAAAACAAAAATATATTTTTGTGTTTGTATATGTACATAACAAAATATATGTAAACAAAAAATGTATAAAAATGCCTTCTTGACAGTTTTAATTCCTATTTAATTTCTTCTTGTCAGGATTTTTGCTCTTAAACAATGAGGCAGTCATGGCTTCACAAAATATTCTAATAAACTTACACATTAATGGCGTTTTTTATTTGATTTCTTTGTCTTAGTTCTCACTGTTTCACCTGGAAAAATAATGTTACATTTAGTTATTTATACCTAAGATGTAAAAGTCATTAAATTTATTGTTAATACGAGGGGGTACCCAAAAATAACAGGAATTTTTTTTTAAAGCTATGTATTTAATTTTTTTTACTAAACAACCTTATCACCTTCAAAGTACTCTCCATTACACTTAATACATTTGTCCAATCTGCGATCCCATTCCTGGAAACATTTTTCAAACTCATCTGTTGTGATGGCCGACAGCTCCTGCCTCGTTTTTTTCTTTACCGCTTCCACGTCGTCAAAACATTGTCCTTTCATGCCCCTCTTCATTCGTGGAAACAAGAAGAAATTGCACGGAGCGAGGTCAGGTGAGTAAGGGGCGTGGGGCAAGGGAGTCATGTTGTTTTTTGCTAAAAACTGGCGCACTGAAATGGGCCCGAGGCACAAATTTTGCAGTGACCCTTCTCATCCCCAAATCTTCTGACAAAATTCGCTGAACCGAGCTCCAAGTTATTCCAGATAACTTACTAATCTCTTCAATGGTCTGTCGTTGGTCTTTAAGCACGATTGCATGAACTTTTTCAACATTTTCGTCAATTCTGGAAGTTGACGGACGTCCAGAACGAGGTTTGTCATCAATTGACATTTCACCTTCTTTGAAACAAAAAAACCATTGGTAAACTTGAGTTTTTCCCATAGCACCTATCCTTGTAAGCTGTTTTCAACATCACAACAGTTTCTGCGGCGTTTTTCCCAAGCAGGAAGCAAAATTTCACAGCAGCGCGCTGTTCACTTAAATCCGCCATGACAAGAAACGAGGAGCAAGCAAAACTGCTTTTACAAAACGAATTACTGTGACCGGACACAACCTTCCCAGGCAACAACAATGATGGCACTGAACTCGGAATGAGTTGCGCTACGCTCGCCTAGAGGGAGAAATGCGTACTACGTAAGCTCCGCCAATCGCAGCGCTATTCCGGTTATTTTTGGGTACCCCCTCGTATAGGAAAGTAAAAGTTATTAACACACACATCATATACACACTTTAAATTTATACATTATAATTATTATTATATTATAAAAATATATTGTTGATATGTAAAGACATTATTAATGTATCTTTGATTATTATTATTATTATTATTATTAATATTTATGTACAGTACTAATTATTGTAGTGTTGATACACTCACACATAAGATTACAAGAATAGAATAACCATTCTATGACTCAATATATTACCTACCTTGTTCAGAATATAACAAGACATCTTTACTAGGCCATACAAGTCTTGGATACAAGAAAAGGATAGCTATATACAGGTAAAAAAACTTGATATTTCACAAAAAATTGGATGGGCTTACTAGGTGTTGTGTAATAGACTACTAAAGAAGTTATGACCTTATAACATCAGATAATGTAAAAGTTGAAGAAACTAGAGCAAAATAGAAGTTGGTATTAATATAACTGAAATGATAAGATTCAAAGCAAATTTAATTGGAGTGGGTAGACCTCCATGAAAAGAATGCTGTAAGATAGGTGGCTATGTACATTGTAAATTAGGAAACTAGAAGCAAAAACAACAAGAAGACTGGAGAGACAGGGAGAATTTGAAGAAAAGTCTGTGACAAGTTAAACTGTCAGAAAAGCCAGTTGTTGAACTGATGAAGTAACACTATAAACTTGTTATTTAATATATGAAGTACTCCAAATATACGTGTTCTGTCATCTTATTGTAGAGTGCTTTTATTGTGCCTGTTCTCATTAATATTACCACCATGCAACATATGTTTTTTTTTTCTTAGATATTAACTTTACGTAATACATTTTCATAGAAATATTTTAAAAATGATTATGAAATACTTAAATCACACTATACATAAAAAGCTTTATGACAGCAGGAAAATAAAGCTAGTTGAACTTATTTAAAATTGAGCTTTCATACACTTTCTCACAGGTATGAAGGGTATTCACAGCCTCAAGACATGTATAGCATTAAAAAGTGAACATTTTAAATTTCAATGTAGAGTGCATCAAAGAATACTCAGAATATGTAACAATAGTATTTGATGGGACATGCATGTAGCATGTACCATCAGCATAAAGTGCTGTTATATCAACACTTCACTAAAGAGTATCAACAACAAGTTGCTAACAAATTTTTGCAGTTCTAATTAAAGAACAATGTACAGTAGATTGGGAAAATGCTTGGAAGAAAATACACCAAGCAAATTAAAAATGAGTGAAATGAAGTTAGTATTGATACTAATATTTTTAAAATATCGGTATGGAGAACAATACATGACTTCCATGTTCCAAGATTTATATTTAAAATCATTTACTTGAATTTGGTTCGATAAATTCTAAAAAAATATCCACCACCCTCAAGCTACTTTTACTATTTATAGATATTTTTGTTATTATGTGGTAGTTGTTTAATATAATGTTATTTTCAAGTCACTTTATTGTCTATAAACATTAGGTACATTATTCTTATAAAGAAACTGAACTATGCAGATAATCATCCCTCCTCCTCAACTGATCCCCACCATTAATGATATTTACACTTTCATAGAATAATAGTTTTATCATATGTAATTGCAAAGGTATCTTATCCTTCAAAATTAAATACTTGTAATTTACTTGATATCAGGAAAGTAATTTTCAAAAAAGCACCCCCTCCCCTTTCAACTACACTTACCATTTATAAAAATCTCATTTACCATTTATAAATATCTCATTTTACAATGGATTAATACGACTTTACTGTCAGGGTACTTTTTATAAAAATTAAGTACTTTACTCTTGTTAAAACACAAAACATTGCCGGTAAACTACCCCTCCCCCTCAATCAAACAACCCTATTTTGAGTAACCGTTTCATTATATGTAATTACTAAGGAATCTTGTCCTTCAAAATGAAGTACTTTATTTGACATCAAAAAAGAATTTTTCAAAAAATTACCCCCTCTCCCTTCAACTACTCTTTTCATTTATAGATATTTCATCTACCTTTCTACAGTGGATTATTATGACCTTCTTTTCAAGATACTTTATTTATCAAAATTAAGTACTTTACTCTTGTTAAAATGTAAAATGTTGCAGGTAGATTACCCCTCCCCCTTAACCGATCTTCACCAAAATCAATAGGCTTTGAGTCCTCTAGAACTCAGGCACATATACAAACAATTAATTGATTCTGTTTGAATTTGCAGCAGTTATCATTCACCATAGAAAAAATTCTACATACAGACACACACATAGACCCTTTCGGAAAATGACTTTTCTTCATGTTTTGAGGGTAGTACAATCAGAATCAGCCCTTATTTCGAACGCGATTTTTTTTTTGCGATCACCATACTTCTATTTCCTTATGGATCATGGAAGTAAAAAAATCCACTATTACTTTTTGTTACAGTTTATGTGCCAACTTAATTTTAAACAGTACCTTAATTGCAAGACTTTTAAATTGTCCATACATATCTGACACTAGTAAGTATAAAAAAATAATTAGCACAATGTGATTCTTTTAATAGATGTGCACAATGCATTAAGGGCATATATGTTAGGTACATAATAACACGAACAATTCGTTTTTTTAATTATGTGCTAATTCTTAAGTTTTCTGAATGCACTGTAGTCATGCCATATGAGGAAAACTATAAAATTTCAAAGGATCTCTTTTATTCTGTAATTTCAAAACATGTACCACTTTAGTACATTAAAATGCATAGTATCTCAACTAATTTTTGCTTCCTTATGTGTAAATGTGCAATGCATTCATGTGCCTGAACATGGACATAACTGAACTCTGTATATAAATAAAACAGGAATGTTAAAATTATTCCACATTCAAGGAAAAGTACAGGAGAACAATTTGTGTAAGTGTAACTAGAACAATATACATAGTTTACTTACCCCATATATAAGAAGTGAATAATTTTTCTGTAATGTAAATAAATACTGCTAATATGTACATCACTAAAACAAACACTATCCTAAGGATCCATGACATTCTTCTAAAAATGGGATACAACCAGATTCCTGAATGAGCGTAAGTGCCCATAAGGCTGTGAGAAAAATACAAAATTTGTTAACAAAATATTTTGAATTGTCAAATACATTTATTTGTTATTCAAGTTTGGTTATATGTAGCATTTGTAAATAGGAGTTACAAGTAAATTACATAATTTTTGTCTGAATTTATTTAAGTAGAAAATAACAGTTTTAAATCATTATTTAAACACCACTATAAATGTAATTCATAAATAAAGTAGCTTACAAATGTTGAAAAACTAATTGTTCTATATTTTCTAGTACCATATACACTGAGTGGCCATTAAGTGATCATTATTATTTAATTATCATTAGTGATCATTGCTATTAAATGTTGTGTTTATATATTATGAAATATTCAATTAACAAACAATGTTTTAATTACTTGTTAACAAACATACGTAATTCATATTGTTTTGAAGCAATTTCTTTTTTATTGATAACTAAAAAATACATAACTGTATACTTTATTATAGGCTACTTTTCACTAATAATTATACTTCTGTTATGCTAAGCTAATTTTCCAAAAAACAGCTATTTATAAAAATTATTATGTACTAACTATTCATATGCTGAGTAATATTTAAAACAGTTTAAGCTATTTCATTAATACTAAGAGAATTATTTAATTTTACTGGAAAAGCTGGGGTTTTGCTGTCATTGGTGTGTATATGCTTAAGATTGTATTGAGGAATAGGAAAAAAAGGAAATTTTAAGAGGTGCTGACAAAGGTGGTACAGAAAATCAGGACTTGGAAAAAGTTGTTTTATTTAATGATTTGAATGTAGGGTAAGCAGACAAGAAGCGCCATTGTGAGTAACTTTGAGCTCCTTGAAAATGACAGTGGTCACAGATTGACCAGCTTTCATGTTCAGAATTCTTTTAAGTTCTTGAACAGGTTTTATCAACACAAGGGTTTTTATGTAGTACATGTGTGCAACCAACATGTCAACTAAAATCAAGTACAGATATTTTTTATGTCTTCTGTAAACAAGCAGCTAGAATATAAATCATAAACTTATTACATAACATTTTGAACGTTCTTATTAAAAAACGTTTTCTAAAACATTGACTCAAGAATCTGTATTATATGGTAGTTCAAATTAATTTAGGTTCTTTTAATAATTGGTATTTAGTTTAATACAAGTATAGTTTAATTTTTTGAAGTAGAGAGGCATATCCATCCCTCTTAGCTTCCCTCGTGGTTCTTCCTTTGCAATAAAGTTAAATTAATGCAGTTACCCAACTTCCATTTTACAAAATGAAATACAAAAATATAAAATAAATATATATATTCATACCAACGGGGAGTACAAAATATAGTTAATCTTCACTGTAGTTGTACTACCATGCAGGAGTGCCCCCCCCAGGCCCAATGGGCAAATCCCTCCCAAAAGTCTCAGCACTCCCCCCAATTGAAAAGCCCCCCCCCCACTGCCCACCAGTCTACAAGCTTAGCACACACACACATTTTTAGATTCACGATTTATTATTCACGAACCCTCTGACTCATTGACAGGATGTTGCTGCACGCTGCCAGGGTCAGTTTTCCAAATTCCAAAACAAAATTTACTACTAGTTGTACTGGTAGACATTTATGCTGCCAGTTTGTTAAAACAATCATAAAGATATGCAATTGCTTTAGTTTTTTACTAATAGCTTAGTTTGTTGCACAAACACGGTAAAAATTTCCATCAATGTTGGATTTAAAATGTTATTCTTGAAAAAATCCTTAAAATACACCCGAAAAATCCCCCCCAAAAATTCTCAATGCGCAACTTGCGCTATGATCCCCCCCCCCCTGTGGGCCCTGCTATCATGTAATTATTTATTCAGAATTCATCTCTTATTGTTAGCCTAGTCAAACTTATGTGGTTGAAATTTTAATGTGTATAACCCCAATTTATGTAGTACTCTAATGCAATATTAAGAATAAAAATAAGAATTCTTTTCACTTACCAAATAACATAGAGACCAAGATACGTTGTGATACCAATTAAAGCGTGTTCAAACTTTGGGTACTGATGGTAGCACAAATACGTCTCGCCAAGGACAAACAAACTCGTTGTTGTATGGAGTGAATGATTGATCCATGATGGCAATACTATGTCTAATGCTTTGGGAAATATCAGTTCTCTATCAATCACCCACATACTCCAAAATGCCACAGATACAAGCTGGAAAAGTGAAGAAAAGTTAATATAATTTTCTCAAAAAATGTTCTGAAACTCCTTTCAAAGAAAGGAACTACTATTTACTAGTATTTGTAAATAATGTAAAAGCAATCCAAATTGAACCCCACAAAGCAGGTGAGGTAGGATTTGAGGAAAATTATACAAATAAATTAAAATGCATCATATACAAAATCACTGTGTCTGTTCTTTACTACACCACTCAGTCACTTGAACACATACATATAATTTTTAAAAATTTGTAAACATGTCTCCAACTCACATGTCCCATTACAAGCTGATATAAATGTAGGTTACATATGTACACAAGAGTCACATTGTTATATTTGTCAATAATCATATATGTTTGTTTAAAAAATACATAAAGCCATCAAGAAGTACTATTGCAGCTTTTGAAAGAACGTGGTTTTGAAACCTAGTAAGTACCACCCATAAAATACAGAAAGATGATAGATTCTGGGTTAGTTTCTTTCAGATACAAAAAAAACTATTAAACTATTGTAACTTTAAAAAATCTATTAGTAACTACATTACTGTGAATAGAAAGTTAGCAGACAAAGTTAGAGGTATGCGAGTGTATAGAGGATGTGATCTGAGCACTTGATCGCTATGTGATGGTCTTTAGAATAAACCTTCTGGCAAGATGGAGGAAGCCAGAAAGACTACATATCATGTGAAAGAGGAAATTTTTAAAGTTTAATTTACCTTTTGCAGAAGAGCATTAGACTTTTGTATCAATATCATTGAATCCCAGGGAAGACATTTAGACCTACATCTAAATGTGGTCTGAAACTTTGAGATGAAGACATAGCACAAGCCAGGGGTGCCCAGGGGGGGGATCATAGCGCAAGTTGCGCATTGAGAATTTTTGGGGGGGATTTTTTGGGTGTATTTTAAGGATTTTTGGGGGGGGATTTTTTCAAGAATAACATTTTAAATCCAACATTGATGGAAATTTTTACCGTGTTTGTGCAACAAACTAAGCTATTAGTAAAAAACTAAAGCAATTGCGTATCTTTATGATTGTTTTAACGAACTGGCAGCATAAATGTCTCTACCAGTACAACTAGCAGTAAATTTTGTTTTGGAATTTGGAAAACTGACCCTGACAGCCTGGTGCAACATCCTGTCAATGAGTCAAAGGGTCCGTGAATAATAAATCGTGAATGTAAAAATGTGTGCGTGTGCTAAGCTTGTAGACCGGCGGGCAGTGGAGTAAAGGGGGCGGGCCCTCAGAACTTATCTATGGTCCGACCAGCCGCACGCACCGGCAGTCTGCCCGTGAGTTTTACTCTGTAGTGCGGTGCTTTGTTTGTGTGAGTTGGGGTTGGAATGTAATCTCGTGTTTCATGATAGTTGTCAAAATGCCAAAAAAACTTAAACAATCGTTTAAGTATAAGTGTATGGAGGTTATGTGTAACACAACTCATCGAAAAGACAAGTGGTTAGAACATTGTAAGAAGAAACAAGCCTATAAATTTAGACATAACCTAAACATTAGTTTTAAAATGGTTGAAGTGAAGTCCGGTGACACCCTGTGGGTGAAATGCACTTGCACCCCCTGGGTCATTATTAGTGGGGGGGACTTTCCAATTGGGGGGAGTGCTGAGACTTTTGGGGGGATTTGCGCATTGGGCCTTGGGGGAGATGGGCACCCCTGGCACAAGCTATTGATGAAAAACAATGAGCCTATTAACAAGGCTCACAGTTACAGTCAAACAGAAGTGATGCTAGACAAATTTATGTGGAGAAGAAAAATACAGCTAAAGAAGCAGTCAGAAAAGCACATGCTGAATCATGGGAATGATTTATTAGTACAACTGAAAAATGATATACATGGACAGAAAATGATAGCTTTTAAACTGATGAGCCATCTTAATAAATTATAAATGGATGTTACCAACATAAACATTATTAATAAAAGATGCTTGGTGGAGGAGACAGTTGTGCCAGAAGATCTGGATGGCATTGATGAAACTACATAATGACGCACTGACAAAGCTGGAAAAACAGAAAGTGGTTGGATCAGATTATATGAATTCCAGGTTACTTAAATACAGTGATTTGCTTTAAAAGTTTATCATTTGTTAAATGCATGTTGAAAATTATGTTTCATCCCTGAAGACTGGAAATATTCAAAGATGATATCACTCTTTCAAAATTGAGAAAGAAGTTCTATTTCTAATCACAGAGGTATAAGCCTACTAGACTCTGGCTATAAAGTCTATAGAAAAATAATAAATAAGCAGTTACAGTCTATCTCAGATGTTTTATTGTCAGATGTTCAGACTGGTTTTAGAAAAGGCAAATCCTGCTATGACAATGTTTTTTCATTAATACAGATAATAGAAAAACTGATAGAATTTAACCTAGAGTACATCTAGCCTTCACCAATTATGAGAAAGCAATTGGTAAAGTTAATCAAGGAAAGTTGTGGCAAATAATGATAAAACAAGATTACTCAAAACGTCTAATAAATGCCATTAAGTCTTTATGATGATACCAATGTCTTTGATTGACATTGGCAACTGACAGTCCTCTCCAAGTTTCTCAGAACAGTTCTAACCAAATATAAATACCGTACTGTATGATTACGATAATGATGATGATGATGATGATTATTATTATTAATGAGTGTAGTGGTAGCAGAGTAGTAGTAGTAGTAGTAGTAGTAGTAGTAGTAGTAGTAGTAGTAGTAGTAGTAGTAGTAGTAGTAGTAGTAGTTGTTGTTGTTGTTGTTGTCTTATTAAAACAGTTATTAATCAGTTAAACAAATGTGTCTTGTGTATCAAACTAGAATAAAAGTAACAATTCCTAACAAAAAAATTATATATTAAAATATATAAACAAAAGTCAGAGGCTTTTACAGGAGACTTCATTTCTGGCATAGGTCCACCAGATACAGTCAACTGACGTGAAGAATGCATAGCCCAAATAAGTAACCATGGTCTGGGCCACCATGCTGTGTGTGTGGGGGGGATCACACATACACAACTAATGTGCCTAATGGCAACGCCATGGCATGGAAGATAAGTTAATTAAGCATTGTCCACTCCTGCCTTGTAACATTGGTACTGCAACTTCACAGACTTGGACATAAACCAAACTGCAGATCAAGGAATGTAGCTTGATAGTAACTAGACCTAGTAAAGGAGTCATTCAGACACAAATACCTCATCCCTCATCCTCCTAGCTGGGGATTGTGCAATAGACTGAGAAGCCATCTTCTACAGTAGAAACCATGGGCAGTCAAAGTGGTGAAGAAGACATTTTATGATAACAAACACTGCTTTTGGGATTACAAAACCAAATGGATAGAGCATGTACACTGAAAGCATGAAAGGGACTGGCAGCAAGGTTAGAGTTGGACAGCTGTATTAACATAATCATAGGATAAAGAAGACGCCAGGGGCTGTGTAGTTCTTTATTTTTTGAACTAGTGATATTTTTTGACGTAGCAAATCATGTACATTCATTCCAACAAGTTTACAACTTAGTTTGTGTAACAGTGAGTTAACAGGATCACTCCTTACATTCATGATAGTGGAAGAAAAACTGATAAGAATAATTATTTGCCACCGTATATGACAAATTGTCACCTTGTTGATGTGATCAAAATCTTATCACATCCGACTCAGAGATGCAAATATATTCAGTACACATCAGTTGCCCACTTATTACTTGGAGTTGTCCAAAAGATTATTCCTTACATCTTTTTAAAAATTATGAGCACTTCTTACAGTGCTTTTACATTACTGTATGTCAAAACAAATTTAATAGACAATAAGGGTTAGAGTTGAACTTATAAGCCAGTCTAACGTTTGAAAAACAAACCGTACAATGATATATTAACTACTGTTGGTTAATACTTAAGATGGTACTGTAAATATTTTACCATTAAAAACAAGACTTCTTAAAGTTAACATTCAACTGTTTTCAGGTCTACTGGTATGCATGTTCATAATCCTCTCAACTATAACTAGTTACATTTTCATAGAAACAGTCATCACAATTGTTCCTTCTTTGTATTAAAGTGATATTTCAGCTGTGAAATCTGCAAGCATCTGGACAGTATTAATTTTATACAAATTACAAAAACAACAAAGACAGTAAAAACCCGTTTTATTGTTAAGAAAGTGATTAAACACAAAAACAAATAAACAAAGATAGCTGAACAAGTCCTAAAACATAATATAATAATAAAAACCTAAAATTATATGAGAATAAAGGTTACAAAAGTTGGAAGATGAAATAAATCAATTTTTTGGCTTGTAAATATTCTGCTCTCTTGTTTATACTTTATTAAATTGTATTTGTTGTACACCTTCCATATGCCCACCCCAGTTAGTGCTTATTCTTTAGTGAGGCCTCTCCATTCCCATTTTTTTCACACCTTTTGTTATTTAGACTTTTTATTTTAATTAATAACATTATTATTGTTTAATATGTTGGTGACCTTATACACAACCTATTTCACTAACTCTCATATGGCCATTTATATCTCCTTTGCCGTTTCTGAAATTTAGATATCAAATGTAAACTCTATGCCTGATGCTATGGAGATCTTCACAGCTGAAACATTACTTTAACACTGGTAATCAGAAAACACTGATAGTGAATCATTATGCAATATTTGATTTGTCACTTCATTTTTACAGTTTATTTGTGTAACACCCAGTCATTTAAGTTAGCTACCACCTCTGCACAATTCATAATAAAAGAATTAAGGTATCATACCTAGAAATGACTGTCATTAGTGGTGGTATATCAACAGCTTACAACTATTTGCTTTGTTACTTTTAGTTTTAGTTTTCAGTAAACAAAAGGAAACAAATTGAGAGTTTCCATTGAACAGTAGAAGTCGTCTATAAAAAAGATTTAAATAATCAGAAATGCATGGTAGTTTCATACTTTTTTGTATTTAGTAGTTATTACCAACTCTTTGAGAATAGCCTAATTGGCTGAAACAATTGTCAGGGCATAGGAATAAATTTTTTGAATCTAAAAAGTACTTTTGTTTATTTAAATCTTTTTAAGTAATATGTTTCACTAAGTTCACAATGTGCTGTATGGATGTGAGACCTGGAAAGTGACAAAGGGCATTACCACAAGGTTACAGACTTTCATAAACCATTGACTGAGGTACATAATGAGAATTTGGTGGCCCAAGACCATCTCGAACAGAGATCTATGGGAGGCCACAAGTCAGAGTCCCATCCAAATACAGATAAAGAGAAGAAAATGGAGGTGGATCGGTCACACCCTGAGAGGACCACCAGAAAATATCACTAGACAGGCACTGAATTGGAATCTGCAAGGTAGCCACAGATGTGGAAGACCGAGGAACACCTGGAAGAGGACTATGGAAAGAGAGCTGGCTGATGTCAACAAGACATGGAAGGAGATGAAAGCCTTGGCAACGGACATAACACGCTGGAGAATTTTGTCGAGGCCCTATGTTCTACCTAGGAATTTAAGGACTTAAGTTAAGTAAGTCAAGTTCACAATGAGTCTTTGATTAATACTGTGAAGCTGTCTACGTTTCTGTTGCCGCTCGTACCGTATGAACTCCAGAAACAGGCACTGCTGAAAGAGGTACTTCAGGATACTGCAAATATAATATTAGCATACAACTTGTTCACGCATGTAATTACTTTTTTAATGGAAAAATATTACAAACAGTTGTTTCCATTCAGTTTCACACCACCTTACTGACATGTGAGTATATTTCAACTACAATGATACACCAATCCAAGTGGTTGACTACAATGGGACAGTACGGTTGCCACATGGCAAGTCATGCAGCTAGTTCTTGAGTTGGCCCTAATAAAGTACTTTACAGCACTAGGCCTAAATATCAAAACAAAAACTAACAATGCACAATGAAATAAACTGTATTACAGAAAAGTAACAAATGAAGGCATACAACCACTTACCTGCATCCTGACTGTGACATTTATCAAAATAAACCAACATATTAACTGATAATTTTGTTGGTAGTGAAAAAGTATATAAACTTTAATTAATTTAGTATAAAAATGATGTAGTTACTGAACTATTAAAATAATACAGGATGAGTATGAAATCTTTCCAACATTAGAAAATTATTAAACAGAAAATGTAGTAAATACAACTATTTCACTAACGACTCGGAACACGAAGTTTTTTATGAGTAAAAACATAAAGTTTTACCTTACAACCTCAACCGGTTTTCACTTTTGAAAAGCTTCTTGAGAGGTGCTTCTTAATGCCTCTCAAGAAGCTTTTTAAAAGTGAAAACCGGTTCAGGTTGTAAGGTAAAACTTTATGTTTTTACTCATAAAAAACTTTGTGTTCCGAGTCGTTAGTGAAATAGTTGTATTTAGTTAAGTAACGGACACGTCATGGACAACAAAATCCAAGAAGAAAATGTAGGTTATTAAAATGGCACCGACATAATTGAAAAGGATAACTCTTTAAGTTTGTTTACTCACAGAGTATAATCAGTGCATAGCAACATGCTTGCTAAGGTGAATAAACATCTAAACAAACAAACTTTACAATATTATTAGCAGAACTGCTCCCTGCAGGAGAAAGCCCAGTTTGTTTTGTCGTATTATGAAACAAAATCCCCAATTTCTATTCAACAAAAATTTAGAAATGTTTGTGAAAGAGATCCTCAAGATATTGGATCAAAATTTGGTATGTAAAGTTGCAACAAAGTGGAAATGTTGGTAATCTGAAAAGAACTGATATGTCTAGTAGAGACTGTTGATGCTCTTAGAGATGTGCTTCAGCACAGTCCCCCCAGATCATCAAGCACAGTCCTCATCAAGCTAGAAAAGAACTTGAAATTCTTCTGGGTATGTTGGTTGAGGTTTTACATAAACGGGTTCATTTATATATGTACAAGGTTCAGATTATTCTATTCTTAAGGCCGAACACGAACATTAACATCCCCAATATGCTAGTTCTGGTGCGGAGATTCTAAATTGGATTGAAGAAGACAACAATTATTTGAACTATGTTTTTACTACACACTTATAAGAAAGTAAAAAGACACAACATCCATATTTTGGGTTCAGAAAACCTAAAAATGTCCTAGAAATGAGAGAGGCAGCTCCAAAGCTAATGTTTGGTGCAGTCTGATGCACAACAAAATGTTGGGCCTTTCTTCTTCACTGACTTAACAGTTCCAGGGACTGTTTTCCTTGACATATTGGAGCTTTATGCTGCACCTCAGAAGAATTACAGTCAAGGTAATTTGGCACTCCTCCCTTCTGATCTACAGACTGGAGACTGGATATTCTCTGAGCGACAAGTGGGACACTCATAAAAATGTTGTAGTTGTTAAAAAAAATGTTGAGTATGCTGTAGTTTGTAAAAAAAAAATGTTTATACCTTGCACATATTTTGTATAATACATTTTTTTTATTGTGGGAAAGACTTTATGCTCACCCTGCATTATTATAATAATCGAATAATAACTCTTACTCATACAGTACACTTTCATACATTTTTATTGTATAAGGGAATTATATTAGCATCTGCTTTCGGCTGGTGACAGACAATTTCGGAGAGTTTTGGAAAGTCAATAGCAGCTGTATGGAGACCTTACCTATGTATACTTACCTTGTGTCATCAGACTGTAAAGATTTTGGACTTTTAATTCAAAAGCACATTACTTTCATTACAGTTAATTGAAGTTATAAATATAAATAAAGAATAACAAGAAATCTGTTCTTTTAAACTTAGAAGAATATTTTTTGTTTCAGAGCGCATTTATGTTTATAGATTTTTAACATATTTTTCCTCTTTACACAAAACATAAGTATATTTTCATCCACTTCACATTAAAAAATACATTTTCTGTCACATTGTGATGATGATGATGATGATGATGATAAAGTTGATGATAAACTTACCACAGACATGGGTGCTACCAATACTGTAAAAAAGTAATTCTTTATTTTGGACAGCGTTCCTTTAATCTTTTGTAAACCACCCAACAAGTTTAGTATGTCTTCTACTACACATAAGAAGAAGTATAAATTCTGCAATGTCTGAAACAAAGAAAAAATGAAAGATACATGTAAGTATTACTTCTTTAATGAATATAACAGAAATTGTAAAAAGTACATTAGAAGGGTTTCACAGTATGAACCATATTACATATTACGAGGGTTTTGCTTATATTGTACATATCATACTCATACTTCATTTATAATATTTCACTTATTTTATATTAGAAGGAGTATATTACACTTCTGGTATAACAGGATACAAGAAACAATATATAATTTTCCTGAGAAAACAAAATATTTAATCTTCAATTAAGTAAGAAAAGTATTGGAACAATTTTTGTAAGAGTTTTATTCCCAAAATAAACAAAATTCAAATTTTGTGTCTCCTTCATATGAGCTTACACATTATGATAATTATTACAACACCACACTGATAACGATTTCTTGTTCTTATTGTTGGAGATTTATAACGTATTGTTTTGACAATTACAAATTTTGGATTATAGTAGAAAGTCAGAAATCCAGACTATCAGAAGTATGAGGACTTGGGATTATTGATGTTTTTGGATTTTGTGTACATTACAAATATATAACAGTAACAGTGCAAAAAAGTGAATGTTTGGTGTTCAAACAGTAAGTACATATTGTACATGTACAGGAATTTTACTTACGTACTTTGTCGTCGTTTGGTATTCAAAACATAAACAATGGGCACTATTATTGTAAAACATAAATACATAAAATTATTTTATCACTCACTATATTGTACTGTGTTTCTTTAGGAACTGACTTTATTATTATACATAAAAAAAGTTTAGTACTGTATATTTTGACAAACAACAATGTTGAATTATTCTTGTTTTCCTTTTACTCTAAGACAATACTGGTACAGTGCTGTTTTAAGTAAAAATTAAAAAAATATTTAGTTTTGTGCTTTCACTCCTTGTCTGTTGAGAAGTTCACACTTTTGACAGTTTAGATTCATGACAGTTCAGATTTTCAACATCCTACCATATATAAAATCTCACAACCATAAGAAATTAGATTCAAATACAAATATCTGTACAAAATGTAAATCTGTTAAATATTATAAAAACGTAATTGAATTCTGGTAAAAGTTATGAAATTCTTGAAAATACAACAAAATTCTGGTAAAAATTCAAAACAGGCCCCCGAAAAAATCAACAAAATCTTAAATAAGCTCCTTCCAGTTCCCCTCTCTCCAAAATCACCTCCTAGACGAATTGTTTTATAAATGCCTAAATAGTCAGTTTTTGTACCTTTATGTACTATACCTGGGAGAAATAGGGAAGGCGAGACCTGTCAGCTGCGCAGAGGTGAGTATCACGTGATCTATCATCCAATAAGGAAAGTATCACATGATCTGCCAACCAATAAGAACCAGTCAATCGTTTCGCTTACATGAGTGCACTGCAGTGCATAACTCTTTTGTTGTATTTGTCGTCGCAGTGAAATACGCTCTCTCTGCTCAGTACACTTTCACTTTTCGCAATGTGTGTGCTCCCGAGTATAAGGTTACGATTTCCGAAAAGGCAGCGAGACTTCTCGTAAAAGCCACCAGATTTAAAAGGGTTTAATCTGATAAAAACCATGAAAATTTCGGGAAAGAAGACGTTCGTTCCGCGAAATGACTACACCATTCCATGAATAAATGTTAAAGTCTGAGAAATATCGTACTTCCAAAAATCATGATGAAATTCAAGAACTGGCGTCTATTAAAGAATTCTACTTTCTAGAAAAAAGGTCCAATTTTCTGAATAGAGGTCGCTAAAATCTAGAAACCACCCATACGTAAGACCGATTTTTGTCACTTGGAAAAGGCAGTTTAAATTCCAAGAAGATATCAGAGATTTCTGGGGGGGGGGGGATTCTACGACTGCCATCAGATTTGTAAGGACTTTAAGGAATTATTGTAAAGGAGAATTTTGGTAAGGTAACAAAATTCCAGTAAAATCTCAATATGTGGGCTGTAGTAGACAAAACATTTCTTTAAAAATTGTATTGGACTATACCGGATCCTCCGGTGTATTGCTAATTACTATAACCAACCTCCAAAATATTAACCGCAATCCTAGACAGAGAAGTCTGTCTAGAGACCGCAATCCTAGATAATTATTTATCTGTCTACCTTGCTATTATAGTTCATATTCAGTTTACAAACGATACAATTTATTAATCTATTTTACATTACTATCATAAATTAATTTAATAAAGCAATTTTTTATATTCTTTGTAAACATATAATTTTTAACTGATGTGTCTCTTCACGATAATTCTTGTGTAATAATGTCTAAACTTACAAACGTCCAGTTCGTGAGAAACCGCAATGAGAATCGCCGCATCGTCAAGACGACTGGATCACTGACAGAGATTTGTTTCTCTTTCACCATATTCTCGTTCATCCAATGTCCTACATATATGGAGTATGCAAACACACACACGTGGAACAATTGTACTATCATTTTTTATCTGAAACAGAAAAGAATGTTTGTTTAAGCCAAGCTCCATTATCTTACCGTAAAAATGTTCATGTATAAAACTACACTTAATTTTTACTGACGATTTAAAAAAAGTTTTAGATTTGCACCTTGTTTCTTTTTAAGAGCATGATAATATTATTTCTCAGGGCTGCTAGAGAACTGATTTTTGTCAAGTAAAAAAAGTGCTTTTGAGTAAAAACATATAATCTATAACAGTGAATACAATGAAACAAGTATTGGCGAAAAGAAACAATGAAATAATTATATTTAAATGAGGAATAACATAAACTAAATGTTTATCTACTTAGGGGACTTCTGCGTCACTACTAGCTGTCAAGCGACACCAGATACGATGCCAGTTTTAACGCCAATTACGCACTCTTTCACAATAAAAATTAAAATAATATATGTTTTTCTCATTTGTCATTGAGTGTTTGTAATATTTAATATTTATATTTAACTCTTAGAGTTTGTGAACTAATGAGTACGGCGCATGTCTACTAATCTAGAGGTCTCGGTTTCGATTCTCGGGGACGCTATAAAATTAAGTTTCAGGTCCTTATAAAATAGTCTTTTAGCTCCTCTGCCGATTCAGCTATTTCAGTTCAGTTTCAGTTTGGCGATAGTTTTGTCCAGTTCGTTAAAAATTAGTTGAATTTTGCTTTACACGATGCTGTTATCTTTTATTAGACTTGGAAAATCTTCCTACTTACTTCACTGGATGTTTCATAGGATATTATTTGCCAACTGCATTGTTTAATATGTTGGTTTCAATTATACATTTCGAGGTCATTTCATCTACGCATTATTTTAGATGCTTTTGTACATTCTATTTTATAGTCTTTCTTGAAATTGTACAGCCTTTCTTAAAATTATACTTGCTGATTCTTCGGTATCCAAATTAAAAGTGACGCCAACTTTTGCTAGTCCGCATTGTTAACTCAGCTTCCGAGTCTTCTCTTTTTATAAATCGTAACTTTTCATAAGCGTTACCTATTATATCACACTTAAATTCAATTACTTCACTTATGTAGCCTACAGTCTTTAAAATATTAATTACATATTTTAAAGTCTAACCTAACATACTGTTAATAAAAACTTATCACATTTAAAACAAATATGAAATAAAATTAAACTAATGCCCAAAAAATATTAGGCCGCAGAACTTTCATCTGTTTGTCTAGCTCAAATGTACTATAGTACACTCAGTTTCAAATGTACTATAGTAACGATTATTAACTAAAACTTCCGGGCTGAAAAAGGCCGTGGTCGATTGCTTAAGTTTCTGCTAAACGTTTCGGCCGCACCACCGGTGGCCATCTTCAGTAGCAAAAGAAAAGTGTTCGATAGATGATACGCCGAACACGTCTCCCAATGGACTGGGAACAAGCAACAGTGAGTACCTGCTACGAAGCCTCTATTTATAACATTTTGTCCGCTTCAGGTTCCCAGTCCATTGGGAGACGTGTTCGGCGTATCATCTATCGAACACTTTTCTTTTGCTACTGAAGATGGCCACCGGTGGTGCGGCCGAAACGTTTAGCAGAAACTTAAGCAATCGACCACGGCCTTTCAGCCCGGAAGTTTTAGTTAATAATCGTAATGACACCGGCCGTGAAAGCCTACGCACTAAGTACTATAGTAACGTTTTAATACCCAGATTCCCAGATTTCACTGCAAATTGGTTGTTTAAATTGTTTCTACGAATTTTTAAGGGTTTATTTCATTTTTCTTATTTTACGACACAGTTATCTGATGATTAACTCATTAGGCATTGCACTTATTGTGCGTCCGACATTGAAATGTTTACAGTAATATATGTCGGACTGTAAACATTTCTTCTTCTTCAGCACTACAGTCCAATGTGAGCTGTGGCTTCCAACACTAATCTTCTCCAAAGTCTCCTCTCCATTGCCATCTCAGTGTAACCCCTCACATCCATTCTTCTGAGATCTTCTAGCATGTCATCCAACCATCTTATCCTAGGTCGGCCCCTCTTTCTACTTTTATAGACCTGCGTCCCAGAATTTTCTTTGGCATACACTGATCATCAATCCGCTCTAGGTGACCTAACCATTGTATTCGTATAGCCTTTATGTATCTCAGAATGTGTTCGTGATTCAGTAGCTTATCTATTTCCTGGTTATTTCTGATTCTCCATTCGTCATCTTCTTTAACCGGCTATAAACACGTCTGAAGATCTTTCTTTCAAACCTTCTTAGTATTTCTTGTTCCTTTTTTATGAGCATCCATGTCTCACCTCCATAAGTAATAACCGGTCTGGTAAGTGTCTTATAAATTTTTACTTTTGTGTCACAACTAATGAGTTTGCTTCTCAATAGTCTGCTGTTGGCATAATATGCCCTGCCTACTTCCTATTTCTATCCTGTCATGTATTGTCGTGTTTATAGATCCTTCATTATGTATCATGATACCCAGGTATTTGAATTTATTAACTGCATCAAATGAATTATCCTCTGTGCATAAATTATATAGATTTCTTTTCCTTTCTGATGAAGAAATCAGCATATATTTATTTTTGCTGATATTTACAGTGAGTCCCATAAGTTCCAAATGGACAGTCATTCGTCAATATCAAACGAAGTAGATCAATCGATCAGTCGCATTGACGAAGGGAACACCGAAATCCTCGAAACCTCTATGAGTACAACAATATGTATAGTGCTGTGGTGTACGTATTATATAAAATATATGTGTGTAAGTATGCACGCTCCCCCCCCCCCCACACACACACAATAAAACCTCGAGGACTTTTGAAGACGTCTTTTTTCTTTCTTCCTGGCGGTTTCCGCGTGTATATTCGTTTCGTCTTCGTAATTCGTCCATTCTGAACTGGTGTCCGAACCATTTTTGTACTTTCTTTTACTGTGTTTCTTACCAGAATTCTATTTCTTATGGTCTCCGCATTCTCGATGTTCTCGCATTTCTAGATAAGTAGTCTCGATTTACTGCCAACGATTATTACTGTTTTTTTATTTTTTATACCCTCATCGTGCTAACTGCACAGGCTTGTGTTAGGAACGTCTTTATCACTATTTCTCCAATTAGCTTGTATTACTGACCTTTTTATCTCAACAAGTGCTGTTTATTGCACCTACGTAATTCCGAACATTTTGAATCCAGTGACGATTTGTTGGTTTCTAGTTCTATCCCTAATCACGACCATTCCTGACTATTTTCTTTAAACTTCTTTTAAACCTATTTTGTTTGTAGACTGATGCATGGGGGGGCAAGGGAGGGCAGCTGCCCCCCCTTCCAACAAACAGGAAAAAAATTTAAAAAACCAATTTGTAAATAATTTATTAACAGACTGGTTGTTGATATTTCAAAATGAAAGAAACTAATTACAAAATAGACACTCGCGTCATCTATGAGAAGTTATAAGAATTATAACCTTACGATTTCTCATAAGATTAGCTTATGTAACTCGCAACTCTTACTGTTACACGCCATGACGCCATCTCTGAGAAGTGAGAAGTGATAAGAACTACAACCTCTTTTTCTTATTAGAACACAACTCTTACAGTACTTATCGTTAGAGTGAGTGCGGCGAAGTTACTTTCGCAAGTAACAATTTTTACAACATTAAGAAGTCAATTACCACAATTTTTACTACAGGAAGAAGCCATACACTGAAAGATAAATGGATATTAGAAAATTTTGTGGTAAGTAAGGACTTTTATTTGGTTAACTACACTTGTATGTGTTATTTAGGCAAAAAAATTGGGCATGTGGGCAAAATAACCAATATTACAATTTACATATATATTTAAATGTATAAAACGGAAACGGTATTATCCTGGACATTGATTTTTCAACCCTATAATTTTCGCTCAAAGTACTTTTTCACTCTTTTTCGAGTTTTTTTTTCACTGGTATGTGTATTTTAAAACTATCCTAACCTAACCTAAACGGTGGTTTTGCGAAAAATTTGTTTTTTAACCGAATTTCGTCGTGGACAAATCGGGACATGGCTCCGGAATAGTCACGTTTTACGTAAAAGAGAATCCACAACCGTCTCGGAAACTCCTAAATGTCCTGGAAAGTCCCATTTCTCGCTAATGTATGATTTATCATTATGAGTACATAAAAGCATGAGTTATATTTTTCAATTAATAAAATAACCAACTTCCTGTAGTCAGTTTCACTCATGAGCCTAACCAGGGGAGGTTTTGGGGCTTATAACGGTGTAACCTATCCTTGCTCTCAAATAATTGCTAGAATAAAATCCGTAAGTGCACGTTTAGCCCTACCAATTATTCCGTTCCAAAACCCACAATTATCAGCTTTTTATTATACACGAGATGTATCTAGCTATACAACAGTCAGAGCCAAATATTGACTCATGATTATTCCTAATATGCGAATGACGAAGAAGCGTTGCAGTATTAATTAAAGCAACCACTTAAACTATTTTTTCTATTTAACAGTTCATTGTTCATTTGCTTAGTTATAAGATGATCTCAGGTGATCATTAAAACACAAATGTGAGCTTACATTATTGGTTTTTTTTTTTTTTAAACATAAGAACTGAAACGAACAATCACGTAGAGGTTAAAACGTTGAAGAAGTTAAGCTATTGTTGAAGAAGAAAGGCAAATTGCGTGCTTTACTTTGTCCAATTTTGCACAAAGGAACAACTTTAAGTATGTTCTAGCAATCATCAACGTTTATTTTACATGATTAAGCATGACTTTGGAAGTTTCATTTATTTATATAATTAAAATTATTTTTCTAAAAAAAATGTTATAAAAATTATACAATTATACTTTAGCTTACTTTTAGCTTATACAATAGCAAATACAATAGTTAAAAGAAGCTTAGTATAAATTATTCTCCAACGTGCTTTCGGTCAGTTACTATGTGTACCATATTTTACCTATTTAACCTATTAATACCTCTTGGTAATCTTACTAAATTTTTTATAAAGGCATGGACCAAAAAACGCGTCATACCGATCACCTATCATTCAAAATGAAATAATTGATCTCTGTGGTGCTATAATCAGGGAACAAATCATCACAAGGGTTAAAGAAGCTTGCGCTTACAGCATTCTAGCTGATGAAACCGCAGATATTTCTGGAAAAGAACAGCTGTCTATTGGATTACGTTTCTTTGATGAAAAGGCCAACGAAATCAAAGAGGAATTTTTAGGCTTTGTAGAGATTGAAGGACTTGATGCCAGAAGTATTGCCAAAGCTATTGATGATTTAGTTACAAACTTAAATCTAGACCCTGTTAAGTGTGTGGGATTAGGTTTCGACGGATGTTCCACCGTGTCTGGCAAAGAAGGGGGTGTGCAGGCAATCTTGAGGCAAAAGTACAAAAAAGCCTTATACTTCCATTGCTCCTCGCACAAGCTAAACCTGGTCATGAACGACTTAAACCTTATCCCAGACATTCGAAACTGCGTTGGAAGTAGATAATCACATTTTTTCGCGAGTCCGTTTTACGACGCAAGCTTATTGCAAACATTCCTAAATTGTGTGAGACTGGATGGTCAGAAAAGTACAAGAGCATTCATGTTTTTAAGGATAACTTCGTCAATATTGTTGAAGCATTAGAGATATTAGCTGAAGAGGGAAATGTAGCAACCAGAAATAAAGCATATCAAATGCATGCATCGGCGTGCAGATCTTCATTTATTGTCTCAGTAGCATTAATTGCAAAGTATTCCGCTATACTGCAACCCATAGCAAATACACTTCAATTGAAGACACTTGACATAGTCAAAGCCAACCAGAACATTCAAACTATTCTCGACATGCTAAGAGATCATCGGAAAGATGCAGAGAGCATCACAGATGACGTTTTGAAAGAAGCATATGACATTGCAAAGCATTTGAATATTGATATAACCGCCACTCGCGTTTCTGGCCGACAAAAGCATAGAAGTAATCCTCTTGCTGAAAATCTATCCGAATTTTGGAGAAGGTCTCTAATAATTCCTTACTTGGATTCCATCATATCATCTTTAGAAGTTAGATTTTCTTCAGACAAATCGCTTGCATTTTCATTGACACATTTCCATCCGAGTAACATGAAAGATGCTTCATTGGAGGAATGGAAAGAAAGTACTGCATCTTGTGCACCAACATTTTACAATTTGGAAGGCATCAACGGGGAAAGGGAATTGTGGTTTAAAATGTGGAATGAGGTACAAGAAGCATCAGGCATCACTGAAGTTTTAAAAAAGAGCGAATTGTTTTTCCCGGCCATTAGAAAGGCGCTACTGATATTACTCTCACAGCCCTGCACAACAAGCAATATAGAGCGTTCATTCAGATCTCTTCGCCGAATTAAAACATGGCTAAGAAGTACTATTGGTGAAAATAGATTAAATGGATTAGCCATGCTAAGCATTCACCGTGAATGGGTTTTAGTAAACAAGGAGCGATTAATGGAAGCAGTAATTCGAAAATTTGCAACTAATCCTCGCAAGCTATTGTTCAAGAATTAATTTCTTTTAATAAATGGTGTTCTTCCTTTTATTATTGTTTATTAAAACATGGTTAAAAATAAGTATTGGTAAAAATAAGTTAAATGCTTAGCCATGCTAAGCATTCATCGTCAACGAGTTTTCGCAAAAAAGGAACAAGGAGCTGTAGTTAGAAAATTTGTAACTAATCCTTAAAAACTATTGTTTAAAACATTTTTTTTTTAATAAATGTTATTCTTCCTTATGTTATTGTTTATTATGTATTGTTTATTATGTATTGTTTATTATATAGTATGGCACTATGGACCCTCCCCCCCGCCATCAAAGAGGTTGATTTTCGAAAACTGCCCCCCCTTCCGTTTTGAGCTGGATACGCCCATGGACTGATGTCTATGAGAACTTCAGCTGTATATTAGAGCTCATAATAAAACATTCATGTTTACAATTCACAGAAGAAAAGTGACAACAAATTTAAAGTCTGGCTGGAAAGTTACATGTAGCGTACAGTAATTTAAACGCTCGAAATTCCACAGCCGTACCGTGAAGAACACAGTAGCACACTCGATTTTTTCCAGACCGCCATAACCCAAATATGAACAAATATATTAACATCGAAGGTCAACACTTAATGATTTCTATTGTGCTGTTACACAGTACACTAAAGCCTTCTAATCTAAAACAAACCTCATAATGAAATGCTGTATTTTATAGTATTCTTCACTTATTAAAACCGGCACAGTGTACTAATAACAGTACAAAATATTTACAATTAGATCTATTTCCCGGAATACGTAAATCATTAATTTTTGTTGTCCTAAGGGTTCAGTTTCTGCCCCTTTGTACCAAAGAAGTGGACTTACCAAATATATAGTGGACTTAACAAATAATATATAAACTTCGACTTCACTTTATGACAAAAAGACACTACAGTTGCCAAATGTAGTTGCTACAGTTGCTTTGTGAATGTCGGATATCGATTGGGGAAACCAACGAAATCACAAACGTGTGGCAGAACATAAATATAATTCAGAAACTTTTAAATATTAGAATTACAGACAAAATTTGAAGGATAGACGTGTACTACCTTAGAAGATCCTATCTCTAGCGTACACGGCAAGACTGAATAAGAAATGCGGAAGTATGCGAATCTAAGGGATTAACATGCTCCACTACAAAGAGCTAGGGAAATCCAGCCTTAATATGGTAGCCTATACCGTAATACAAGTGACTAAGAGAGTTCCGGAATCTCCTCTTCGAGGATGGATACAAACATAACTAAGTTTTAAAAATTTGAAATATACATGGATCTATCTACAGTAACCAAAAAAGTGAAAAATAATTTTTAAACATTATTACATTTTTATAACACATATTTTACTAATATCTTGAAAAAATTATGTAGTTATTTTCATTTCCGCTAAGAAGAAATAACTAATTAGAATCTGTTGTGATTATAATTAATCCAGAACTGAATTTCGTTGCCAGCAACTTTCGATTAATTTATTTTGTTAATAATTCTCAGCGGTGAATAAATTAATTTTATTTTTAATAATAATAATTAAAAATAAATATTATTTAACTGGTAGTAGTAGTAGTAGTAGTAGTAGTAGTAGTAGTAGTGTTAGTAGTAAACTGGGAGTTCAACTGGTAGAACTTTCTCTGCTACTAAAATCAATTAGTTATACCCTATATTATTATATAATACACTGTTAAATATAATAATAACACAATTAATATATAATAACAAATAAGTGACCATTATTCTTTTCACTTTTGTTGAATTACGGAAAATTAATGAAGATTAACGGTTATCAACGATTAGGAATCAATGCAAAAATTCGGTTCGATTGCGCGTATAGAGTACCAAATAATCAGTTGAAACATCCTTTGGACACTGTTTTTGTTCAAATGTCACCACACGCGGCATCCATCTAGCGCATAGCTTTGTCATACACCGAAGTGCGTGTAAGATACTGTGCACACGTTTTGTTGATATAGGCCTACCAACAGTCTGAGCTATCTCACTCACTTTCATTCTACGGTCTGCCAGAACGATTTTGACTATTTTTTCTGAAGCGTCCAGCACGTGGGTCATCAGTTGTGCTAATCTGACCCATTTTAAACTTAGCAACTCAACGCTTAACCTTTTATCTGATGGAGAAGAGTCCCCCAACGTTGAATCCAGCTCCTTTTTATATCGGTTGCGGTTGTTTTTGAAAAAAAAAAAATATTTAACCACATCACGAATTTATAATCTATCCGTTGTTAAAATGATGCTCGAGAGCATTGAAACTAAGCCTACAAAGGATGAAATCATACAACACTATGAAAATAATGAGCATAATGGCGAGTGTCTACCCTACCCTCGCATTTATGGCCTCCTCACAATGTAATGTAAGAACCTGTCAAGTGTCCAAAATTGAAAACAAGACACACGCCTTACAACGCTTGATCTGCTCCAGAAAGTAACATTATTAGAAAAAAATAAAAATAAAATAACAAAAATCAAAACCCAAGAAAAGGACAGGTTTTTGGTGGACTGACGAAAGGAGGGAGAGACATCGATCAAGAATTAGGGAAATCTGGGTGAGGAGGAAGAGAGAGGAGAAGAAGGGAGGAACAACTTGAATCAAACGTAGTCCACTGTGGCTCATACGGAAAAAACAATCTTCCATCAGCGAGAACAGTCAGAGAAATTCTCATACGAACCTACGGATCAGCATCTTTTGTTTTACACGTGTGTAAATCTTGAACTCGAAACACCTGTCATTTCTTACCTTTCAACAACCAGTCAACAACTAAAAGAAAATAAGAGGGGAATGTCAAAAAGGCGAGGGAAAGGAGTTAATAAATAAGAGCTAAGAAAAACAAATTTAACTAATTAATAGTTTAAAATGATGTTACTCTCTCGCAGAAATGTAATGTAATACAATAATTACAATTTAAACAAAATTTTGAAAACTGTTACGTAATTTAAAAATTGTTTTCAAAATTTTAAGTATTTTACAGTTAGTTTTACTACCCCTAATTCTCTTTCGCAAAGTAAATAAAATATGTGTATTATACTTCAGTCAATTTTAGATAAATTTAACAAAAATAAAAAAGTCCTCTTAAAAGCCAAGCGAATTTATTTTGAATCCCCAAAGCACCTACTTACAATAATAATAGTCGTCTTATTTCTCGTCGGATACCTTTATTGCTAAACACAAAGTTTTGTCGCTTTTCCACAACTGATATTTGAGTTTCACATATTTGGCAACTGGACTTCCTTCGTCATAAAATGTAGTTGAAGTTTATATTTTTTTTGGTTCGTCCATTTCCGGATATAAGGGGACGGAAACTGAACCTGTCCCAGCAATCAGATCTAACTGTAAACATTTTAACAATATTAGGATTATGCTCACATTATATATACCGATCTTAATAAATGAAAAATAATACAAACTTTTTTAAAATACAGTGTTTCGTTTCGTCAATACGAGGTTTGTTTTAACTTAGAAAGTGACTAACCGCATGGTGTACTGTGTAGTAGAACAATAGAAATCATTAAGCGTTGACCTTCGTGTTAATATCTTTGTTTATATTTGGGTTCTGGCGGTCTGATCAACTGTGTGTGCTACTGTCTTATTCACGGGTGACTGTGGAATTTCTATAGGATGTTCCAAACCTATTCAATAAGGGATTAGAAGACCCTTACTCTCGCACACGCACTCACAATCGGCCCGGCCTGACCAGGCTCGACCCGGGCGGTTCAGGTATAAAAGTATACGGTCCAATTCAAAACTATAAAATTTTTTATTTAGCTTATAATCCAAATTAAACTATATTTTTTGTAATCTCCGTAAAATTGTGAGAAAAATGAGTCCAAACAGCACATAATTGCGATAAATATTAGTATTTTAGGGATTTCTAAAGCAAACGCAGAATTGGAATACTTAATAAATAAGAATTATAAAGAAATAAGTATGTTCTGATATCTTGATGATTATAAACAAAAATGTATTTAAATTACATTCATGGTGCAAAATTAGGTCGGTAATATGAAAATTTTTATTTTTTCTACAATAACAAATGCTGTGTTGTATATAATACAGTATTCATAAAAAATTATTTTATTTGAAAATGTATCCCAATGAAACAAAATAAAATGGATTGATATGCGAACTTATACAACTGTATACAATTTCATACAATTATCTATTGTATTTACAATATAAATATCTTATTAAAATTTAAGCACAGTACTTGATTGAAATTTAATTATCAAGCACTAAAAATTACAAATTTGCTATGACAAATTTAAATTTCTTTTATGAAACACTAAAAATGTTATATATAAAAATAATTCTTTCAATAAATATATATATATGAAAATAATGGAAAAATATTGATATTAAAATAATAAAAATAGAATTTTCGTATTTTTAGGAAAACCTCGGGTCTCAAAGATTTAATATATTTATAGTTTGACAGGACTTTAAGCTTTTAATACCACTACATTTCCCTCAAAAGGAAGCTCATTTGAGGGTTGTGGTAGACAATCTTTTAAAAACGAACAGTAGAAAGACTTTTGATCAATTTTCAGCCTTACAATTGTCGCAGAGAAAAGTTTAAACAGAGTTCTGGTCTCGTTTCTGGCATTCCTGGGTTCAAAAACAGCTATTGATTCAGTCCCTAGAAAGAAAATGTGAAATTTTTTATACGTAACACTGATTCCGAACACACAGATATTGACACAGGCCATCAGAAGTGCGTATTACGAGTTGTGAGACTGAATGGGGAGACCTGTGAACATTTAAAAAAAATAAAAACATCGATCAAGTAGGCTGACTAAGTCCTTTACAGTTCATAATCTACATGGAGGAAACAGATAAAATGTCTATGAGGGAAACACTAGAGAGTCATGGTGGGACCGATTCTGGCCCAGGTACTGCTCTGTACGCTGAAGAATATAATGGTCATACAAGGCTCAAGGGATAAAGTTCAAGGTAAGGTGGGGTTTAGAAGGAGGAATTGGGAAGAGTGGTCATGGAGCTGCACATTAATAAACCAAAGTTATTCAGATCCATAAGGAGTACGATTATTTAGGTAGGAATGAGAGGATAGATTAGGAAGTATTAAATCGTCTGAAGAAAGCAAATACATTTAGAAAGCATTTCAGTAAAATAATATTTTGTAAGGAAAAGAAAAATAGATAAGACAGCAGAAACTCAGACATTTAAGTATGTATACTTATACCGATAATAATGTTTGGAGCAGAGAAAGTTGGATCATACTTAATAAAACACGTAAGAAGAATAACATCGACCAAGATGCAGATTCTTCGAAGAATAATGGGGAGAAAACGAGAAGAGATGTGAAACGATCAGACAAGCAACTGTATGTAAACCCTGTGATGGATTTACTGACTAGGCCATGCAAGTAGGAATGAAGGAAGAAAATAAACAGTTCCTGGAAGTAACGCCTCACAGTCAGAGTCCTAGACAAACCTAGAGAGTCTAGCATTTAAATGCGTATCAGGCATGTATCGAGAGATTGAAAGGTTTTAAAGAAATTAATGTTTTATATGTGGATAGGAATGGACGGGAAAGATAGACACATGCTCCAAACAACTTGACGCTAAGGGGCAGAAGGGTTCGGTAAAGAGGGACAAATGCAATGAATGGGAATGGTCGATAATACATTTCTAAAATACGTATTAAATTGTCAAAGGAAGAATTATACGTATATTATTATTAACGTATAGTGTCCTTTCGCTCCTAACCCTTTACAATGTGCAATTATGCTAATTTATGCAAATTCAATTATTCAATTAGATTAAATGTGTCCAATTGATTTATTTATGTGAATATATTAATTACTCTGATATAATTAACTGTATTCATTAACGATTAGCATAATTACTGAGACTCTTTAGTGCCGTTATAAATCGACATAAGAAAATTTATTACAAACAATTTAATTAACGTTAGTGTTTAGTTACTAAGGTTGTGACAATAATGAACGCATGGAATACTTAACAAATAAATACTTATTTATTAAACATCATCTATATATTAATACGTGAAGAGAAAACTTTGTACCCCTTTTTAAGCATATTGCGCGCACGGAAGAGAGTGAGATTTGGCATAGTTAAAGTTTATATGGAGAAGCAGTGCAGAAAGCTATAATTTATATATAATATGTGTTACAAATACATTAAATTAAATAAAATAAAACATTCATTTGCACTTGAAAATTCATTTAAACTTTTTCAAACAATGGTAATTGTTAAAAATAAAATAATTTTGTTGCCAGGCAACAATAGTCTGTGGAGTGTATGTCAAGGCAAAAAAGCGTTTATTTTATATTAAAATATATATTCATAATATATTTTAATATTTTATATTAAAATATATGTACCATACAATCCGTATTTACTTGCCAAATTTAATTGCCGTATGCACTACAACTATGTACTTTAGTTGAAGTATGCACTACAGTTAAAAGTGTTAAATACATTTATAAATACGTGTATAAAGGCTATGACAGTGCATCTGTTGAATTAGGTTCAGAGAGAAATGAACCAGGTCAAGAAATACAAATTGATGAAGTTAAAAATTTTTTAAATGGCCGTTATGTCGGATCAACTGAAGCTGTATGGCGCATCTATGAATTACCAAAGCATTTTCAATCACATGTCATCGTTAGACTTGGCATTCATTTACCGTGTAGACAGAATGTTTACTTTCGAGAAGGGCAAGAACGTCAAGCAATTGAAAATGCAAGACAAACAAAATTATTAGCATTTTTTTAATTGAATCGATCAGATCCATCAGCGCATGAATATAAGTATATTGAAATTCCTTTGCATTATGTGTGGGAAGATTCCCGAAAAAAATGGAAGAAGAGAAGGCGTGGAGGTGATAAAATCATTACACGCATATATGTAGTATCACCAAAAGACATCGAACTTTTCCATTTACGATTGCTTTTATTACATGTCTGTGGTCCAAAATCATTTGAGGATGTTAGAACATACAATGTAATTATACACACTTCTTTTGTTGAAGCGTGCCATGCTCGCGGCATTGCTTCAAATGATAATGAATGGCGCGAATGTTTAAATGAAGCAAAAGAATTACATTCACCAAAACAAATGCGAAATTTATTTGGTTACATTTGTGCATTAAATGTGCCAGCCAATGCATTGGCGTTATGGAATGAATTTAAAGTATATCTTAGTGAAGGTTTTTTGAGAGATTACAACGAAGAAGTACCCTTTAATACAGCTCTATTAGAAATTGAAGATATTTTGAATGTTCATAATTTGTCATGTCAAGAACTTGGTTTACCAGTTCCCACGTATTCGCAGAGAACAGACGGAGCAAATGCTATTGATCCAATAGAACAAGAGTTTCTGTTTTCTGAGCATTATGAAACTGCAAATATTGAACAGCGTAATCTAATTGATCGTGTGATTCGTGAAGTTTTGCATCATGATACTGGATCTAATGTTTTTTGTTTAACCGCTCATGCAGGTTGTGGAAAAACATTCACACAAACAGCAATCATTCACAAATTAAATTCGCTTAATCTTAGTTGCATTGCAACAGCGTTCAGTGGCATAGCTTCAACTCTATTACTTGGAGGTAGAACTTTAAACAATGTGTTTAAATTGCCTATACCCATTTTGGAAAATTCTGTAGCGAATATTACCGCAAATAGTAGCTATGGACGTTACATAAATTCATCATCATTGATAATTATTGATGAAATGTCTATGTGCCCACTGCAAGTGTTGAAAATCATAGATAGATTATTGCAGGATCTATGCGATGAAAATGATAAACATAAACCATTTGGAGGGAAAACGATATTCTGTGCGGTGATTTTCGGCAAATCTTACCAGTTGTCCCACATGGATCACGTGCAACTTTAATTGAAAATTGTGTCACGAGTTGGCATAAATTTGTTTATTTTCATAAAGTAACGTTTACTCAAAATATGAGAGCCTTACCAAGTGAAATAGAATTTGTCGAATTCTTGAAAAAAATTGGTAATGATGAAGCCCTCAATTCCCTCAGTATGGTGAAAATATTATTGAAATACCTCAGCAATTAATAGGAGATGAAAATAATATTATTAATGAGGTGTATGGAAATATTTCCGAAAACATACTCCAAGATAACATATTGAAGTCAGTTATTTTAGCACCTAAAAATGATGATTGTACTTTTATTAATACTGATATACTTAATCGAATACCAGGTGAACAGAAAACATATCATAGCTACGATAAAATAATTTGTGATGATGACAATGAAATCAATAACTATCCAGTAGAGTTTTTGAATTCTTTGACTATTAGCGGTTTGCCACCACATAAGTTAGTATTGAAAGTTAATTGCAGCGTTTTACTGATCAGAAACTTAAATACAAAGGAAGTATTAGTCAATGGAACAAGAATGCGCATCAAGTGTATGCATCGTAATGCTATTGATTGCGAAGTTTTAACTGGAACCGCACGCAATAAGAGAATTTTGATTACAAGTATAAATTTAACATATTCCGGTACTGTTTTACCATTTAACTTTCAAAGAACTCAATTTTCAATTATACCTGCATTTGCGATGACAATAAATAAGTCTCAAGGACAAACATTCGAAAAAATTGGAATTTTATTGAGGCAGCCAGTTTTTTACACATGGTCAATTGTACGTCGCAGCAAGTAGAGTTCGATCATTCGATGGGTTGAGATTTTATATTTCCGAATATAATGGCCAAGGGCATTTAGCAAATGATGAAAGAGTTTTTACAAAAACCATCGTTTACACAGAAGTTCTGAATCATTAAATTTACTTTCAAACTATTTTAAGTTCAATGGACAACATTTATTTTTTTAACCGCCCGGTTTTTTTGATTTAATGAAAAATATATGAAAAAATACTAGGCACGTATTTTTTATTTCATTTTTTATTTTATATTAATTTTTTATTTAAATTTTATATAATTCGAAAAAGATAGGCAAAATAACTGTGTAGCCTTGGCGAAACCTGGTCAGTATGGCAATAAAAAAACCCAAGGAAATGTCAAACAACGCGTTATTGCTTTTTAAATATGGCTTAGCCAAGCTAAACCTCATTTTTCCTATCTTTCATATTTTTCAAATAACTCGAAAATTAATGCATAGAAAAAAAAATTAAAAAATTATATAAGCTTTGTAGCAGATAATCTTCAAACTCTTTTCGAATTTTGTACCTTACCAAAAATGAAATGTAATCCACTGGAATTGAAAACAATGTATCTTATACTTCTATGAATGTCAAGTCTCATTTTTATTAGCGTTTATTTGATTTAATAATAAGATGAAAAAATTAAAACTGACAATGAATTATATCAAAAAATAAATACGAATACAAGCTGTAATTGTGTTTTTTTTTCAACTGTTACTAACATTAAATTTTAAATTTCATAGGTATTGCAGGGAATAAGGCAAACAACACACGCTAATGACGTATTTGTACATGCTCGCAGCTGACGTAATAGAACAAAATTCAAAAAAATTATATGCAATGATTATAGAGGTATACTCTTTGACAAAAGAACCTCAATAACGTTCGAACTTAAAAATTTAATGAATTACGGTCGAATTTCGACCACTGGGCGACCACTAGTTCAAATAAACTTCTGATACATAAATATAAGTTATGACCTGAAAATACAGTTAAGAAAACATACATGAATATAAATCACAATATATATATATATATCCGTTTCGTTGTTCGCTGTAAAACATAACATACAATACAATAAACATACACAAACATAGACAATCAAATATTATTTATCCTACACTAATGCGTTCATTTTGCCTCAGATGAGTAGCTTTTTATATTTACATTTAATATTATCATTACAATTGATCTAATTTCTCAAAGTGTGGTTTCTCGGAAAAGAGACAGAGCAGTAGTTTTATTATAATATTAATAACATGAGAATTTTACTTGAGATAGTGAATATCCAAAACTCCATCGGTGAGGGTTCCCGTTCACTGATGATCCCATGTAAGTAGAAATTTCGTAGATTAGGTATCTGTCATCACTTTGCACTCGCGGATAAGATTCACTCCCGGTCTGCGTCGTTCCGTTGGTGTTGTTCGTTAATAATGAAAGTTTATAGAGTCTGGTGTTGTATAAGTGCATTCATTATTAGTGGTTGTGTACCAATAACTGTCTGTTGCTAAACTGCTTCGTGTTTATATACGTTTAATTTAGTTGGATCATGATTGTGTGCAATGTTGAGCACGAGTATTATGAGCACTACTTCACTTAGTGTTTCTGAGTTCGCACGACTGAGATAGTTAGCCTATATCTGAATCATAGTGTGTTCTGATGTCGATCACTGTGTTCGTAATTGTCGCGCCAAAGTTCTAACATCGAATCGTTCGTTCACTTATTAATGCTTGGTTTGCATGACGAATACTTTTTAAGTTTATAGTATCAGACTCAAATTCTAGCGGTACTTGTATCACTTCACACTTCGCGTTACTGCGGTAAACTTCTGTAAATTAGTTTTGAACAACTGGTAACTGAGTAATACCGATTGACTGATTGAAAAACTACATGACTGTCTGAAAACTATTAAGTAACTGAGAAATCTGCGTAACTGACTTTTGAATAACTGAGGAATTTTTAATAACTACTGAGCGATTTCTTACAACAGCGAAAATACTGATTTACTGAGTAATTCTTAACAACTGAGAACACGCGTACCGCGTAAACGGTTTTTATTAAACATCTTCTACCATAATGCAACTTTCTGTCGTACACGCCTCTGGTCGTCCTCGATAGGTCCGATATTTCCTTCCACTATGAAGACTTATGGTTCTCGACACCCTGATTCGCTGTTCTGGTTGTCACCATGACGACAGTCCTCTCCACTTGGTTCTTTGGAAGATGCTAGACTCTGGTTGGCTATCGAACATCCCCAAAATACACGGCGAAAGGGCTTCGCACTGCTTCTTAGAATGTAGAGTAATTGCTCGCCTGTCCGTCAAACCTTTGTTCTTGTGAGTTTCCCAAGGTCTGCTGTTATTCCCTTTACTAACAATACGTATCGCCTCGTTCACTGTTTGACTTCCCTTCGTCTTTTTTCTTCCAATTAACAGCTTCTTGCTCGTCGTCACCCCAAGATTCCTCTACGGTCTGCATCATAAATATCAGTTGTCATCCTAACGTTATCACGCTGTGCGACACCCTTGACTGTATTCATCTGTAATTCGTTGCTTTGTCTTCATACTGGGTAAAACCTTTCTAATTCCTTTGTGAGTGAGTATCCTTTTCTTAAAGGCTCGCACGCTCCGATTTAACCCTACAGCATGTGCTCGCTTCAATTTCTGCGTATCCGTGCCACTAGACTCTGCTTTTGTTCAGTTTGTTGTGGTGTTGTAAATCTGAGTTGAGCTTGGTCTGTCACAGTCGACCCTATCTTCTTTTGTTGTGCTATGTCAGGCGTTCTCTCATTGTCTTGTAGCTGGCGTCGGGTTGACGTGTTGTTAAATTGTCTTTATTTATTACTCTGGCTTGGGTTGGTGGCTTGACCTGTGCAAACGCACTTCTCGATCATAAAATTATGGAATTAAAATTTTTGATCGTTACACCTTTAACTATTCATCTTTGCCTAATAACCTGAAAAACATTCACGATCCATTCAAGACTATTTCTTAAGTATTACAAAAGCATACCTTAATGTTTCCTTATTTTCGTTAGTAGTGCTACAGAAACTAAGTTTAAAATTTTCCTCACAGTACCTGTCTGTTTTCAGCAAATAAAGCCTTTGAATTCAGTTTCTAGCCTAACTCGTTCAAATCTTATAAAAATTGGCATAAATTAAGATTTAAATGTTAAATTATACTTTATATACGGTACTTGAAATTCACACATTATATAGAATTATAAAACTTTTAAGTCTTAGTACATGAAGACTTGAGAGCTGTGAACATTATATAAACGAAGAGGAACGGTGATGGAATATTCCCAAAATCCCGTCCACAACTGGTTGACATCTGAAGGTTGTCCAGTGGTTTCTATCGATTACGCTGTTATATAATCGACTTGATTTATTTAATAAGATCGTACTGTGGATTGTTTCAGACCCACTCTGCATTACCGGGATTTCGATCCGAAACACAGCAGATGTGTATGACATCAGGCAATCCCGATACACGAGTACATGACTGATACTGTTCGTTAACTTGTAAAGCTGTAAAGGTATAACGCACCAATGCTTTATACCGATGACACTGGGTCATAGTTAATACATTTACTAGATTACATTTACAATCCACTAAATGTAATCAGTTTAAAAATAACAAAAACTATCATAAAACGACAATGTTATTACGTTAACTGTGATCGTACGATTAAAAATTCAACGGAAACCCATCTGAACAAAAATTCTGTGAATCTGTGGTAACGTAAATTCTTACTGAAATTAGATAGCCGCAGTAAGAGTCGACGATACATACGAATTCATACCAACTGTCTCGCCTTTAATTTTTCCCAATATTTACCAGAAACAATTACTAAAACGGCTCTAACGGGGAAAAATGAGGTAGTATAAAATTAGGTTTTGAACTCCTAAATGGGTAGACCTACTGCTATCCAGTGACGTAAGCATGGGATGGGGATCAGGGGATCAATCCCCGCAGAGTTATTAAAAATTTAGGTGAAATTCCATAATCACTCTAAACTTCATAATTACTGAAATAATACAACAAAAAGGTAGCATTGAAAAAAATCAGCCATCTAACTTTCAATGAGAAGAATGGCACTAGTTTTTTTTAAATACATTTTTCGAGGAGCCAAGACCAATTTGATAATCTACAAATACTAAAGTAAGCGTATTTCGTGATCTTGGTTCTATCAAAATTCTTCTTCTTCTTCCTCCGTTAGCTCTTAATCAGACTGTAAGCATTGGTTTCTTCCATAAGTGCCTTCCATTCCACAGAAGGAAGTTCTGATATTTGCACGTGCATGCACACATTTTACAATGTAGTCTATCACGTGATGATAACTCTGAACCTTTCTCACAACATTCGACTTCCTTCGAAAAAATATCCAAAATGAGACACGGTGATAATTTAAATTAGAATTAGACTTTTTTAGATTTAGATTTTATGAATTATTTTTGAACCTATCTTATGTGAATTAGTGATATCTTTACACAGTAATGTGTTAAGTATTCTGTATCGAATCACTGGTTTAAAATATTTTTACGTTTAAATATAAAAGGAAAATATGAAATTAACATAATCCGTTGACGCATTTATTGAATAGTAAAATATTTTGGTAGACGTAGGTCTACAGGTACCCTTATTTCTGTGCAATGAAAAGCATAACAGATTACAGTCATGTCTAATAAATTAATTTCCCGTGTTAAACACAGAGCATGAAAACAATTAAATACACAGGCTTACCAACGAGTGTTAAATAACTCGTCCGGTAAGGAGTAAATATATCGTATTAACTGGAGTAGTACGACGTAATTTATGGAATTTTATAGACGAATAATGTAATTTTGACAGTATTCTGTTACTTCTGAATTATACTTCAGAATCGGTCAGTAACGGTACCAAAAAGGAAAAGCTCGATTAGACCAACTTATTAAATTCATAAAATAGAAAATGTTGGCCATTATAAAATTACAAAAATATTTTACTAAAATAATTAAAGCCGTATTTAATAGACTACATATAACAACATACTGCGGGGTACAGGACTAAATTTGTTTACAATAATTAATTTTAACATAAGGGTACAACAATTAAAAGTGTCTGTTTTAAATTAGCGTATCTTAGGAAACTGAATATTTCAAATCGTGTTATTTAAAAAATAGGTTCAATAAAATGTTTCGACTTAAGAATATATTCAACATATGAGCCAAGAATCGTTTTTTTTTTAGTTATTAGACTAATAACTAATAACTGTTAAGACACACACACACACACACACACACACACACACACACACACACACACACACACACACACACACACACACACACACACACACACACACACACACACACACATGAAGAAAACATACACAGATGTACGCAGATGACAAAGAATCCACTTTATAAATAACACTTGGAAAACAATTTCGAGTAGTCGCATTATAAAATTTATTTTTTGTTATTATTTTCATTTTGTTGTTACTAAATCCATTGAACAAAAGTATTTGAAAGTGTCAGAACGTATCTGTCTGATTTACCGTTACGTGCATACGTGCACGTGTGAGATATAAATATTTTATTATTATTATATATATTTAAAACGAATTGGCATATGCCTCTGAATACACTTAATTTTCAACTCAGCGAAACTGTAAAGATATGACGCATAAGTACTATAGAATATGCAGTACCTGCCACCGTAATATATACTTCTCCTATATGCCGTACTATAACAGAACTTTATAAAGTAATAAAATCTGTTTTCATAATCGAGTTGCTTTTTATAGATGCTTCTTGCCATATACCGAGGCTGCACTTTAGTAAAAGTTAATGACAAAATTAAACTTTAAAATATTAATTGGAAAATATGAAATCATGTAAAACCTTTTTTCTTCCTTAACACAGGTTCTTCTTCATCGACGTGATGGATCCTCAGTGTCGCTCGAACCTAGTTTCTTGTCAGACTTGCTGGGTACTAACGGAGGAGACGCGGTTGATGCAAACGTTTGTAAGGTTCATCCCACGATTTTCGATGATATTGAACCTGGGAGTTTAACGGCCTATGCGATCGCACTGAGCATCGTAAGTTAGACTATCTTTTGTTGGCTCTAAAGGTTTTTAGAATGTAATTTTCTTAGCGTTATTGTGATCAGATATTTCTTTATGTCACTGTTGAACGTGAGATTTTATGCAGAGAACGTGTGTGAAATATGTTTCGCTAGTAACACTATTTAACAATAGTTTAACTAAAATCATTTAAAATAAAAACACAAATTATTATATTGACAAGATCACTATTTTTACTTCCATATTCCTTAAGGAATGGAAGTATGGTGATGGCAAAAAAAATCGTGTTCGAGATTATTGCAGATTCTGATTCTACTACACTCAAAACATGAAAAAAAGTCGTTTTCCGAAAAGTGTCTGTGTGTGTGTCTGTGTCTCTGTCTGTCTGTGTGTCTGTCTGTAGATTTTTTTTCTATGGCAAACGATAACTGCCGCAAATTCAAACAGAATCAAATAATTTTTTGCATACAGTCCTGATTTGTAGAGTACTCGCGACCTATTGTTTTTGGTGAAGATCGGTTGAGGGAAAGGGGTAGTTTACCTGCAACGGTTTTTTTTATCAAGGGAATTTTTTTTTTTGGCAAACGATAACAGCCTCAAATTCAAACAGAATCAAATAATTTTTCGCATACAGCCCTGAATTGTAGAGTTCTCAAGACCTATTGTTTTTGGTGAAGATCGGTTAAGGGAAAGGGGTGGTTTACCTGTAACGTTTTATGTTTTAACAAGGGTATTTCCTATGGCAAACGATAACAGCCTCAAATTCAAACAGAATCAAAAGATTATTTGCATACAGCCCTAAATTGTAGAGTTCTCAAGACCTATTGTTTTTGGTGAAGATCGGTTAAGGGAAAGGGGTAGTTTACCTACAACGTTTTTTTAACAAGGGTATTTTCTATGGCAAACGATAACAGCCGCAAGTTCAAACAGAATCAAATAATTTTCTGCATACTGCCCTGATTTGTAGAGTACTCAAGACCTATTGTTTTTGGTGAAGATCGGTTGAGGGGAAGGGGTAGTTTACCTGCAACGTTTTGTTTTCTATGGCAAACGATAACTGCCGCAAATTCAAACAGAATCAAATAATTTTTTGCATACATCCCTGAATTGTAGAGGTCTCAAGGACTTTCGATTTTGGTGAAGATCGGTTAAGGGGAAGGGGTAGTTTACCTGCAACCTTTTACGTTTTAACAAGAGTAAAGTACTTGAAAATTTATTTAAACTTTTTGAAACAATGGTAATTGTTGAAAATAAAATAATTTTGTTGCCAGGTAACAAAAATAAAGTCATTTTGATTATAAAATATAAATATTTACAAGAAAAGAATTTTCAGTTTTCAAAATTTAAATATATTTTTATAAAACAATGGGTTCTTCATTGAGGTGGGGACTTGACGATAGTGACAGGGCTTTCCACCAAATTCAGCAGAGTGACAGGTAGGCCCAACTCTGATTGGCTCCTCAGATTTCCCCAGCGTTAGTAGGTTCTATGAAAATATTTTATTTCAAAAATGATTTTAAATATAAATCTTAGATATGTTTTATAAATCTCATGTTTTATGTTTTAACATGGGTAATTTTTTATATGACGAACCATAACTGCCGTAAATTCAAACAGAATCAAATAACTTTTTACATATGTGCCTGAGCTATAGAGAACTCAATGTCTGTTGATTTTGGTGAAGATCGGTTACGGGGAAAGGGCAGTTTACCTGAAACATTTTTTGTTGTAACATGAGTAAAGTACTTAATTTTGATAAAGTATCCTGATAAGATCTTAATAATCCACTGTAGAAACGTAGATGAAATATCTATAAATGAAGAGGCTAGTTGAACGGGCTGGGGGTAATTTTCTATAAATCAAAATTATAGTTGAAGGGGGAGGGGATAATTTTTTTTTATGTGTACTACGTTATTGGCAACAAAGAAGTATTTTTTTGTTAAAATTCCTTCCCTGGCTGTTTGGCTGAAAATGATTTTAAATATAAATCTTAGAATATGGAAGTCGTGTATGGTTCTCCATACCGATATTTGTCTTTTCGTTAAATAAATCTTGTCTTTCTGTTACCACAGTATCCGTTCTTCGGGTCTCGATCGGTCTTCTACAGCGGATTCCGTGACACCAATAGAAGTGACAGCTGTTTGCAGGACTCCGTCAGTTTCAGCTGCTTCCGTTTTCTATTCTGGTACTTCAAGATAAGATGTAGTGGGACTTCAATAGAAGAAGAAACATCATTTCCTCTGGGACTTTTAGTAGAAAAACTAACAGCGTAAGGAGAAGAAGAAACTATGAGAAGAAGAAAACAGTGAAACGGAGAACGGAGAAAAAGAAGAAGAGAACGGTAAAAAACTAGAACAGAAGAGGAAGAAGAAATTACTAAAAGATGAAGAAACAGTGTCATTTTTCGGCACCGCGTCAGTTTCAGGTATATCGGGCTTCTATGATGGATTCTGAGACATCAAAATAAAGAAGATGAAGAACTAACAGTTACTTCGGGAATATTAGTAGAAGAAACAGAAAAAGTAGAAGAAGAACAGAAGGAACACCGAAATAACAAAACAGAAGAAGAAGAAGACAATAGAAGAAAAAGAAGAAACGGTTCTTCAAGTCTGGATCGGTTTTAACTAAGTCGGGTTTCTACGGCAGATTGTCGGGCTTCAGGACGAGACATCAGTCACACTAGTTTTCGGCGAATAGAGGACTTGGGACCGGCTTAGATTTCAACGGGTAGGTATATTGTGTATAACACTTTATAACACCGCTGTATATTTAATTTTAGTTTCATGACTATCGTAACATTATTCACTACTAAAGTGCAGCCTCTACTTATTTAGTTAAACATTTATATATTTAAACTTGGTGATAATAAATACATTTGATTTTTGAAAACAAATGTCATTAATTTTTGTATAATTTTTCTCTCATTAAAAGGGCCCGCGGCAGAACTACCACAGAAAGTGCCACCTGACAGCTAAAACACCTATGCCGAATTGATAAAAGCTCTAGAATTACGGTATGGTGATAAACATTTGCGAGATGTGTACTGCACCCAGTTGAAAGCAAGGCGACAGCATGCCGGGGAGAGCCTTCAAGAGTTTGAAGCAAGTATCGACAGACTAATTAGACTGGCCTATCCTGAAGCGCCAGAAGATTTTCGAACGAGTTTTGCGATGCAAACATTTACTGCCGGTGTCCGAGATAACGAACTACAGCAAGTGTTACGAATGGCAAGACACCAGAACAGTGCGGACGCCCTGGTACATGCTTTGCAATTTGAGGCCGCCAAATCAGTGTCTGGTTGGACAAGTCATAAAGTGCGCGCGCTAAAAGTTCGCGACGGCACAGACATGAGGAAGAAGAACAAGGAACAGAGACTCGACGATCGGCGCCACAGAATAAAATAAGAAAGGGTGGAAGACCGAAGTGTTATAGATGTGGGAAACCTGGACATCTACAACGAGATTGTCGGGTTAGAATTCAGCAGCAGGGAAACGAGCAATAGTCGGTACAACGGGGCGTGTGCTGACTAACTGGAGGAACGAGCCCCTAGACAATACGCAATTTCTACACTTCAGAAAAAGCGGGAGCTTGGTAGTTACCGGATTTGTTCAAGAAAGGCGAACCTCGATTACAGTTGACACAGGCGCAACAGTTTCTATTGTGCGCCCCGACGTGGTGGAAGATCCCAAGCCAATCTGGTGCTCTTGCAGCTTGCGAACAGCTACTGGACGGCCTGTAAAAGTGTTTGGAAAAGTGGAGATACACCTACGCCTCGGTCGACTTGAGTTTAATCATCAAGTACTTGTTGCAGACATTGTGGATGAAGCAATTCTTGGTGTGGACGTTATGAACGCATACGGATTTATAGTCGACTTCAAAAACAATGTCTTGAGAATCGGAGGCGAAGAGGTAATGCTATCAACAATGACGACAGCAGAAAAATCGATGGTCGTCATAAACCAAGTGGCCGTAACTGTTCCGCTAAACTCCGAAAAGATCATCATGGTTAGAACCGAGGTAGATACTAGGGGCAACCAGTGCTCTATATTCGAACCCCAGGTAGTCAGCACACCGGGCATACTAATTGCCAGACGTTTAGTAAAACCTGACGAAACCGGAAATGTACCTATTAGAGTGGCGAATATTTTGGATCAAGTTAACACTTTACAAAGCAATACGCTTCTAGGCAAATTGACTCCTGTGGCCTGGGTAGCCGGAATGACGCAACGAAGATCCAGTGCTTCGGATAATTCCAAATTACCAGAGGAACTGCAAGAATTATTGAACAGCTCTTCTAAGAACCTCTCAAGTGGTGAGGTAAAAGAACTCAGACGGTTTTTACATGAATTCAAAGATTCTTTTGCAGTTCGGGGACAGCCACTCGGAAGAACCTCTCTTGTGCAACATCGCATCAATACCGAGGACACAACACCGATACGCCAACCTCCTCGAAGGCCTCCATTATCTAAACAAGAGGAAATGTCTCGGTTAATACAGGACATGATGACAGAGGGAGTAATCGAACCTTCGTCAAGTGCTTGGTCTTCTCCTGTAGTGCTGGTAGCGAAGAAGGATGGTGGATTGCGTTTCTACGTAGACTACCGGAGGTTAAATGAAGTTACAAAGAAATACTGCTATCCATTACCTCGCGTTGACGATACACTCGACACGTTGTCCGGAGCACAGTAGTTTTCCACATTGGACCTGAAGAGTGGATATTGACAAGTGGGTCTTCATCAAGAAGACAAGGAAAAGACCGCTTTCTCGACCCCAAGTGGCTTATTCCAATTTAACGTCATGCCATTTGGACTCTGTAATACACCGGCAACATTTGAAAGATTGATGGACCTGGTACTCCGAGGCCTGACATGGAAAACTTGCCTTGTTTATTTAGACGATGTCATAGTAATCGGGAAGACTTTCAAATACCATCTGGAAAACGTTAAGGAGGTTCTAACTAGAATTCACGGTGCCCAACTGAAGCTGAGCCCGAAGAAGTGTTCTCTATTCCAGAAGGAAGTACAGCATCTGGGTCATCTGGTTTCGGCAGTGGGTGTTAGCAAGTATCCTAATAAGGTAGACACCGTAAGAGACTGGGCAGTGCCGAAGAGTAAACACGAAGTTCGGAGTTTCATGGTGTTATGCTCATATTGCAGACGTTTTGTGAAAGGCTTCGCTACTATTGCTAAACCACTACATGAGCTAACAGAAAATAAACGAAACTTCCAGTGGTCGAGGGAGTGTGACCAATCATTTAGAACTTTGAAAATTGCATTATGTTCGCAGCCAATTTTCGCTTTCCCAGATTCCGAAGGGAAGTACATTGTGGACCCAGACGCACGCAATACTGGTCTAGGAGCAGTTTTGTCTCAAGTTCAAAACGGTGAAGAACGAGTAACAGCGTATTACAGCAAGACACTTTCTAAACCTGAGAGAAATTACTGCGTCACAAGAAAAGAGTTGCTGGCAATCGTCCGAGCGTTGGAGCACTTCCATAACCTCTATGGAAGAGAGTTTTCACTATTTTCACTACGTACCGACCATGCCGCGCTTGCATGGCTCTTGAGATTTAAAAATCCGGAAGGACAGTTGGCAAGGTGGCTTGAACGTCTGCAAGAGTACAACTTCAAGGTACAACATCGACGGGGGAGCCTGGATGGTAATGCAGATGGCTTATCACGAAGACCGTGCCCGGAAGACTGCCGACATTGCCACAGAAAGGAAGAATAAAACCCAAGCGAACATGTTCAAGCCATCACTGTAGATTTCCTGGCAGACGGCTGGACAACACAAGACTGTCGACAAGAACAGATGACTGATGAAGACATTGGACCGATCTTGACAGCAAAAGAGGAAGGTAGCCGCCCGGATTGGCAAGATATCTGCCATGTTTCCGAATGGCTTAAGGGCTACTGGGCACAATTGGAATCTCTCACCTTAGAAAACGAATTCCTGAAAAGGGCTTGGGAAAGTGCAGATGGACGAGACGTGGTCATGCAGTTGATAGTTCCCCGAAGTAAAGTGCAGTCTGTTTTGAAGGAGATACATGATGGAACATCTGAGGCCATCTTGGCGTTAACAAAACCCTTGACAAAATACGGAAGCGATTCTACTGGCTTCATCTTCGCCTCGACGTTGAGGAATGGGTTCGGACGTGTAAAATATGTGCTGCATGCAAGGGCCCACAAACCAGAAGCCGGGGAAAAATGAGACAGTATAACGTTGGACTGCCTTTCGAGAGAATTGCCATAGACATTGCTGGACCATTCCCAGTTACTGACGATGGAAACCGGTACATCATGGTTGTAGGTGACTACTTTACTAAGTGGGTGGAAGCCTACGCAATTCCAAATCAGGAGGTTACCACTGTGGCAAAGCAGTTAGTTCACAACTTCTGTTGCCGTTATGGAGCCCCTGTGGAAATCCATACGGATAAAGGGAGAAATTTCGAATCAGGAGTGTTTAAAGAATTATGCCGCCTACTCGGAATTCGAAAGACCAGGACAACGCCTCTGCATCCTCAGTCGGACGGGATTGTTGAGAGATTCAATAGGACACTTGAACAGCATTTCGAAAGTTGTTGACGAGAACCAAACAGACTGGGACCAACGTATACCACTATTCCTCATGGCGTATAGATCATCAGTACACGACACAACCGGCATGACTCCAGCAAAATTGGTGTTTGGGCGGGAGATTCGTCTTCCTGGGGACTTAATTTTCGGATCACCTGAGATTCAGTCCCAAGAGCCACAGAAATGTTCCTCGCAATTAGAAAACCAACTGCGAGAAATGAATCGCTTGGTAAGAGGACGGCTGAAGATTGCCAGTGATAAAATGAAAACTCGGTATGACATTCGCAGCAATAGTGTGGGTTTCCAAGAAGGAGATCAGGTCTGGTTGTTCAACCCAAAGCGCCGTCGTGGTCGCTCACCTAAGCTTCAGTCTAACTGGGAAGGACCCTACACTGTGAAAAAAAGAATCAACGATGTTGTTTATTGGATTCAACAGGAAGGGCAGCGAAAGTTCAAGGTCGTCCACCTAGATCGCCTGGCTAAGTACTACTTCAGAGACGGTTTGCCAGTTCGGGACGAACAGGCTTAAGAAGGTGGCAGTGTTACGACATCACAGAACAATCTACGTGTTTGTCGAATGTGCCAGAAGAATCTCAATGTAACGCGTGTGGCGTACGTGCTTGTCGACGCATTTTCGAGAGGTGTCTCGAAGGCGCCAGCCGCGCGGACTGTGTCAAGGCCGCAGTTAATTACGTAGTTCACACGAGCGCTAAGACGCAATTAGGAACATTCTGGTCCGTGAGCGCACGTATAAATACATGGCGGCAGCGGCCTTAAGTTTCAGTATAGTGGCGATATATTTACAGAGCGGTTCGAGTTATAGTCGCGATATATTACTGTGTGCGTTTCAAGTGGTTATTAGTTAAGTGTTGTTTTTATAATCGGACGGTATAATTGTAATACAATTGTGTTTAATTTTAGTCGACATTTTATTGCGTGTGATCAATTTTCATTTGATTTGTTGTAGAGACTGTGTTGTTAATTACAAACTGTTTAACTGTAAAAATTAAAGGTGTGATTAGTGACTTAATTGGTGTCTTGTATTTTGTTTCCACTGTACCTATGACGATCAAGTAGACCGTCGTAACAATATTTCTAATTATTTTATTAGGAAAAACAAATTATTGATAACTTGTACAAAACTTCTCCGTCACCCTGTGGCGTGATGGTCGCTTACTCCTTCAGTTATCTTTTAGTCTTCCTTCACCTTCTGCTTCCAAATATCTTGATTCTGTGGCATTATCTGCGATATCTAGCACCGTTCTAATGTTGTTCTACCATCATGAGTCTACATCAGTCTTCGCTCACTTTCTGTCCCAGAAATTGTCCCTTTGTGTCCTTCGTCAGCACATATCAAAAGTATATCTTCTTCCATCCTTTCCGAGTACGTATCCAATGTTAAGTGTTTGCAGCTTCACATAGCCGGCAACGTTTTTTTTTTCAAGTGATCCATATATCTTTTGTAGGACCTTACTTCCGGAAACGTCAAGCGTTTGCTCAGTCATTCCTGTGAGAGTCCATAAGCAACTATTCATACGAACCTTATTATTATTGTTTTATATAACGTCAGAATTGTATTTGATTGCATTGTCAGTTACGTAAAGTAATTTCGACTTCACAAAAATATGGTATGCGTGTGAAGTTTCCAGTGCCCTTTCAAAGCCTCTGTCTCTTTTCCTGTGGTATATCGTTATTATTTTTTATCTTACTCCGTAGATATACGACGTCGTTGACCAGTTCGTTGCTTGCGTTACACTTTGTCATTCCCTTTGTCATCACAGGGTTTTCCGTTCGATCAGTACATGAAATTCGTTAACAAGGGCTCTTTGAACGGGAAATTTTTCTAATTTTCGTTCTTAAAAACATTTCTCATCAACTAGTTGAATGGTAGGAACACTCAGTTACACCAGCTCAGTATATACTAAGTCAGTATAACTTGTATCAGTCACATATTCGATAATATTTATTTGCCTCAATGAGGGCACGTGAACCAATTCACTCGAACTGGCAGATGTCGCAATGTTTTTCTCATTTTGTTTCATTAACCGTTGCTCGAGTTAATTTGTGTTCCAAAATCTCACATAAGAGAATTTTTTTATTTACTAACAAACGGCACTTCCACGGACATATTCTGCAGCCGTGACAGAGGTCACCGAACCATGCTGACAGAATGTGGGCCTATTTAACTGATCAGCTACAAGGTCATATTTGTAGAAGAATGCATATTGTTTCATGAATCAAACTCGGAAGCACTGAAAACAATGATGACTTATTACTAGAGGCGTTAACGGTGTACAAGATATAAATAAAACAGAAGAAATAAATTAATTAGATCAATAGCGGAGAGTAATAAAACCGTCACGATAAAGGCAAAACGAGGATGGCCACGAATAATACAGGTGTGGCAATGAACAGTAAACAGAAACTAGCAAGAATTCCGAGCAATGGAGAGCCACCGATTGGAAAAAGAAAACTAGCGATGAAAGTTGGGATATGAGAAACACCAAAAGGGGTCACTGTACCTCCAAATACGTATGTAGTAGGGCTATTCTGTTGTCACAATCTGAAAGTTGACAATGTTAAAAGAAATGCAAAATGTCCAATATCCAGTCTACATATGTGTGGCATATTCGTATATTTTATTTTGCTTATAAGAAGAAAACTATTGTATGAAGTTTTAAAATTTTATATCAAACTTTAATCTGAGCACAAATTTTAATTAAATTCAAATTGCTACATTACGATCATCTCTTCAAAACATTTGTAATTCTATGACCGTGTTTAGTTTGTTTTCGTTTTCCATTGTGAATATTAGGGATCTTTCTAATAATCAAATACACGTTTACTGCTTGCGAGACCGTGGAATTCTGTCTACTGCACGAAAATGTCGGCACGGTCACAGCGTGCTTTCACGTCAATCTGATTATGTAACGTGCCTATGTAACAAAACGTTATGTCATACTAAGCTTAACTCATGCGTCGGAACATGGCTAATACGTTCGTGAAAATTAGGTGGAAATTTAGATTCGTGACCGTAATACGATTATAGTACTTTTTGGGCGCACGAATTATCGCCGATAAAGTGGTGTGATCGACTGCTATAACTGAGTTTGAATAGGCCAGAAGTTTGCACAAACGTCTAAAATACAACGTATAGTTGAGAAGCATCGCGACTTAAAAAAAGAAACGCGTGTAGCTTTTATTGACTTTGAGAAAGCCTTTGATAGAGTAGACAGAAATATGCTGTGGCAACGGGGATACCCACAACAGCTTGTAACAACTATTTAGCGAAACAAAAATAGCTATTAAAAATAGCTGTAGGATCTCTCAATAAATATGTCAACCAAGATGTTGGACAGGGGTGCAGTATATCATCTACTCTTTTAAACATTTATATCGATGATCCAGTAAGGAAATCGAAATTACTGGTGAACTCTGGTATTAAGATATCACGAGACAGATATCTAAATGTGCTGATGTTTGCTAACGACTTGCTTGTAATTCAGAATCAAAAGTATGATTTACAAAAATTAGTTTCTAAGCTTCTCCAGATTTGCAAACAGCATAATATGAAAATTTCCACTATAAAAACAAAGGTAATGGCATTTCGAGACAAGGAACCGATAAGTACAAAAATAACAATTAATGATCAAATTATAGAACAGATGAGCCATTTTAACTATTTGGGAAATGATACTGGCTATGATAAGCATTATTGAAGGTTTCGCTTATTGAAGAATTATTTTCTATGATATTGAAGTTAAGTTAGGCAAGTTAATACAATCAACAGTATTTCTAGAAACAAGGTACGCGAGAGACAAAATTAAAGCTCTACAAAGTTACAACGGTCCGTGTACTGTCCTATAGGCTAAGTGTGAATTACGGACGACAAACTGTAAACAAGCAAGTAAAATACAGGCCTAGAAAATGGCGTTCTTAAGAGGAGTTAAAAGGTGTTCTAAACTTGATCACTTAAAGAACGAAATCATAAGACAAGAATTTCCAAGTTTTCGACTTGAACGAAAGATTAAAAGATTATAAACGACGGTAGAAAGAACACTAGAAAGAATGTCAGGTCCAAGACTGGCCAAACAAGTCTGGAATATAAACCTACAGGTATTAGGTGGGTAGATCCAAAAAGAGATGGCTGGAGGATCTTTGAAGGCAGAACAGACCTCCTCTTGCCTATACCGTGATGAGACGACGACGACGATGATGAAATACAATCGTTTGTATACGTGAAATTAGAAATGGAGCCTGCGAATGTATAGCCTCCGGTTATCTATACAAGAAAGAAATTTTTAATTTCTATTTTAATTAATTTTGAAACAATTTTAATCAAATACCTGAATAAATGGAGCGGTCGTGGCGTAGTGGCTAGCGTGTGGCGCTGCTACGCTGTCGGCGCGGGTTCAATTCCCGCCGGGAGCCATCTGATTTAGATACGACCGTTCCCCCTCGCAAGGCAATGGCAAACCAGCGAGAGGTATCCTGCTTAGTATAAACCTTCCCCAACTATGCCGTTCGGATCCGGCGTTAAACTGTAGGTCCCATATACCTGTGAGAGACTCAGTACCACACGCACCACGGGTATATGCGGGGAGGGTACAAACCAGTCGTAAGACTGAAGGACTACGAACCTGAGTAAATGTCAAAGTGCATGGTGTAGCTTGTCTTTGAAAATTGTTTACAGAATTTGAAGCGCGCTTCTGTGTCGAAGCCACAAGGTAGACTCAAGGCCGATTGTTGCGATTTTCAACACGCAAGGTCGTATATCAACACGGCACGTAACACAGAACGATTGAGATGGTTTTTACATACATGCATGAACCATAATTGCAGCTTGTTCCTTTACATTCTTTAATTAATTAAATGATTAATTAAATGAGTTGTAAAAAATGTGTACTTTGCAACCGCATTATTTATTCACATGAGTCAGCATAGAGTTTTAGTTTTTATATCTTCAAATTGTTTACAAATTCATTTACTTACAATTTTTTAAAGGAAATTTGATACAAATCGATATTATTTTACTTCTTCTAAGGGTCTCGGTAATGTTTCTGTACTAACGTCTGCATGGTTGATTCTGTAGATTTTTTAAATCTAATTACCATCAATACTTCTTTTTATTTAGATTCTATCTGTTTGTTTTTTATAAATTCTCTTTGTTCAAATTGTTCTTATATGTCCCTAATGTTCAATCCGTTGCTTTTATAAATCGACTTTAGGAATGACTTATAGTCTATTCACATTCATTTTCGAAAACCCTCGTTACCATTTTTCGAGTGTGACAAGACATCATTTGATACGGCTTTAGAAAATTTTATACTACTGTATATTTCATTTTTCTGTTGAATCTGTTTTGATCTTCGTACGTGTTTGGAATACGTAAAGTCAATTATACTTGAAGTATCATGAATTGAAGTCGTTTCTACATGTGCCTTTTTCCTTACGTAGTATTTTCTACAGTTATGAGGTAATTATTAAAGTTATTACACACACACAAAATCACATACACACACAAACACATTGATACTAGTTTAGAAAAGATTGTGTGATAGACATCCCCATTCAAGGAAGATTGTGTAGCATCATCTAGCACAGCGTTTCTCAACCTATGGGGCGCGACCCACTGCTGGGTTCCGAGGGGTGCGAAGCAGGGGTAGAAAATTTATTTCCTGTATGTTAAAAGTGTTACATTTAAATTACTACGGGATATTGTTTTAACAATTTAAATTCAACCCGTTTTGTACGTAGTCTAAAATCTGCAGTTCTATTATTTGAAAGACATGTTTGAATTGGTATCCAAGTCACTTATTGACAAAATCTGTATAATATTTACCGTATTTCTTCCGTCGTGTGACTTCGTGTTGCGTTCGATTGATTTACGCGTTTCGAAACATATGTTTCGTCTTCAGAAATAAAAAATCACTCTTAGCGAGGTCGTTAAATATTAAAATTGCAAATATTGAAAAACAATTACACACATATCCGCGTTACATGAGTGCGCACTCGAGTAATATAAATTGTACCTCGTATTATAAATGTGTCATCAACATAACGTGCATAAAATATGATGTTATTTTTGTGAATGTTGTTAGAAAACATAAATGTGTTTTCATAGAAATTCAAATAAATGTCAGCAAGCAAACCAGACAGCAGCGAGCCCATTGCTAAACCATCACTTTGACCTAAAATTGGTCATTGAAAGTAAAATAATTTTGTCCTAAAATGACTTCAAGTAGGCCCATTTGCTCTTCTATCATTTGGGCGTTTAATTTGTTACTTTCAAACAAGTTATTCCTTAGAATCTGCAACGTTTCCCTAACTGGTATGTTAGTATACAAGTTGATAATGTCAAAGGAGGCCAATTTATAATTAGGGGGTAACTTAACATTCTTAACCTTATTTATAAAGTCAGTGAGATTTGCAATCGTGTGGTTGTTTTTTATTATATCTATACTGTCCCTAATGACTTTTACAAGTTTTTTGGTTGCACGAAATCCTGGTGCTGTAGTAAAATTAACAAGGGGTCTAATTGGTATGTTGCGTTTGTGAATTTTGGGTAGACCTGTAAACAACGGAGCCTTAGCATTGCAGGGTTTTAGGTAGCGACGTGTACGTTCTTTAAATAAATTTACGCGTTTATTAATTTCCTTGTTTAAATTTTTAACGTAAATGTGTGTAGGATCAGACTTCAGAGTTATTATATTGTTATTTGAGATAAAGTCGTTAACCTTCGTTGTATACGATTCACTGTCCATGATAACGATGGTTTTACCTTTGTCCGCTTTTGTGATACGTGCATTATTCTCGGTTAACTTTGTTTTTATCTGTTTCAATATCTTTAATTCCTTGGAACTGTTTGTGTATTTATTTGACATATGATGCAGACGATCATGTGAAGTACGCGCTTTTATAATTTTCTTAAACTTATTACTTATTAGGTAACGTGCCTCGTTTTGTAGTTTTGGATCTGGGGTTGCTTTTATCGCCGTTTCGGCACTAATAATTTTATGTGCGATCTGATTTTTATTAAAGTTAGGAGTACAATAATTTATGCCCTTATTTAAAATATTCAGTTCATCGGCATTGAAAATTATTGAGGTTAAATTCGACACATGTGGATAGAAGGTGTGTTTACAATGGACATTCGTGTCTCGACTATGTTTATCTTTTAAATTTTGCAACTTGCGTGTCTGTTTTATATATATATTGCGAATCACACCAGTCACGTATTTATGAACAGAATCAAGGACATTGTTTATGATTGCAGGATAAATGTTGTTAAGCATTTTCAAATGTAATTTGAGTAACTAACTGTTTGTTAAGAATAGATTTTTTGGTCTATAACGATTTAATTTCTTCTTTGATATAGAAAGTTTGGGCATGTTTAATTGTCATTTTTGCTGATTTTGAAGAGGATTTAATATTTATGATAGCGTACTTTGGTGTTAAATTATGAAACAGACAAAATTTATTAAATTTGATGTGTAGGTTAGTCTTCAATAATTGCATTTTAACGTTTGATATTTAAATACCATCGTAGCAGACTGGCTTCCAACTTGAAAGACATATTTGAATTGGTATCCAAGTCAACAAAGTTGACAAAATCTGTATAATATTTACCTTACTTCCATCGTGTGACTTCGTGTTGCGTTCGATTGATTTACGCGTTTCGAAACATATGTTTCGCCTTCAGAAATAAAAAATCACTTAGGGAGGTCGTTAAATATTAAAATTGCAAATATTGAAAAACAATTACACCACACACATATCCGCGTTACATGAGCGCGCACTCGAGTCGGACCGATCGGACACTGACTGTCAATAGCTATTGTGTAAACAGGTTTATTGCGGTATCGTAGAGCGGGTTTGATTTGAAATTTAAAAGCGTGTTCTATTATTCGCGCTCTAGCAAAAATATGATTACAAACTGGGCGCACACCCCTACAAGTAATTCTGCCGGCTCTCAAGCTTACGAGTCCTATGAAGTGTATTATTGTTCAAGGTGGGTCTCGGACTTACAAAGGTTGAGAACCTCTGATCTTGCCTGATGGTTCAGTCCCTTATCAGTAGGTGCTTGCTTCAATAAGTCGCCCAAAGTATATACATGTAGTGTGTGTGTGTGTGTGTGTGTGTGTGTGTGTGTGTGTGTGTGTGTGTGTGTGTGTGTGTGTGTGTGTGTGTGTGTGTGTGTGTGTGTGTGAGAGAGAGTTTATATATGCAATAATAAGAGATCGCTAATAATATGCTCTTCTGACCTTCTGGCATACAATGAAGTATTCGTTAATATTTTTACAGATACAACCATTTTATCATTGTCTTTTAATATGTTTTTATCGCTAATTTTTATTGACTGAAAATGCCGTGTTAACTTTCTTTCGTAAAACAGAATCGTATAAGTTACTGCATATCATTAAAAAAAGTACTGAGATTTGTTTGTTTTAGAAACGGAGAAAATAAGAAACGATGAATCCTTACACCCGATATAATTACTAATGGCAGTATGTGGATCTTGCCATAGAAGGTGAAATAGAAGAAATGACAAGTGGATGAACCTACAAAGCGTTTCTCGAATACGTTACAGGAAATCTAAAGGTTTATTATTGCAAGTTTTGTGTAACGCAAAGATAGATTTACATTTTGTGGTTGTTTAGCACTATAAATAAGCGTCAAGATACCGTAATAAGGTTCTTATACTTGTTGGATTGATCAGCGTGTAAGCACTAAAACCTGAACTATACTGGAAACGACATTGTCTATTAACAAAAGTAAGCATAATACCCACTACACTGATTTCATGTGCTCGGCGTTTCTAATTGCTTTAAAGTAGATCTTCTCTTCCCCATCAGGCGGTGGCTTATGATTGTCATTTACGAACTTTGGCTTATTCGCGCACATTCTGAATTATCTTTCTCTCCATAACAAGCTTATATGTACCTCGCTTCTTGTACAGACTGCTGTCCATCCACTTTCAACTTATCACTGAAAAGACATTACTGACGGGCGTCGCATTAAGACAATCACTACTACTAGTGTGCATCTGATACCACAAATGCGAATTTAGTAAGAACAATACTGACTTTTTTTTGTACGTCGAAACCTATCATGGACACCGACCGCTTGGTTCTTTTGTGGCCGATTCTTACCGGCTAAAATTCCGTTCTTCCACACTCAATACGCAGGTACTGCCTGTTATGCACTCCTGTTTTACCTCACTTGCTTCATCTGATCGTTATATAATTTCTTTTCATGTTCTTTTTTCATTTCATTCCTTACGCTGCGCTGGTGTGGACGATTCTCCATCTGTACACGCCAAGAACTTATTGGATTAACATAATGTAAAAATAAATATAAGATTATTTTTCTTCATAGTTTCCCCTATCATTTACACATTTTTTTCCATTATACTGGCAGGTTTGTAATGCCTTCATCGTAATAATTTGTTGGGCGAGTTCGTAGCCAATTTCGCACGAAATCTTGCACCTCATTGTCACTGGAAAAGCTTTTCTCTCCTGGGTCTTTCTTGTGGTAAAACTGGACTATAGGATGGGGGCGATTCAAAGCAGTCTAGTGAAGTTCTTCCAATTTTGCTTGTGTACCAGCAGAAGTGTGAGGGCAGATCGGCAACTGCGGATCTGAATCTTCCGCCTTTTGAACTGTCAGGCCTCTCTAACCTTCCCTTAGTATTCAGAATAGTAAACAGCATTCATTGGTCTTTGTTCAGGTATAAATATCGACGTATACAACACCTTAAGCGTACCAAGAGACAGTCATGAGAAGCTTGCCAGCAGACAAACGTGTTTTCGCCTTCACTGGAGTTGTTTCATATTTTGTACGCCACTCCTTACTCGACCTCTTGGTTTCAGGAATATAGTGGTGTACCCAAGATTCACCACATGTGAAAATGCGAATCAGAAACGAGTCTTTCTCTGTTGCAAAGCAATCCAAAAGCAAAAAGAAATTTTATCTCTGACAGCCTTCTGATTAGCAGTCAGAAGTTTTAGCACCCAGATTGCAGACGTTTAGCGTTTTAATTGTTAATAATTGTCTGCACACTTCCATAACTTACCGAAGTTATTGCATTAATTTCACGAACAAAGTTACTCGTTGATCGTCGCGAATGAAGTGCAAAACGTTCAGCGGCGTACTACTGCGGCTGGGACGACGTGCGTGAACGACGTTAGAAACTGCTTTTCGACGTTCGCAGAAAAACTTATGCCATTTGTACACTCCCAATTTCGTCCAATACGGAGTAATTATACTGAAACAGCAGTATCACAATTTAGCACGCAAAATACCAAATCAGAAGTATATCGCAGTTGAATTTTACAAATGTCATCTTAGAAAACGTTATCGTTAAAGATAACATTATCACACTAAGGAGTTCAGCAACTTTTGTGTTAAAAGTAGAAATTAAAAATTATTCGTCTACGTTACCAGTTCTAATATGAGTGGTAATAAGGTATCTTGTAATAAGGTAAAGTCTAGTTTAACGACTAGTTCCGACTCTATTAGATTTTCGCAGAGTAAATTGCTTTCCGCAATTTTGTCCCTAGAGCACTAATTTCCAGTAACTTCGTGATAGCTATCGACAGTCTTTCCTGGTAAACTACGCATGAAGAAAACCTACGCGAAAACCGCAGAAGTGTGTACACGTGGCATAGACCACCAATGGAGTGGTCACAACAGGTTAAAAGAACAATTTGTTTTTAATTATAAAATGTGCCTTGTAAAAGTCTTTATTATAGAAAATATTTACAATGAGAAAAAACTGAATCAAACACAACGAACGTTAGGCCTAATTGACTACAGAAAAGCCATGTTCGTAAGCAGTATTCGTAAGAATAAAAGATTACGAAATACGGAAGGCAAAATACCCCAAGTATAAGACGGGAGATACTGTTGTCGTAGATGCTAGAGAAATTATGGGAGTGCCGGATGAAAGTCCTTTCCTATCAATGAGGTCAAACAGAGAATGTCAAGGCCTGATTTCGGGCAGCGGCGCCATAGAAGGATGAGAAAAGCAGGAAAACGGAGTGCACAAACGTTAATAAATCACAAAAATAAACACACACACACACATTTAGCAGACCCGTGTTTCAGTATTATATCTATTTTACCGTAGCGTAGGAACCGTGAATAATAGATAACTATAGTACATAAGTCATACTATAGAGAGCGTAAGTGAAGGTAGTCTTATTCCCTTTAACACGCTTCAATCGTACGTAGTAATGACATGATTTGCACCGAGCAAATCATCGTAACGCAAACATAGTGCCTTGATCATTTGTACACACTTATTAACCCACAAATTATAAACCAATAATTCGGAATGCTTTTCTAAAGTGGTCACAAGAAACGCGTTTCCAAGCTTAAAATTCTATTGGCAGTCTCTTTAGAATTAACAGGCATAACCAAAAGTATCAGTTTTGTAGCCAGAGTCCTGCTTAGATCTTGGGTTTCTTTCCATAACTGCATCCAATTTTCATATCTCCTCGCCAACTCCCCCAGTATTTTTCTCATACTTCTCAAATTCCACACCACATAGGCAGTCATCATATTCTTGGTTTTCTTCTACCTCTTGGACATCTATGAGCCCACTGCTGAAGTCTATACACGGAAGACTTTCGAAGAATATTTCCATCTCGTCATTACGTATTATTATCAAAATTTCTCATTTAATGATGGGACCATATGGTCTACTTATTATGTTTTCTTTCAAATATCTTTGAAACGCGAAATAAAGGTGAATTTATCATCATCGTCATCATCTTCACACCACGGCGTAGGCAAGATGCTTCCTGTTCTGCCTTCAAAGATCCTCGAACCATCTTTTCCTGGACCTGCCCACACACCTTTGTCCTATAGGTTTATATTTCGAGACTTGTTTCGCCAGTCTTTAATCTGACATTCTTTCTAAATGTTCTAGCCACCGTTGTTTATAATCTTTTAATCTTTGATTCAAGTTAAAAATTTGTAATTCTTCTCTTATGTCCTCATTCTTTACACTGTCAAGTTTGGAACACCTTTTAACTCCTCTTAAAAGGAGTCCTCTTTTAACACCTTTTGAGCCCTGTATTTTCTTTCTGTTTCTTGGTTGTCGTCCACAGTTCACACTCATAGGACAATATAGGGACCGCCATAACCGAGTAAAACTTTAATTTTGCATCGCGACGTAGCTTTTTCTAAAAATACGATTGAATGTCCCACAGATCATGTGGCAATTACCTTACTTAACACCAATATCTTGATTCTTATCATATCCAATATCATTTCCCAAATAGTTAAAATGGCTCACCTCTTTTACAAATTGATCATTTTTTTGTATCGGCCATCTAAGGACCACATGCCAATTTCAATTCTTTATTCTTTTCGTTTTCTCCAATATTCTTTCATCTTTTCACTGTGTCTCTTCTTCCTGTCTTCAATCCACTTTGAGTCTGCGTTTTTCTCTCTCCTACCCTAGGCTCCTTCCATTTTTAACACTTTTGGCCGAAAAATTTCTCTTTTAATTGCTTCTTCTGCGTTTATATTATTATTTTCTAAATCCTTTTGAACTTCTGTAATCCAACTTGATGTTGACCTCTTCCCCCACAGATATTTGATGATGTGCTTGGTTAACCTATTGTCGTCCATTCTATATAAATGACCAAAAAATAATAGTCTTCATTTTCTCATTGTTTCTGTTATATTTTCTATACTTTGATACATTTCATAATTACTTCTTAATTTCCAACCTTCTGAAGTCCATACTGCAATTGAAATTGTATAGAGTACAAAAGTAGAAATTAAATTGCGAGATAAGATCGGATTGTTAGTCCGAAATGATTGTTTTTCGTGGTTTACTCCACTAGGTTCTTCCGCTTTCTCTGCCGTTGGGAACTGAGATGCCTCATCCGCCTTTGAGGCCGTTGACCGGGTTTCACCTGTAACCCTAGGCACAGGATGCTATACTGATAATTTACTGGATTCTATCATCCGGAGCCAGATGAACCCAGGTTTTTGAAGAGGTCTGCTCCTCTAAGACTCTTCCCCACGTCCTGCTGTTGGATCATTGAGATCTCTTCCATCATTCCGTCCGTTGGTCTTCACAGAGGTCCGTTAGCATCTGTATCTACAGTTGATCATTAATTATTATAAGAAAATATAATTAAAAATTTTTTAAAATAATAAATAATAAAAAAAAATTAAAAATAATACGTTTTTTAATTCGAAGTCATTATAAAATTCATCGCACAGACTAATTTATTGATTTATTTTTGAATCAATAGTTCTTTAAATATTTAACTGAACAGTTATAAATGTTATGTTGTGCCCAAAGTATCCTTCGTCCTAATATTGTACGAAGTGTTTTCTTCTCTTCAACGTTCTGTATAGATCCCCGTTATCAGGTTACACTAGGATCCAGGTAAAATAGCCAGTGCAAACGGCCTTCATACCTGGCAGCAAATGTAATTTCTCTAGCCACATCTTGAATCCCGAAATCACGGTGAAGATTGCCATCTATTACGTACGTTGTAGCATTGATCATCTTCCGTATAACTTTTTTTCAAAGGCTTGAACTCTTTTAATATTGCTATGTTCGACATAATGTGAAGACGTCTATAATTCATCTAACAAGGCCTCAAGTCTGTTTATATATTAGTTTTCTGTTTTGTTTTAACAATTTTGACTTATTCTCCAAGAGTCAATAGAACTGATTACATATAAGTCGAAGACACTTCTAAATGAATTTTTTATATAGTTTATATATTATAAATTATAAATATCATTTACTAATGACAATTTAAAGCGGATTTGCTAAGTGATATAAAATTACTTCCTGAACAAACGTGGAAGATAAAGCAATAAATTAAAATTGGTATTTCGTTATGTCTGCTTACTTGTTTAAAGATTTGCTTGAAACGTTGTGTGCGGCCGCTAGATTCACGGTCACAGCAGGAAACTAAATCTCCAATTTATATGCAAACAGCAAACCGATAAACCGCTACTTGTATGCAAACGCCGCACAAGACAATTGGACACACGCGTCAATATCCCCGCGGGAAACTGTTACCATATTCCGCTCTAGGTTAAGACTTGCTACTGAATTCTAATAAGATTGTTGAAAACCCCTTTGCTTCCCTGGTACGCCGATCGTGAGCGACGCAGGGGCTTAACTACCGGGTCGCTAGACTAGGAGTGTACACGAGCCCACAAGGCAAACGGGGTCCACCTTCTTTCTTCTTTGCACTGAGAAAAATATTCTACTAAAAATGTGTTTTATTGCACGCTGGACATAATTATAAGTCAAATGCAAGGTCGTTTTAGTGGCTTGAATGAAGTGGTATCAAAATTCAGTACTCTTGAACTTGTATTATGAAAATTTTAATGTCATTAATTTCCTGCGTAAAGGCGAAAAGTTCGCAGAGACGTACAGCAAGGATATCCCCCCCCCCCCCCCCAGCATGTTCACGTGAGACTTTAAGTATGCAATCAGCACTTCCTTATGAGATCTCAAAAGTGACAATCAGTGAACTCGCTTCTCTTCTTACAGTGTAAAATCACTTTCTTCCGTCCAGTTTTTCGGAAGCTTTGATGTTGTTTCTGACCAATCCTGTCACAATTCCCAGTGCGGAGCGTTCCCTTTTAAACTTAGAATCATAAAAAACTATCTGAGAAGCAACATGGTCCTAGAAAGACTGCATGATTTAACAGTTTTATCCATCGAGCAGTTCGTAGCTAGGAAGCTGGACTTCGAGGAAGCTATAATTTTGCCGAGATCAAAGTCATTCGGAAGGACTTTTAATATGTGGCATGAAAAATGTTACATTTACAAAATTTAACTAGAACTGAATAATTCCATGTAAATGTTGTTTTCATTTATTATCTGTTTCTAATATTCCTCACATACATATTACTCCAGAAACGAATGATAGGTCTCGTATATCGTCATATTTCATTATCTCGGCGCCAGCTTGTTGCTCTATTCCTGGCCCGGTTTTGGCTAGTAACAGGCCAGTAGATTCAGTAGGTATGGAAATTATTCGAACATTAAAAAACATGTAAGGACAACTATCTGCAGTACTCGAAGGCGGTCCACCTTGAAACTTTGCCCGGAGCTTCTAGTAACGCCACTGCTGCAACGTTTAATCAAATGTATAAACGGAGTCGTCTGCGATCTAACTAAAAAACCACGTGGCATATTTATATCTGCGCGTTTCCAAGCGTTGACGGGTGCTGGTGGTTGGTTATTCGATTTTAAATGTTCTTTCTTGCCTTTCCCATAGAATTTCGGCCAACCCCTTCCTATAATATTCGCGTAGCTATTGTGCCTAATTGAGTGTTTCTGATAATGATTTTCCACTCTTCTAATCGTTCCTCGTCTCTCTCACTTGAATCAGAGCCATGAACAGTACATTTTTCCGCGTTCAGTTCCACGTTTCTTAAATTTAGTAACATCTTCTTTTCGTAAAGATCCCATGTCCTGATGTAACTTATCGCTGTTCTTAAGTTATCGGAACCTTTTATCAGTCCCAGACTTCACACGTCCCAGATGAGCCTTCAATTTTAAGTCAAGGCATCTTTTTTATATATGGGATTTTACGTGATCCTCCAAGCCGAGTTAGTTAGCATGGTCTGCGTGTTCATTATTACGGAGGCACAGTTTCTCCCCTGTTAGCCAATTTCACGTCTAGGCCTATTGATTTTTGTACACTGGTCTTCATCCGCCACGTTCCTACCACGACTGCATTTGGTCTGAACTTGTTTTTAACTTCCGTGTGGTAAGAAATCCAATTGTGTGCATCTAGTACAACAATGGGTCGAATGCTTTCCCTTATAACACATTATGCAACACAGTTACAGTTACCGTGCCCCTAATCTTTACTTATAACTCTAAAGATCGCAGAGTCTTTAACTTGGAACCTTACAGGCAGCATCATTATTTACATGGGCACTCAAAACATCAAACAACCGCAGTAGAAGTCGTAGTATATTAATATTTTGTCTATATTTTTTTTATCATTCTATTTCAGTTTTCAAGACCGTCAGATTATTTTCCGTCTTTTAGTGGCGAAAAAACAGTGACTGAGAAAAGCAGTTTTTTGTTCATTTTGTCGACAAAGCGCGGTTGCAATAACAGAAGTCGGCATAACACCGCGGCACCAGGAACATTACACACTCCACCGCATCCAGTCACAGCCGCGTCGTGTTCACTGACTCGAATGTACGATTATCGTCCTGTACCTGTATACACACCCGCGCGCTCATACACGGACTGAACTGACTACACAGGCGTACAGTATGTTTTGTTTGTCATTTTCCAATGCGAACAAAAACACCTTGTGGACAGTGCATTGGGTGGGGGGGTATAAGGGTGAAAACTGGCAACAGGGACGCTACGTAATGCACGAACTCAAAACTACGGTCGGACTCTCACGACCCGAGAACATGATCAAGTTTTACCAGTACGTGGATAACCGCGAACAAGGCTTACGTTACACGTTGCCTGCTAAACGCTTAAGGAAATCCTGAAAAGGAAAACAAAAGTCGCTTCTTCTTCGTCTTCTGTACCTTGGAGCTTAAGAAAAACGCCTATCGTGTCTCCAAAAATTTCAAATCTTAATTTGTCCAAATATCAGTTTCATAGAACTAACCATTTCTTCTTTTCTTGGGTTATATCAGATACTTAATCTGTTTTCTTGGGTGTTGGTGTCTTTGGTAATCTGTTTTCTGGCATTCTTTCTGTGCGGACTCGTTCCTAATAATTTTGTATTTTGTTATTCAAGCTGCGTATTTTTAATCTTACATTATCTCTTTATTTTTTATTGTCTCTATTCTTGCACATACTCTCGTCCTTCTTAAACATTCCATCTCCGAGGCCTCAACTTTGCTGTTGTAATTTACTGTGACAGTACACGTTTCACTTTCATACACTAAAGTGGGTATAGCCATTGCATCGTAGGATTATTACTTTGTTTCCTTCCTAACTTTCGTCTTCAGTCTCCTGGTTTATTGTTCCACACGTATCTCAGAATTTACTGAGCTTATTTCTTATGTCCTTTTCGTACTTACCCAAATAATTAAAGCGACTGACTTGCTGTGTTGTTTGATTGTTGATTACAATTTTTGATTTAACGAATTCTGATACGCTAAACGCTATGACATTAGTTTTAAAAAGGCTTTACAGACTAAATTTAATTTATGGACGGCTTGTTCATGGTCGTTTCGGAGAATCAGTAGGCAGTCTGTAGTTTACAATAGCGTAATCTGTTAATTTCCAGCTATGACGTACCTTTAATTCTATCTTCTCTTCATGTTGTCATGTCATCATCTGGTAAATAACAATTGTCACTTCTTTTATTCAACTGTTATGCCTGGTTCACTTAAAATTTGATTTATTAAATACTAAGAGTGTAGCTGACAGTAAAGAGACAGAAGAATACAGGCCTCCTATTTCACAAAGTATCATGCATGAAAACTTGCCATTTCATACACTTCGTCCAATCCTTTCTTTGAAAAACAAAGGGTGGCCTTTAAACCTTTAAAAGACCCCGGTCAAACAACTGATAATCATTAGACAACGAACCTCCACTGGAAGTGATTAATTTTTTTTTTTTTTAGCACATAAGTTTTCGGAAAGCTAACGTGATAGTGCTAGACTATATGTGCTGTTCTGGGAAAAAAATATGTACCAGAAATGCATATGAAAATACGTAAATGCTTATAAACTGATGTTGTTAGTTAAAAGAGAATATCTAATGCATTTGGAAAAGAACGCTGAAGCTTGCGGATAAGAAAAAAGTCGAAGCCTTCAAATTACAGGGCCTATGGACGTATTTTAGAATGTAAAATGAATGCTTTCATACTATAAGAATTGTAATCAAAATATAGGTTACTAAAAACAAATCACTAAAAGTTGTGTCTAAGCTACTTTGGTCATATAGCCATAAAACATATGCAATGGAAATACATGAAATAAAAGTCTTAAAGGTACAACTTAAAGAGATTGGTGGACAAAGAACAGACTGATGGAAGCAACGGAACATACACTATACACAGCAATATAGTTATCTCATAATACAAAGTTCTAGAAAGGCCAAATACGTTAGACGCCAGTGGTGCGGCGTCCATGTAACCGCTGTTGCCGGCGGCAACAGTAAAGGAAACGAAAGAAAATAATACTAATTATATCACAGAATAAATACTTTAGTTACTGAATAATTTGGAATCCGAACGATATTGGTAGGGAAACTCGATGAAAAGCATAGCATTGCTTTCGAACTGCTGTGCACTTGCACCGTCTTGTGTTGCCGTCTCAGACATACGCAGTGTTTTACAGCGTAAGGTCACTGACATCGTTGTAGTTGTCACTGTACATACTGGAGGAGAGGAGACACATTCGTCCACAAATTTGTTGCCTCTGTATAAACCGGCAAAACGCTCAGTTAGCAGCTATGTTTGTTTTCGGAACCAACGTGCAGCAGTTACTACGTACCTATTTGTGTTTTGTTCGTTTAGTTATGTTTCTCTGTTTGTCTTTATTATTTTTAATTCGATTATTTGTGTCCTGATTTATTCTGTGTAAATAGAATGAAGTCAGATTCCGTCGAACCGGGACCATTTTCTTCTGCCAACGAATGATAGAAAATACTCTGAAAAATATTTTGGCTCTAAAAAGAACACTTGGTACTAGGAGAAATTCGAATTAATTTTTAAGCTAAGTTTTAGGCCTATCACAACCGGCAACAGCTGTTATGTACCCACGCCACGCCACTGTTAGACGCTAAAACCTAACACACAGTAGTATCAAATAACTTTCATGAGAGAAAAAGGTTAGAGGAGGACGAGGAGAAGGATTCACATACTTAAATAAGCATCCTTCAAAATTACGTTAAATTTTGTAGATCTGATAAGTACGGCACACGTTTAGCTGATCGAGTGGTCTGGGCGGCCGTTAAACGTTAACAAGGACTGTTAGCGGCCGAAATCAATTTTATCTGAAGCCGTCCCACGAATGATTTACTTCAACAAATACAGGTAGACATTCATGCGTAATGACCCCTTGAATAGGTCTTGAATTTCTCTTACATAAATTACACCAGGTTTATGTGTAGACGGATAGGTTTTTTCATGTTAATTTCGTACTATCAATAGACGCGTTTCGTACTGAAGGTAATCCACTTACACCCCACTTACCGAGTCTTGAAAATAAGTCATCCGACAAGAACTGAGCAGTAGTTAAAACATTTAGAGTATACTGATACTGTATAGGGTTACGTCTAAGCTTAACGCGGCGTTGCTCATTTTCTTGTCTCATAATTGTTACCGTAAAAAGTAGGAAACATACTTTTCAGAATCAGTAGTTATGGTACGTTTCTATTTCCTGTTGCTTAACATAACCACTCTTTTATTGTGTGATTTATTTTTCAAATTATTAATTTACATTTCTGTCATTTCCCCTTCACATGCTATAATGTGTGTTTTGGCTTCCGCCAATCTCATTCACATTAACTTCAGACGAATCAGAGTCATTTTAACTGTACACATTTAGTCTCAACTCTCGACAAACAGAGTGTAGAATAATTTTTAGTCGACGGACCGTACGCAGCGGCGGCGAATTTCCGACTAGGACGGCAGAGCGGGGGCCCGCACGGGAAATTTGGAGGAGAAATTAAATTTTTTAATACAGGAAATCGATACGCTTACGTATACATTTTATTACGTTTATATGATCATGCATACAGTTTATTACGTTTATATGATCATGCATACAGTTTTACACGTAATACGGAAACAATGTTACACCATTACGGAACGTTCTGTATGCTTCTCGGCTATCCCAGCAGAACCAGCTGTAATGTTGTGTGGGTACGTGATTCTTAACAGACGTTAACGAGATTGTTCCAGACTCACCGGTCCGCGCGTGCTGTTTTCAAGGCCGCAAGAAATTACGCTTTAGTGTTGCCATACGATGATCGGTTAGACGGTCATAACAATATTATAATATAATGTCCGTTTTTAAATCAATCATTTTCAAATACTTTTACTGAAATGAAAGATGAAAACAAAGTCTCAAGGAGAGTAGTGATACAGAACTGTTGGGATAAAAATTTTCCTGTTTAAAAAGGGGGTGCCCCCGGGAATAAACTGCCTAGGACCGCAAAATGTCCAAAACCGTCACTAACTAGACAGTTTGTAGATAACGGAGTTTACTGAAAGACGAACAACGTACAGGACGTAACATAAAATACCCTTGGATGCACTTAAGTGAAGATATGCCGCAAGACATCTGTTTTTGTAACTACTTCGTAGTATTGCTTCTTAAAATATTACAATCGAGTAATGTAGCCTGCCTAACTCAGACGAACACGCTCGTTGATTCCCTTAAGAATATAATTAGGCCTAAGTAACGTACGTAACAGTAATATAAGGGCCTGTTGAACATCTTAGGTTGAACGAATCCGCTTGTCCAATACAATTGGAGAAAGTTAAACTGGTGTATGCCAGACGCCGCTGATCACGATTATTACGTTCACACACAAGACATACTAACGAAACAACGCAGTCAATAAGGAAAAATTTTCAGTAGTTTAAGAACGCTGAGTGCATAACTAATACACGGTACTTTTACAGAATATCATGAGACAATTGAAAGTGTTAAAAAACTGTGTCTGCCATGAGCAGCGGAATTTTAAAAATTCTATTTAGACTGGCCTGATCGGATGTACTAGGCGAGTAGCGTAGCGCTATCCTCTTATATACTCAGGCCCATCCGACTGATGCTTACGGAGGGGTGGATGCCATACATATAACGATTCCATCGGGTCACACTACCACCACCACTTTTCCTGGCTTTTCCTGGTAATCTTATGTGGTTTGCGGCGATGTTGCTAGAAAGGGGTCTTCAGAGCTGGTATGATATCTTCAACATCGAGATATAGCGGTGGCGCTGTCACCCTGCACAGTACGTGTCTGAAGAGATAAAATTTGCCTATGTCTAGGTCAAATTGCCTGATCTGGGTAGAAGACGCGTTATATAGTACAAATTTAAGAATTAAAGGAGGTGTCGTTAGCATGGTTTAAAAGAACATGTAGGGCCTAAACTTCGGGAATCACTTAATTGTTACTGAGGGGATCAAAAATATTTTTGTCTTGAAATCTGAATGAGGATTCAGATTATTAATAATCGATATAACTAAATTTGCCTGCGGAAGGCGCACAGCCTTGTATTTGAAGTCTGACTTCTTATAAAATAAAATTATAAATTTATTCGTTCTCGGGTTTCGTCTTTGAGCGGATCGCAGTTACAATTTTCGAAATACATATACGTCCTGAAACCCCCCTTTTGTTTTTCTAAGTTTTGTAATTTTTTTTTTGAATTTTATTTAATTTTATTTTTATTAAGTTTTTTTTTTTGTAAAAGGGGAGAGACATCATATTTAGAACTAGGTAAAAAAAACCTAGAGGAAGCAAAAGTGTGCAAGGCCCAAATACAATTACAGACATGTCCCCCCAGGTGAATGACAGGACTTGCAAATAAAAAACTCTTTTAACCAACAAGCGTGTGCTTTATTCAACCTTCAAGATTTTACATACATGACAAGTTCGTGATTGTGTGAGCACACCATTAAAGGCAGAATTATATATATATATATATATATATATATATGTATATATATGTATATCCATTAATTCATAATGTCACAAAGTAAGTGAGTTGATATTAAACTAATTGCAAAAATTTCTGCCTGATTATGTATGAGTCAAAGTTAGTAATAATCTCATTCATAAAGCAATACTAATCCATCAGTGTTGTATAATATCAAATAGGCTAGCCTGTTCTCTCAGTAAGCACATTTATGGTTATTCTCTTTTTTAAATCCGTTACATATTCCCCCCAAAAAATATATATATATAGTAAAATTACACACACAAACACATATACGACATGAATAACAAAACATCCCTCATTTCAACACTAACCTCCTCATAGACCCATTCCAACTACAGTAAATGAAGGAACCCTAATATGTATAGATAGATACAAATATAAATGACAACGTAAATGGAATATCTCAGCTCCTAAGCATAGATTTGCCAGCATATTCACAAGCATAGTTCACACCAGAGAATGTAAGTGACCGCCCCGAAACTCAACCAGCCAAACGACCCCTTACCTTAATCATTAAGCGTTAAGTATGTGTGTGAAAGAAAATCGTTTCTCATCTACAGCATCAGACAACCCCCGCTACGTTATTAAAACTCAGCCATGACCAGATGACATGATAGCACGAGATAATTAACTCCCTAATGGTCTTAATTAAATGAAAGCTAGATCTTACAGCAAACTGCGGATGTGTGTGTATGTGTGTAACTTCTTACACATTATACAGTTATAAGATACTTCATTAGGTGTACTGTGGTAATGTTCACACATGCAATAACATAATTGAACACGAGAGTTTGTGCTAGAGTATGATGTTCAGAACTTCACGAGTGAGCTTCTGGCGGCTTCTGTGCATTCACATGTTGTAGAGAGAGAGAAATAGATAATCAGAATTTTCCCACCTGGATTGTCCGGTGTACTTAGTTCGTATAGGCGCGGATCAGTGATGTCACAGTCGTGTCACAAGTCCCTGGTGCAGCTTAGCATTGGAAAAGTCCTCGACTGACGGCATTGTGGCTATAAGATCGTCTCTGCCATTAGGGTGGACAGATGTTCGTCCACCCCTGACACCCATCTCGCCCTTGGTCGAGCACCTGGAACAACACTTTATCTAGCCTATCATAGTGATAGGTTCGGAAGTCCTGGATAGAAGTTTGCCGCCAGCCGAGACCAGATGAACAGGTTGGAGGATCAAGCAGAAATGAGGCCGATACAACGTTTCGGTCCAGCCAAGTAGCCTCCGAATGCAGGAATGTACAGACACAGCTGGCTGGCAGCGCCAGCTGTATTGCGTAGCTGCACAACCGTTTGTGTGTATAACCGACCGGCAACAAACTATCGTAACAGTGTGGCAGTGCGTGACGTCAGCGGCGCTCGTTTTTAAAATACTAATAATACGTTGCCGAAGCCAGTTCGGCACAGTCCCACCTCCAGACTTTTATCACTACTTCTGTAAAATTAACAGAACTCTAAGTACAGAACAGTTTGTATCAAATAATAATAACATGCAATTATTGTTATGAGTGATGCATCTTGAAACATCATCAAGCGGTTTGCCTTGACCTAATTAGTTAACGATATAAAATATGAAGGCCTACGTAATTATAACATCCTGGTAATGATTCACTAACAACTACTACAACTTACAACTCGTTATTGTCTACTACAAGTGATGAGAATTCTCACAACCGTATATTTTGACAGTACATTGTAATACACTTCTTGATAGGCCTTTATAAAAGAGTTAAATTATTTAATTGCAAATTATGTTGGCCTACGAGCATGTGAGAAATAACACTACAAACTACCTTGATCAATAATAATATTAATAATTTATTTAATAGTCTATAACACTTTTTCCAGTGTACCGACTCTTGATTATACCTCAGGGCGCCAGTAATAATAAACACAAATTAAAATATTCAATCAACTTTTAATGAATTCTTTGCATTTATGTATTACAAAATTTCTTAATATGACTTTGATCGTTTTATCTTACAATTAAAATATTATTAAATAGCAATGAGTTCTTTTCTGACAAATTGAGTCACTATATTGAATAAAAAACATATATATTTATCAAACAATATATAATATCAAATGTTCATTCATTCGTTACTTGCGTAATAATCCTTCCGAAGTGCGTAGTCCTGAAGATGTTGCAGGTCGATGAGTCGTCAGCAGCCGTTTGTTGAGTGTTTAATCCTGGTTAAGAATGCACTACTTCACTTTATCACAGATGTACACTACACTTGACATATTGGTTATACATATAATTATGTCGTATATTTATACACTCTGGACACAAAGATTATTGAATTGACCTTAAGAGCATCTAACACAGTTCGCGTCGCGTACGGCTCGACTATCTCACACCGTCGTGACTTTAATCCGAACTAATTCGCCTTCTTCCGTGATTTACCACAACGTATTGAATTAATGGAACTTTATATGTATTATTACTTCTTGTTGTTTGTTATTACTCCGATCATCCACTCATTTACTTATTACGGTTTATGAAACTTTATAACTTTAGTGTTAGTAATTATTGCGTTCCCGTACTTCGGTTACTTCTGCGAATTTACTTATTCTTTACATTACTTATTAAAATATATAGTTAACGCAAAACAGCGTACGCGAGTCTCTTCGTGTAATTCCGTCGATATAAAGAAGACTAACTTATTCCTCTCTAAGTTCATAATATATACTTGCTTTGAATTTCCCTTACCTACGTTCTTTACCGCTCTACTCTACTGCCTTTTTACAAGTTAATTTCTTTCAAGTAATGCCGCCTACGGTTCAGGCGTCTCGTCACCTCTCCGCTTTCTAAAACACACCCATTTTTTTGCGTTCAGCATAGTTGATTGAGTAAAATTAGCAACTGATCAAATTTTGCGTTACAGCATCTCAGTTACTCACAGTTCATCGCTGTTAACAAAATGAAAATGATCAAAGAAACCCACCAACAAGGCTATAAAATTTAAATTCTTTAAAAGTGTCTATCGACGTTATGAATGCCCATAAAAAAGAAACAGTGTCCAAAACACTGCCAAAACATTAGAAACCGCTTTGCCTTGGACACTTGGTGAGCTGCATAACGGCCTACTACAATTAGTGGACAAGGAAAGGCGGAATGTTATCGGTTGTTTGGTTGTAATGAGGAATGGCTTCAGACAAGTTTAATGTGACGAATAAAGAAAACAACTCTCTACTGTTATTTGATACACACATGCGTTGTATTAAGAACCAATCTCCATAGAGCCCACTCTTTGCCTTCGTTGACTGAACACTTAACAGTCGCAGTCTTGATTTAATGGGACTTACAAAAAAAAAATATTACGATTAAATAATTAGTCCTACGACTGGGCATTTTCGAAGAACTTACTTTCTGTAGGGACGGATCCACGGTGGAAACAAAATTCCGACTCTTCCACTCCCCCCTCACCAGCAAAAAAAATGTTTGATAAACCTTTTCCACAGTCCTATTGAGAGAAAATAATTTTTTCTGGAAAGTAGAATTATTATTTTAAAATATTAAAAAAACGGCTTAAGAATACTCATAAACTACACTTTCAAAGTTTTACGGATAACATTTGATAAACAGGAACGTTTCTTCTTCCTACATTTGTAATACGGATAAAATGAATGCAAAACCTGAATGGATGACCGCAAGGAGGTCGGTGCGCGGTAGAAGAATACTCAGAGAGAAAAGATTCAGCGTTGAACAAACTTCAGCAATGTTAAATCTAATATTTGTGATTCCATTTTTTTAAATTGTTGTACCATTAAAATTAACTGTTAACCATCTCTGAAGATGTGTGTCATTATTTTAGTACGATCTCATCATCCTAAGTTAACACATTTCCGTAAACACGTTCTTACGTTTGTGTAGCAATAACGTTAATGATTCATAAAATTTCTATTTGTATCGGCCATCTGAGAACCACATGCCATCCTTGTTATTTTCTTTTTCTCCAATATTCTTCCATCTTTTCACTATGTCTCTTCTTCCTTTCTTCAGTCCACTTTGAACCTGCGTTTTTCTCTCTCCTACCCTGGACTCCTTCCATTTTTAACACGTTTGCCCGAAAAACTCCTCTTTCAATTGCTTCTTCTGCGTTTATATTATTTTTTTCTAAATCCTTTTTGACTTCTTTAATCCAACTTGATGTTGACTTCCTTCCCCACAGGATTCATAAAGTGATTTATTTAAACATGTATATGTGTTACGTCGGATTTGTGAACGTCACTGACGGAATAATAAACGTTCCTCGCACGGTCTTTATGCTCTTTACTATCACTCGATAAAAATTTTTATGATCAAATAATTGGAAAATTAAGAAAGTTTGAAATGCGTAGCAAATTCCGTAGTTTGGCTACGAACCCTGGAAGGTGACAAAGGGGCTTGACACATACTAAAACCTTGATCATAGCTTAGAAAAATCTTAAACAAACATTGGCCAAAAAAATAAGCTCTAATGAAGAACTATGACACCAAACTGGTCACAAAAGAAATAAGCTGTAAATAAAACGAAGCAGGTCACGACCTACAAATGCTTTAGCCATAAACTACGACCGTTGTAGGTGTTTGTGGATGCCTTATGTTCTCAAGTAATAAAGGAATTACGCGTCAGTGTATAAATAAGGAACTGGCGCTCAGACTCAAGAGTCCAATCAACGGAATACGCTCTATGCTCATCGCAGCAGGCATTGACGGCGGATCCGAGAGTTCGATACTGGACTCAAAGTAGGTGAGTGGTTCCTGCTGGGTGGCTGTCTTGACCGTGTACGTAATGGCTACTTTCTGCTGTTAAATCCCAGATATTAGATAGCTATTTCGTTTCCCGTACCGGTGCTTCACGTCTTACACACATGGGTACTGATCCAAACATCATTTGATCAACATTCAGACCAAGTAACTAACCGCTCACTGTAGTTCCGGGAAAACTTGCAAATATGCAAGGATAAACGCTTGAAGTACCTCCGTTATCCTTTCGAGTTTTCTCTGTTGTTGGAGAGTGCGTTTATAGCGGTGTCGCTATGCCAGCTATGTAACTTTCCATAGCGACTCCGCTATTAAGTAATGCAAAACCTTAAGGCATTTTGACAACCTAAAGATTAAACAGAGTCTTTCAAGTTGATTTAAATAAGTTTAGCCTGTGTCAATAGTAATTCTGTGTTATTTTTATAATTTTTCCATTAAAATTACATTCTAGCTTTCCTTGATGATCAGTGTCATTATTTAGTACTTTCTTACAATGCTGCATAAATAAGCGAAAACAATTTCCAGTATTTGTTACTGTTCGTATTTTGTAATGTCCTGTCTTGTAACTGTTGTTCACGCATGCACGAGCGATATTCATACACACAACTGTCACGCATTATTTGATACATTTTACGTAAATTATATAAAGTAACACACACACACACACACACACACACACACACACACACACACACACACACACACACACACACACACACACACACACACACACACACACACACACACACACACACACACACACACACACACACACACACACACACACACACACACACACACGCACACATTATATCGTGTGTGTGTGTGTGTGTGTGTGTGTGTGTGTGTGTGTGTGTGTGTGTGTGTGTGTGTGTGTGTGTGTGTGTGTGTGTGTGTGTGTGTGTGTGTGTGTGTGTGTGTGTGTGTGTGTGTGTGTGTGTGTGTGTGTGTGTGTGTGTGTGTGTGTGTGTGTGTGTGTGTGTGTGTGTGTTCGACGTTTATTAAATCCATGGTGTTTATTGCTTTCTTTCCGTGCAAATCCTACGTGACTCAAAATTGGCAATAAGATTTCGTTACACCAAACACGATTATAAAATTCAAATCTTTGCCATGTTATCATTTGCCATAGAAAATACGCTTGATAAAAAACGTTGCAGGTAAACTACCCCTTCCCCTCAACCGATCTTCACCAAAAACAATAGGACTTGAGTACTCTACAAATCAGGGCTGTATGCAGAAAATTATTTGATTCTGTTTGAATTTGCGGCTGTTATCGTTTGCCACAGAAAATACCCTTGTTAAAAAAATGTTGTAGGTAAACTACCCCTTTCCCTTAACCGATCTTCACCAAAAACAATAGGTCTTGAGAACTCTACAAGTTAGGGCTGTATGCAAATAATCTTTTGATTCTGTTTGAATTTGCGGCTGTTATCGTTTGCCAAAAAAAAAATTTCCCTTTATAAAAAAAAACTGTTGCAGGTAAACTACCCCTTTCCCTCAACCGATCTTCACCAAAAACAATAGGTCGTGAGTACTCTACAAGTCAGGACAGTATGCAAAAAATTATTTGATTCTGTTTGAATTTGCGGCAGTTATCGTTTGCCATAGAAAATACGCTTTATAACAAACGTTGCAGGTAAACTACCCCTTCCCCTCAACCGATCTTCACCAAAAACAAAAGGTCTTGAGTACTCTACAAACCAGGGCTGTATGCAGAAAATTATTTGATTATGTTTGAATTTGCGGCTGTTATCGTTTGCCATAGAAAATAACCTTGTTAAAAAAACGTTGTAGGTAAACTACCCCTTTCCCTTAACCGATCTTCACCAAAAACAATAGGTCTTGAGAACTCTACAATTTAGGGCTGTATGCAAATAATCTTTTGATTCTGTTTGAATTTACGGCTGTTATCGTTTGCCATAGGAAATACCCTTGTTAAAACAGAAAACGTTACAGGTAAACTACCCCTTTCCCTTAACCGATCTTCGCCAAAATCAACAGATCTTGAGAACTCTACAATTCAGGGCTGTATGCGAAACATTATTTGATTCTGTTTGAATTTGCGGCTGTTATCGTTTGGCAAAAAAAAAAATTTCCCTTGATAAAAAAAAACCGTTGCAGGTAAACTACCCCTTTCCCTCAACCGATCTTCACCAAAAACAATAGGTCGTGAGTACTCTACAAATCAGGGCTGTATGCAGAAAGTTATTTGATTCTGTTTGAATTTGCGGCAGTTATCGTTTGCCATAGAAAAATATCGGTGTGGAGAACCATACATGACTTCCATATTCTAAGATTTATATTTAAAATCATTTTCAGCCAAACAGTCAGGCTGTGTCTTACCTGCCTTTTTATTGCTGTATTAAATGAAAAATATTATATTACATTAAAATGAAAAAATTATAATTTTATTGCCTGGCAACATTATATTGCCTGGCGCGCGCGATATAATGTGTGCGTGCGTGTGCGTGCGTGCGTGCGTGCGCGCGTGTGTGTGTGTGTGTGTGTGTGTGCGTGTGCGTGTGCGTGTGCGTGTGCGTGTGCGTGTGCGTGCGTGTGTGTGTGTGTGTGTGTGTGTGTGTGTGTGTGTGTGTGTGTGTGTGTGTGTGTGTGTGTGTGTGTGTGTGTGTGTGTGTGTGTGTGTGTGTGTGTGTGTGTGTGTGTGTGTGTGTGTTCGACGTTTATTAAATCCATGGTGTTTATTGCTTTCTTTCCGTGCAAATCCTACGTGACTCAAAATTGGCAATAAGATTTCGTTACACCAAACACGATTATAAAATTCTAATCTTTGCCATACAGAAGTCAGTAAAACAAATCAGTGCTTACCACGTGAAAACAGCCCACAGAATTTCGTCGGGTTTTGTCATTCAGATAAGCGGTATCACTCACTCGTGCACACTTCGTAATACTGTAAACACACGCACACACAGACTACACGCACTACTGTCAGACATAGTAAATGTTCGACGTTCGACTCACGCTTCTTATCAAACAGATAACGTTTCACAATGATATCAGCAATATATATGCCATGCATTACTTGTTTCACGTATTTGTACTTCAGACAGACCGCATGTATTATATCATTCTATATCACATTTATCACTTAATGTGTTACACAAATTGAAGAGAATAATGTTATTTTCACCTTTGTACACAACATAAAAAACAAAGAAATGTTTTCACTACATCACGAATTTACACAAGTGCTCAATACTTTTTCTGTCCATGTCCAGTAACACATCACAAAAGCTTCAAGGTAGCTCCTCTCCACTTTCCGAACCATGTGCATATGCTATACCGCAAAATTAAATTCTTCATAAACACGTTTCTGGTCGCCAGAAGAGACTTTTTCTTGAAAAATGCCTTTTTTTTATTACTTATTAAATAGATTTAGTAATATAGATTTGTGTAGACTTTACTATTTACGAAATGTATGTAGCTACTCTGTGATACGTAGTAATATTATATAAGGCAATGTACCACAGATTACAGAATATAATTTGTTATTATGCAATACAATGAATGCCACATTGCCTCATACCATTAACAGACTAGTGACAATAATAAACTTGAAAGTTTTCACTCGCATTCAAGGACAGGGGTTCGGGGCGCCGGAGGTCAAGCAACCCGATTACACAGTCTGACTTTCGAAACAAAACGGAAACTATTACGATTACGGTACAGTTAATTGTAAGAGAAATGCCTTTTCTCTCTTTTAAATGAAATTTGTTATTAACACTCGCGATAGTTGGAGAAAGTTTTGCAAGACTCGTGGTGAGCATTATTTCTTTAGCGTATGACGACGCTTTCAAAGTGGAACACGTTAGTGGAACTGTCAGGGTGTAATCAAAACACAATAAAAGGTCACAACACTTGACCCGAAAATGAGACTAAACGTTGCCTTTCTTAGTGAAAACAATCAAAAAGACAATAAATAAATCCATATCCTGAATTTCAGAGCATATTTGAGATGATGTTTATATTATTCTCATTATTAGCGCTTCTATGCTCACTGCTGGGCGAATATCTCCTACCTCCCTAGTCATTCTCCAGCGAATTCTCTCCAGAGAAAATCTTGTACAGGAGTTTTGGTCAGACGTATTAGGGAGAGTACGGAGTGACGACCGCGCATCTATTTGTCAGCCGTTATGTCAGAGAAAGTGACCTGCACAGTTCACTGTCCCATAGTTCTTATCCAGATCGTTCTTGCAGGTCTCAAGGCCGTAAACTCGTCATGTCTCTCGCCCTCCAATGTATCAATTCAAACACCATCTGTCATCCTATCGTACAGTCAAATTATCATTTTGTATCCATTTTGTTTACTTATTTTCATAATAATTATATCGTATACTGAAATGTTTTATGTATTTATTTAATTGTTTTTATACCTTTTCTTAATACTCCTTAAATTATTTCTCCAAGGAGCGTACTTCTTCAGGGAGCGTACGATTGCAGAGCTTCAAGAAGACAGCGAAGGTAATATGGAAACGTCGCAGGAACGCTATTAAAGGCTAGCACAAAAAGTATGTGAGAAAATAGTTTTAGGACAATATTTTATAAAGAAACGATCTTCTGTGTGTGAATATAATTAGCAGATATTTTCTCTTCTGACGTTAAATTGTAAAAATACCAACACACCGTAATTTTCCGTGGGCGAGTATGTATCGAGAGTAGTGTATTAGCGGAGTAGTTATACGGCTCTCACGTCAAACGCGACAGCTTCAGTTAGGATTAAGTACGTCATTAGTGTCTGTATTGTTTGCGACGTATCGACCCGTCCAATAAAACCACACACACACACACACACACACACACACACACACACAGAGTTCCACATGAAACTCGCCGCTTTATTCGCGTTAAGCTCAAATTTCTTTATGCATGAACTGTGTAAAAGGTACAAAGTAATTTTGTGTCTCCCTAGTTGTAACGAGGACGTCATCTTTTGTGAGCGGTCTCTCCTCCGGCGCAGATTCCCGATTGCTTTTGGCAAATTCTCTGTTGTCTGCAGACTTTTGAAATTTAATCCGGCCCAGATCCAAATATTACGCAACCACGGAAACTTTTTCCTTCGTTTTGGGCGTGTAGCCTCAGTTGCACTTTCGATAGCTACACTGCATCTATTATCACTCACCAGTAAACGTTCGTTTTAGCCGAACCAATAAAGGTGATCTTTATCCGGATGTCTCTGGGTGTTTACAAATTTTCTACTAGCAAATTTGTTTACAAACCAACTACTGTTAATAACGGCTACGAACGACTGAATACAGAAATGTTATAGGTATGAAAACAGCTCCCTAGTCCACCCGCGGCAGGAATCGAACTGTAGCGGCGTGTCGTAGCGAGCCAACACCTTTCCACTACAACACGACCGTTTGCCCATTCGTAAATAAATGTAAAAATCAAATTCCACGTAACTTAATTCAATTATTTATTACAACCATGCTATACAGAAAAGAAAAAACTCTCCTTCCTTTCTTTACACATTCACTGATAACCAGAAAGTAATTTCTTCGCGACCGTTGGCACTTCTTTTTTCTTTGATTTCAAAGGTGGCAGGAAGATATAACAAATCTGTTGTTGACTTCTGAAACGTAAATGAAAACAGGAGTTCGCCGGCTTTCCGGCGACAGAAGTGTGTTGCAAAACTGTCCAGAGTGTGGAGTAAAACAGCGTACTTAGGAGACATACTGAAAAGTTGTGCAACAAACAGTTACTACTCTCGATTTGTAGCGAATTCACAGCCGTCACTGCCACAACACAGGTCGATATATTTGTCTGGAGAAATTGATGAGTCCGCTCGTCGATACCCCTACTAAGTTACCGCGTAACTGACCCCGTTACGTCGAATCTGTGATAGTCAGCACGCGTTCGATTATGTAACGGTTAAGTAGAATAAATCCGACGTAGTGAAGCAAGACACACTGGACTTGCCCGAATCCGTCTTCCTTCAGAATCTAATTATAGACTAGCGTACTCCAGTGCCCTCAATCTACATACAAATCTCCGTTTAGCCCGTTACGTCCGGTATTAAGCCATGAGGTGTCAAGGTGTTTAAGTGATTATATCAAATACGAATACTAAACAAGTATTAAATTTTAGTAAACATTGATAATTTCGATGCGCATTTTACTGACGAGACTAGTATTTTAAATTTACTTTGTTACTTTGTAACATCTGTTATTCGCAGATGTTACAAATTCAAACGCACTTTTCAGTTCACTAACATATGGGTTGATTGCGTGAAGTAAATTTTGAAGTTCTATTACTAATGGCTTATCCAAGTTACGAATATGGTCCATTCTTGTTTCAGATTGCTGTAAATAATCAGCTATGAAATACACCTGTAGAAATTTTGGTACTTCGTTTTGTGTGGGGAGTAATGATCCCATGAGGTGATATACTTGCCCTTGAATTTTGAAAGTAGGCATGAAGCTCCCTTCGACTATTTCATTGGCTCCGAATAATGTAAATTGAAAAGCTGAATTGTACGATATTAATGCATTCAAAAACTTTTTCGATAAAAGATGTTCTCCATTTAATAATGATTTTAACGCTTCTGGAGGAGGAAGTGTGGGATCTAATCGCATTTTTCCTGCAGAGCAACATAATCCATGTGATTCATTTTTCCACTTCAAACCTTTGCAATGAGGGCAAACCATACTCGGTAACCCGATATCTGTTTCATTCGCGTAGTTAATAACTGGATTATAATTGAAACCACTATTTAATTTTGCATTCCGTCGTATAGTAGGACCTCGTGATCTGAGAGTCGCTTGCCTGCGTCTTTGTGCCGCTAACCTATTTTCACGAATCGTAGGACTTTCAACCCGTGAGACTTCTTCTAATCCAGATCTTTCTGAAGAGTTTCCAGGAGCTGATTGCATTTCGACTCCTTCGACGCCATTTTCAGATGCTCTAAGACGCCTCTTTCTTTCCGCAGCAGCAGTAGATCTTCCTAAACATGATCGTCTTTTTGGCATTGCAAAGCTAAAAAAAGGGAAATGTATTTATTTGATCTATACTAATAAATCTCTAGGGGGCAATTAATAATTTATACAATACAATACATATTGCACATATTACTTACCGATGACGTAAAATTAACGAAAAAAGGCACGGATACTAGGCCTACATCACTGACGCTCATCGGATAATTCTCGATGAAGTAGGTTAAGTATAATTCTCGACAATTAATTATTCCTACTGCACAAAGGCCTACTGAATATTCAAATGTCGAAGAGTATGGTTTGTCAGAATCAACGTGTACTATATAATCAATGTTACAATATATTCAAACAATGAATTATTGTATTGTTTATATGAATTCCATATGCTTATAAGAATTCCATATCCCTACTAAAATGTAAATATTCAAATGGACTAACTGTATCAATATACTTATGTATACACTATTTGTATTATTCTATATGAATAAACATTTCATCTAATTGTGTTACTGCATGTTTGTAAATATCTACTAAATTATCAAATTTAATTTTACGTATCGAGGAAATATAAATGATGGATCTATTGCTTCGCACTTTTTGGATATTCATAACTTACAATATAAGAATATTAGTAATATAGATGTACCATTAACAATTTACCAACTCGACAGTTACCACAACAATCATATACAAATATTCGCGATCGAAGCCGTGGGTTTAAAAAAATTAGTTTTTTTTTTCTATAACTTCGGTTCTTTTTAACCTATCGTTATTCGCGATCGAAGCCGCGGGTTTAAAAAAATTAGTTTTTTGCAATAACTTCGGTTCTTTTTAACCTATCGTTATGAGATAAAGTGGAAAACCTTCCGTTGGGTACCTGCTATCAGCGTGCAAAGTTTCATTTAAATCGATTCAGTAGATTCTGATATTACCGGGGACAAACTTAGACCCCCCTAGAGATTTATTATATAGATAGATTATTTTCTTATAGCTTTCTATTCTTACTTTTGTGTGGATAAATTAATTATTTAACAACAAAAACATAACAAAAAAATTGTTTTCAAAAAAAGGCCTTCCTTTTATTTATTTCATTGATGCCCTCGGGTAACCCCTCGAAACCTCCCCCCCCCCCTACGATAGACATTAATATAGTAAATATATTACTTTTTCTCACATCATTATACACAATATTGCACATGTTAGTTCATGTAATATACTGTGGTGAACGCTTAGTGTGATGTAAATTCATGGAGTTGTTAGCAACAAGTGTGGATGGAAGTACGCTACTGCATTCATCGACTGGAGTTAAACATACAACATTCACTGAGGATGTCACATTGCAGAACAATCGAAACGTTTGCGCCAGGAGTGTTTAACCTTGTACGGAAGTCTTCTATTGTAGAGGTAAACTAAACTTATCGTATCGCGCACGCGGGTAGTTTGACTCTTTTTTTTATTTTTTTTTAACGAGCTGAATGTAAACGCCTAAAGGTGACACGATTATCCAATCAAAAGGTGCGACTGAACAACTTGTTGCACTTTTACAAAGATCTGCGGCAGTTGTAAGTAACTTCACACCGCTGTATGGAAAGAAGAAGTAACACAATAAATAAGGAGAAAAAAGTCAGTAGAAGAATTCTATTTTCAATCGCCATAGCTTTACTTAATTTGAAAAACCACGCGTCGCATCTCTAGGACGTTATCTGTAAAATTGTCTGTTTTGTATAAAATCCAATCCGTGTAACCCGAATTTTACTAGTCTGAACGATTTCTTGAAAAAATAATTATCGAAGTTATAAAAAATTACAGCAGAATTGCTTGATCACCAAGTAGTAAGCTTCAAATAGTACAACAGATCCTAAAGAAGATATCACAAGTTATAGTAATAGACTACACGTAATGAGGGGTCGTGAACGCGTACGATCATAATTACGAAATCACAGCGCCTCGATTGGCCAGTCGTATGTGGGAATCTGGATTAGTGCTTAGTGACTTTGCAACGAAAGCTGGAAGCTAATGATCAGAACGGAAAGTAAGGGCAAAATAATTACTGTAATAGAAGTGTTATTAACTAAAAACAAGTTAGTTATGCAAATCAATATGGGTGGAATGCGTTGTGCCACATGCAAACAGCGAATAACCGACTAATACTGTAAACGTCAACTTCATACAGAATCTGTCACAACTCTAAAAGAGTCAGCTCCCTTTACTTAGATACTTCTTTATCATCTCTTTCTTCTTCTCATCCAAGCCTGTTTCGAACGTTAAGTTCTCGGTACTGTTTTACCATTCGCTGGGGTGGCTAACGAATGAATTATGGGCTCTTTATGAGTGCTATATAATTATTTTCTCCCAAGAATTTCTATAATAATATTTCAATTCCCATAGTTTATATATGATTTTCCAGGCTCACGTATTTTTTAACGATTGCATTGGATAAGCATTTCTCAACGTTTATTCTTTAATGTTTCTAGCATACGATAATACTGGGAGTGGCATAAGTAAATAAACTTAAACTACATTCATTTTTAAAAACATTTTCCTAACACGTAGAATTTACAGGTCTTCAGAGATCGTTTCCACAAATTCGTTCTCTTTTGTTCTTTTTTTTTCATGTCTCATAAGTTACTCAATACTGACAACGGAAGGTCTGTCGGTTATTGGGACCTTCTCTTACAATTGGGTTTTGTAACCTTCGCAATAGTTGGGTTTTGGCAGATCTCGCAATTCTTCTAATGAAAGGTGGCAAATCGTAATCTGTGAGAACAGAGTTCACTTCATAAAAGTCACTCATCATAGCTAATGGGATCCTATTATACACAAACAAATATACAGTGTAAAACGTTTTACAGATTTAACAAAATTTTTGAATGACGTCACTAGAAACTAATATGCGATGGGAACTTCAAGAAACGATCTCGATCAGATGTAATTATCAGATGCAGTTATCGGGGCGATTTGATGTCACAGGCGCCCTTCACAGAGTGTCAACAACTACCACCAAACTACATGTTTGTCAGTTTTGGTACTCTCCCCTAATTCTCCGACGAGAACCGTTAGATTATCCATCCCCTTTGGGTCACCTAATACACGATCAGTGTTAAACTGTATCTTCCAGTGTGTACTGTTTACTAAGCGCCTTAAGGACCTTCTCGGATTCATTTTATTTTAAGTCGTTACTTAGTTCATTGTTTTACGCTTCGTAATAACAGTGCAGTATTGCTTTTCAATAAACATTGATTCTCATCATCGAAACCTAGTGAGGGCCCACGGCAATGATCACCACCAATTCTTTGGCGCCCCTTCCCTGGACAAGTTTCCCGTCCGCAGTTTATAATCGCGGACCTCGCCGGTGTGGTGTCTTACGGAATTTTGCGGAAGCAGATCTTTTAATAGGTTATAGTTGGAATGCGGGATTTCGAAAGCCGTACAAGTCATGGCTTGATTTGTGATTAGGTAACAGGTCTCCGCGATATATAGACCAAGTTAAGACACTAACAAATTTCTCAAAAAAGAATATTACGAGATCAACCGGCAACAGAGAAGCGTGGAGAAGTGTTACTGCTCTACAGATGCAATAGGAGCATGACCTTCGGAAACGAAGAACGGAGAAGAAGAACAGAAGATCAGATGCTCACGTTAACCAGGGGATGAATAACAAAATTATTCTAGCTTAATGTGTGTACATTCCTTTTGCATATTCCTTTTTTATGTGTAATATGCATATTTCTTTTGTGTAAAAACCAATTACAACTTTAAAAAACTAAAAAGTAAACGTCAGAAAAACTAAGCTCGGCTAATAAGAAATGTATAATGTTAATGTTAGTAATATTTCAGATTCTGCTTCAGAAGTGCTTATAAACTTAAAAATATCAGACTCCAAACGTAAACATTTTATGTCAAAGTTATACAATTAAAGTCGACACGCTCGCCACTCGAGAAAACTCACTGAAAGAAAAAAATATATTATTTTAAAAACAAATACGCTAAAAATACATAGGCTACTAACAAGGGTGGTTAAAAATAAATACTCTGACCGGTGAAAGAAACCATTGAAATGCTAAGTGTTCATTGAAAAGATATTTTTCTGCAAATGGATGATGTAACGAAAAACAAACGTTACTCGTCGCACTTCACAAACCCAGTGTATTCGGATAACTTAATTATTGCTAGGGTTTTGCGCATCTAAAGTCACTATAGGTGGAAGCGAATTCAATTACACTAACTGGGGCTGGTACTTAAGCTTCACGAAATGTCAAGTATCGGATAAACGTGTCTGATCTTACTCCACCCCAACATTCAAATAAACTCGTGACTATGACACTCTGTACTCAAGTATTTGTTGACGATCTTCCAAGTCCTTGTAGTTTTTTAATCACTTCTTGAATATTTTGTATTACAGTTGAGAAAGCTAATCTACTATCCGCTTACTTGTAAAAACACGATATGGAGAAAACGGGTGCCAGAACTAAAACAAAATATAGAATACATAAGGGAACGATTATGGCCTGAGTTTCGGCAACGTGATCTGGTAGAAAATGAAGACAGAGACAATTGAAAACTACGGAAATGAAACGAGGGAAACACATCCGGAATCAGAAACGAAAATTCCCAAAATTAGAAGTACACGCTAGGTCGAAGAAATAAATGAACAGACTAACGAAACAAAATCAGAACATCGAACAGTCCTGAACTCAGGACTGTCAGAATAGCATGAGATAAATCATCAGCTGGCAACGAGAAGAAATGTAGGAGCGCGCAGAAACTTGAGTGATTACACATTTCTAGAAGAGGTATGACTGAAAAAGGAGACAGAGCTTACTAAAATAGAAATGTAAAAAAAAGAGAAACTTTACGTAATGCTTTGTTCAGTTTAACATTATTATTACTATCGTTATCTTCTTTATTCTTGTTTAAAAATTGATTTTACTAATTTCAAAAAATTTTTAAGTTCATTGGCAACCCTCTTTCAGCGTCATCTTCTACCTCCAAGGCTCTTAAATCCATAAGTCGTAGTTCCCAGCACTCTGAGCCACTTTAAATTTCTTGAAATTGCGGTACAAGTTCTTTGAAATTTGTTTATTTTCATAGCCGTTATCTTCATCATAACTAAGATTACAAAATTAAATAATTTAATGTTTTAGAAATAATCTCGACGATGGTCTATAGTGAACTAGAACCTAGTAGACATCAAAATCCAGACACCTGTTCTAGCACTTTATGGTCAATAATAATTTACCTCACCAGAGACATAAATGGCATAACCTTCGTTATCCGGACTGACAGTCTGTGTCATACTGTAGAAACTACGTCTTTCTACTTATTGCTTCAGCATTAACCACAGTACTGTGCTCACTAACGTATACCACCACCACCTCACGTTTTCGCACTCGATTTTCACCGATGATGGGAGTCGATGGCACTGCCGAAAAGTCTGGTTTTGCAGAAAACATAGGACTACGGCTAAAGAGCCCGGGAAGCAATTTTAACAAAAAACTACTTCTTTGTTGCCGACAACGTAGTACACATATAAAAAATTCTCCCCTACACCTCCAACTATAATTTTTAATAATAGAAAATTACCCCCACCCCGTTCTCCTAACTTCTTCATTTATAGATATTTCATCTACGTTTCTACAGTGGATTACTATGAGCTTCTTATCAGGATACTTTATTTATAAAAATAAAGTACTTTACTCTTGTTAAAACATAAAATGTTTCCGGTAAACTACCCCTTTCTCTTAACCGATCTTCTCCAAAATCAACAGACCTTCCGTCCTCTACAATTCAGGGAAGCATGCAAAAAAATATTTGATTCTGTTTGAATGTGCGGCAGTTATCATTCGTCATGGAAACACTTCTCTTGTTACAACATAAAATGTTGCAGGTAAACTACCCCTTTCCCTTAACCGATCTTCACCAAAATCAATAGACCTTGAGCTCTCTGCAACTCAGGGGGTGCAAAAAATTATTTGATTCTCATTGAATTTTCAGCAGTTATCGTTCGTCATAAAAAAATTACCGTTTTTAAAACATAAAACGTTGCTGATAAACTACCCCTACCCTTAACCGATCTTCAACAAAATCAACAGACCTTAAGTTCTCTTTAGTTCAAAAAGGTATGCAAAAACCTAGTTGATTCTGCTTGAATTTACGGTAGTTATCGTTCGTCATATAAAAAATTACCCTTGTTAAAACATAAAATGTTGCTGGTAAACTACCCCTTTCCCTCAACCGATCTTCACCAACACCAATACGTATTGAGAACTCTACAATACAGGGCTGTATGCAAAACATCATTTGATTCTTTTTGAATTTGCGGTTGTTATCGTTTACTATAGAAAAAAATTACCCTTGATAAAAAACCGTTGCAGGTAAACTACCCCTTTCCCTTAACCGATCTTCACCAAAAACGACAGGTCTTAGGTACTCTACAATTCAGGCCTGTATGCAAACAATTATTTGATTTAGTTTGAATTTGCGGCTGTTATTGTTTGCCATAGAAAACACCCTTGATAAAACATAAAATGTTGCTGGTAAACTACCCTATTCCATTAACCGATCTTCACCAAAAACAATAGGTCTTAAGAACTCTACAATTTAGGGCTGTATGCTAGACATTAGTTGATTCTCTTTGAATTTACGGCAGTTACCGTTCGTCATAGAAAAAATACCCTTGTTAAAACATAAAACGTTGCAGGTAAACTACCCCTTTCCCTTAACCGATCTTCAACAAAACCAACAGGTCTTGAGAACTGTACATTTCACGGCTGTATGCAAAATATTATATGATTCTGTTTGAATTGGCGGCTGTTATCATTTGCCATATAAAATACCCTTGATAAAACAAAAAACGTGTCAGGTAAACTACCCGTTTCCCTTAACCGATCTTCACCAAAAACAATAGGTCTTTAGTAGTCAACAAAATAGGGCTGTATGCAAAAACGTATTTGATTCTGTTTGAATTTGCGGCTCTTATCGTTTGCCATAGAAAATACTCTTATAAAACATAAAACGTTGCAGGTAAACTACCCCATTCCCTTAACCGATCTTCACCAACAACAATAGATATTGAGAACTCTACAATACAGGGCTGTATGCAAAACATCATTTGATTCTGTTTGAATTTGTGGCTGTTATCGTTTACCATAGAAAATATCGGTATGGAGAACCATACATGACTTCCATATTCTAAGATTTATATTTAAAATCATTTTCAGCCAAACAGCCAGGCTGTGTCTTACCTGCCTTTTTATTGCTGTATTAAATGAAAAATATTATATTACATTAAAATGAAAAAATTATAATTTTATTGCCTGGCAACAAAATTATTTTATTTTTAACAATTACCATTGTTTCAAAAAGTTTAAATAAATTTTCAAGTACTTTACTCTTGTTAAAACGTAAAAGGTTGCAGGTAAACTACCCCTTCCCCTTAACCGATCTTCACCAAAATCGAAAGTCGATGAGACCTCTACAATTCAGGGACATATGCAAAAAATTATTTGATTCTGTTTCAATTTGCGGCTGTTATCGTTTGCCATAGAAAATACGCTTGATAAAAAAACGTTGCAGGTAAACTACCCCTTCCCCTTAACCGATCTTCACCAAAAACAACAGGTCTTGAGTACTCTACAAACCAGGGCTATATGCAAAACATTATTTGATTCTGTTTGAATTTACGGCTGTTATCGTTTGCCATAGAAAATACCCTTGTTAAAAAAACGTTGCAGGTAAACTACCCCCTTCCCTTAACTGATCTTCACCAAAAACAAACAGGTCTTGAGAACTCTACAATTTAGGGCTGTATGCAAATAATCGTTTGATTCTGTTTGAATTTGCGGCTGTTATCGTTTGCCATAGGAAATACCCTTGTTAAAACATAAAACGTTACAGGTAAACTACCCCTTTCCCTTAACCGATCTTCACCAAAAACAATAGGTCTTGAGAACTCTACAATTCAGGACTGTATGCGAAACATTATTTGATTCTGTTTGAATTTGCGGCTGTTATCGTTTGCCAAAAAAAACAATTTCCATTGATAAAAAAAAACCGTTGCAGGTAAACTACCCCTTTCCCTCAACCGATCTTCACCAAAAACAATAGGTCTTGAGTACTCTACAAATCAGGACTGTATGCAAAAAATTATTTGATTCTGTTTGAATTTGCGGCAGTTATCGTTTGCCATAGAAAAAAAATCTACAGACAGACACACAGACACACACACAGACACTTTTCGGAAAACGACTTTTTTTCATGTTTTGAGTGTAGTAGAATCAGAATCTGCAATAATCTCGAACACGATTTTTTTTGCCATCACCATACTTCCATTCCTTAAGGAATATGGAAGTAAGAAAAAAATTACCCTTGATAAAAAACCGTTGCAGGTAAATTACCCCTTTCTCTTAATCGATCTTCACCAAAAACGACAGGTCTTGAGACCTCTACAATTCAGGGATGTATGCAAAAAATTATTTGATTCTGTTTGAATTTGCGGCTGTTATCGTTTGCCATATAAAATACGCTTGATAAAAAAACGTTGCAGGTAAACTACCCCTTCCCCTTAACCGATCTTCACCACAAACAACAGGTTTTGAGTACACTACAAATCAGGGCTGTATGCAAAAAATTATTTGATTCTGTTTGAACTTGCGGCTGTTATCGTTTGCCATAGAAAATACCCTTGTTAAAAAAACGTTGTAGAAAAACTACCCCTTTCCCTTAACCGATCTTCACCAAAAACAATAGGTCTTGAGACCTCTACAATTTAGGGCTGTATGCAAATAATCTTTTGATTCTGTTTGAATTTGCGGCTGTTATCGTTTGCCATAGGAAATACCCTTGTTAAAACATAAAACGTTACAGGTAAACTACCCCTTCCCCTTAACCGATCTTCACCAAAAACAATAGGTTTTGAGAACGCTATAATTCAGGGTTGTATGCGAACCATTATTTGATTCTGTTTGAATTTGCGGCTGTTATCGTTTGCCAAAAAAAAATTTCCCTTGATAAAAAAAACCGTTGCAGGTAAACTACCCCTTTTCCTCAAACGATCTTCACCAAAAACAATAGGTCGCGAGTACTCTACAAATCAGGGCTGTATGCAAAAAATTATTTGATTCTGTTTGAATTTGCGGCAGTTATCGTTTGCCATAGAAAAAAAATCTACAGACAGACAGACACACACACAGACAGACACACAGACACACACACACAGACACTTTTCGAAAAATGACTTTTTTTCATGTTTTGAGTGTAGTACAATCATATTCTGCAATAATCTCGAACACGATTTTTTTTGCCATCACCATACTTCCATTTCCTTAAGGAACATGGAAGTAAAATATCGGTATGGAGAACCATACATGACTTCCATGTTCTAAGATTTATATTTAATATCATTTTCGAAATGAAATTTTTCCATAGAAACTATGTCTTTCTACTTATTGCTTCAGCATTAACCACAGTACTGTGGTCACTAACGTATACCACCTCACGTTTTCGCACTCGATTTTCACCGATGATGGCATTCGATGGCACTGCCGAAAAGTCTGGTTTTGCAGAAAACATTGGACTACGGTCAAACATCCCGGGAAGCAATTTTAACAAAAAACTACTTCTTTGTTGCCGATAACGTAGTACACATATAAAAAATTCTCCCATCCACCTTCAACTATAATTTTTAATAATAGAAAATTACCCCCACCCCGTTCACCTAACTTCTTCATTTATAGATATTTCATCTACGTTTCTACAGTGGATTACTATGAGCTTCTTATCAGGATACTTTATTTATAAAAATTAAGTACTTTACTCTTGTTAAATCATAAAATGTTTCTGGTAAACTACCCCTTTCTCTTAACCTATCTTCTCCAAAATCAACAGACCTTCCGTCCTCTACAATTCAGGGAAGCATGCAAAAAAATATTTGATTCTGTTTGAATGTGCGGCAGTTATCGTTCGTCATGGAAACATTTCTCTTGTTACAACATAAAATGTTGCAGGTAAACTACCCCTTTCCCTTAACCGATCTTCACCAAAATCAATAGACCTTGAGCTCTCTGCAACTCAGGGGGTGCAAAAAATTATTTGATTCTCATTGAATTTTCGGCAGTTATCGTTTGTCATAAAAAATTACCCTTTTTAAAACATAAAACGTTGCTAATAAACTACCCCTTCCCTTAACCAATCTTCAACAAAATCAACAGACCTTGAGTTCTCTTTAGTTCAAAAAGGTATGCAAAAACCTAGTTGATTCTGTTTGAATTTACGGCAGTTATCGTTCGTCATATAAAAAATTACCCTTGTTAAAACATAAAATGTTGCTGGTAAACTACGCATTCCATTAACCGTTCTTCAACAAAGACAATAGGTCTTGAGAACTCTACAATTCAGGGCTGTATGCGAACCATTATTTGATTCTGTTTGAATTTGCGGCTGTTATCGTTTGCCAAAAAAAAAATTTCCCTTGATAAAAAAAAACCGTTGCCGGTAAACTACCCCTTTTCCTCAACCGATCTTCACCAAAAACAATAGGTCGCGAGTACTCTACAAATCAGGGCTGTATGCAAAAAATTATTTGATTCTGTTTGAATTTGCGGCAGTTATCGTTTGCCATAGAAAAAAATCTACAGACAGACAGACACACACACAGACAGACACACAGACACACACACACAGACACTTTTCGAAAAATGACTTTTTTTCATGTTTTGAGTGTAGTACAATCATATTCTGCAATAATCTCGAACACGATTTTTTTTGCCATCACCATACTTCCATTTCCTTAAGGAACATGGAAGTAAAATATCGGTATGGAGAACCATACATGACTTCCATGTTCTAAGATTTATATTTAATATCATTTTCGAAATGAAATTTTTCCATAGAAACTATGTCTTTCTACTTATTGCTTCAGCATTAACCACAGTACTGTGGTCACTAACGTATACCACCTCACGTTTTCGCACTCGATTTTCACCGATGATGGCATTCGATGGCACTGCCGAAAAGTCTGGTTTTGCAGAAAACATTGGACTACGGTCAAACATCCCGGGAAGCAATTTTAACAAAAAACTACTTCTTTGTTGCCGATAACGTAGTACACATATAAAAAATTCTCCCCTCCACCTTCAACTATAATTTTTAATAATAGAAAATTACCCCCACCCCGTTCACCTAACTTCTTCATTTATAGATATTTCATCTACGTTTCTACAGTGGATTACTATGAGCTTCTTATCAGGATACTTTATTTATAAAAATTAAGTACTTTACTCTTGTTAAATCATAAAATGTTTCTGGTAAACTACCCCTTTCTCTTAACCTATCTTCTCCAAAATCAACAGACCTTCCGTCCTCTACAATTCAGGGAAGCATGCAAAAAAATATTTGATTCTGTTTGAATGTGCGGCAGTTATCGTTCGTCATGGAAACATTTCTCTTGTTACAACATAAAATGTTGCAGGTAAACTACCCTTTTCCCTTAACCGATCTTCACCAAAATCAATAGACCTTGAGCTCTCTGCAACTCAGTGGGTGCAAAAAATTATTTGATTCTCATTGAATTTTCGGCAGTTATCGTTTGTCATAAAAAATTACCCTTTTTAAAACATAAAACGTTGCTAATAAACTACCCCTTCCCTTAACCAATCTTCAACAAAATCAACAGACCTTGAGTTCTCTTTAGTTCAAAAAGGTATGCAAAAACCTAGTTGATTCTGTTTGAATTTACGGCAGTAATCGTTCGTCATATAAAAAATTACCCTTGTTAAAACATAAAATGTTGCTGGTAAACTACGCTATTCCATTAACCGTTCTTCAACAAAGACAATAGGTCTTGAGAACTCTACAATTCAGGGCTGTATGCAAACCATTAGTTGATTCTCTTTTAATTTACGGCAGTTATCGTTCGTCATAGAAAAAATACCCTTGATAAAAAACCGTTGCAGGTAAACTACCCCTTTTCCTCAAACGATCTTCACCAAAAACAATAGGTCGCGAGTACTCTACAAATCAGGGCTGTATGCAAAAAATTATTTGATTCTGTTTGAATTTGCGGCAGTTATCGTTTGCCATAGAAAAAAAATCTACAGACAGACAGACACACACACAGACAGACACACAGACACACACACACAGACACTTTTCGAAAAATGACTTTTTTTCATGTTTTGAGTGTAGTACAATCATATTCTGCAATAATCTCGAACACGATTTTTTTTGCCATCACCATACTTCCATTTCCTTAAGGAACATGGAAGTAAAATATCGGTATGGAGAACCATACATGACTTCCATGTTCTAAGATTTATATTTAATATCATTTTCGAAATGAAATTTTTCCATAGAAACTATGTCTTTCTACTTATTGCTTCAGCATTAACCACAGTACTGTGGTCACTAACGTATACCACCTCACGTTTTCGCACTCGATTTTCACCGATGATGGCATTCGATGGCACTGCCGAAAAGTCTGGTTTTGCAGAAAACATTGGACTACGGTCAAACATCCCGGGAAGCAATTTTAACAAAAAACTACTTCTTTGTTGCCGATAACGTAGTACACATATAAAAAATTCTCCCCTCCACCTTCAACTATAATTTTTAATAATAGAAAATTACCCCCACCCCGTTCACCTAACTTCTTCATTTATAGATATTTCATCTACGTTTCTACAGTGGATTACTATGAGCTTCTTATCAGGATACTTTATTTATAAAAATTAAGTACTTTACTCTTGTTAAATCATAAAATGTTTCTGGTAAACTACCCCTTTCTCTTAACCTATCTTCTCCAAAATCAACAGACCTTCCGTCCTCTACAATTCAGGGAAGCATGCAAAAAAATATTTGATTCTGTTTGAATGTGCGGCAGTTATCGTTCGTCATGGAAACATTTCTCTTGTTACAACATAAAATGTTGCAGGTAAACTACCCCTTTCCCTTAACCGATCTTCACCAAAATCAATAGACCTTGAGCTCTCTGCAACTCAGGGGGGGCAAAAAATTATTTGATTCTCATTGAATTTTCGGCAGTTATCGTTTGTCATAAAAAATTACCCTTTTTAAAACATAAAACGTTGCTAATAAACTACCCCTTCCCTTAACCAATCTTCAACAAAATCAACAGACCTTGAGTTCTCTTTAGTTCAAAAAGGTATGCAAAAACCTAGTTGATTCTGTTTGAATTTACGGCAGTTATCGTTCGTCATATAAAAAATTACCCTTGTTAAAACATAAAATGTTGCTGGTAAACTACGCTATTCCATTAACCGTTCTTCAACAAAGACAATAGGTCTTGAGAACTCTACAATTCAGGGCTGTATGCAAACCATTAGTTGATTCTCTTTTAATTTACGGCAGTTATCGTTCGTCATAGAAAAAATACCCTTGATAAAAAACCGTTGCAGGTAAACTACCCCTTTCCCTTAACCGATCTTCACCAACACCAATACGTATTGAGAACTCTACAATACAGGGCTGTATGCAAAACATCATTTGATTCTGCTTGAATTTGCGGCTGTTATCGTTTACTATAGAAAAAAATTACCCTTGATAAAAAACCGTTGCAGGTAAACTACCCCTTTCCCTTAACCGATCATCACCAAAAACGACAGGTCTTAGGTAGTCTACAATTCAGGCCTGTATGCAAACAATTATTTGATTCTGTTAGAATTTGCGGCTGTTATCGTTTGCCATAGAAAACACCCTTGATAAAACATTAAACGTTGCTGGTAAACTACGCTATTCCATTAACCGTTCTTCAACAAAGACAATAGGTCTTGAGAACTCTACAATTCAGGGCTGTATGCAAACCATTAGTTGATTCTCTTTTAATTTACGGCAGTTATCGTTCGTCATAGAAAAAATATCCTTGTTAAAACATAAAACGTTGCAGGTAAACTACCCCTTTCCCTTAACCGATCTTCAACAAAATCAACAGACCTTGAGTTCTGTATAATTCAAAAAGGTATGCAGAAGAGTAGTTGATTCTGTTTTAATGTACGGCAGTTATCGTTCGTCAAAAAAAAAATTACCCTTGATAAAACATAAAATGTTGCTGGTAAACAACCCTATTCCCTTAACCGATCTTCACCAAAACCAACAGGTCTTGAGAACTCTACATTTCAGGGCTGTATGCAAAATATTATATGATTCTGCTTGAATTTGCGGCTGTTATCGTTTGCCATATAAAATACCCTTGACAAAACAAAAAAGTGTCTGGTAAACTACCCCTTTCCCTTAACCGATCTTCACCAAAAACAATGTGTCTTTAGTACTCAACAAAACAGGGCTGTATGCAAAAAAGTATTTGATTCTGTTTGAATTTGCGGCTCTTATCGTTTGCCATAGAAAATACCCTTTTAAAACATAAAACGTTGCAGGTAAACTACCCCTTTCCCTTAACCGATCTTCACCAACACCAATAGGTACTGAGAACTCTACAATACAGGGCTGTATGCAAAACATCATTTGATTCTGTTTGAATTTGCGGCTGTTATCGTTTACCATAGAAAAAAATTACCCTTGATAAAAAACCGTTGCAGGTAAACTACCCCTTTCCCCTAACCGATCTTCACCAAAAACGATAGGTCTTGAGAACTCTACAATTCAGGGTTGTATGTAAAATATTGTATGATTTTGTTTCAATTTGCGGCTGTTATCGTTTGCCATACAAAATACCCTTGGTAAAACAAAAAACGTGGCAGGTAAACTACCCCTTTACCTCAAACGATCTTCACCAAAAACAGTAGGTCTTTAGTACTCAAGAAATCAGGGCTGTATGCAAAAACTTATTTGATTCTGTTTGGATTTGCAGCTCTTATCGTTTGCCATAGAAAATACCCTTTTAAAACATAAAACGTTGCCGGTAAACTACCCCTTACCCTTAACCGATCTTCACCAAAACCAAAAGGTCTTGAGAACTCTACAATTCAGGGCAGTATGCAAAACATTATTTGATTATGTTTGAATTTGCGGCTGTTATCGTTTGTCATAGGAAATACCCTTGTTAAAACATAAAACGTTGCAGGTAAACTACCCCTTTCCCTTAACCGATCTGTACCAAAATCAACAGATCTTGAGAACTCTACAATTCAGGGCTGTATGCGAAAGATTATTTGATTCTGTTTGAATTTGCGGCTGTTATCGTTTGCCAAACAAACAAAATTACCCTAGATAAAAAAAAACCGTTGCAGGTAAACTACCCCTTTCCCTCAACCGATCTTCACCAAAAACAATAGGTCGTGAGTACTCTACAAATCAGGGCTGTATACATAAAATTATTTGATTCTGTTTGAATTTGCGGCAGTTATCGTTTGCCATAGAAAAAAATCTATAGACACGCACACAGACATTTTTCGGAAAACGACTTTTTTTCATGTTTTGAGTGTAGTACAATCAGAATCTGCAATAATCTCGAACACGATTTTTTTTGCCATCACCATACTTCCATTCCTTAAGGAATATGGAAGTAAAATCGGTATGAAGAACCATACATGACTTCCATGTTGTAAGATTTATGTTTAAAATAATTTACTTGAATTCGGTTCGGTAATTTCTAAAAAAAATATCGCCCACCCTCGAACTAATTTCACTGTTTATAGATATTTTTGTTATTATAGGGTAGTCGTTTAATATGATGTTATTTTGAGTCACTTAATCCATGAGAATAAGGTAGGCTTACTTTATTCTTATAAAGAAACCGAACTACGCAGATAATCATCCCTCCCGCGAAGCGCTCCGAAGTCACTTATGGACCCTCAGCATCTTGCAGAGGGTTCATTCCCTAAAGACGAAAAGTCTGTCTATGAACCGTTCCTCTGTAAACACGTGGAGTTACACTGCCCAGCGATCCACGGGAAGCAAATCGCTATCCACGCTGGGCACTTTTTCGGCTTGCACGCGTTGTTTTGGTGTGGGTTTCGGCACTTTCCATTTAAAAAGCGTGCAAATGTAAGAAAATAAACATGAGTGAGGCCAGAAATAACGCGAATTGTGTGTGTGTGTCTTGCCTGCCTTTTTATTGGGGTAATCATAATAATAAAATGGAAACGTAAACATTACATAATTGAGATATGCTCGCCTGCCACGAACGATATATTTTCTCTCATACATGATTTAAATTAAAATGAAAAAATATAGAATTTTTTTAAAGTGAAATGAAATGTTTCCATAGAAACTACTTCTTTGTTGTCAATAACGTATTATGCATACAAAACCTATAAAATTTACTTCCTCCATCATCAATTACCATTTTAATTTATAAAAAAAATTACACCCTCCCCCCATCAACTACCCTTTTCATTTATAGATATTTCATCTACCTTTCTACAGTGGATTGTTATGACCTTCTTTTCAGGATACTTTATTTATCAAAATTAAGCACTTTACTCTTGTTAAAACGTAAAACGTAGGTAATCTACCCCTTTCCCTTAACCGATCTTCACCAAAATCTATAGTCCTTGAGTCCTCTACAATTCAGAGCTGTATGCAAAAAATTATTTGATTCTGTTTGAATTTGCGGCTGTTATCGTTTGCCATAGAAAACATTCTACACATAGACAGACAGACAGACACACAGACACTTTTCGAAAAATGACTTTTTTTCATGTTTTGATGGTAGTACAATCAGAATCTGCCGTTATCTCGAACACGATTTTTTCGCCATGACCATACTTCCATTTCCTTATGGAACATGGAAGTAAAAACAGAAACTAATTAAATTTTCTAAATTAAGAAAACTAGAGACAGGGGGCTTTGCGCGCGTGTGTGTGCGCGGGGGGGGAGCGCCGGTCTGTGTATACACACAGAATACTGTGCATGTATAATAGCAGAGTGGCGCATTTTATAACGTACCTACGTTATAATACCGGGAACCTGTGCTTCATTGGCTCTGGTCAATTACACAGGCTGCCATAGACTTAACCAACTTCTAATTAAACACATATAATTTTGAGATATCTCTATAATTGAAGGAAAATGGACATGGGTTGCTGTTGATGTATTCACTCAGTTTTGTGTGTTATATAATGACATCTCTTTATTATTCTATAACCTTAAAATCTCTACATAAGGTTTTCAACATAGCTGATTCTTAATTTACAGATTACAGTTTACAACATATATTTCAGAAGGGCCCTTTAAATAAGGAAGTTTATGTGTTTGAATTCTCCACGGATCCGGGATTTAAAACTTGTTTGTTAATAATGCTCATTTACTCATATACTATCTTTCAACTTAAGCCATTTGAAGAATGGACTTTATTCAGCTTTTGCCATTTGAAGAATGGACTTTATTTAAACTTTAGAAACAGAGACGCTCTATAATTTAAGCGTTACTTTCTACTACACATATTTTTAAGCATATTACATACTATTGGTTACAATTAGTGACTACTCTTAAAAGTCTTGAAGTGTTATTTAAATTGTCTTTGGTACATTTTTATTTGAATATTACTTAATCACGGAAGACTGGCTTCCGCGTCACCTTATGGTATCCTGATGTTGATTCAGATTAGGCTCCTCGGTCCTTGGGGTGTCTACTGATGGTCTGTCGTTATTGTAGTTTCCGTTGACGTTGAAGTTTCTGAAGTGAGTTCGGTGATTCTGAGGCTGGTACTCTTTTCTCGGATGTCTGGTAGAAAACCTCGTTAGTAGTATAACTCATGTTAATGTTTGTTCCACAGATATGCACTTTACATAATTATTGATAAGGGGTTTTCACCTTAGATACCTAGTACCTATTTTATTTTAAATACATTGTTCTCTTACAAATTAGTATGTAGAGATGTCATCGCGCACACTTATTCATTCTTTTTTCTTTTATATTACATGTTTATATAGGACTCACTATTTACCGCTACATTACGTTGTACACTGTTCTTAGTTGAACTTAAAGGAAACAAAATATTGTTTTGTTTTGTGGCATCGTTCGGATGCGACCAGTTTACTGCGTGAGCGCTCCATCACTAGTACAGTACGTTTATTGGGAGTGGTAAAGTAACTTCGCGGAGTTTACGCTTTACCAGAAAAAATAGTTCCGCCTAATAATCGATATTTACCGTTTAAATCTTTGACACATTTATTATCCAAAGATATCCTTTACTTCAGAAATGATTATTGTATACAACTGTTTTTCCTTGTTTATTTTTATTGAGTTGCACTTTACTCATATTATTAGTTTAGTTTTGTTTATGGGTTAATATGCGTGTTGATGCCGGTTACCGCCTGTCAGTGTATGGTTAATTATTAAGGGTGTTTCCTTACTTTTATACTCGCATTCCTTTCGGTTTTTTAAATCTCTTTATTAAATCTTATTTCTGCGTTATTTTAGGGATTTAAAGTTGGTTTAAATGTGCGATTTTATTTAAATCTAAATTTTCTCCTCTTCTTACTTTTTTTTTTTTTATATTTTTATTATTAATGAAATCGTCACACATGGTGTGTGTAAACAGATGTGTTACTCAGATGTGTAGCAAAACTCTCTCTCTCTCTCTCTCTCTCTCTCTCTCTCTCTCTCTCTCTCTCTCTCGTTCTCTCTCTCTCTCTCTCAATTATAAAAGTATAACAGTAATGTTTAACACACAATATTTAGTGTTTATTAACATAGTAAAAAATGAATTAAATCTAAACTTGGATTGTCGGTACTGGACGGGACCGTCATCTCCGTTTACTTGTTTGTGCACTTCACTTCAAGAAAGGTTATTTTTATGGCACTAAAAAGGTGCATTTATTGTTAAGATGGTTTTACAGTAGAGCATCGATGTATACTATAGTATAGTATACTATAGTATCGATGTATAGTATACATCGATGCAGTAGAGTTACTGAGGCGGCCCCATCCAGCGGATTGAATGGCATTTTAGTCCCTTGTATGTAAGCCTAACTTCCACGTGTGTGTGTGTGTTTCAGATTTGACTTCACCGACTTTGGTGAACCCGAACGGACACCACCGGAATGACTTAACAATGATTGAACTTTCATCAGATAAAGACTCACTCGAACTGGACATCTACCAGAAAAAGACTTCTCGAAATATATTTAACTTGGTAAGTATATGAGAGAGAGAGAGAGAGAGAGAGAGAGAGAGAGAGAGAGAGAGAGAGAGAGAGAGAGAGAGAGAGAGAGAGAGAGAGAGAGAGAGAGTATACCAGTTCTGTGTATGTGGTGGTGTGAAGAAGCGTGTGAATATACAACTTTATGTACATCTCTACAATTAAGTGTAGAAATTTTTGGTAATTGAAAGATTCAGAATTCATTTACATTATTAGCTGGTATGAGAAGAAAATGTTTTCTTTTGCTCCAAACCCGATTTAGTTCTATAATTAAAATAAGGCAGTAGTGTTATATCCTTTGTTTATATGTTTCAGATTTGACCAACGACAGTCCCGGGATTAAGTCAACATTTGTTGTTATATTGAACCACATTTTGTTTGTTACATCACAAATCTTAAATTTTTTGCCGAATCTTCAAAAAGGAACTCAAAAAGTTTGAAAAGTGACGTTGAGAAACTTCAAATTGCAAAGTGAAGACTGAACAAAACTGCAGTGAAAAAAGAAAAAAGTTAAAAACAAAAAAATCAAAAGAAAAATAAACAGTTCTACCTGAAAACAAAAAAAAACCTTCAAAAATGTAAAAGTGAAACATGTAAGAGTGAAACTCTCAGATGCTTCCCAGGTAATGTCGAGTTCGAGAAATCTTTTTACGGTAGATTTGTCATATCTGATGAAAGTCATATTGTGGTTAAGCCATTACGGTTGGGTCCACTCGGGTTCGACCATGTCGCTGAGGTCAAATCTGAAACCCACACACGTTCAAGTCTTGTTAAATTTAGCAGGAGCAAAATAAAATCAAGCTAGGACTGAAAACTGTAAATGTTAAACTGAAAAACACGTTGCTATGAAACTGAACATTTTTTGTTAACATTATTTAATTTTACATATTAAATACTAATTGTTGTACAGCCTGTAATTTGATTAAAAAGATTATATTTTACATCTTTTTTAATTTTTTTATCTTTTTGTATTTTTCTTCTTTTACTGTATATTTGCTTTAACGAAACAAATTAATTGTTCCATATAGTTAAAATGGGTAGCGTCCTGAGCCCACTGCCATACCTCCTGTTAACCTTGGGCTTAACGTCAAGAACTGATACTGCGTAGATGATGTAGATTCCTTTCCTGCGTAGAGTAGCATAAATGCATTTAGCAATCCGAGAATCAAGAAGCAACTACTCAGTGAGTAGTAGAATAAAAGCTGATAACGATATATCGTCGACAGCCTCATCTCACAAAATGTTGTGATAAATGCCGACTGAAAGAATCCCTTTTCATTCTGTATGAAACTCTACTCCATACACATGGAGATACGGTAAAACATATCCTAGTGCTGACACCGGTGCTCCATCTTCTGGGTTGAACATATAGTTTATTATTTATTGAGGGTAATACTATAGATACTTGGTTGGAAACTGATAAAGGATGATGGTGTTCCAATTATCATAGTAATCATAAAAATAAACTGTTGATATAACTGACTAATTAAATTGACAAACTAATAACTGACTAGTAGTTTATTCACTTATATCTGAAACGATTACTGTATTTAATGTTTCGATTTTCTTGTGTACGACGTGTCCGTATTCGAATTATTAGTTCTGCTCGGTACTGGACGGGGCCGTCATCGTCCGCTTACCTGTTTGTACCCTTCACTTCAAGAAAGATTATTTTTATAGCCACTAAAAAGGTGTGTCTAATGTTAAGAGGGTTTTGCAGTAGAGTTATTGAGGCGGCTCCATCCAGCGGATTGAGCGACATTTTAGTCAATTGCATGTAGCCCTAACTTTAGTTAGTTCAAAAATATTTATTTTATTATTATAACAGCGCAGCTATTATATAACATTTTGTATTATATTAATGACAATATTACTGTAATATAATAATAATTGTGGTAATAGACGAGAGTACGTTCGGCAAGATAAAGTATGACAGGTATCGAGTGGGTAAAGTGATAAAGGTTCGGTGGGTAATCGGAGGGATAGACAGAAGGAGTTCCTGGAAGTTGTAAATAAACGGGATGCTAACGGTTTGTTGGATGTAATTGAGAAAAACGTTCAGCCTGGAAGCGCTATAAATACGAACATGTGGATGGGGTACAATTCTCTACAAAGTATAAGTTATACTCATTTGGGAGTTAACATTGGCTGACCTCTGTATGCTGCAGTGACATGAACATTTATACACAGAACATCAAGAGCCACTGGTCAAAAATGAAAAAAGACATGAGGCGACGCCGGTGAGTTTCTTTGAAGGATGTGCCAGTCTGTGTAACAATGTTATATGAACAAAATTAAATTTCTCTTATCAAAAAATGAAATAATTATTTTAGTGTTAATTAGGCCTATAAATGAATAATAACCATCATTCGTCATTTATTATTATTATTATGATTATTAGGCCTATTATTATTATTATTATTATTATTATTATTAACATATAACGGTAATATTATCATTAATATATTACATAATGTTATATAATCGTTGCGCTGTTATAATAATAAAATTAATGTTTTTTAACCAACTAAAGTTACATAAAACGGACTAAAATGCCACTCAATCCGCTGGATGGGGCCACCTCAGTAACTCTACTGTAAAACCCTCTTAACAATAGATGCACCTTTTTAATGGCCATAAAAATAACCTTTCTTGAAGTGAAGGGTACAAACAGGTAAAGCGGGCGATGACGGCCCTGTCCAGTACCGACAACCCTATGAAATTTAATACAAATATAAAAAAAAATGTTTGGGTGCGTGTATCAGTAAGTGTGTACACGCGGAAGAAGTGAAACTTCTTTGGGTTATATCCACTATTTTTTGTTTATCCATTATTATTATTATTATTATTATTATTATTATTATTATTATTATTATTATTTTTAACTGTATACTTAAAATTTAATAGGATGGGAGAGGTATCAGTATAAGAAAAATTTTCATTTTTAGTAAATTAAAAATATTTTATTATATACATTTACAGAAATTATTATTAGACTATTATTATTAATCTATTTCGTTAATATTTAGTGATATTTCATCATACACTTTTGTAACCAAAGGCTTATGGTAACTAAAATAAGAAATGTATGTTTTACATTCAATATTATCCAGAAACCTTGTGAATACTGCATCAATTGTCGTATTCGATTTTGTCGTAGATATTTTTTTATCATTTTGTATAGACAGGTTTAAATTATCTTTTAAAAATTCAACCAGTTTTATAGATTTATCTAATGCAAAATTGACATTGAAATCTCCACTTAAATTCATAGGTATTTTATGATAATCTTTTCGAAGTATGGCGGCACCTTGTGATGTATATGATAATAATGAACGATGGAGAAAATCAATAATATCATCTAATGTTTTATTAGGAGAAATATACACTGCTACAATCACAACTTTTTGCCCATTTTCCATTTTACATTCAGCCATACACAAATCGCCAACTGTAGATGCCATTGAACCATAGACATCAGATTGAGCAACGGAAAAATCCATGGATGGAGTTATAATGTTAATAATATCGTCAGAATTTTGAAATATCCCGACACCTCCCACTCTAATATTTGGTCGTTTATATTTCACAATGCAGTTGAAATTAAGAACAGATACGTAATCTTCGGGGTGTAAGGTATAGGATGCGTCTCTTATAGCCTCTCCTATACAACCGTCAGCCTCACCTTCACGAGTTGTAGTGGAAGTTCACTGCATGGTGCACCCTGTTCACACTAACGAGGCTGTGACGACCGAGTGACCGCCGGTATAAGTGGTCCCCCTACTACCAAGTGCCAACGGCTTCTTTGAAGGCGGATGAGCGGGTAGTAGGTTAGGGCACTCTCTTGTCCTTGGGGTGTGAAAATACCCCAGAAGGCGGATGAACCAGAGATGGTCATCGGCATAGGATGCAGAAGGCAACGGGAAACCACTGCATTAAAGATCTGAGGATATCCCCAGGCTTTTAGCATGATGGCTACGTCTAATGCAAAATATTCCGGAGTTTCAATTCCCCCCATTCGGTTCTCCGGGGGGGAAGGTGTTGGATAGAGTCAATTTTGAAGAAGTAAATCCTATTGTCTACAAACGAAAAAATGGATGCAAAATCGGCACTTGGAATGTTAGAACATTACTGAAGCCTGGTAAAATGGAAGAGGTAAAGCATTCTATGATAAACGCAGAGCTTAATATATTAGGTGTCTGCGAGACAAAATGGGCAGGATGTGGTGATTTCGTATCAGGTGATTTCAGAATTATTTACAGTGGAAAGGAAGAACCAGGAAGAAATGGAGTAGCATTGTTCTTAAGAGGTGAATGGAAGAGCAGTGTCTTGAATACATGCCACAGTAGTGATAGATTACTGATGATAAAACTTAGGGCAGAGCCAGTTGATTTGTGTATAATTATGGTGTACTTTCCAACAACAAGTAGTAACGATGAAGATATAGAATTAGTGTATAAACAGATTGAAGAGTTGCTCAAGATAATAAAGAAAGACGATAATGTAGTTATAATGGGCGACTTTAATGCATCTATTGGCGCTAACAGTAGTCAAAAATGTGCCGGGAAGTTTGGTTTGGGGAACATCAATGCACGAGGGGAAAGGTTACTTGAGTTTTGTGAGCAGTATGAGATGATCGTCACAAACACATGTTTTGAAGTCCCCAAAAGACGACGATACACTTGGAAAGCACCGGGGGATGTTAGGAGGCATCAGATCGATTATATTCTAGTCAGACAAAGATATAAGAACCAAATCAAATCTAGTCATTCATATCCTGGATATAGATAGTGACCATATTCCCGTTATGGCCAAGTGCAATATTAAATTTACGAAAATCAGGAAATCTAAACAAAAGAACTGGTGCTTAGAAAAACTGACCGATGACAAAATAGTAAAAGAATTGGAAGAGGAGACAGACATGTTGATGGAGGGAAGGCCAAGTTGGGAGGAAGTAAGAGATGGAATAATTGCAACAGCACAGCGTGTTCTAGGGAAGAGAAAGTTAGAACCACGGAAACCGTGGATGACACAGGAAATGTTGGATCTAATAAGGAGGCGTAATAAGCTGAGAAATAAGGATTATCAGGAGTACAAGAGAATAAAAAATCATATTACCTCTATGTGTCGCATTGAAAAAGAAAATTGGATGAAACAACTAAGTCTTGAACTAGAAGATGATTTCAGTAGAGGAAAATGTGATAAGGCATATTTAAGGATAAAATCGTTACAGTTGAAGCATAAGACTCGAAGTAATGTTGTTAAGGATAAAAATGGTAAAATACTTTTCGAAAATGATAAGGTCAGCGAGCGTTGGAAGGAGTATATAGAGGAACTATATGCCGGGGAAGCTGTGGTAGTCACGCAGGAGTTTCTAGAAAATGAGAATGCTGTAGATAGAGATATGGTAGGACCGCCAATTAGCAGGGTGGAATTTGATTATGCCCTTAAAGGTCTGAGTATGAAAAAAGCGACAGGGCCTGACAGTCTACCAGCAGAGCTTTTGAAAAATGTAGGGGAGAGAACGAAAGACCAGCTATTTCGAATAATTACTGGGTGCTATGAAGAGGGAGTATTGCCAGTTGATTTCATTAAAAGTAGAACAATCACAATACCAAAGAAAGGTAAAGTAGACGACGGTGCTAATTATAGAACGATAGCCTTAATATCTCATGCTGCTAAGATTTTGCTGAACATAGTGAAGAACAGACTGGAAGGAAAGATTGATCACACTTTGGAGGAGGATCAGTTTGGATTTAGAGCAGGTAGAGGAACCAGAGAAGCAATCTTGGCTCTGCGGCAGATCTTGGAGAGGAGAATTGAAGTGAATAGGAAAACCTATTTAGTATTTGTGGATCTCGAGAAGGCGTTCGACAATGTTGATTGGAAGCTGTTGTTTCAAACTATGAGGAAGTCAGGACTTGACTGGAAAGTTAGAAGGGTAATCTTCAATATTTATAGGTTGCAAAGTACTGAAATAGACATAAATGGATGTAAAAAGGAAGCGATAATAAGAAGAGGGGTAAGACAAGGTTGCCCACTGTCACCGTACTTGTTTAATTTGTTTATAGAATATGTTGTATGTTGTAACTCAGACGAAAGGGAGTTCTAGGGGAATTAAAATAAATGGGGAACAGATACACAGTATTCGCTTCGCAGATGATATTGTACTGATGGCTGACTCAGAGAAGGATATGACCCGAATGTTAGGTACGTTTAACAAGATTCTTCACGCTTGGAGATTGAGGATAAATGTTAAGAAAACTAAAATAATGGTTGTAAGTAAAAAAAGAGAAGACATTAAATCAACCATTATGTTGAACAACACAATATTGGAGCACGTTACTGAATTTTGTTACCTGGGTAGCATAGTTACAAGTGGGAATAAGTGTCTGGCAGAGATCAAGAGGAGAGTAGCTCTGGCAAAACAAGCATTCCAGAGCAAAAGGAACTTATTAACAAGCAACCATATTAGTATTGAAACAAGGAAAAAGTTTGTTAAGGTATTTGTATGGAGTGTTTTAAGTTACGGGTGTGAATCGTGGACATTAGGGAAGGTGGAGAGTGACAGACTTCAGGCAATGGAGATGTGGATTTGGCGGAGAATGACAAAAACTAGTTGGACAGATAGGAAGACGAATGAACAGATCTTAGAGGAAATAAATGAGAATAGAACACTGCTTAGAAATATAGAGGTGAGGAAGATTAAGTTGATAGGGCATGTGATCAGACATAGTGCTTTTTTAACTAACATCTTTGAGGGCAAAGTAGTGGGGAAGAAGCCCAAAGGAAGACCAAGAACTGCATACTTCCGCAGCACAATGAGTGTCGTGAATAGTGGGTCCTATAAAGAAATGAAGAATATAGCAAGGGATATAGTGACGTGGCTACAGCGACAAGGCATTGCCTTTAGGAGTTAATAATAACGTCATCTTCATTGGCTAGCCAAGTTTCTGATAAAACTATGACATTTGAATTTTTCACAACTATATCTTTTAGATCAACAGCATGAGCTGTAAGACTTTGGCAATTAAAAGTGAAATATTGGTAAACTTTTTCTGTTATTGATGAAATTACCTAAATTTTCATTTATAGTTTCTAGTTTGTTTAGTGAAAGTCGTTTAAATTCCTCTTGCAAATCAATTGTTGATGATGATCGTCTTCGGCTATGGTAGATATCTTCTCGTTGTTCTGTGTCGTAATATGTAATCCTTCAATACTCGTCACACGTGATAAAGCAACGTATAATAATGATTGAGAATGACGTCGATCGTATTCATAAACAATTTTTAACATATATGTCATTAAATTATGTAGGACTAGGTAGATTATTCTTTACATATCGTTAACTTAAAATATTCGTAACAAACAAGTTTGGGTGCGTGTATCAGTGTGTACACGCGGAAGAAGTGAAACTTCTTTGGGTTATATCCATTATTTTTTGTTTATCCATTATTATTATTATTGAAGTGAAACTTCTTTTGGCACGGTAGGAAAAATTTTCGTTACGCGTTACGCGTTACGCGTTATGCGTTAAGCGTTATGCGTTATATGCATGAAATTTCTTTGGGCACGGTAGGAAAAATGTTCGTTACGCGTTACGCGTTATACGTTATGCGTTATATGCATGCATGTGTGTGTATATGTGTTTAGTAGTATACCAAAATGAGAAAATATACAGTTATATATAATTATTGTTACGAATATTTTAAGTTAACGATATGTAAAAAATAATCTACCTAGTCCTACATAATTTAATGACATATATGTTAAAAATTGTTTATGAATACGATCGACGTCATTCTCAATCATTATTATACGTTGCTTTATCACGTGTGACGAGTATTGAAGGATTACATATTACGACACAGAACAACGAGAAGATGTCGAAGACGAAGAAGTTCTACCATGGCCGAAGACGATCATCATCAACAATTGATTTGCAAGAGGAATTTAAACGAGTTTCACTAAACAAACTAGAAACTATGAATCAAAATTTAGTTAATTTCATCAATAACAGAAAAGGTTTATCAATATTCACTTTTAATTGCCAAAGTCTTACAGCTCATGCTGTTGATCTAAAAGATATAGTTGTGAAAAATTCAAATGTCATAGTTTTTTCAGAAACTTGGCTAGCCAATGAAGATGACGTATCTGTTCTTAATTTCAACTTCATTGTTAAATATAAACGACCAAATATTAAAGCGGGAGGTGTCGGGATATTTCAAAATTCTGACGATATTATTAACATAACTCCATCCATGGATTTTTCCGTTGCTCAATCTGATGTCTATGGTTCAATGGCATCTACAGTTGGCGATTTGTGTATGGCTGAATGTAAAATGGAAAATGGGCAAAAAGTTGTGATTGTAGCAGTGTATATTTCTCCTAATAAAACATTAGATGATATTATTGATTTTCTCCATCGTTCATTATTATCGTATACATCACAAGGTGCCGCCATACTTCGTAAAGATTATCATAAAATACCTATGATTTTAAGTGGAGATTTCAATGTCAATTTTGCATTAGACAAATCTATAAAACTGGTTGAATTTTTAAAAGATAATTTAAACCTGTCTATACAAAATGATAAAAAAATATCTACGACAAAATCGAATACGACAATTGATGCAGTATTCACAAGGTTTCTGGATAATATTGAATGTAAAACATACATTTCTTATTTTAGTTACCATAAGCCTTTGGTTACAAAAGTGTATGATGAAATATCACTAAATATTAACGAAATAGATTAATAATAATAGTCTAATAATAATTTCTGTAAATGTATATAATAAAATATTTTTAATTTACTAAAAATGAATTTTTCTTATACTGGTACCTCTCCCATCCTCTTAAATTTAAGTATACAGTTAAAAATAATAATAATAATAATAATAATAATGGATAAACAAAAAATAATGGATATAACCCAAAGAAGTTTCACTTCTTCCGCGTGTACACACTTAGTCTACTGATACACGCACCCAAACTTTTTTATTTTTAACTGTATACTTAAAATTTAATAGGATGGGAGAGGTATCAGTATAAGAAAAATTTTCATTTTTAGTAAATCAAAAATATTTTATTATATATATTTACAGAAATTATTATTATTATTATTAATCTATTTCGTTAATATTTAGTGATATTTCATCATACACTTTTGTAACCAAAGGCTTATGGTAACTAAAATAAGAAATGTATGTTTTACATTCAATATTATCCAGAAACCTTGTGAATACTGCATCAATTGTCGTATTCGATTTTGTCGTAGATATTTTTTTATCATTTTGTATAGACAGGTTTAAATTATCTTTTAAAAGTTCAACCAGTTTTATAGATTTGTCTAATGCAAAATTGACATTGAAATCTCCACTTAAAATCATAGGTATTTTATGATAATCTTTACGAAGTATGGCGGCACCTTGTGATGTATACGATAATAATGAACGATGGAGAAAATCAATAATATCATCTAATGTTTTATTAGGAGAAATATACACTGCTACAATCACAACTTTTTGCCCATTTTCCATTTTACATTCAGCCATACACAAATCGCCAACTGTAGATGCCATTGAACCATAGACATCAGATTGAGCAACGGAAAATCCATGGATGGAGTTATAATGTTAATAGTATCGTCAGAATTTTGAAATACCCCGACACCTCCCGCTCTAATATTTGGTCGTTTATATTTAACAATGCAGTTGAAATTAAGAACAGATGCGTCATCTTCATTGGCTAGCCAAGTTTCTGATAAAACTATGACATTTGAATTTTTCACAACTATATCTTTTAGATCAACAGCATGAGCTGTAAGACTTTGGCAATTAAAAGTGAATATTGATAAACCTTTTCTGTTATTGATGAAATTAACTAAATTTTCATTTATAGTTTCTAGTTTGTTTAGTGAAAGTCGTTTAAATTCCTCTTGCAAATCAATTGTTGATGATGATCGTCTTCGGCCATGGTAGAATATCTTCTCGTTGTTCTGTGTCGTAATATGTAATCCTTCAATACTCGTCACACGTGATAAAGCAACGTATAATAATGATTGAGATTGATGTAGATCGTATTCATAAACAATTTTTAACATATATGTCATTAAATTATGTAGGACTAGGTAGATTATTTTTTACATATCGTTAACTTAAAATATTCGTAACAATAATTATATATAACTGTACATTTCCTCATTTTGGTATACTACTAAACACATATACACACACATGCATGCATATAACGCATAACGCATAACGCGTAACGCGTAACGAACATTGTTCCTACCGTGCCCAAAGAAGTTTCATGCATATAACGCATAACGCGTAACGCGTAACGAAAATTTTTCCTACCGTGCCAAAAGAAGTTTCACTTCAAAAACAAAAACAATTAAAAATATCAAAATTATTGAAAAGTGATAAGAATAATTAGTAAACGCTTAAAAAGTTAGTTGAGTTAGAAAAAAGTTAAGTTAGTAATTAGTAATTACTAATTAGTTAGTTAGTAATTAGTAATTACTAATTAGTGAGTTAGTAATTAGTGCTTTACTTCAGATGTCAAAATGAAAAAAATGTATTTTTTACTACATTCATTCATCTTTAATTGCAGAAGCATAACTTCGGCACATCGGATATAAAAAGATAATGCGTCTCATCTGTTTAGTGGGAAGTACTTTCTAACGTCAACAACAAATTACTGATCTTATCTGTCCAAGTGTTCGCAAATGAAACTAGTTGCAAGTGCCATGTTGGTAACCGGGAGGACACCGTAATATGAAAGTACTACTACATGACTGCGTTGCTGTATTGCATACCACGGAGTTTCTCTATGAAGGTAACAATGTGCTTTTGCTTTCATAATTGGACAATAATTGGATAATTTCAAGTTACCTCTGGTATCTATTGTTACCTGTACAATAAATGTGAATACCAGAATTGCATAGTCGTTTAATACAAAATAAAATTTAATTCAAAATAGAATGTCAGAAAATTTTTAAATTTCAGTTGCGATTAAAGACACGTAAAATTAGGCAAGAGAAATTTAATACAGATTATTTAAAATTGCTACGAAATGACACTTACAGTTGAATACTTTTGAGACAGTCATCACATGTAACACTGCATATCTATATGAGAATAAAAGTGCTGGACTAGACGACATCAAACGTCAACATGTTAGCATGAAAACATTCGCTGCCGCGTACAGCAGCAGAAACTGCTGAGCCAGAAGAATTGCTGGTAGCAAGCATAAGAGAGTAACTATTCAAAATTATTACGTAATAGCAGTGATACTTCGATTTGATACATTCAGCACTCTGCCGTCTGTAATTAATTAGATCGTAAAATAAACATGCTCTAAGTATAAATGATCCACTTCTTTCAGATTTACGGCGAGTATTTCAGTTGGTTAAATAGCATCTCGCATATTAGGCCTAGTATTTTATCTCGGAAATTATCCTTGTACTTTATCCAGCGGTTCATAAAACATTGCCATCGAATTTAAAATATTTGAAAAAATTGTTTGCATCATTTCTTAGATCATTAGATAATACGACAAAAACGGCAGCTAACAGGATTAGAATGTTTTACCCATGAACCCACTTTCTTCCTAAGTTCCGTCCGTTTGACGTTGTAAGTATATTATAGAGTACGATGTACAGCAGTTTTTCTCGTCATCCATTCGGGAAAACTAGAAATTTAGCAGTTGTTATTACACCACACACATTACAATAACCTCTCGTAATATACTGGTTTGTCAATACGGGCCGTGGTATTCACGTGTGCTTCACGTCGTGTTTCTGGAATGCACGCCGTCTCACTCTATCGCTCTTGGCTACGCTGTTCAGTTCTCTCAACAACCACTAATCATCAGCGATAAAGTGACTGATTGGACAAAAACAAAACTGTAACGCCAATATGGAAACATAAATCACACGCCACAAGGATGTATAATTTGGACGAATAGTGTTCTACCAAAAAACGGTACGAGAAAATTAACGCATAATGAAGACCAACAAAGTTGCATTTAACAGTAAATGGAAACTACCGACTTCTACAGCTCTGGAAACAGGAATGAGGTTCCTGAAGAGTTACTTAAAGAGCACAGATCTATATGGATGCGAGATGTGAACAATTGGAACAGAGGAAAGAAGAAGACTTGAAGCACTGGAAATGTGGTGTTATAGTTACTGAAAGTAAGATAGATCCACATGGTTCGTAATGATGAGAATCTGACTAGAGTTGGAGAAACAAGAAAATTTTGCCAAAATATTGTGAAGCGAAGGGTTGAACTTATCGGCCATATTATGTGTCACGAGAATTTGATAAAACAATAATTGAAGGTTACATTAAAGAGAAAAGATGAAGGCCGAGACTCCAGTATGTGAAACAGATTATTGATTATGTAATTTGTAATTTTTATGACAAGATGAAAAGATCTGTGTGGAGAATTGCTACAAACCAATCCATGGAAGGAATATAACTAAGGAAGAAAGGAAGACCAACAGGTGGGTGCTCCTGTTGACTTCGCAGTAGTGCAAGTAGTGCACTATGTAGGAGGAAATTATTACCAATTTCGACCTTCATGGGCACAAAAGTTTCTTTATTCAAACCTCTAAAAAGTTCGGTCCAATAAAGTAAAATAATATTAGCCTAAAGAACACAAAATTTACAACTACCTGTGAAAATTAAAAAAAAAAAAAATGTGCATGGTAAGCAGACACACATAACCGTAGCTCATTAAAGATAAAAAAAGAAGGACGCAGATGTAGAGAGGACGAACAGTTGATAAACGTAGTTAAGAAATGTTTGTGGCAGTAATTTTCTCCTTATAATTTATGTGATGTTTGGATACCTACAATTATGGCTAAAGATATAAAAGACGACAGCCTTGAGACTCTAAAGAACGAACAGCAATCGATGACTTGTTTCCAACTCTGTATATGGAAACATCAGTTGTGAAACTGCGCGCGCGCGTGTGTGTAAGAGCACACAGAATCTCTCACTGGAATATTGGAAACTACAGTTAAACCAAACGCTCCTTAAATCCGGGATTGTTCCAATTTCTCCAGATTGTACTGTGATGCTGATCTTCCCTGTAAAGTATGAGTTTTGTGAGCGAGGTCAGAGAAAACATGAAAACATTGAACCCATTATAAATTAATTTCTATCGTAATTTAAAACATAATATTGTAGTCTTAGTAAATACAAAACTCATCGAAATGCAATGCTCTAATTGAAAACTTGTTTAGTTTCTGAAAATACAAATGTTCTAAGCAACGTTGGCACATCTTGGAAGTACTCACAATTTGAAGCCTTCAACTTCAGATGTATCAAACGTGATCAATATTGTGAATATGTGTGCAACTATAAATTTAATAAGAATAAATTAATAACAGGTATGGGATAATAATAACTGTAATTATCATTTGTTTAGTGGATTATTCCATGTCAAATCAACTACTAGTCAAAACTTTCACATTTCATAAATTCAAAATATTTGGATTATTCAAAACATCTGGTTTATTAATTGTATTCCATAGTAGACAGAAACGCAAAATTGCATCTTTTTGTTTTAAAAACACATATTAGTTACTAGAGTGTAAAATTTTTAAATCTGAGGTTTTTTACTATTGAATTTGTATACAAATAAAATTTTGAACCAGTAATGCACATCAAGTTCGCTTTAATATCTTTTTATTTAGCTTAAGTAGTTATGAACTTATACTCAATCTGTCATACAATAAGGAGTAATTGTTTCATACAGTTTTTCATTTCCAGACATTCAAAAATTGTGGTACATATTAGAATTTGCGATTTTTGAAATTTAATAAATTAAAAATTAAACGCCAAAAATTACAAAATTTTAGTGTTTGCGTCCACTCATGGAATACAACTAATAAAACAAAAATTAGGAGATTTGAATTTATTCTTAAAAATCAAAAATCTTTTTTTTGTTATTTAAGAAAAATAACATAATAAATTTACTTTTTCATAATAAAATTGTACAATATAGCAAATAAAATTTTAATCAAAAAAAAATCCGTTATCTAAAAATTGTTTCGAATTCTCTTTTTGGTAAAACCAGTTTAACGCCGGCTTCAAACGGTTAACTAGAGACAGGAATGTCCTCAACTGCCTTGCACTGACTTGGCCCACGGTGAAGTAAAAAACGATTATTAAATTTTCTCCCGAATTTACAGTATACATTTAGTTTAAGACTTCAGTCTTGTGTCGTCAGTTTATTAACTTATTTTATTTTTAAGTGTCTTTTATTTTTTAACTTGTTTCATTTTTACTTTTGATTTTGTCTTTTTTTTTTGTATTACTTTCTATTTATATTATCAGTCTTCGTACAGCTGATTCACTCAGCATCTTAGCAGTTGAAAGTTCAGAGCAATTCCGCGTAAGTATTTAAAAATATTCCTTTCCTCATACTGCCCGACTACTGTACTTTTGTCTTGTTCACAGGTTCATGTCCTCCAGGAGCCATTGTTTCATAGTTCTTTTATTAAGACTGGTAGCAATGTAAATACAAAGTAATATAAAAAAATCATTTAAAAAAGACAAAAGAAAAGGAAAAGTCAAAGATGTTAAAAAACATAAGTTAATAATAAGACGACTCAAGCCTTAGACAAAAAATATAAATGTAGGCTGGCTTAAACAGAAGAAAATTTAAGACATTCTTTTCTTTAGTCGCCAAACACGTTAGAAAAACAAAAGTACCCAAAACATTGAATTGGCTAAGTAAAGGTCACAACTCTGCTGGTACTTTTTATATAAAAAAGAAAATTGTTTAAAGAAGGGGAAACTGTGGGAAACGAAGCCAAGAAGAATCGTAATATCACATCTGTCCGGAGAGAGACAACTATCCGTGGAGTGGAAAACCCTCAGACCACCCTCTGTCTAGCAAAGGGTGGTCTACTTGACCTCCCATATAGCAACTTTCACGATCACATCCCTAGCCGACTACTTTTAATTCTCCAGGTATCATCTATTCTCGTTTATTTTTCTTTCTCGCCTCGTTATGCCTAGCACAGTCTTTCCACGCTTCTCTGTGGAGCACCCACGTTTGCATCATTCTTCTGAGCCGAAACCCATTGCACTAAGTAGGCTACACAATAATTATAAACTATCCTTTACAAACACAATCGCGTATTGTTGTTACTAACAACATTCCTAATCCTTCCAGAGACATTCCATCTTGTTCTTATTCGTTTGGGAGTTTTCACCATTCTACCTCTCCATTGCCTATCTGTTTTACTTCGCAGCTCCATATACCACGAATATACATCCTTATGCCCTCCGTCTTTATTAAACATCATACTTATCTTTTCCCTGTTTATACTCAACTAACCTTTTTCTTGTGTGAGGTTCTGAATCGTCTTTTCCATTTCTATTGCATTTTTGCTAAACAACATTCTATCATCTGCAAGTCTCGGATTGAAATATAGACAACAGTTAAAACTAACAAAAACCTACACAATCACATTCATAATGTGATCACACTCAGTATTACATGAGTGTGGTGTGATTTTGAAAGCGAATGCTTAGAACTGGTTTCCGTTAACTTACCTACTCTATATGTACAGTAAACAGACGGAGCATACGTGCACACGCTATGTAGGGAAATTTAATTAGTTTTCTCGGAAGGAATGCGGCAACGCGCCTCGATAGTTGCGGACCGTTAATTAAAGTGGAGCAGTTAAACTTAATCTGACGAAAATTACATTGTCCTTCTGAGTCTGTAACATCACAGATTAGAAGAGCTTTTGTATATTTTTATTTGTTATTTATATTATTTAAAATCGAATCTTTCTAGAAGATTGTGGACAAAAGAGAAAAATGCTAACACTTGGACTCCACGCCAAATAACAATACCAATAGCAGCTTTAACATCTGAACATATTGTAAAGAGATGCAGATAGACCGAAGAGAAGATTCCAGGATCCCTGCAGTGAAGATGATGATGACTTGCTATTTTATTCTGTTGGTTAAACGTTTGCATGTGTTCGACCGACGTCAAGAAAGACAAGAGACAGGATTCCATGAAAATATTTAACCACATTAACCGAACCTCAAACACCTCGAACGTCACGAAATGTCATTTGAAGTCTCGCATAATTTCCCCAGAACTTTTGTTATTTAATTGTTGAAGCCAATGCCCTGAGTTTTGACGGAAAAACGTACCTTATTTTGTCTAAAAGAGACGTCAGAACTGTAATGATAACTTTAAAATAAAACCTGCAGAAGCTAACGACGGGTTCTTTGTTGTGAATCCAGTAATAATTATAAAAAGTTAAATCTCCTATTCCCTTCACTGTGTTTTATTGTTAATTTAGGTAACACTCTCTTCGGTTGGGAACCGTGTTTTTATGATATAACTATTAACACCAAACGATTCGCTCGTTCTATATTGTGGCATCCTCAGTGCAGGTCACGCTACATTGTTTTGAGCCAACGGTTCGCAAATGGAGCAACGTAACTAGCATTGCAACCAGGTCCAGCGATTTACGTTTATTGGATTACTAGATCCAGAGTCGTGATAAATGAAACCCTGAGACAGACCCGTCCTCAGAACGGCCCTTGTGAAAGCCTCGTTATAGAACGCATTGGCCACATCGCCAAACCAACTCCAGCAATATTTATTCTATTGTTACCAACCAATCTGCTTATTTCAGTAGTTACCAATCCAAGAGGTGTCATCGTCAGGGATTGTTGCACGATAAGGTTGTCCACTATAATTAGCACTTCTTAACTTATACAAAGACGATGTTGCTCGCACGCGGAAAAGAAAGGTAAATATTGTGTAAATATTAAATTTTTAATATGTGAAAGGTAAATATTAAAAGCACCTTCTGGACACAATTTTCTTTGCAGACGATCAAGCAGAATGCCCATTTGCTAGTTCTGAAGAATATCTGCGACGAGTTTAACACCAGATATGCAACATATTTTGTGAATATAACTTTACTGTATCGGTTAGCAAAATGAAAAGTCTTCGCTCACTGTCCCAGCAACGATAATGATAATTAATAAGCTACTGAGCAAATCAACATCTACAACTGCCTTGGTTTGGAGATAACGTATGATGTCACTAGGGAGGTTTGTGGCAAAATAAATAATTTTTTTCAAGTTTATAGAACAGGTAAAAGCTCTCCGATTCGCTGGACGGAATACAAAATTAAAATTCTACTAACTTACGGCAGTTCCTGCTTTGATGTATACTTCTGAATGTTCGACCTTAACAATCGAACGACAAAGGATAATTGAATGCGTGGAAATGAAATTTCTACGGGACTAATTAAAATATCTTCAGTTTAAACGAGAATATCTTCGAATATAGCCTACGTGGCAACATTTCGACCGGATGGATGAAAACAGAATATCCACGCAAGGCTTTATGTACACACCCGTTGTTACATAAAGTCTACATTATATAACAGCTGTGCTGGACGACCTCAACAGTTTTCAAGAGTCCTGATTAGGCCTCTGACTTAATCTTTAAAGCTGATGATGAAAATGGCCTATCCAACGTATTTAGACGACTCGACACAATACAGGCTGTTAGACACAACAGAACAGAAACAGTCTAACTCTGGCTAGTGACTTAAACCTAACGGCATTGACATGCTTCACCCCTGTTCCGCTAAAGGATTAATATAAAGGGTTAATAATCTCAGACTGTGTAAAACAAAACGTTATCTGGTCCCTTACAATCACACGTTCTCTCTGACTCGTGTTACTTTTAAATTATAAAGTCGTTCTGACATAACAGAAAAAAACGTTTAAAATCTTTGCAAAACTAATCGTGGGTACGAATTCAAAAACTGTTGGCACGTAACTTACAACGGATGCACCAACCCTCACTGAACATTTAGTTCACTTACCGGTACTTTCACTATGTTAAAAAAGTACACTGTACCGTTTTCTGTTCTCGTTTTTATATTCCTCAACTTTTTTTTTTCAAGTAACGGGATGTGGTTCTCGTGAGACTTTCAAGCAACTCCTTCCCCGATTTCGGGAGTTATTCCTGCCCGTACTATGATTTGTCATTTCTCGTGCTCCTGACTAGGTATAGAGCAGTGGTTCCCAAATTGGGGTCCGCGACAATGTTTCAGAGGGTCCGCGGGCCATTTTAAAGAAAAAAAAATAGAATATACCGTAATTTTCTCCTATTTTTGTGCTCTAAAATCTAAATGTTAGAATCTTAAAACAGTTAGTAGAAGATTCCAGTTTTTTGTTTTTTTTTTTCACTGAGGGATGAAGTAAAAGTGGAAGCTCTTTTTATTTGATTCCAACTTCAACCTTAAAAACATGATTCATGACTTTAACTGGATTTTGAAGCTATCATACCTTGCTGATATCTTCAGTCATCTGAATGGACTCACTTTAAGCCTGCAGGGATCATTATTTTCCAGGTTCGAGATAAAACCGAGGGGATGATTAAAAAAAAAATTAAATCTGTGGTTTCAGAGATTAGACTGAAATCTTCGAACAATTCTATTTTATGGCAGATTTCGTCCAGATGTCAGGAGCAGCAGATCCTCAAATTCCAAAGCAGACGTTATTAAGTCACACTTGGAGCAACTACACTTGCAGCTAAGGGAATATTGTCCAGTGATGGATGATAGTGATAAGGAATCCATTTGCTGATGGGCTGTTAACTAACCTCTCTGTTACACTACAAGAAGAAGATTCAATGGCAGAACTTTCAACTGACAGTTCATTAAAATTACAGTTTTTGCAATTACAGTTAACTGACGTCTGGTTATATGTAATGACTGACTATCCTGAACTCGCAAAAAAAGCTTTAAAGCGTTTAACTGTGTTTTCCTTTAAGTATTTGTGTGAAACCGCATTTTCTCAGCTCACGTACTTGAAGTCAAAGTTAAGAAATAAACTTGATGTCGAGAGTGACTTAATATTGAATTTATCAGACATTAAACCCAATATTGCAGAGATAATTGCACAAAAGCAGCTTCTTTGTTCACATTAAACTATGACTAATATCATTAATATTATAATTTTGCAAGTTAAGTGAATTTTGATTTGAATACATTTTAATTAAAATATAAAAGTAGCCTATATATCACATTTACTGTTTATTTTTTTCAGAAATCAGACGGGATCCGTGTAATTTTTAATTTTTTGGGGGGTCCGCGGACTGAAAAGTTTGGAAACCACTGGTATAGAGTATAAATAAATATTTTCAGCCGGGAAGGTCTAGCTGAACAAAACGTTCTGCAGATTCCTTATTGTTACCGGCAAAAGGAGTTTTTTTAACGCAAACAAGACTGACTCGTACGCACACATCTTCCGTGTATACAAAAATAGGTGCACTTTGTAATATATTATCAACTAATTACAACGAAAGGGTAACTTGATACAAATCAAATTAAACCACCCGTTTATGGATGAGCCAGATACTCGAAAGCGCTTATCCCTACACACTAAGTAGGCCCTATAGAATGGACACCAACACAATATAACTTGTACATAAAAAATCTACAGCCATAAACTCAAGTTATTTAATTTATTAACTACTGTTGTTAATAACTATGTTTGGTTCACGGTTCTTATTACATTATTTAAATTAATTCTTAATTTCGTAGTGACCGTCAATCAGTGACTTTTAACGATGAAGGGTTTGCGAGGATTTCATTAAATTTGTGTTATCCTTTTTAACCGATCCTCGCAAACCCTTCATCGTTAAAATTATTTAAATTATTTAGATTCATAAGATGCTGGAACAATAACTATGCTGTATTACACTGTGCTGTGTCATAGGCCTACATGACGTTATGTGACGATAGGTGGTCTATTACTGTTGTTAAGAATATTATTGTCGATGTTGATGTTTACAGCCGCACACATTTCTTCAATGTCTGTCAAAATTGAAAACTTTAACATCTTCATAAACCTGTCATTGGCTACTGCCCTTAATTTCGAACAAATCACACAAAGTTTATATATTATACTGACTAAATAGTCTGAAATTTGTGTTTTTCCCCCACAAACCTGACCTCTCTTATCTTCCTTAGAACTGATTATATAATAATTTTCTTGTTTTAGAATGCATACAAAACTCACTTTTTTTAGCAAAAAAAACTGAAAAATAAAATAAGAAAAGTAAAATTCATTTACACGTAAAAATTATTTGAACACTATATATACTTAACTTTTGTTTTTTGTACTGTTACTGATGAATATTCGTTATGTTCGAAAACCCCAACAGATCGGTAATTCGAACTCCCCCTAGTTCCGATTACTTCAGTTTTTTGACTCTCTACCATACTAAAATTCATTTGGCTAGGTGTACCCATTCTATAATAGTTAACATTTTTTTCATTCTACTACAATTATTAACACTGTACAGAAATTAACAGCATAAAAAAGTGTGCGTTCTAAAACTAGAGAAATCATTAAACAATCAATTCTAAGAAAGATTTGATAGGTCAGGGTTATGGCAAAAAAAAACTTCAATTTCAGGCTCTTTAGTCGATATATAAACATTGCACGGTTTGTAGAAGCTTAAGGACAAGCACCAATAGTAGGGTTGTGAAAGGCGGCCTTAAACTTTGATAGATAATGTACATACTCGTGTGTATCCTTTTACGCATGCGCTACAGGTAAACAAACATATGCAAAATGCAATGCACGTGTTTTGGAAACGTTTGACGTCAATAACGACCGCAACATTGACTCAATTATAATTACAAGTATAACAATAATTATTATTATTTATCTACTGAATTCACTCGATTCGCTGCGATTAATTAAAATAATTAATATAAGCTGCTTACCTGTAGAACTGTCAAGCCGTGGAGTTAAAACTTAACAGCGCGTTACAGAAGAGACCGAACTAATAAAACCTTTCACCACTACATACATGTACAAATAAATACACGTATAAATTAAAGTATCGTTACTATATAAAGGTATTTATATAAAGTGACAACGCGTAGGCTATATAGGTTATGGAATAACGGTACTAAGGATTACGATAGCGCGCTGGTGTGGCGCCGCTATGTATCGATTCACCGGCGCGCCAGTACAACCACAACTGTGCCCATCTGATGTTAACTCAGCTGTTGCCGACTGGAGTGAGGAGGTAGCGGTGGGGGATTACCTGTTACAATACTATGTTACCCCTCCCCCACGACCAATACGAAGCCGACCTTCCTCAACACCATCGAAGTGAATAGTTCGGTTTCAGAATTTCTGTCCGTGATAAAATCAGTGAGTACGGACGAGGAAACTGGCGGTTCCATGTTGGACGAACACAAGATTATCAAAACTGATTACGGAGAAAGTCCGTTAAAAAACGGAAAACGTGAAGACCGCAGAAAGAACTGTGTTGTGAACTAGAACTGACGTTAGAAGCTGACGGCTCTCGGACAGGTTTTTTATTAACAGTTTTCGTAGTTCGGGATTGTCGTAGGATATTGTTAATTATTAGACAAGGCCTTTCGATGTCTCCGTCATTCTGAAGTCCTAACAGATGATCTGGCTCAGCAATTAGCGCACCTAAACGAAAAAAGATAGTGGTTCAGGAAGAACTTACGACAAAGCAAGTGCTAATTATTGGCAGCAGTGATGAAGATTGAAATCTGGTGTCATTGTCCACACAAAAGCACGACAAATTCTTACCTCAGTCCAAGGACTAAAGTCTGAAGTCATCGGACTAACAAGAGTTACCATACGTCACGATTTAAAATATCCCGATTTTCAACATCCCGATATAGAATATGCATTCCAAGTAGGTTCCGTGAACTATTATTACGCTAATGCCATTGAATATCTTATGGACAAGTGACAAACTTGTTTCTCATTACAAGAAATCGAGTCTGAAACATTCTTAACCAACAGAGTCAACGTCGACTACAGATGTATCGAGATTTATTTAGTAATGTAGAAAAATTATATCCTAAAGAGAATCGTTCATCAGAAAAGTAATAGTTTAGGCCTAGTACACGGAATGAAGTATCGAAACACATAAATTGATTTTTATATCCCCAAGTACTAATTTTTACTTTGGTTGACCGGTTCCCGATTCCGAAATGTGGTAATGACTCAGTATTAGGTCGTCTCTCTATCCTTGTGTTCTTCAAACTCGTTACTGTAAACACTTCATCCGAGACCTATTTCATGGCCTTCCCCCAAAGCATTTCGCCCATCTTGCCATCAGATATTGTAGGCTACCCCAATAAATTCCATTTTCTTCTAATGAGGATAGACACCACAGTGTTCTTAACACCCATCATCAGCACCTGCTTTGCCGTCTCGGCTGGGCTGAAACTCAGAGCATGCGAAACCGCGAGTTGGGCAAGTGCCTTATTGCCGAAGCCATTCGCCCTGTATTGGCAACACATCGTTATGACTCTCCTCCGGGTCCATCGACCGTCACCAGATTACCTCTAAGCTCCTGGGGGCGATGCCAAGGAGATGTGGCTCAGACTGAAGCAATACATTCACGAGACGAGATGTCCCCATAGTATACACGCCCATCGTCTACTTGTGGGCCGCACCATAAGACCTTGTGCCGAGCGGACGACCGAGCTGCGCTGTAAGAACCTGGGGCTCCTGTTTAGACAACACAAACAAACCAGGACGCGAGACGCCCCGTGCTTCTTCTGCCTGTCTGTTTGTAATGAGGTTTCTCCGCATTCGTTTTACTCGTGTATCCCATAGACCCTTCAAGGCCACTGAGCTTGGAATACTGCGAAGATCTTTAGTGCCAGAGATTATGACGATATATGTGATAATCGATCGCCACGTACGTCCATGTAATGCTACTCGCATTATACACATCTGCATTTGCTCGTCAGACAAATCTGTTGTATTTACCATATAAACTGGAAGTAATATGTAAGTCGTAAAATTACTTGATAACATTTCTTATATTATTTTACGCATTCAATGTGTAAGTAATGTAATTATATTTTTTATCATTAGTTTTGACAATAAAAGTATTATTTTTGTCCATCATATCAACTCTACAACCGATCGTTTTCGTTCTTGCAGAGAACTGTACCCACAATTCATAATCAGTATCTGATAATTGTAACGTGGACTAGACAGGAACGCTTTTGTACAAAACGCCAATATCTTGCAATGAACTGTAGCGCACATGTGATGGGTGATGTATCAATGGTGATGTACTAGGTGTCTCAGCACCCGGATTTCTGCTCGGCCAGCTGTTTCCAGTTAGGATACGAATAGTGAGGGAAGGTACGTTCACTTTGTTGTTTAAGTCTGTGGTTGCACCACGTGGCTTTGCCTACAGTTTATCCACGCAAGCGTAGGGTCCGTGGAGCAACCGCCGTTGGGCGTCAGCGATTGTCGGTGGGATTCCGACAGTGAGCCTGACAGTTCTTGCAAGAAGTCTTAGATCACATTATCATGTAAGTCCCGGGCTTTGATGTGAACGTAGCTGAAGTCCAACTCACTGTAACTGTTTTTTTCTTATTCCTGGTGACGGTAGTTGCCTGAGGCAACGGTTCCGTGGTTTCTGTTGGAATTTATGAAGTTTTGAATTATTGTGCCACGCTGGTTTGGATGAAAGTTCGCGCCTGCCTAAGGGCTTAAGGGTTGCCATGGCCTGGACTCCCCCCCCCCCTAAAAAGGCTCAAGGAATAACCTGGTTCTGAGCGTAGTCGACGTGTCCTAGCAATCATTTGGCTCTGTACTTGAGAGACAACCGTCGGTAGCATCTGTACGGGGATGCTACCTGGTGGAGGTTCCAAGCAACTAGTAGACAAGGGTTGTAGAGCGAGGCAGACAGAAGTCGCACGGGACGTCTTGCGCCCTGATTTGTTTGCGTTGTCAGGGTCGGAGCCCGATGACCTCCAGGTTCATACGGTGCAGCGCGGTCGTTTGTTCGGCAGAGGGAACTAGGGGAACTAGGTTGAGGGACCCTTTTGCATGAAACGACATGTAGGAGAGGAATTCATGAATCGCTCCAGCCTGACTCCACGCCGAGAGCGCGGCTCCGTGGCTCTTTTTTTGTTTCCATCGAAATAATGCGGAAAAGCAATAAAAATATCCACTAAAGAAATTTTAAAAACAGGTTCTGATCTTGGTCACAATGAAAAATTCAGAAGCAGGCTCTCTATGATGTCCAGAACGTTAAAATGTCCAAGAGAATTCCTTTTTTCTTGATACTTTTAGGTAGACGTACTTCACTAGCTTCTTCTTCTTCTTCAGTGGGCCGACAGACGCTTGGCCTTCCTGTTGTCTCTTAGCATCTTCGTGTAAAACTATGCAGCCGAATTTCGAATTTCCGAAACCGGGAACGGGAACCGATCCGTCTACAAACTCCAGCCAGGAGGTCTTTGGTTGAGTTTACAGCCCATAGTTCTTCATCGTGGTTATGGAGGTCTCTCTCTCACCGTACGTAGGCCTACGTATATTGCGATTTTGAAACAACATTTGAAGTCGTTTTTCGCATCCTAGCTTCCAAACTTTTCAATCTTTCCAATCATTCTCCTTAAGATTTCTCCGTGCCATTGCATTCATTATCCAAGTCTTTCGTAGCCTTCATCTTTTTCACAGGAGGGGTTTAACTTCTTTGGTCATCTATCATTACCCATACGACACACGTGCCCGTATACATCTTAATCCTTTTGTATCAATTGTTTCGTTTACGCATACTGGTATATATATATATATATATATATTAATATTTTCTCTTATTTCTTAAATTTTGATCTTATCTTGAAACGTAAGTCTACAGCACCTCACCGTTCGTAGTATAATACGCCTACAAAAATAATATTAGGTACTTTCGCTATCAAAAGTGCTACAGGCCACCTTACAAACATTACGCTGTATATCACATCGTGCCAATCACGTAAGGTCCCACACAAACGTTACATTAATTAATTCCTCGCATACACTAAACAATGACGATCCTATAAATGAACAGTATCAATTACGTGAATGTTTTCCGAATCTGAGTGATGTCTGTTCGTCAGTGAGGCCACATTACGTTGAGAACGGTAGCTTTCTCAATATTAGTGTTCCGCGCGCATGTTGACCAGCCTTGTATACAAAGCCATCATTACCCCTGTCTGCTAGAATTATGTGGTTATGCCAGAAAGTTTTAGCATTGTCATAGTTCAACGTGCACCGATGCGCCATGGTATGTCACAAACCAGATGCTACATCTAGATCTCCGAACACTAGCCGTCCAAGAGATTATCCACAAACGAAGAGAGAAACATCATGCGAGGTTAGAACCGCACGCCAATCCTCTCATTTAACCAGTTGTGCAAAAGCATCACATCAAAATTTAAAACAAAGTTGGCTAATATGTCTGACGTCGGGTAAAAGAGGTCTCTTTACTGGGAAAGTCTCATCGTGTGAAGATAAACTAGTTCCTAAGCCAGCAAAAAAACTTATAGAAATTATTTTAAATAAATTAATAAAAAAATTAACAAACAAAAATGTTGTCATTTATATGTGTGTAGCCTACTTATATTCATTCTTTCCCTTTTACTCAGTACTGCGAACGTAATTTTTTAACTCAAAATTTCTTTAGAAAATTTAGAATATTCCATTAAATCATAAAGAAAATTGCTACTTTTCGTGAAAATAAGAACTAAATAAGAAATTTTAAATGTAATAATCGTTTTTCTTAAATCAAAACTAATAAGAAGCGCCTATTTTGAAGTCGGAAATATTTTTCATTTTGACCAGCGTCGCCTTCGTATCTGCGTAGGCTACATAGGAGTGACAATTCTGACAATTTTAAAATCATATAAAGCGGTTCGAATATGAACGAAACGTACAAAGAGACTTAAACAAATACGTTGACATGGTCACAGTCACACCACTGTGTGTACACAGGAATAATACATAAGGAGTGTACGATAATATAGCCTACACACATCAGCGATGTTTACATGATTCAGCAACTATCAGTCGATTTTACCTGAATAGATAACAATACATAACCGGAAAACTACAGTAACTGCATCGGCCTTCGCATGAGTGAGACTTACACTGCACACTGGGTTAGTGTTTGGTGTAATTTGTACACCGACCGACCATGGTCATACTGTAAATGTTCCGTACACCGAGATATCGTTTCAACCGAATTTCTACTGGTATGCGTAAAAATGATTCAACTATAATTATGGAGAGAAAACATTTATTGAAGAGAGAACTATTATTATTGAAAACTGTTTTGGAGGAAACAATATTATTAGCAGACGAGAGAAATTAATAATAAAACTTTTCCATAAGAAGAAGAGTAGAGAGTTTCATTCTTTCTTCCCAAGGATTCTGGAGCAACCAAGAAATATTTTTAAATGTTGTTTACATTCTAAATTTGATTAGACCTGTACACAAAACCAAAATAATTAAAGCAAAATATGTACATTTCCGGATTAACGGTTAGACTTAAGACGATCTGTAAAAAACACACCATGAGTGCAGTGGTGTATCTAGAATTTGGTCTTGGGGGAGTCCGGTAAAGTCGGCTTCATACAAAAGAAAAAAATAAATGAAGACTAATCAACATTACTATCTTTAAAGTGGTTGAAAAATGTGTGATAATGTCCTGAAATCAATCCCATTAAAATAATGGTAATAATGCAATAAAAATACGCGTTATTGACACATTGTTTAAAAGATACTCATTGGCTAAATTGATTTCCCTATATTTCATATTTCAAACATATAAGCAAATGCTGTGTAATAAAATGTTTTTATATTTAAAAAGAGAGTTATACTACTATATTATCGTACACAGCTGAAAAAAATAACCTGAAAATTAAAAAAAAAAAAAAAAAATTCATCAACCTTTGTTGACCTTCTAGGGGGGTCCGGTTCCGTTCGTCCCCCCGTAAATACGCCGCTGAAACAACAATAAAATACTAGAAATTATAACTGTAATTGTATAATAAATTTGTCCAAATTGCTTTACAAAAAGTAATGCACATCTGATTAATAATAATTTAATAAAGGTACGTTACCGAGTCATTATGTATTGTATGCCTTCTGTAAGATATGACGGTTTTTTACGTCTTCGTGTGTATAAGTTATCGTATGACTTCCCAATATGTCCTGGGTTTCTGCGATGATCGGTAGCTGAGCCTAATATAATGGCGCGAAATATGGTAATCATTTTAGGCACAGCTCATTTCAAACTCTGATAGAGTTCTCTGGATACGTAAAACAAACATTCGTTTCGTAATAATCCTAGCAATATTATACAGTTTTATGTCTTAAATAAATCAGCTTATAATCGATCAAAATTTAATTTAAGAAATACTGTTACAATCTCTCTGTCTCTGTGCGTCTGTCTATCTCTATCTCGCTCTCTCCCCCTCTCTCCACTACACTCTCTCATAACTTCGCAAAAGTTAGTGTTAATGCAAAAAAAAAAACATCTAGGTTGCATTACAACAAACGGTGTCAAAAAAAGATTGCAGAGAATAATAATAATTCGATCTCATTGTCTTCCTCCTACATGAGATAGCCTCTACACACGCAAGAGTCTCGCATGCGTGCTAAGATCGAACGTCCAGCGTTGCAAACCAAGAATGCATACTCGTGCGAGTAATTAAGTAAACGTTTAAAGTGTATTGTCCTTGAAATCCAACGTCTGCATTTCGTGTTTGCAAAATAATTTCTTCTTCTCCACTGCACTGCCTGTTCCGGACATCTTGCCCTCCAACGTCCCACATTTCGCTGACCTGGAGGCAGGGCCGGCTCAAGGCAAAAATTTCACCTGGGCAAGCGAGCTTTCCGCCGCCCTGTCCCCTCCCCAAAAAAAACTTAAACAGGAAATGACACAACTAGGACTCTACATTATATAAGAATATTTTAGCCTTGTATGAATTTAATTGATTTGTTATCTTTATGGAATACAATTGCAGTTTATTTCATTAAAAATTGTGTTACATTATTGCAATAATGTATTTTTATGTTCGGTTATCTTAGGCTTATTTGGGGTGATCAGTAGTATGAAATACAGGCTAAATTATTCGTTTCTTTTTAAATGATTTTTAATTGAATCAATAGTATTAAGGCCTAAATCAAACTCAGGAAGAGCAAATGGGTTCGGTAAAATAGCTACAAATGACTAAGTGTATCGACTATCGACAATATTTATTGTAATCTTACAAAAAATTTGGTATAAAAAATTCAAAATCACAATTAACTGTAGGCTACTCAATTTCAAAATCACAAAGGTGCTTTACGGCAACTTTTTTTTTCTGCAAAATCTTTTATAACAGAGTCAATGTCTATTTCTTTTAGAATATCAAATTCAATTAAGATAAGGGAAAGTCCAACAATACGTTCTTGTGCCATACTTGATCTTAAAAAATTTTTAATTTTGAAAAAGATCTCTCCCGAGACGCTACACTTACTGGAAGTGTTAATACAATTCTCAAAGCTATATTTACATTTGGAAAATTTTCAGCTAAAGAGTTGTTCATGATGAACTTGAGGATGTCTTCTGGCCTGTTGCCACAGTCTTCGGGTAACAGAGTCAGAAGTACTAGAAGTTCTTGGTGCAGCTGGTGTCCTTCAATATCTCGGTGCTCCCCATTGGTCAAAGCTATCTGTAGGTCTGCACATTTTTGTAGCAATGTGTTCTTATCTTCATTTTTGATGTTATAAAGAAAGCCAAATACATAATTGTGGCTGGATAGCTGTGAAAATCTCTCCTCAAGTGAGTTTATTGCGCAGTCCAACAAACAGAAATAAAAATTGGTCATAAATGCTCTTTTTGGGTCTGAGACTGGCTCGTCAGCTGTTTCATAGTGAAATTTGCATTTGACCCTTCTTGGACGTACTTGAGATTCAGTTGGGAATGTGGCTTCGGTTTCAAGAGTTTCTGCAATCTCCCTGGCATCAACAAGTACTTCCTCAAAACCCTTCTCCGTCCTCATTTACTCAAAATGTTCTTTCACTTTAGAAATTAGCTCAACTGCTTTTGAAATGTTCATATCTTCTTTTTGCAGCTGTTTGCTGATAATATTTATCCTGAAAAGTATTTCATGCCATACAACCAAGGAGCAGATAAACTTAAAGCTCTTTAGCTTGCTAGCCAGACCCAAGGCAGTACTCTTTCCATAGCCATCGATCGATGAGTAAGTAGATAACTCAAGTAGAGTATCGTATATTTCTCCTGTCTGGTAACGAAAAGGAGCAACTGCATTAATGCGACTTTCCCATCGAGTGTTGCATATTGGTTTAACTGTTAGTGATGTAACATGTTTTCTTAACATAGACCACCGGTGAGTTGAGGCAGAACATAATTTGTATACTTCCTGCACAACCATGAAAAAGTTTACAGCCTCACTACAGGATAAAACAGAGTCGTTCACCACTAAGTTCAGCGAATGTGCACTGCAAGGTACAAAAAATCCGCGAGGGTTCAAAGTTAGAATTCTGTTCTGGACTCCTGCGTTTTTCCCCACCATGTTTGCACCATTGTCGTACCCTTGCCCACGCATATTTTTTAAAGGTATTTTCATTTCATTTAACTTGGACAAAAGAATGTTTGTCATAGATTCTCCTGTTGAAGATGCAATTGGGATAAACCCCAAAAAATGTTCTTTGGGGCAGGGGTCTTTACCTGGTTCACAACTTACAAAACGTATAATCAAAGTCATTTGCTGTATGTGGCTTTGATCAGGCGTACAGTCCAAAATAATAGCATAGTATAACGTCTTACCTACGTTATAACATCGGGAACCTGTGCGTAATTGCCTCGGATCAATAGCACAGGCTGCCATAGTCGTAATCAACTTCTTATTATTAATTTTACAAGCTGTAGTTAGAATTAAAGAAAATTTTACATGGGTGTCTGATGATTTATTCACTCAGTATTATGTGTTATGTAATGACATCTCTTTATTAAATGATTTCTTTAACAGTTCTACATGAGTTTTTCACTATAAGGTTATCTTAATAAATAGTTTACAAAATATTTTCTGAAAGCGGCCCACAACAAAAGGCTTGTTATGTGCTAGGTTTTTCCACCGATCCGGGATATTAAACTGGTTTGTAAGTTAAGCTCACTTACTCATATACTATCATACTATTTGGGGGCCATTTGAAGAATGGGCTTAATTTAACTTTTAGTATCTGTGAAGCTTTATAATATAGGCACTACTTGCTACTACAAATATTTTTAGTCGTATGACATACTACATTTTACAAAGTGACTATTATTAAAGTCCTTTATATTGTTATTTAAACTGTCTTTTACAAATCATCTTTTTGAATAGTAATTAACCACGGAAGACGAGTCTCCGTGTCACCTGTGATATCCTGAAGTTTACTCCGTGTCCTGGTCCTTGGGGTGTCCACAGATGGTTGATCTTTATTGTAGTTTACTTTCCTGCTGAAGTTCCTGAAGTGATTCGGTAATTATGAAGCTGGTATGCTGTTCTCAGAAGTCTGGTAGCTAAGCATCTTTAGTAGTATAACTCGAGTAAATGTTTTTGTTTGCCACAGAAATGCACGTCACATCGTTATTTATAAAAGGTTCTCACTTTTGGTACCTCGTACCTTTTTAATTTAAACAAACATTGAGATCTTACACTTAGTTAATAGAGATGTCATCCCTCACACTTATTTATTCCTTTTTTGTTTTAATAGATTACATGTTTACTTTATAACACACTAATTTACCGCTACATTCCTCTGCACATTGTTAAATCTGCACACTAAAATAAACAGATATTGTCGTACTCTGGGGCATGGTTCAGGTATTACTACGTACAGGTACAGGTTTACTACGAGAACGCTCCATCTCGACTAATTTACTATGTTAGGACAGGTAAGTTAACTGCGCGGAGTTTACGCATCACCATAAAATAGTTCCACCTTTATTTGAAATTTACGGTATTAATGTTTGACCTTTTAATTATCCAAAGATATGCTTTACTTCAGAATTAATTATAGTATACTACTGTGTTATTGTTTATTTATTTATTTAATTTCAAATTTACAAGTATTATTAGTTTAGTTTATGGGTCGGTATGCAAGTTGGTTCCGGTTATCGCATGTCAATGCATGGTAAATTATTAAAGGGTTTCTTTACTTTTACACTCGCATTCCTTTTTGTCTTTTTAAATCTCTTTATTAAATATTATTTTGAGTTATTTAAGGGATTTAGAATTAGTTTAAAAGTGCGAGTTATTAAAATTTAATTTTCTCTCCTTTATATATTTATTTATTTATTTATTTTTTTTTATTAATGAAATCGTCACATACTCCCCCGCTTCAAGAAGACACCGGGTGGGGAAATAGATGTGTTTTCTATGGGTTATTAGGTCAGTAATGTACTGGGAGTATGCTTGGCATTACTGTGTGAAATTTCTCTCACTCGTTTCTCTTTTCAATTTTATGAGGTGCATGAGTCACTCTCGACTTACTTCTTCCTATTATCAACATATACAACGCCTTACAAACTAATTCTTAGACTACATAAAATTCACACTTTATAAAATATATCGAAAACATACTAAATTCTTCTTAAGACTACTACTTACGACTACTACCGGTTTTTTCTTTAGTTGTGAGTTACTCTTGTTATAGAATTACTCTTTAAGTAATTTATTACTTAATTATTATTTATATTCGACATCAGCTGACTTCTCACTTTTCTCTACTTTCGCTGAATAGGATCCAAGGTTGATCAGGCCTCATCCCTATTTATACGATTAGGTAATCAAGTGGTTACTCAAGTACTCTTTAGCAGGTATACCTTTTTTACTACAATTAGTTTGCTTGCACTCTACCATTTCCTTTTTCGTGATAATACTTTATCTGCGAAATATGTGTTCTTCGTACATATTTTTGAGTAGAGGGTTCGTACAGGGCTACTGTTACTGGAGTTAAGTATTTGTGAATTTGGTAAGGACCACACCATCGGTATGATAGCTTGGAGGTGGTCTTATCGATTGCACTACTCGTCGGGTGTGTTCTATACATTACTAAGTCACCGATTTGGTACTTTACTACATTGTTATTATTAATCCGCTCGTGATATTTTCGCGATTTCTTTAAGTTTGCTCTTAAATTAGCGCGAGCTTCATTCCAGATTTTCTTTATATTTTTATCCCTAATTTCGTGGGGTAGTAACTCATGTATTTTCCACTTAGTGGATAGTGGGTGGTTAGGTTTGTATTTATACAATAATTCAAATGGCGTAGACTTATGTCCTTCATGATAGGCTGAATTGAAGGCGAATTGTATCCAGGATAGGTTCTGGTCCCAAGATGTGTGGTCGTTTGCATGGTAGGCTATTAAAGCAGATTTTAGGTTTCGCAAATACCTTTCAGCTATATTACCTTGCGGACGATACTCTGTAGTGGTAATGTGGTCTATCCCTAGTTTGAAACACATGTTCTTGAATTCCTTTGACATAAACTGGGGTCCGTTATCTGACACTAGATGTACGGGTGTACCGAAATCTTTAAATAATCTATTCTGCAATATATTTACGGTGGTCGAAGCTAACGCTCGCCGCATGGGATACATCCAGACAAATTTGGTGAATAAATCTACACAAATGAGTAGCATGGTATTTCCTGATTTAGAGCGAGGGTAGGGTCCTGAAAAGTCTAAATAAATTTTCGAGAACGGGGTAGTAGGAATTTCTGAGATTAATTGACTTATTTGGCTGTTTCTAGCTGGCTTGCTGGGTGCACACAACTTACACCTTTTTACGAAACTAGCTATCTCACTGTTCATATTTTCCCAGTGATATTCTTTACAAATTCGATGTATTGTTTTATTTATTCCCATATGTGCTCCAATGGTGGAAGAATGGTAGTATTCCATCAGCATAGGTTTAATAATATCAGGGGCAATTATTCGTAAATATTTTCCGTTCGCTATTCTATAACATAACACTCTCTTACTTAATATGTATTTTTCGGACTTATTCCCTTTATCGAGTTGTTCTATAATTGGTCTTAAATGGGGGTCTTGTTGTTGATACTGAGCTATGTCCGTAAATGCAAGAGGAAATTCGGTAATTAAAGTATTGATAATCGGTGTTTCTCTGCTCTCCTTGCTTTCAGATGTTTCACTAGGCGGCTGGAACATACGTGACAGTGTATCAGCAACTACATTTTGGGTACCTCTAATATGTTGTACTTTAAATTTGAAACAATTTAACCTTAATACCCATCTTCCAATACGACCTAATTGTTTAGGGTGATTTAATAACCAAGATAATGCTTGATTATCCGTTTCCAACAGGAACTCTTTATGTTCTAAAAAAGGTTTGAACTTCTCAAATGCGAAAACGATAGCTAAACATTCTAATTCGTATGCGGAGTATTTCTTTTCTTGGTCAGTCAGAGTACGTGAAGCGTAACTAATAGGTAGTCTAGAGTTATCTACTTCCTGATATATTATTGCGCCTAGGGCTACACTTGAACTGTCTGTCTGCACTACGAACGGTTTTGTAAAATTGGCTAATTGTAATACTGGGGGTGATATTATGCTTTCTTTTAGTTTTTTGAATGCAGCGTGGTGTTGCAGACTCCACTCAAATTTAGCTCCCTTCTTTCTTAAAGCATTCAGCGGTGCTGCAATTTCGGCTAGATGAGGGATATACTTGTGGAAATAATTTATCATTCCCAAAAATCGGGCTATTCCTTTCGCATCCCGCGATGGTAAAAATTCTCTGATCGCACGGGTTCGCTCGGGGTCTATGCTTACCTTTCCGTTCGCCTTTACGATGTGACCTAAAAATGAAAATTGTGTGACAGCAAAATTTACTTTACTGGGATTTACTGTTAATCCGGCTTTCTCTAATCGGGATAGTACTTCACGTAGATGTTTAAGGTCCATTGATTCGCTGTAGATAACGATGTCATCTAGGTAGTGATACACATATTTAAATTTTATATCGTGGAATAATTTCTCTAATGATCGGCTACATACAGAACTACCTTGGGATATTCCAAAGGGTACTCTCGTAAATTGGTACAGGTTGAAAGGGACGGCAAATGCGGTTAGACGTTTGGATTCTTCAGAAAGGGGTATTTGATGAAATGCCTGATTTAGATCCATGATGGTAAAAACTTTCGCTTTCGTAAAATAATGAAAAACACTGTGGATGTCGGGAAGTGGTATAGACTCGAATTCTATCCGTTTATTTAATTGCCTGTAGTCCACAACTAGTCTATGTTTGTCGTGACCTTTTGGTACTAAAAACGCGGGTGATGAGTAAGGTGAAGTAGAGGGTTCGATGACTCCTTGTTCTAATAATTTGTTGATTTGATTCCTCATTACTTCCATTTTTGGCGGTGATAACTTGTAGGGGGGTAGACATATTACTTTATTGTCGCTCAAATTGATTTTGTACTCTATCAGGTTCGTTAGTCCTAACTTCGGAGTGAGGACGGTGGAAAACTCTTTTATTAGTGTCTGCATTTTCAGTCTATTTTTACTTTCCAGATGAGCTAATTCAGACTCGTGGTGTTCTAGATGTGTAGAAGCTGTTCCAGTACTTTCTTTGTTATTTGTTTTACCATCCAAACTATATTTTTGTGAACGATCGAATCCAAAATAATACTTCTTATCGTGAATGTCAAGAATTATTCCTGTTTTACTGATAAAGTCAGCTCCCAATATTAAGTCGGGTCCTAACTCGTCGCATACCAACATTGGAAAATACCACGTTAAATTTTTAATTTTTAGTTTAAACGTAATGATGTTTTATCATTAAATTTTGTTTATTAGCTGTAGCGCATCTAATATTCACCGATTGACTGCGTTTAACTAGGTTGTGTTCAAATAATTTATCGGCTAGCTGTTGACTAATTAAGCTTCGTGTTGATCCGGAATCAATTAATCCGAGGGTGGATGTAACACCGAGGTCTACTTGTATATATGGTAATTGACACTTACTGAAGTCACATTTATTAATAGCATTACATTTATCAATGAACTTCTTAACATAGGGGCCTAATTTTCTTTGGTTATTTTTTTTATTTGTTGACTTTTAGAGGTTTACCTGTTTTCACGATGCTGCGGAAGACAGGATTTCGGATCTCCCTGCCTTACATGTTTTTTGGATAAGGGGTTTTCTGATAGAACTGTTTCCGTTTACAGTCTCTACTGATGTGTCCAAATTTCCCGCAGTTATAACATATATTTTCTTTACGAGGGGTATCACTTGTTTCCTGTCGAGGTTGAGGCTCATTAGATTTACCATGGTTGTGAAAATTGGTAGGTCTACGAAATGGTCGTCTTTCGCGCTGTGTTCTTGCATCTGTTACCAGGGCTTGCGTTTCATTTCTACGTGGTGCAGTGGATAGCAATGCATGTCTGTTCTGATCCGCGTACCATACGTTTGACGAGTGAATACTGCATTGTTCTAGATCTGCGAAAGTGTTGGGCCTATTTATTAATGCTAATCGAGATCTTTCTTCCGGAGATAATCCTACTAAAATGGTATCGACCAATTGTTTCTCACTCCAGTTGACTTGCAGTAGTCGGGAAGACTCTCTGATGTCTGCAATATAGTGGGCCAGTCTCTCATGGGCTCCTTGTACTCGAAGTACGGTGTTTCTTTTGATATCCTCATAAATTCCTGTGGGAATAAAATGTTTTATAATGGTAGTATGAAGTTCTTCTACTGGAAGAGTCGAGCTTAATGATTCCCGTACACGATCCTTTAATGGTGGTTTACATTTGGGTAGGAGGACTTGCAAGATTTGCCAATCATTTAGTTGCTGTAAATCTTTTATTTGTAGGAGGTATTTGATGAAATTTAACAGTTTCGTAATACTTAAGCCATGCGTGTATAGAATTTCTGTTATGATTTTTTCTACTGGATGCGTGATCTTTCCGTAGAGGTCCACATTAAAATTTAAATGTGGTATACTTCTAGAAGGACCTGGTGCTGCGTTAGGCGTCGTAAACGCATACTTACTGGTGCGATTATGATGACCACTAGGTTGTGGGGCTTCCGATATCATTAGGGTATTCACGTCTCTATCTGGTAGCTGTTCATGACTCGGTTGTATCTTCGATACGGTGGGTGATTCGTGACTCGCGGTGGTGGGAGGGTGTTCTAAAGTAGGCGATTGAACGATTGAACTGGGGAAATATATAATTTCTGTAAGGATTGCTCACTTTCCTCCATCCTAAATGAGTCGGACATTCTTCGCAATTGTCTTATTATCGTGGGTAATTGCTGTAATGCCTCATCCGCAAATTTTTGCACATCGGGAGGGATTACAGTGACGTTGGGCCAGTTTAATAAATTCTTCGTCCGGCGGGTTAAATGTTCTATTCTTTGCGTGGTCCGCAATATTACTGCAGGTGATTTTTCGTCATGAAGGGTTTGGGATAATAACGTCAATTCCCTATACTTCGCATAACACGTTTCTCTTTCGCTCTCATAATCGAGTTCGCTTAATCTACCTAACTGCGCGGGTGTATCTGATCTACTTTCGCGTAACGATTTGCGCAATTCAGAGACTGTTACGTTCGCGTGAGGTAAACCGCGTAAAATAGCTTCGTAGCACAATTCATCTTTTAATAATATATCGGGGTTAAATAAAGCCATATTTCCCGGATATTAACCGCTATAAGTACTTATTCTACTAATACTAAATCCTATACTACTCTTTCCAGTTTACTCAAATAAACAATTTTAATTCGCAGTAAAATTTTACATTGGTTGTGCGAGAATTAACTCTCGTCTCAGAGAAAGAGAAATCTCACACAGACGTCAATTTACTTTCACAAAAGGGGAACTACGTGGTTACTAGGCACAAGACGACACACGCTTGTTATAACAATAGAGGAGGTGGGGTATTGTCTAACTCAACGTGGCAGAGGGTGACAAGGACAGTTCCGTACAGGCGAGAACAGGAAATTTACCGGTCTGAGTTTGTTGTCAAACCGACACGTTGTGACTGAAATTTTTGGACAAGTACGTACATGGATTTGTATATATGTGTCATATAATGTGTTCATGTGTTAATATGTTAATATGAGTTTACACATATCAAATTGACAATTAATTTTACCTATATACTCTTCTATTCTAATTATTATTTTATTTTTATTTTAAATTACTGGAATATTTTAAAGTAACTGAGTGAATATACCTACAGAGGGGCACATGGTATATATGTCACTATCTACACAATTATTATATATATTTTTTTTTTTACAAATTAGCAGAGTGGCGCATTTTATAACGTCTTACCTACGTTATAACATCGGGAACCTGTGCGTAATTGCCTCGGATCAATAGCACAGGCTGCGATAGTCGTAATCAACTTCTTATTATTAATTTTACAAGCTGTAGTTAGAATTAAAGGAAATTTTACATGGGTGTCTGATGATTTATTCACTCAGTATTATGTGTTATGTAATGACATCTCTTTATTAAATGATTTCTTTAACAGTTCTACATGAGTTTTTCACCATAAGATTTTCTTAATAAATAGTTTACAAAATATTTTCTGAAAGGGGCCCACAACAAAAGGATTGTTATGTGCTAGCTTTTTCCACCGATCCGGGATATTAAACTGGTTTGTAAGTTAAGCTCACTTACTCATATACTATCATACTATTTGGGGGCCATTTGAAGAATGGGCTTAATTTAACTTTTAGTATCTGTGAAGCTTTATAATATAGGCACTACTTGCTACTACAAATATTTTTAGTCGTATGACATACTACATTTTACAAAGTGACTATTATTAAAGTCCTTTATATTGTTATTTAAACTGTCTTTTACAAATCATCTTTTTGAATAGTAATTAACCACGGAAGACGAGTCTCCGTGTCACCTGTGATAGCCTGAAGTTTACTCCGTGTCCTGGTCCTTGGGGTGTCCACAGATGGTTGATCTTTATTGTAGTTTACTTTCCTGCTGAAGTTCCTGAAGTGATTCGGTAATTATGAAGCTGGTATGCTGTTCTCAGAAGTCTGGTAGCTAAGCATCTTTAGTAGTATAACTCGAGTAAATGTTTTTGTTTGCCACAGAAATGCACGTCACATCGTTATTTATAAAAGGTTCTCACTTTTGGTACCTCGTACCTTTTTAATTTAAACAAACATTGAGATCTTACACTTAGTCAATAGAGATGTCATCCCTCACACTTATTTATTCCTTTTTTGTTTTAATAGATTACATGTTTACTTTATAACACACTAATTTACCGCTACATTCCTCTGCACATTGTTAAATCTGCACACTAAAATAAACAGATATTGTCGTACTCTGGGGCATGGTTCAGGTATTACTACGTACAGGTACAGGTTTACTACGAGAACGCTCCATCTCGACTAATTTACTATGTTAGGACAGGTAAGTTAACTGCGCGGAGTTTACGCATCACCATAAAATAGTTCCACCTTTATTTGAAATTTACGGTATTAATGTTTGACCTTTTAATTATCCAAAGATATGCTTTACTTCAGAATTAATTATAGTATACTACTGTGTTATTGTTTATTTATTTATTTAATTTCAAATTTACAAGTATTATTAGTTTAGTTTATGGGTCGGTATGCAAGTTGGTTCCAGTTATCGCATGTCAATGCATGGTAAATTATTAAAGGGTTTCTTTACTTTTACACTCGCATTCCTTTTTGTCTTTTTAAATTTCTTTATTAAATATTATTTTGAGTTATTTAAGGGATTTAAAATTAGTTTAAAAGTGCGAGTTATTAAAATTTAAATTTCTCTCCTTTATATATTTATTTATTTTTTTTATTAATGAAATCGTCACAATAGTAAGTCCACTTCTGTACATTATGTAGTATTCGTTGTCGTATCTTTGATCCTATTACTTCGATCACTTCATTTTGGATATTCTTCCCTAGGTAATGTACATAAGATTCTTTTGAAGTAATCCTCCGTAAGTGTTCAGCAATTATGATGTCAAATTTCCCTACAAACTCTAACAGTTTCAGGAAATTCCCATTGTTTCTGTCATGCAGTTTGTCTGACGCACCCTGAAATGCCAGATTCTGTGAACCAAGATACTCAATCACGTACACAATGCGTTTGAAAACTTCCAGCGTTCAACTTCATTCTTGATCATTTTCTGGTGTTCTGCATCAATCGTTTTGTTCACACGCAGCCTCGTAGAACATTCCTTCCAGAACTGGAATGCCCGCATATGTCCTGGTGATCTTTCGTGTTCTGACAGTAGTTCAGACATGTGCTTCCAGTCGGAGTACCCAGTCTCTGAAGACAGAGATGTTCGTATTGTGCTAAACAGTCGGCAGCAAAAGCAAAATATGACGTCTTTTGATACAGAATATATATGCCAGGGACGTGAAACCTCTTCACCATTGCTCATTCGCCTACGATAATTGTTGACACTAAAACGGCGACCATCTTTGTTTACAGGAAAGTCAGTGCCACTAATTTGTTCTGGCCCACGTTGGAAGAGGATGTCACTGTCTTTGGCACTTAAGTTCACTGGCCACTCTCCAGGGTCATAGGATATGATTTTATCTAGAGAAACCTGAAAAAGACAACAAAAACTAAGGAGTATTATTAGCAAAAAGTACAAAATCATTTAGAAGCTTCAAAAAATTATTATATGTTATTTAATATAATTAATTATTTAAAAATATCATTTAATTATAAATAGTTATTTATATGTTATGTTTTGTTAATAGATTTAAGTTAAAAAGGTATGTGAGAAATGCGAGTAGGAGTAAAACTAATGACATAAAAAATAACAAACAACAAATTAATAAATATAATATAAATAGAAAGTAAAGTATCAGATAGGAAATAATTTGGTAAAAGTATAATGACATGAATAAATTGTAAAAAAACACTTCAATGTATTTCAAAAGCCAAAAAGAACGAAATGAAAATAAGCAAACCATATGTACTTAGTAAATAATGTTCAAATAGAGCAAATTAAGAAATTCTAAGATGTTAAAGTTTAGGCCTATCAATGACATAGCTGTATAAGTTCAGAAATCCAATAATAAACAATTGAATACTATAATGGGATGATATGACCAAATAAATTATGTGATTACAATTAAATAACCAGAATAACATGTCAGAATTGTGATAAATAATATAAATAAGTGAAATATGTATTACAATAGAATTATCAATTTTGTAAAACAAAAACATTAGTACAGGGCCTAGATCAGCCTTATGAGATGTCAAATTGATTATTGAAAGAAAATAGGAACATCTATGTTAATATTTCAAGCATTGGAAATATCCCCAAGGAAAAGTAACATTTATAAAATATTTATTCATTTTGAACAAAAAACCAGGATTTGTAACAATAGTTTCAAATGTACTTAACCAATCAGAGTCAAGCCGGTTACCATAGAAACAGAACGTTATTATAGTTTTGACCGTTAGGTAACGAGATTCCATTATTAACAATTCAGAGAATAGACGCTTTACTGATGCGGACCTTTTAAAAAGCAAATAAGTAAGAATATCAAAAAGGAATGAAACCAAAGTGAATACCCGAAGTAAACAAGAGTTCCAGCTACACCAGGAGGAAGAATAAATGAAGTTACAAATTTAATAAGTAACAAAAAATTGTAATAAAAGAAACAGACGCCAACGAAGACGACAACCCTATCCTTGAGATTAGATGCATGCATTAACAACAGCGAAGAAACCATTGATGATCGATAACACTAACACTGTGATTGTGTTAAGTATAAATTAAATTATAATTAACTAAAAAACTAAAACTGATCCACTTTTGTCACAATAGAAAACTCTCACTATGAACTTGGAACTCCTATTTCTTTCAAAGATTAATAAAAAATATTTATGTACACCTGAAGTAACTATAAGATAACCTATGTATAAAATGATAACACTGACACACACTTTTAACACTACAGAGTTGAATTTAATGTAAACCTCTTTCATATTTAATTACCACAATTGTAAGGTGGTGTACTTTATTTAAATATCTTGTTCTAAACTTTTTTTTCGTACTCAAAAGAATTCATTGGCAGTTTAATTTGTATAAATAAGAAGATACGGCGACCATCATGTCGTCAAACTAACTTGTGCTGCCACCCTGCTCTCTGCTGAGTAAACAATTAATTTATTGCCAAGGCTAAAAGTTATTATAATAATTTCAATTGTACAAGAATTATTGAAAATTAATGAGCTACCAAGCCAAATAAATAAGTATGAATCGTTACTAGCTGTACTGTAATTATTTCAAATATATTATGTATGTTGTGTTCTGTAGCAGTGAATAGAATTATTTGACCAAATTTTATGTTGGCAACACGTCTCCCCAGCCAAGCGAAAGTCGAGTTCCCGCCAATCTGTGAGTAATTCGAGTCATTCATCACAGTATCGTAAACAAATAAACTGATACAGAATCTTTTAATTGTTTTAAGGGAAAACAATTTGGCGCCTATCGGGAAGAAAAAACCAGTGAGTAAGGACAGGTAAGGATTAACAGACAACAACAAGATTCGGGACGGCTTATTAGCGCGATCGCGATCATCATAATCAGCGACGGCTTCATCACAAATAAACCATACTACAAGAAGAATAATAACAAATTGACACATTCAACGTGTAACTTAATAAACGCGAGATCGAGTTTTACTACAAAGTGGCGCACCAACTAGTGAGGCTAGATTTACAGGAAGAATTGTATCTAGTGGCGATTACGAAAAAAGAAGAGCAAGATGATTACTAGAGGCAGACCAAAGAAGAGGACGGAGGACGTCGACATGGATGATAAGGAAGCGACTCCGGTCGAGGACGTAGAACAGATATTACCTCTGATGGAACCTGCTGAGCCCGTACAGTCAGAAAACCAACCAGAAAAACCAACACAATCTGAGGAGGAGAGGTTCCAGGAGATGAGGGCGATCATGGGAATAAATAAGCGAACTGAAGAATTTTTTAAGGAAGAATTTAAGAGAAATAAGGAGGAAATTAATGAAAAATTTGACAAGAACAGGGAAGAGACCAACAAGAATATAACGTCATTTAAGGGAGATTTTAAGAAGATGGAAGAAAAAATAGACAACAACAGCAAGACCATGGAAGAAAAATAGACAGCAACAGTAAGAAGATGGAAGAAAAAATAGACAGCAACAGTAAGAAGATGGAAGAAAAAATAGACAGCAACAATAAATAAATAGACGAACTGAAGCAAGACAGCCAGAGAAATATGGAGGTCTTAAACAAGAAGATGGCAGAGAACAACAAAAAAATGAATAAGAAAATCGAGGAGGAGATGGTAGGAGTCCGACAAGAAATTACAATGGTTAACGGCAGATTAGAGGACGCCAGTAAAGAAATACAAAAAGTCACAGAAAATGTTAACTCCCGAATAACCAACTTTGAGGAAATCAGCCAGACTAAAATAGAATCGATACGGACAAGGACCGAAGAGGGCCTGCAACAAGTACGGGTGGGTTTCGGAGAGAAATGCCGGGAGATCAACACCGCCGTAAGCGAAGTTCGCGGGCAAGGTCAACAAAACCAGGATAAAATTGAAGAGATCCAGAAACGGGAAATTGCCAAAATCAGAGAGGAGTTGGAAATTATTAATAGCAGACCACCCATGATATCGCAATTCCAACACATGGACAATTGGGAGGTCATCAATCTTAAACAATACAAGCGGAACCCGATGGAATTCCTTGAGAGAGTTGATGAACAGCTGGCAAAGACTCGGGAGAATCGATGGACAATCATCCGAGGGTATCTGGATGAATACTTCCGGGATATAAATGATAACTGGTGGACGGCAACGAGACAGACCTCACGAGTTACGAGGAATTCAAAGATGTGTTTAAGGGAAAATACTGGTCGGAGGCAACCCAGAACATCGTCCGAGATAACATATGTTTCGGCAGGTATGATGCCAGAAGAGGGACGACTTTCACCGCCTATTTTTTGGGGAAGGTCTGTCTAGCGAGGAACCTGGAGCCGAAAATTCCTGAAGAGAGCTTGGTCACAAAACTTGCCTTTCATTATGAAGAGGGCGTCTCCAGAGCGTGACTCGGCAGTCAGATCAAGAGAGTACAATCGATGGCAGCCCTGTTAGAAGATTATGAAAGGGAGCGATACTATCGCAGAAGTCGACAACGGGACGACAGGGGTGACCACAGAAACTTCCAGAACGGTAACCACTTTAATAACAACAATTACCGCTCAAACTATAACAGCCGTAATAACAATAACAACCACACTAATGAGTCGTATAATAGACCAAATAACATCCATACGGCCAATCAACCAAACAACAGTTATAATAGTAACAATCGGCCAAACAACCAAAATAATCAATACAACCGGCCAAATAATCCACAGCATCAACCTTATAGGCCGAATAACCCAAACTACAACCAGCCAAATTTCAATAATAATAATAACGACAATAGAAATCGGAATAACCAGGATCGTAACTATCGCCAAGTACTCTATGTGAGGGCCGAAGATGACGGGAGAGGCAGATCGTATTATCAAGGACGACGAAGTACCGACCGAAACGCATATGGACACCGGTACAGTAGCAGCAACTACGGACGGGATACCAGAACCAATGTAGGCAGAAGTCGTAGTCAAGAGGTATACCGGCGTGACCGCTATGAAGAAGATCGTAACCAGCCTGAACCCCGACCATCAACAAGCGGAAGTCAGCTGACGAGTCAACAAGACAGGCGTGACGAACAGCCCGAACCGGCTTTAAACTAAGAGCGGCAGTGAAAAATCTACTTGTACCCTCACTGAACCAATCTATTGGGTTAAATCGTAACGTTGCTCACGCGAACAATGAACTAACAATTACAATCGTGCGGAATAATTACTTAAAGACTACAAGAGAAGAATTACTCGAAGAAAAAGACAACCAATCTGATAACAACCACAACAGTGAAATTGCTTATATCTCAACTAAAGTTCATGGAGTACCAAAGCGAGTAATGATAGACACGGGATCCAACATATCATTAATCAACACTATCGAACTTCATAGAATACAGGAAGGGAGTAAGATGACTATACTTACGTTACCCATCAGTAACATTGTCCTTGTAGGAGCGACCGGGCGACAGAATAGAACCGTCCGAAAACAGGTACACCTCGAACTGACGAGCGACGGACAAACCATAACAATGACATTCCTAGTAGCCAGTGGATTACCATTCCAGGTGCTAATTGGTTGCGATATGCTGCGCCAGTACTCGGCAATAATTGACCTAAGTAAATCCAAACTATTCTTGAAGAAGGGTGACTCACAATGGACAACAGAATTAATCAGTAGTGACGAAAAACAATCGAACAAAACCACGTATCATATCCAGAAATACCGAAATACTGGGGAATGAACATCGAACAATGTAATTTGCGACGAGACCGACAATGAACAGCTATGGCACGAAAAAATCGAAGAGATCCGAACTTTCCAGAGAGAGAAGACGAACAGTTAACCGTTCAACAAGCGGAACAACTCATAGACGTGTACTGTACAATAGATACCGACACGTATTTTCAGATACACCTGGGAAGGTCAGAGATTATTAGTGCGAAATTGAATTCCGAGAGCCTGTCAACTTTAATAAAAAATCTTACCTGATCGCATTTTCATTGAAGGAAGCGGTGAGAACAGAAATCAACCGATTAATAGCAGAAGACATACTTGAACCAAGCTACTCACCTTACACCAGCTTTATCCTAGCAGTTCCAAAGAAACACGGGAAGGTGAGAATATGTCTAGACGGCCGTGAGATTAATAAAAACATTGTAAATGATCGTACGTCCCCAGAGGAAATAGAAGAAATCCTGAAAAAGTTCTATGGGACCAAATTCATCAGTATATGGGACACTGTCTGCGGCTATTGGCAGGTCGAGTTACACCCATCCAGTAGAAGGTACATGGCATTCATATTTGAAGGACGGAACTACCAATTTAAAAGATTACCCTTCGGATTGGTGAATTCGGTAGCAGTATTTGTAAAAATTATGGACCAGATACTTGGACCAGATGCCCTACAGTTTACAACAGTCTACGTAGATGATCTCTTAATAACATCAGATAAGTGGGATGAACATTGTCGTCGGGTAGAACACATACTAGAAAAACTATCAAACAACCATATAACTCTCAAACTGGAAAAATCCAAATTTTTGGCTGATGAAGTACAAATTTTAGGGTACAACTTGTCTGGACATGGGACAACACCATCACAAGAAAAAATTGATTGCATACAGAAGTTTCCGACACCTAAAAACAAGAAACAACTCCAATCATTCCTCGGTCTATGCAATTATTACCGGAAGTTTCAAAGGAATTACTCGGAAATGACAGCAAATTTTTCACATCAATTGTCATCCAAGGACAAATGGACGTGGGGAGTCGAACAAGACATGACACTCCAACTTATTAAAGACAAATGCATCGAGTCAGTAATGTTATGTCATCCCAATTTCACCAAGCCATTCTATTCAAATTGTGACGCCAGTGACGTTAGCCTCGGATCCGTTTTGTACCAGCAGGATGAAGCGGGGAATCATTGTGTAATCAGTTTCGCAAGTAGAGTATTAAACAGCAGCATGAGAAATTACAATGTCACGGAGAAGGAATTGCTAAGCGTTGTGTTTTCCTGTGGAAAATTTAGGACATACAACTTGGGGTACCCGATTACTATAAGGACTGACCACAAGTCCATATCATTCCTGAGAAATTGTAAATTAAGTCATGGAAGATTGACTAGATGGAGTTTAGTACTACAGGAATACAATTTAAATTGGGAATACATCCCGGGCAAGAAAAATGTTGTAGCCGATACCCTGTCCAGAGTAAACATTAAAGACCAGACTTACGAAGGAGAAAAGGAGACTGTTATTAAAATATACCATATTATTAAGAGCAGAACTGACTTGGCCAACATCATGAGAGAACTGGAACGACAACAAGGACAAGATCCCAAGCTGAATAAAATTCAACAACGGTTAAAAGACAAAGACGACCATGTATCCCAATTTTACTGCAATCGTCAAGGAATACTTTTCATTAAAACCAAATATAAATTCAACACCTGGAAAACAGCCATACCTCGGGCCACAGAGAAGGACCTAATTCTCGATTATCATGAGAGATATGGGCACATAGGCGCGTTAAAAGTGGTAAAGGCCTTACAAGAACATGTATACATAAAAGACACCAACAGAAAGGTACGGAAATGCATAAAACAATGTCACATCTGCCAACTAGTGAAGGTCAACGACAGAAAGGAGGGCACTATGATACCTATCACCACTCACCACCTCTTGTAAATTGGAAAAAGTTTTCGTTGACATATGCGGACCATTTCCGCATAGTGGAGGGAGGCATCAATACAAATACCTCATTATTGTGTTCGACCACTACACCAGGTTCACGAAGCTCTACCCCATCAATCACGCCACTACCCAGAAAATGTTAAACCTAATACTATTACCATACATTAGTGAAGTGGGAACACCCAAATGCATCATCACTGATCATGGAACGCAATTCAAGTGGAATAAATGGAAGAACACTTTGCTAAACCACGGAATAAAAACATACAAGACAGCAGTGTACCATCCAAGCAGCAACCCTGCAGAATGAGTCTTGAGAGAAGTGGGGAGAATCCTCCGTACATACTGTTACAATCAGCACAGCAAGTGGTCTGAGTACATACCAGCGGCCGAAAACTTTATAAATTTATCGCACCACCAGTTTATTGAAACAACACCATACACAGCAATGTTCCAAAAACCACCACCCAGAGAAATTACTTCATTAATCCAATTTCCCAATGGAGCAGAATACCAGTTCGATAACGTGCAATTTTACAACAAGATACTCGAGAAGACGGACAAGATACGAAAAAGATATAAGCAATTGCAACCAAAACCCCTACAATATCAGATTGGAGAGCAAGTATTACTTAAAAACAGAGTGTTACCAAGTACCATGGAAGGGATAGCCAAGAAGCTATTGCTACTTTACACCGGACCTTATATAGTGAGTAAAGATAATCAAAATAATACATATGAGATCGTAGACCCAAACACACAAAGAAGAAAGGGAACATATAACCAATCTTCAATGAAAAAATATTATTCAATGCAAGAAAAGCATCCTGAACCCGATTAATAAACAATCAGTGTTGGAAGAGAAGTAATAAAAAACTATTAATAATAATATCATGTGTATCATACCCACCAGTAATATCGTATCACTAAGAGTATGAGTCAGAAAAAAAAGAGAAAAAAATTATAATTTGAAATAATGTATTGTATAATCTAAATAACAATAATGTGAAGAATCCCATAATGATATTTATTTATAGTCGTACTTAGACTACTTATATAATTTTGTTAATGATTGACTGTAGATGATCCAGCAATCATATGCCTGGGCAGACGATATGTTCCTCTGTACCCAGACGATATAATTGACGGCGGAGCAAAGGAGTCAAAAGTACCCTCCTCCGGTCCGAACCAATATAATTTTTAGGGAAGAAATGTTAGGGAATTAGATATTATAGGGATAAAAAACATTAAACTAGAATATAATACAGGAAATCAAAGAGAATACTGACACTAAATAAAGCATTAAGAACCGATAGCTCAAAACTAACAAGTGATTAATAAAAGAAATTAAAAATATGATTGATAATTTCACCCAAACGCCTGAACGATATTTGCTGGAATAATCAATTTTAGTGGCAGGGCAATATGTAAGGGTACATATCTTCAACATACATTTATGAAGCAACATGATAAGAATAGTATATTAAATGATTAACACTATGAATTAAAAGGGATGAGTCAGAGATAAAGGAATGGGTAGTTAACATAATTATGCGATCAAACAAATAAAGGTAATAATAAAAGTAACCTCTGATAAGAGAAATGTAGCAAGCAACAAAACAAAATTTGAAAAACCGATAGTACAATGCGATTTAACCAAAATAACCCAATAGATATGGTAAGTGAGTAGGTAGAACAAGCCCCAACACCAGTGATAGAATATATAAAAACAAATAATATAAGTGAGTAGGTAGAATAAGCCCCAACACCAATGATAGGATATATAAAAACAAATAAAATAAGTGAGTAGGTAGAACAAGCCCCAACACCAGTGATAGGACAAGTAAAGACAAATAAAATAATCAAAGGTAGACAAACAATACCAGAACACAAATAATACAGCAAAAAATAGTAACAAGTATTGTATAGAGTATGTAAACAAAAAGTACACTACCAATAGTAATTAAGAGAAAACACTTGTTAATAGAATGTATGTATTATTAATAACCGATAGGGAGAGAAAAAATAGAACATAAAATACTATGAAAAATGACTATAAAACTGTGTTTTAAAACCCAATCCAAGAGTGAGAGATAAGTAGGAAGTGGTAACCATAAACAGTGAAATGGTGGTAATATTAAAACAAACAACTTATAATTTTAAGAAAATAAGTGAATTGTGTTAAACTGTAAGAAACAGAATAGGTGTGAGGGTAAGAAAATATAAAAACATATTCTATTACCAAAAGAATTAGTAGAAAGTTTATCTATATAGAATAGAGAGTATCAATACAATACTCACAAAATTGTTATGTTATTAAGTAAAGGAAAAGTAATTTGTTTGTTTGATGTTTAAGGGAGTGTAAACCCAGAAGGCAGAAGTTTACAATAATATGTTTGTATTTATATATAAGTAAGGAAGGTATAAGGAGAAGAAGAGTATGATCATTTTAGGTAATGACATACCATATAATAATTGTGTTTAAAAAAGAAGAAGTTAGTTCTATGTCATAAAAAGTATGAACATTTTAATTAATGACATACAAGATAATAATTGTGTTTTAATAAGAAGGAGTTATTTTTATGTTATGAAAATTATGAACATTTTGAGTAATGACATGCAATATAATAATTATGTTTAATGATAAGAAACATGGCTGAACCATATACAGACCATCAAGTTATTTATATGTTATGTTTTGTTAATAGATTTAAGTTAAAAAGGTATGTGAGAAATGCGAGTAGGAGTAAAACTAATGACATAAAAAATAACAAACAACAAATTAATAAATATAATATAAATAGAAAGTAAAGTATCAGATAGGAAATAATTTGGTAAAAGTATAATGACATGAATAAATTGTAAAAAAACACTTCAATGTATTTCAAAAGCCAAAAAGAACGAAATGAAAATAAGCAAACCATATGTACTTAGTAAATAATGTTCAAATAGAGCAAATTAAGAAATTCTAAGATGTTAAAGTTTAGGCCTATCAATGACATAGCTGTATAAGTTCACGAAACCAATAATAAACAATTGAATGGGATAAATGGGATGATATGACCAAATAAATTATGTAATTATAATTAAATAACGAGAATAACATGTCAGAATTGTGATAAATAATATAAATAAGTGAAATATGTATTAAAATAGAATTATCAATTTTGTAAAAAAAACATTAGTACAGGGCCTAGATCAGCCTTATGAGATGTCAAATTGATCATTTAAAGAAAACAGAAACATCTATGTTAATATTTCAAGCATTGGAAATATCCCCAAGAAAAATAACATTTATAAAATATTTATTCATTTTGAACAAAAAACCAGGATTTGTAATAATAGTTTCAAATGTACTTAACCAATCAGAGTCAAGCCGGTTACCATACAAACAGTAATTTTGACCGTTAGGTAACGAGATTCCATTATTAACAATTCAGAGTATAGACGCTTTACTGATGCGGATCTTTTAAAAAGCAAATAAGTAAGAATATCAAAAAGGAATGAAACCAAAGTGAATACCCGAAGTAAACAAGAGTTCCAGCTACACCAGGAGGAAGAATAAATGAAGTTACAAATTTAATAAGTAACAAAAAATTGTAATAAAAGAAACAGACGCCAACGAAGATGACAACCCTATCCTTGAGATTAGATGCATGCATTAACAACAGCGAAGAAACCATTGATGATCAATAACACTAACACCGTGATTGTGTTAAGTATAAATTAAATTATAATTAACTAAAACGGATCCACTTTTGTCACAATAGAAAACTCTCACTATGAACTTGGAACTCCTATTTCTTTCAAAGATTAATAAAAAATATTTATGTACACCTGAAGTAACTATAAGATAACCTATGTATAAAACGATAACACCGACACACACTTTTAACACCACAGAGTTGAATTTAACGTAAACCTCTTTCACATTTAATTACCACAATTGTAAGGTGGTGTACTTTATTTAAATATCTTGTTCTAAACTTTTTTTTCATACTCAAAGGAATTCATTGGCAGTTTAATTTGTATAAATAAGAAGATATGGCGACCACCATGTCGTCAAACTAACTTGTGCTGCCACCCTGCTCTCTGCTGAGTAAACAATTAATTTATTGCCGAGGCTAAAAGTTATTATAATAATTTCAACTGTACAAGAATTATTGAAAATTAATGAGTTACCAAGCCAAATAAATAAGTATGAATCATTACTAGCTGTCCTGTAATTATTTCAAATGTATTATGTATGTTGTGTTCTGTAGCAGTGAATAGAATTATTTGACCAAATTTTATGTTGGCAACACGTCTCCCCAGACAAGCGAAAGTCGAGTTCCCGCCAGTCTGTGAGTAATTCGAATCATTCATCACAGTATCGTAAACAAATAAACTGATACAGAATCTTTTAATTGTTTTAAGGGAAAACAATTTGGCGCCTATCGGGAAGAAAAAACCAGTGAGTAAGGACAGGTAAGGATTAACAGACAACAACAAGATTCGGGACGGCTTATTAGCGCGATCGCGATCATCATAATCAGCGACGGCTTCATCACAAATAAACCATACTACAAGAAGAAGAATAACAAATTGACACATTCAACGTGTAACTTAATAAACGCGAGATCGAGTTTTACTACAACATAATTATTAGTATTAAGAGTTCCTTTTTCAATTGTTCATTTGTTCTTTTGTATGGTCCAAAGAACCCACCGCTATACACAACATACATCAACAACACCTAATTACCAAACATTATTTTTATGAATGTGTTTATGACTTAAGTACTATACTTTGACATTACTAATACACTGACCCTGAGATTGAGATTTTTCATGCTCTACAACAGAAAGAGTTTCAAAAAAAAAGAGTAAATAAAAATAATTGAATTTTAAACAAGAACGAATAAAGAGTTTATTTATTATAACATAAATAGTCTACTTACAAAATTGGCACCAACAACTTGGGGCAAACAACGTACACAAAAGGTATATACTGGGTATTATTACAATATATATGTTATCGTCAAAGTACAAAATCAGGCATTTTATAAATGCCTAGGAATTTCATATAATGCCTGAATTCAGCCAGCAAAGTATGAAATAAAACACATTTCATATATTGCCTAGGCATTGTATAGAATGCCTAACGTCTTCTAGGTAATGTATAGAAGACAATATGTGCTCTATGGTTTCATGTCACAACATGAATCCCCCTCCCTCACATCATACCTCTGTACCACTGTGACATATCTCAGCTTGGAGTTCTAGTGCTAAAAACAGTGTTTTTCTCAGTGATGGTGACTATCATAAGCTAGTGTTTCAGCTACTAGTAAGCATGCTACTAAGAAGAAAGAACGGAAGGACCCACGGGATTACTGACTACTGAATAGCTACGATGTTATGCTTTTTGAAAATAAAAGCAAACTAATTCATCGGGTCTTGGGGAATAGTCAGCGGCAAAATGTAACTTCCGTCGCCGCGCGTGTACTATATTTCGGTGTCCGATGTGTACATCCAACTGTTTTCTTCACAAGTAACTAATGCTAGCTTATGGAGGTTATGTACGACAATGTAACTTAAATAAAATTTACTTTGTTAGTGTACATTAAAAGCTTGTATTTATTGGAAGTACAGAAATTAGTTTACATTTATCACACATAATTACGGTACAGAGACGATTTTGGGAGGTTGTGGCTACGTTTAACAATATAACTTAACCTTTTAGATTTTTAAAATTAATTAGACTTAACAAACGTTGCCTTAGTTAGTGTACATTCAAAGGCTGTATATAACATTAACGGCTGTATTTATTCGAAGTAAGTAATCCCAGCTTATGGAGGTTATGTACGACAATGTAACACATAAAATTTACTTTGTTCGTGTACATTAAAAGGGTGTATTTATTGGAAGTACAAACATTAGTTTACATTTATCGCACATAATTACGGTACAGAGACGATTTTGGGAGGTTGTGGCTACGTTTAACAATATAACTTAACCTTTTAGATTTTTAAAATTAATTAGACTTAACAGACATTTCCTTAGTTAGTGTACATTCAAAGGCTGTATATAACATTAAAGGCTGTATTTATTCAAAGTACCGGAATTAAGACGTACTTCCAATTTAGAACCTAGTACAATCTAATGTATAACCAAACAAGTACATTAAAATCCTTTTTTCAACATAATGCAATAAAAAGCAATGTGCAGTTTCTGTTAACATGCAAATGATTAAGTATTAATAATGGGTTACAGTGGAATTTAATGTTACTACGGTCTGAATTAATGCAAATAAAATTGGGAGAATCTCGTAAACATATTAAAGAATGCTTGTATATTACACACATAATTATTACAGTACGGACCTTTGTTAATGAATAGAAACAAATTTGACTCTATACTTTAGTATGTACCAATAAAATTCACCTTTTTTCAAATAACAATATCTGTTGTTTTATTCATACCCTTAAAAAAAGGTCATTAACAACATACATTATGAGAAAACGTGATTACATATAACCACCCATTAGTTACTTGTGAAGAAAATAGATATAACATTTACAAACATCAAATCTTCAATTCTCTCCCTATTTGTTTTATAAAAACTGGAGTTTCTACTGCAGGTTTTAAGTCCACTAACTACTTAATTAAATATACATAATTGTTCCTGTATCTTGTTGGGTAACATATTATATTAATACATCTGCTTCCTACTCATATGTGCAAACAATGTTTTTAATGTACGGTCCTAAAATCTTTATCAACACTTTATATCTTTAAGATTTAGACAAAGTCTAATGAGCAACTTGGCCTAACCTGAATTTACATGACCTGGCTCAGAACAACTTTATTTTGGCAAATACAAAGATGAAGAGTGGTTGCAATTTACTACCATAAATGCCTGGAATGCTATGCATTAAAGAATTTTAATTAACTTTATATGGGGAAAACTGGTTTACATACATTATTTCTGAAAATAATAATCCTGAAATGTAATCAGTACTTATATCAAGTTAAGTGCAATAATATATTGATTCTTCAACTTGCACGTTGCAAACTTAAGGTGCTAAGCCTTTACTTTATTTTTAATTTAACATCAATTTATGTTCAGCAACGTTAAAAAGAACATGTTATGGCCTCTGAGAAAGTACACAGTGAGTGGAAGCTGGCTTAAATGAAGGTAAAAATTGTATCTAATAATTAGTGTCCCGTGAGGGCTGATTCTGATTGTACTACCCTCAAAACATAAAGAAAAGTCATTTTTAGAAAGATGTCTGTGTGTAGAATTTTGTCTATGGCGAATGATAACTCCCGCAAATTCAAATAATTTTTTGCGTATTGTAGAGGACTCGAGGTCTGTTGATTTTGGTGAAGATTGGTTAAGGAGAAGGGGTAGTTTACCTGCAAAATTTTGTTTTAACAAGAGTAAAGTACTTAATTTTTATAAATAAAGTATCCTGAAAAGGTCATAATAATCCACTGTAGAAAGGTAGATTTAATATCTATAAATGAAAATGATAGGTGAAGGGGAGGGGATAATTTTTTATATGTGTACTACGTTATCAGCAACATTGAAGTAGTTTGTTGATAAAATTCCTTCCCAGGCTGTTTGGCCGTGGTCCAATGTTTTCTGCAAAACCAGACGTTTCGGAAGTGCCATCGACTGCCATCATCAGTGAAAATCGAGTGCGCTAACATGTTATAACATGTATATGTTAGTGATCACAATTCTGTGGTTGAGGCTGAAGATAGAAGTAGTTTCTGTAGAAATATTTCATTTCTAAATTAATTTCAAATATAAATCTTAAAACATGGTAGTCATGTATGTCTTAAAACATGGTTCTCCATACCGATATTTTAATTATTTGCATCAAATAGTATTATTGTTTAATAAATGTTCTTTCCAGATCAAATTATGTGTATACAGTTCTGGAAAAATTAGACAGGCATAATATTTTGTTTGTTTATTGTAAACTGTATTATGTTTGGAAGTATCCCAAAGTAAATTTAACATTAGTCATGTCAATCAATGAGGCCAGTCCAGTTTTTTAAGGCCAGGAGAATCCTTGAAATGTTTGGAGCATCACTAGGTCATGATGGATCTAATCATCAAACTTCAGTTTCTGTGAAAAACTGGCAGATTTGAGTAGTCACTTGATAAAGGATGGTGTTGTAAAAGCAACAATTCTTTCAGAATTTTTTATAACCCTGTCAGTCTGCAAATAATATACTGTATTACAGTATACAAATGTAGTGCAATATCTTGGCACAATACTGTATGATAAATTTGGATAAAAGGCTCATTTCCAATAGAAAGGATAGCTGGTGTGATCAGACATAACAAATTTGTTGTATTAGTTTTTTGAGAATGTATTCCTATCAAACTGGAGTAAGCATATTTTCAAAATGGACGTGTGTCATGGAATTTACAGATTGCACCAAAAGAAACAATTAAAATATATCTTTTCAATTAAACAAAAATTGGTCTTGTAATATGATTCGGTAATACAGCAGGAACTAATCAGTTAATTGCTATTACAAAATGCCTTATTCCTTTTCCATGATGATCAGATTTTGCTATATGCCTGCATAAATAAAAATTATTAAAATGGTTAACTCCCAACACAAAGTTGAACACATGATGAAAGTTCATCATGTCACATATTCTAGTAACAAGGTAAGTTTTTGGAATACTGTTTTAGCTGAATTTATACACTAGGAGGACACTCAGCATTTAGTTTGTGTGTGTAACTCTGGTTAATCAAAGAGAATTATTTGTGTAAATTCAAATTTAGTAATACAAATCTACTACTGTAAATGCCTGGAATGCTATGCATTAAAGAATTTTAATTAACTTTATATGGGGAAAACTGGTTTACATACTGTACATTATTTCTGAAAATAATAATCCTGAAATGTAATCAGTACTTATATCAAGTTAAGTCCAATGATTAAATATATTCTTCAACTTGCACGCTGAATAGATCCCTTCTCCTTCACTTACCAGACACATAAGGGAAGCTCTAAACCATGAACTGTCCCAGTAGTGAATGCTACAATGAGATCTTTAGAGTCTGTATCACTTTCTTTTGAACTTCTAAATGCAGGATTTCTTGGAACTGTGTAGAGTGGGATCAGTGGAGTAACTTGTGGAGGGGGGTTATCAGGGGATCAATTCCCCTCCAGAACTATTCGAAATTTCAGCAGAATTCCATAATTTCCTACGTACACCCATTTCTAAGTCAGTTTTATTTGTACAAGTAATACTTATAAATAATTATAGAAATAAAAGTAATTACAATATTGTAACGTTGTTTTCCCCTTACATAAAATAGGCCCCAACTTAAACCATTTCATGACCATGATACATGAAGAACAAAATACTAAGTCATTAACTAAACTGTATACTATAAATATTGTCTGAGATAATAAAAAGAGATAAGAATAATGTAATGAAACTGATAAGAACATTATCAATAAGAAGATTTTACTCCAGTAAACTGCATTAAAAATTGTTAAAAAAGATAAAACCTATACTCCATACTGCAGTAATAAACTGGATACTCAATAAAGAAAATTATTAATAATTAGTTTCTAAGTACTAAAATAATGAAATAAAATTTTATTTATGATTATGAATAGAATAACGTAAATCAAAAAGAGTATTACAAAAATGTAATAATAAAACAACAATAAAGCTAAATGTAAGCCTACAAGTAAGGTTATGTAACATTATAATGTTTTAAACAACAGAAAGAACAAAAAAGCATTGTAAAATCCATGAATTGTAAACAGAAGGTGAAAACTACTGATGAAGTAGTAAATAAGCTTATAATAGCTAGATAATAATGGATATAATTTGAATTATAACATAAAGAAGAAAAAATATGAGAAACTAAAACTTGTCAATAATTGTTTGTAAAAAGAACAGTTTTAATGTAAACTTATTAAACAAACTATACTGTATAAATAATACTAGAATCATTATTATTAGAATAACATTCTAGTAAGGAAGATATGATTAACCAATAAGTATAAACAAAGTAAATAATGAAACAAGATACTATCATGTGTTAAGCTTTGCAACCCAACAAGGAATGCGGTGACGTTTGCCATTTCACTGCACTTATCACGGTACTACTACACATTTAAAATACGTTTAACACTGTCTCTCGCGTGGTATTTCTAATTGCATACAGCTTACTGAACAATATTTACAGAACCAGTAATACCGCACCAACACAAGCACGCGTTATCATTCAGTAAATCCCCCGCTCTTCAGGCGTCTCGGTAGCACAGCTTGTGTTAGTACAGTACATGGACTAAACCTTCAGAATACTGATACTGAAGATAATAACAACTAGAATAAGTAAGAAAAACAATATTAAAGGACAAACTATGTTGTCAAAGCTGCAGTAAATTGTGAAGAATGTTTTAGAATAATGATGTAATAGGAAGAAACATGTATTTTCAAGGTATGAATGAAATTAAGGGTCAATATCATAGGCAAAAGAACCTAGAACATTTATGTTATTCATAGTAAATAATTGTTAAGTTATGTCATTATTATTGTAGTGAAAGTTGAATAAGGGTATCAAGAACAATGTAAAGTAATTGTCTGATAGCAAAAGTAATTATTTTAAATGTACAAAAGAAACTAAGGTGTCCACAACAATGGGCCAGTAGGCCCTATACCTGAATAACTTATTTCTACTATTTGTAAACAATTATTGCTAATAATTCTCATTATTAGTGTAACAAAAGTGAAAGCCAAGGATCAAGAACAATTTAGAATAGTTGTCTTGTATTAAAAACAAGAATTGTTAAAATATGAAAAAATAATGTTCAAACTATAATAGGCCAATATGCCTAGACAAATTATGTATGTTAATTGTAAGAAATTATTATTGATTTTTGTCATTAGTATTGTTGTAAAAGTTGTAGGGAGTTATAAGGAACAATTGTGATCAGTTATATCACAATAAAGTTAAGTAATATTATTAGAAGAAAGAGAATTAGGGTGTCAGGAACCCAGGTTGGGTTATGCCTAGTTAGCCAAACATGACTTTTATAAATTGGGACATTATTAAGTACTGTAAATAATGTTACACTCAATGGTTAGTAAATAAATATCATTCTTTAATTTTCTTAATTCTTAACCACATATTATGAGTACAAATGTATGCCTACTTATAAGTAACTTTACTAATGAAAAGTCTTTTTAAAAAGAGACTTGTGTCCATGTTAACAGCAAAGATGACTATTACTGAAGCTCTGAGAACTGTCATATGATAATGGGATAACAGTGTATCAGTTAGAATAATCAACAACTTATTAAGGCACACTGTAAGGAGGTATGTTTTAATCATTTTGCACACATCATTCCAGAAGTCTGTTCTAAAAACAATTATAATCAAACTGCTGTTTCAACAGTACTAATAATGCAGCATGGCAAAATTTAAACCATTTTTATTGGTCTGAACGTTTGTTTCAAGCTGAGTATACCAAATATGTTTGTAACAGGTTTATAAGTTAAGATGTGAAGTATATGAAGCCTTTACTAGTACCTGTTCATTAGACAGCAAATAATAACTATAATTTCCATTAATTTTGTTAATGTTCTTTGCCAATCATTATTTAGTTATTTTTTTACTGTCAGAAAAAGTTCTGATGTAATTTCTGTACGTGTTATTTTTGGTCTCTCTCTCCCCCTCTCATTGTTATTTATTGAAAAAACATAAAAAAACTGACACTCCTCTGTATGTCTCCACATTGCATACAATTAAAAAAATTAAAAACATACTTGAAACATACTTGTGATCTTGCAAAAGAGGATCAGTCCTCTGTGTGTTTTAATGATAATTAGTTAATCAATGAACATGTCATGGACAACAAAATGCAAAAATTTACAAATGAATAATGAAAACACAAAGATTAAAACTAATAAGAAATCATTATAGACATAAAGAAACAAATTAGTAAGATTTATTAATGAATCAAAGGAATTCAGAAATTCAACTGATAATCACACATTAGTACATAGTGTTACTAATTTCACAAAATTTGTAATTATTGGATAGTGAACATTGGATTTCAATATGGTAAGTGTACACATATTAATTTTAAGCACGTTTTACAAATAGTGAATGAAAAAGAAAATAAATACACTATTTCAACTTTCTTAAACTGAAAACAAGAAATTCTTTTGAGTTAGTGTAATGTGTTGTGTTACTGTAAGACAGAGCAGTGCTGTTAGTGTACTAATTAAGATGCATTAAATGTATAAATAAAGCTAATGAGTTATTCTTAGATGACATAATTAATCTTATTGGTAATGGTGTAAAAGCCTTCCCACAGCGGTTGCAGGTTTGGGCTGATTTCTTTCTTCCTTATCATGTTATAGAACTAAGCCTGGAAGCAGGTGTGAGCCCTGAAGAAATTGCAACCAGTCTTCATCTTTGTATTTGCCAAAATAAAGTTGTTCTGAGCCAGGTCATGTAAATTCGTGTTAGGCCAAGTTGCTCATTAGACTTTGTCTAAATCTTAAAGATATAGTGTTGATAAAGATTTTAGGACCGTACATTAAAAACATTGTTTGTACATATGAGTAGGAAGCAGATGTATTAATATATATGTTACCCAACAAGATACAGGAACAATTATGTATATTTAATTAAGTAGTTAGTGGACTTAAAACCTGCAGTAGAAACTCCAGTTTTTATAAAACAAATAGGGAGAGAATTGAAGATTTGATGTTTGTAAATGTTATATCTATTTTCTTCACAAGTAACTAATGGGTGGTTATTTGTAATCACGTTTTCTCATAATGTATGTTGTTAATGACCTTTTTTTAAGGGTATGAAAAAAACAACAGATATTGGTATTTGAAAAAAGGTGAATTTTATTGGTACATACTAAAGTATAGAGTCAAATTTGTTTCTATTCATTAACAAAGGTCCATACTGTAATAATTTTGTGTGTAATATACAAGCATTCTTTAATATGTTTACGAGATTCTCCCAATTTTATTGTAATATTCTGTCCCTGTTATTTCGGGCGCAAAATGTAATATTCTATTCACATACAAATACAAAAAAAATTATTTATTTTCCACCTACCTCGTTTCGCCTTCTGCCAGAGTCCGCAACACGAATGTTAAAATGCAAATATGATTATAGGTTATCGTAATAACTTACACAACGCATTTTTGAAAGAGAGATTAATTAAAATTTTATTTTATACTTCAAAATTTTCTTCAAGTATTAAATTGTTATTTATTTGGCCTCTTGGCTCAAATGATCCAAAATCATGGAAAATGTATAAAGCTTGTGATGTTAGTGGTATTACACTTATACTTACAGAATTACAATACACCTTACCTTAATTAGACAGCCCAATCTGATATTTACACTCACATTCACACCGTTACAAAACCAACTACTATTATTTAATTGACATGTTTGCACAAAAACTCTTTATTAAAAATTTGTTGAAAGTACGGTTACTGGTTACCCGACGGCTTCACTCCTTCCGCTGCCACGTGGCTCGTATTCTTTTAATGTCCGAAAGTCTATAATTCATTTTATTTTGGCCCGCTCACTTCACTAATTCTGTTCTGCAATATTATATCTTGGTTACCATTTTTGTCTGATGATCTATTCACTCACGGCGTCTCCCCAGCTACGTCGCACTATGCACATGTTAGACTGTATTTATCCGGTTAATCAATTTTTTCGGCCCGCCAACCCGTTATGTTCAAACGGCCGCCGCCGCCTCACCACAACACCACTACTGATTCACATTTTGTTATATGATTTAGATGGAAGTTTGTGTCCAGTCGGCGAACGCACTACAGTTCGCGTCCGGCAGGTTAAGGTGTTGCTTTCTGACTGACTCATGCTGCCGGGCATTACTGCCTTTCCGGTGAACAAATTTCGTCGCCGTTTGCAGCCTTCGTTATCTAAGTTTTAGTAGCTGCACACCTGGCACACAGGATTTACGTGTGCGGTGTGTCGACGATATTTCACAGCCTTTACTTTCGTTTATGCAAAGTTATGCGCTCCGCAGATGTTGGTGTTTGTGCATTTGTGAGTGGACGTCACACAGACGCAAAGTTCTTAGAATCGTGACAGTCGACAACATGACATTCCTTTATAAATATTTCATAACAGCTATTGCGTACTGCTCCGTGGTTAGACTGCGAGTTAGATTCAACCAAGGACTGGACACATATATGAAGTAAATTGTACAATTTTACTTAGATCAAAGCCAAAATTAATAAAAAATAAAAAACCTCCTAATTCGCCCCATTACATTATTTGCATTAATTCAGACCATAGTAACATTAAATTCCACTGTAACCCATTATTAATACTTAATCATTTGCATGTTAACAGAAACTGTACATTGCTTTTTATTGCATTATGTTGAAAAAAGGATTTTAATGTACTTGTTTGGTTATACATTAGATTGTACTAGGTTCTAAATTGGAAGTACGTCTTAATTCCGGTACTTTGAATAAATACAGCCTTTAATGTTATATACAGCCTTTGAATGTACACTAACTAAGGAAATGTCTGTTAAGTCTAATTAATTTTAAAAATCTAAAAGGTTAAGTTATATTGTTAAACGTAGCCACAACCTCCCAAAATCGTCTCTGTACCGTAATTATGTGCGATAAATGTAAACTAATGTCTGTACTTCCAATAAATACAAGCTTTTAATGTACACTAACAAAGTAAATTTTATTTAAGTTACATTGTCGTACATAACCTCCATAAGCTGGCATTAGTTACTTGTGAAGAAAACAGTTAGATGTACACATCGGACACCGAAATATAGTACACGCACGGCGACGGAAGTTACACTTTGCCGCTGACTATTCCCCAAGACCCAATTCATCCCCTCAAGAAGCAAGGTGATAGTGGTATTCAGTTTTATGTCCATGAAGTGGACAAGGGGCGTGGAGATCTACGAAACATCCTAGCAATCGTCGTGTGAAAGAACACGGATTTTACAAACTGGGAACCACTAATGGATTGTTAAAGTAGCTGTACACAAGATCGCAGTTCACTGTATGCCCAAGACCATTAATGGGGGTTGAAGATGTTCCTGAAAAAGAAACCGCAATTCGTTCTGCTGCTACTGCCCAATCATCAGGATACGAACAAGGGTTTGTAAAATGTGTGCAAGACTAAATGTCAAAAAGAAAATGTAATTGTGTAAAAAATGAAGGAAAGTGTACTTCAAAATATCACAGCTCTCTGTCTTGTTGTAATAAGTACAGTATATTCCATATATTTAGAATTAATAAACACCAATACTATCTAATGTATTTTTTTTTAACCAGATTGGTTAAAAAATGTTCTTATACAGTATAATTTTAATAAAATAATATCTGAACATAATTAAGTAGAGAATAATCTCGGAATGTCATACAAAGTCCTCCTCTGTGTATAATAAAACAATTATGTGTGATTTTGTAATAAAATGTTTTAATTTTGAACGTAGTAAGCTTATTTTACACTTTGCCTAAAGAATCACTGGCATTATATAGAATGCAATGTACAGAATACCTGGGAAAAGTATTCTATTCTACACTTTGCTAAAAAACTCCAGGCATTGTATGAAATGCCTTGATTATATACTTTGCCGGTAAAACACACACACACACACACCAGATTACTCCATTTATAAAACAAAATCACTTCTGTTGTGACATATGCTATACTAAAATGTCAATTTTTTCTGGAAAGGCGTTCGATCGTCTTCTTTTGTGAAAAGATAATCACCGTCATCTTCATTCTCATTGTTCGCTGATGTATTAGGCACATGACCTGGTTCATCCTCTAGCCATGATACTCCTCACACCAGTCTACATTTCACCATAGCAGTGACAAGCTTGTGCTGTGTTGTAACAGATTATTTATTGATGAAACTAAACAGTACTCAGTACGAAAAAGTTATTGTGCACCAATGTATAAGATTATTGTTGTGAGCCTTTAATGTATCTTGTACTTAATCGATGATGCAAACACGAACATACAAGAATCGCAAAATATGGTTTGTAGCAAGAATGTAGATGCAACAAATTAGTCATCTGCAAAGTATGTCTGCAGTACAACAGAAGAGTATGTTTTCTTCAAATGTACATTCAAAGAAAAAAAAGTTAATGTATAAATGTAATATTATACTAAAAAAAAATATATATATATACAATCACTGATTAATCACTAATTAGATTATAAAGGATATTGTACATATCAACAAAGGAAGATAAAACACAAAAGATGTTAATCACTTTATTTAAATACTTGAACATAAATTATGAAAGTCTATTTCACACACAATTATTCTTATACGAGATTCTGTACATAATATAAAATTAAACTTAAAACATAAGACAACACGTTTCTTATTTCAAAATTTTAGAGTTGAAAACAACTTATATATTTCAATGTCCGTAACTTTCCGCTGTGGTACTGCCGGAGTTTTAGCACCTAGAAGAAACGCACAATTGCATAATCTTCATTAGTATTTTACAATGTAAAAGTTATTACTACCTCACTTATATGCATAAGTAAAATCTCCAACTGAAACACAACGTAATTAATGTCTTACACATGTTTAACACGTTTGTGTACTGTGTGTTTTAGAAGTAGCAAATGGGAATAGAAGAACACGATAAATAGAAAATGCATTTATAATAATTTCTCACTCGAAAGGCACAGGGGTACATGATGTTCATAGGCATATGTGCACCCATGGGCTCAGGGTTCCTGACCCTTCCATAAATATTTACAAAAATAAAAAGTTTCTTACATGAAAGAATGATCACCTATAATGAAACCCAAATTAAGACTAATACTGTAACAGTATTACTTAGATCCTTAATCCTTTGGGGACCAGTGTCTGACACTGGATGTTATTTAAAATTGCCAATAATATTATTGAAATTAGTTCTTAGGTCTACGAATCAGTCAGATGAAAAAAAAACAGTAGTTTACAATCTGACCTACCAAAGCATTAAATATTTCTTGAAGTCACACAAGAAATTTGTTTATAAACTTCTGTTTAAATTTTGCAATATGTTTTATAAATCAACACTTATTTTTTTATTACTAAGTTTTTCACTTTTATTTCAAATAAAATGTTGATTTGCAATTAATGAATCTATATTTATTATGTATTTACTATGCAGACTCTGTTGATTATTAATTCTTTCTACAAAAACTAGACTGTGTAGAAAAGTAGATTGAACACTATCATTTTATAAACCTTTGTTTTATATTATGGTCCCAGAATATTTTTTATTGATTTTAAATAGGTGAGGATTAAAGTAACCCAAATCGTTAAACTGCCACCCAATATTTTTGTTCAAAACATACTGGATTTCCTATGGCATTTCAAAATGACGCCCATGAAATTTATAATATGGCATCTGTTGACTATAGCAGACGAAATGCATGCTATTAAGACTGGATCTGCAAACCTCGTAAGACTTTTCTTAAACAGGAAATTCTAACACACCTTACTACATGGAATTTCAAATATACATACATAAAATATGAGGAACAAAATATACAATAATTAAGATTCATAGTTAGTAAGTACACTGTGAACATCAAAATACATTATTATCACCATCAGATATTTTTGGTGTTAAATAAGATAATCTGTGGTTGAAGACATCAAAGCAGAAGTGCTTCAGAGAAATATCTAGGTTGTCTTATGTTTTCTATTCCACAGCTACAAAGTAGCATTGTAGTGACTGTAATGATAGTACTATATTAGAAGTAGTTAGCAGCAGTGTAAAAAGTCAAGAATCAAGTTGCATAAATCTACATCTGCCCATTCGTTTCACAAGTAGAAAATCTAAAATATACTGGCACATGCCATATAGTAAATACTTAAAAAACTGAAACCCACATTGACATAATGGTTAAAACTGTTGAGAATACACTGAACAGAACATACAGCACATTCAATGATCTAGTATTGTGTAGAACACCATCAATTATAAATGACAATCTCCAAAGGGGCGTGACAGTGGGAGAAGTGAATATGGCCAAGAGGCATTTTGTATACACATATGAGCAGCGTATCATAGTCTCAGATACGGAATTGGGGATGGAGAAACGGCGACAGCTGTAAAGATCCGTTTTATATATATATATATATATATATATATATATATATATATTTCAATCACTTTCTGCTACAGTCCGTTTCTTGATGTATATAATACTATAATATTTATGACTAAATTTACCTCAAGATATACTTTTTTCCTTTAGGAACATGTTTCGGGAGATCTTGTTCTCCCATCTTCAGCCTTCGCCATCTTGTTTCTGGTGAAGTATTTGTGTGTTGGCTTCTGGATGTTATTGAGGTAGTTTGTTGGTCTTTGGTCCTTTAAAGTTGCATTATTGTGTGTGGTTGTGGTATCTGTTTTTGTATTTTCGATGTTGAGTGCTTTGAATCAATACAAAACATGACACAATATTCAAAGCACTCAACATCGAAAATACAAAAACAGATACCACAACCACACACAATAATGCAACTTTAAAGGACCAAAGACCAACAAACTACCTCAATAACATCCAGAAGCCAACACACAAATACTTCACCAGAAACAAGATGGCGAAGGCTGAAGATGGGAGAACAAGATCTCCCGAAACATGTTCCTAAAGGAAAAAAATATATCTTGAGGTAAATTTAGTCATAAATATTATAGTAATATATATATATAGGGTGTCCCGGGAGGAAAGGGAAATAATTTGAGAAATGGTTCTATAGTGTAAAAGAAGAAAAAAAGTTCATATAAACATATGTCCGGAAACGCTTTGTAAGCGAGTTACGGCTAGCGAAAGATTTCACCCAGGTTTCGGTAAATGAAGACTTTCTGAAATTCTGGGAAGGTAAATTAAGGGGCGAATTCTGTTGTTTCTCACCTAAAAAAACGTGTTTTTAGGTTAGAAGTACAATAACTTTGTTAAATGATTAATAAATGCATAAACGTTAAAAACCACATGATGGAAACCATTTACGGAAGTTGAGATTCGAGATTTTTCATGCAGGTGTCTGTACAGTAATAAACTGAAGAATTGTGAATGTCCACATGTTGAGTTAAGCAGGTGAAGGAAGTTTTAAAGTTTTATTGGGCCAGTGTAACTGTACGAGATATTGTGTGATCATTGAAACCTAAATTTACTGACAGACATTTGGTATTCTCCAATAACACTCTGGGAGAAAAAGACGAAAGGAAATGGGAATGGGAGATGCAGTTATGTTCATACAATAGCACGCAAAATCATCTACATCCATGGACAACAGGCAAGTTGAAAAATAATTAACATTATATTAATGTTATGTAAAAAAATACTTTTAAAGACAGTGTAAATAATTTTAAATGCTCTACATTTATGAACATTTTCAACTATTCTAATTTAATATAATTTATACCATACATGTAAATTCAATAAAAACATGAGAGTATAATCATAATGAGAGTTTATTTCACTTAATCACTTAATTATATCATAAATTAAACTGTGTTAATGAACTCAGAAATTGAAGAAGTTTCATAACTAGAGTAGGTATTATATTTTGTGTGACTTGGTAACATTAGTAGTACAGAGTACTGCAATTAAAAGAAAATTACAAAAAAAATTGCATTACTGATGGAACCCCATGCCTCCTCTTTGACCTCACAATTGAAACTAAATATCAGATACTACAACCCGTAACTGTACAATTCTAAAATTGGTATAAAAAACTTCTCTCAGTTCAACTCTTTTATTCATGTCTCCAAAACATAACAAACAAGAACAAAAAATATTAATTCCTGAATTGTGAACAGGATCAGAAGTGGGCTTAACACTTACTGGTGTTTGGAAACATGTCCTTGTGAAAATTTTGTGGCCAGTTACCCATTTGAATTTGCTGAGAAGAAACGGTTTCATCACCATCTGGAAAACATGGAAAAATATTTTGGAAGCAAGAGAAACACAATTTTCATGCTTCCAAAAAACATGAGGAAATATTATTTAAAACTAGTCCCACACCTGAGTTAGTATTTTACCACAACAAAAGTCATGTGGTACCACTACAGATCCAAAAGAAACTGAAAGTCGCTAAACATTCAATTCTGTTTTTATCTATTACAAACTATACCACGTGTATCAAAATGTTAAATTTACAACAGAAAAATCATAGTAATATATTTTAAACAACAATAATTAAAAACAACTGTTGGAAGATTATGATTTTATGAGAGATTAACAGGAACAATAATATAAAATAAATCATTTTACCATACAAAGCACTCGCACAACAACAGAAGACACCATGAACACAAACGCTTGCACACTACCAAGGTCAACAAACGTCGCTCCTTATAATTTTTCAGTGATGACAAAAGTCCATCATTTAAATGGGGTGAAAAAGATATGTATAGAGAGTGAGAGAGTGTGTGAAAGAAAAAGGGAAAGTACTGGTTTCTATATAATGATTTGTAGATTAAGAATTAGCTTATGAAATTTTAAGCTTTATAATTGTTTGTAGTAACGTATAAAAAGAAAGTTAGAAAAAGAGAAAGAATTTAAACGCTGATCATAATAAATAAGATTTGTTGTTAGCATAACCATGTGTTAGAGTAGTTATTACGCCTAATTACCAAAACCTATTTTCTGTGCCGAAAAACCCACCTAAACGAGCCTGAAAGCTTCTGAATGAAGGGAGATAAATTAACTCAGTTGTTTTAATGGGAATAAATTTGAAAAAGGTTTCCACATTACCTTTTTCCAAATGTGGTGGTGACCTTGTACAATTTGGGATCTTCTGGTTTTTATAAGGTAAGTCGTAAGTCAGTTTGTCAGAATCGGGGTAAGTAGTAATTATATGTATTTGTCGACAATATTAGAGTTACAAGTCCTGTCTTTTCACCATTTGCCAAAAGGGCATAAGAGCCTCCCACATATGCATGAATACATAGGAGTAGGAAAGCACACAGTCCAGATATGGCCACTAACAAAACATGGCGAAATGAAGTGAAACATGAATGAAGAGGATGAAAGCGGACAATGCCAAGGCCATCTTGCACAGTACTTTGATGTGTGGCAGGAAAATGGTAACATACGGAAAGCTGATGAACACACACGTAATGATGGAAACAGAAGCAAGTAGTAAAAACATCCCTCCCTCACATTCATCTTCATTCAGCCAATACCACCACCTGAACCTCTGGTTTTGGTTCCACTCACCAAGTAAAGACATGTGTTCGTAGACCTGACCAGTAAATATAATAAAAAGTGTGCGCAAACCCTACCACACATACCACGAAATGGAGCCACTAACGTTGTTAAGGACATAAAGACATTTCTACCTGCCACTCTACCAAAAAAACAACATGATCAAGCATAGACACCACAGTGAAGACTGTGATGAAATATTTGGAATGGATAATAATACCAATAAAACATGATTTTTAATTTTTAAAAATTATTATAAATTCTGAACACACAACAAAACAAGGATTGAACATTGCATATCAACTACTATGCTCTGGTGATTTCAATCACTTCTACAATAAAAAAGCAAGCAACCAACAAAAAAAAAGTGTAAATCTTGTATGTTTGTACAGATACTGTAAAACAATGTAATTTTGGTTAGACCAGTGGTAACATAAAACAATTATATATTATTATACAAATCACCTTTTTTAGTACCTACAGTTTTCAGTTTCAGTGTTAATTTGATATTAATATGCTTCCACCAACAAAAAGGCAAAATACCTCTGTCCTAAACTATGCTCACCAATCTCAACAGACAAGAAACTGAAGACGGTGACAACGACTAACCTTAACGCAACATACCACCAGAAACAAAGTTGTTATCAATGGGTGCGTGAGCCACAGGTGGATATCGATTCCATGACGGAGGACTTTCATACTGCGGGGAATGTCTCTGGTATGGGCCAGTACGTTGCTGCCATGGCTGTTTCACTCGACCATTTACTTTGTCACAGTGTTTCCTTGACGTTATATGCTGAAAATTTACATCATACACTAAAACATTATGGTTTATAACATTACATCTTGTTTATGTAAACAAACAGTTTTCCACTGCATAAATTATTTTAAATTTCATCCTGTTATATATTATTAATGATATCGTATTGTTTGCTGGAAAAGTTTGATTACTTGAGTTTAGAAATCAAACAAAAACAATAGCTAGATAAATTCTCATTTAAGTTACATAAAAAATTAGCAGCTTTCTTCTATGTTTAGCCATTACTTTATCAGGTAAAAAATACCTATTGCCTCACCTTTCTTGGAAAAACTGAATTTACAAATTCTGCCAAATAAAATTATTCAAATACGATAAAACTTTAGCCAGTAATTACTCTGAGCAGGTGAGCACACACCTAAGTTACATTTCACTTTTATGGAAAAAAGGAAAGAAAAAAGCAGTTATTTTTGTTAAACAACTTTTTCTCACATGTTAATTGTCACATCTCAGTGTTAATTATAGTATCTGACAAAAATCAATAAAAAATTCACACACTCGTGTAAGTTTTTTTAAAAACATCATGGTACAAGTGCAAATATGAATACAATTGAAACAATGCAAGTCTGACTTTTGTAAAATACCCCTATAGCGTTTTGCAAAAATTGATAAGTTTCTTGAAAAAAAAAAAAAAAAAAATAGTGCATGCAGGCATGGGTAATCACTATATTCCATCTAAAGAAGGGAGGAAGTGCTAATAAATATACTGTTCATGTGATATAATAATGACTTCCCTTTTTAACACTATCATTATCTCCCTACTCCACCGCTGCTGGATATTAGGGCAGTACTACACCAGTAATAACAAATACAGGCTATCCTAAAGTAGCATATAACAAACAGCTTATTTTAGTGAGAAAAATAAATATAATCTAAAGCCAGAATACCGTCTACAGTTTTTCTCAGAAGAGTATGTACGAGATGTACAGACAGTATCAATCATGTATGATAGGGAGAAAGAATCATTCAGTTCATCTAAGACAATGCTGTATCATAGCTTATAGACTTTACTACTGAAGACATCGCTTTTTGCCTTTCACTTAAATGTGTTTATAACCATATTAAGTTCTCATAGTGTGACTCTATTAATACAATTTTGTTTGTAATTTTATTTTTGTTGTAATATACACCCACTGCAGATGGCAATACCATTGATGCTTAGTATGTAGTGAAGGGTTATTTAATGCATTTATTTTTATTTATTTTATTTTTTTTACACACTTGTGAATGAAGATATGTTTTAACGATACAACATAAACATGGAATAGCAACAATGAATTATGAAAAAGAAATTATTCACAAAGTTTACTTTATTTTGATAGCTAATAGATAAGTAAATAGTCTAATAGTCAATGAAATGAATAGCAAGGAAGACTATCAGTTACTACTGGATCAGGTTTAATATAACCAAAGAATTCAAAATCAATTATATAAACATAACCCCAATAAAATTATAAAACATGACACAACTGTTACTAAAACTGTCATCAGAAGAAAAATTCATATATTTTTCATTTTAATAATGAGTTACTCACTATTAATGAAGTTTTAAACATATAGTCAACACTGATGCTGACTTGCCCGATTATGCAAAATATCGGTATGGAGAACCATACAGGACTTCCATGTTCTAAGATTTATATTTAAAATCATATTCGAAATGAAATATGAATATATATGAAGTTATGTTAAAGTTCAGGGTACTGCCGAAAAGTCTGGTTTTGCAGAAAACATTGGACTACGGCTAAACAGCCCGGGAAGGTATTTTAACAAAACTACTTCTTTGTTGCCGATAACGTAGTACACATAAAAAATTCTCCCCTCCCCCTTCAACTATAATTTTTATTAATAGAAAATTACCCCCACCCCGTTCACCTAACCTCTTCATTTATAGATAGTTCATCTTTGTTTCTAGAGTGGATTATTATGAGCTTCTTATCAGGATACTTTATTTATCAAAATTAAGTACTTTACTCTTGTTAAATCATAAAACGTTGCAAGTAAACATGGAAGTAAAAATGCTTTTTATATACTTTTGAAAATGCTTGTATTTTAAGTATGGGATTAAACAATGAAAGGCATCAGTAATTGAAAGAGACAAATATAATAACGTGGAGGATTAACTATTTTAAGAAAAATATGGTTATTTCATTGCAAAGGCCGAACTACTTATTATCTTGACAAAATCTGGGTTCAGGATATGTTAAAGACTTCTGGGTAGATGAAGGTACCATTTAGCAAAGGCAAATGGTTGCTTGTGACTCAGAAGTGAAAACAAGTTAGTAGAAAGTGGTCTTTGGGTATCCGAATCAAAATCTACATATGGTTACCATGAAGATTTTATGGTTCTCAATGGTAATAATTTTCTCAATGATTTAAAAAGTTATTTACCTGTATAATAATTGTTTAGCATAGTACTAGATAATGCGCCTTCATCGTTATATCAAAACTGATAAAGTCCATATCAAAACAAACAAACAAACAAAAATGGCCTCAAGGTAAAAACATAACTTTTACAGAAGTTAACTGACATAAAGAAAATATAGTTCTTATAAAACTAAACAACTGTAAGATCTAAGCCCTCCATCGTTGTTCTGAGACTTACTCCTTTTGACTGCAATTCAAATCTAAGAACGGATATGAGCACAAATTAAGGGTATCATTGTTCAAAGAACAAAACATTTAAGTTTAAATGACAATAAAAGAATTCTTGAATAAAGTGTTAATAAATTAACTATGACTTACTGGAGAAAATGCATCAATCATGAAATTGAAAAGGAAGAAAATGTCATGTGAAAGCATTCACGATTGTGTGAAAAATAAGAAGTGTAGTGATAAACTTGGGCAATGACAGTGAAAAATCAAAAATGTTATCCATTGAACACAGTATTTCTGGCTGAGGATGAACACTCTGATATAAAAACACGGGCAGAGCAAACTGTCAGCCATGGATAAAGCAATTGTGTCTAGGACAAGGAGACCACTTTGAAATCAAACCCCTGGTCCCCCAGATTGGGGGTTGTGTGGAAAGCTGGTAACGTACCCACAGAAAAATTGATACACTTGTATGCTTCCACAAGCAGTAAGCCTATGGGAAAATGACATATTGGGAGACCATGAATAAGATTGTGACACAGAACAGGCAAAAGTTTCTAATCCTGGCAAAGCAACAAAAAGAAGAATATGTGTAAGAAAAAATATAAAGTGAAAAATATAAATTATTGGTAAAAAATGTATAATATTTTTACTACAACTGTAAATCTGTCTATAATTAATAATCAGTCGTGAAGCAATCTGTCTATAATTAATAATCAGTCATGAAGCTTCTTATTTTTTGTAAATATATGTTTTTTAGCGCAGGCAATGAAGGCCAAAAATGGCCATGTGTCGGAAGAAATTAGAGAAAAGCTGAATTTTTGTCAGTTGTTAAAACTCACTAATAGGTGCATTTTCCCAAAAGTCCCTGCCCCTCCCCCTTGTGCTAACCCCCCCACCACAATTTGAAGTTCATTTTCCAAGCGTTTAGGTTTTGCTTCATATCTCCGTTATTACCAACACTATTCGTAACTTCTATGTGTCATTTTTTTTATTAGGTGATTGTCTTTACAAAAGGTCTCTAGGTATTTTTTTCTAGGGTCAACACTTTAGCTGCTATTTGCTTAAAAAACGATTTTTTTCTTTTAAAAATGCATTTTTTTCTTTAGATTTTCTTTCATAAAATTTTTTCTGATAATTTTAAAAAATACTTCAAATGAAAGTTGTAGCGCAGCTTTTAAGCTTTCCAATGATAACATCCCATTTCCAGAATAGGGACGCAAGCAAATACCATTTAATATGCGGCCGCCATTGGCCGGGAGCCTAGTAAGCTGCTCTGCTGCCGGGAGCCTAGTAAGCTGCTCTGCTCCCACTATTTTAGTTTAACTTCTATAAATTTATATAAAGTGGCATCAACCTATTACATTTTTAAATATGAAATTATTATTTTATTCTAATGTTTTGAACTTCTACCGAGTTTGGGTTGTGGGGAGGGGGAGTTTTGTTATTGTTGTTTTGTTATTCATTACTTGAAAATGTAAATAGAATGAAACTTGTAGAGGATTCCTTAAGCTTTTCGACAGTGCAAATAGGTCAGGATTCGGAGAATTTAAGAACAAAGCGTGCTGCCGACAGCTGGTCGCCTATCCGAACAGTTCCGCGAACGGCGCGAACCCAGCTCAACGAATTAGTTGTTCGGTGAATGTTCCAGTGTTAACATTGTTTGTATTTTGCGTGGTTTACGTTGTGTAGTGCCAGTTTGGACCCAATCTAATCTTTCTTCAAAAGGAGTAATTTTGAATGTGTCATGGTGAATGTTCCAGTGTTAACATTGTTTGTATTTTGCGTGGTTTACGTTGTGTAGTGCCAGTTTGGAGCCAATCCTTTTTCAAAAGGAGTCATTTTCGCTTTGTATAATCTCAAGGTAACTGAAAAATTTATTTAACTATATTTCGATCGAAATATTATTATTATTCCTCTATTTTTTAAATTCTAATTTATCAGCTTCTTCGTATTGAATAATCATAATCATCCTTAAAATGGATAATCCTGATTTCTTATGTATAATATGCAACAAAAATTTGGAAGAAGATACAGTAGTGGTCACAAAAGGTATAAAAACAATAGCCGAAGCTAGTTTAACAAGAAGGGATGGGTTGCATAAAAGAATTGAAGGAAAAACAACCGTTCGTGTACACAGAGTGTGCCAGAAAAACTATACAAGGCCGACAAGTATTACAGCCGCAATCACATCATCAGAAAGACTGATGAATCCATTCCCTCAACTTCAACACCTTTTCTACGGAATATTGGCGAGAAGTTTGATTTTAAAACCAATTGCTTCATTTGTGGAAAAAGCGCAGTAATTGATTTAAAGTCTGCTGTGCATCGCAGGAAGGAAATTCGCCTTGTAGCAACAATAGAAATAAAAGAAAATTTACTTAAAAAATGTGATGAGCGAAATGATGAATGGGGGGAAAGGGTAAGAGCTCTTCTGTTAAGTGTAAGTGACCTTGTAGCACCTGAGGCACGTTACCATAAACAATGTCATGATTCTTTTTCTAAGCCAACGTTAGGTGAACACACTGTAGGTAGACCGAGGACGGATGAAGACAACTTTTTATTGCTTTGTAAAACCATTGAACAAGGAGATGATTGCCAGTACACTGTTACAGAATTGCAAGAAATCATGACGGACATTTCGGGAAAACAAAACACATATTCTGATAAACATTTGAAATATCGGCTGAAAGAGCACTTTAAAGACCGCATTATAGTATCCAATGTTTCTGGTCGAAAAAATATTGTGTGTCTATCAGACTGCCCACAAAATAATGGACAATTGGTACAAAAACAGAGAGAGCGATCCGGAAACAGAAAAGCTTAGAATAGTTTTAGCTGCGGCTGATATCATCAAGGAGGATATTCAAAAGATGGCTTGCAACTATCGTACATATCCAGATACAAAAGACATTAGGTCCGGGGGCGAAAATTTAATCCCAAAAACATTAGACGCCTTTACACGGACAGTCATTGCAAAGAAAACCTATCAGAAAATGCAAACGTAAACAGAAAATGTGTAGTTATAAATCACGCCATAATATCAGCTGTGAGACCTAGATACTTTATGTTACCCCTACACGTTGGATTAGCACTTACACTTCATCGTTTGTATGGGTCCAGACATTTAATCGACATGCTTTCTTCAATGGGTGTGTGTGCATCATATCACGTAGCAATAACATACAATAATGCATTGATAAGTGCGGGATCACCAAAAGTAAATGAAGGTGCCTTCTTCCAACACATGTTTGACAACGCTGATGTCAACATTCGAACATTGGACGGCCTAAATACTTTTCACACTACGGGTGGAATGCAATGTATTATGCCCGACACAAAAGTACAAACTGAAGAAAAGGTTGAAAGGCAATGTAGTGGAGCTTTTAACCCTGAAAGTATAAGGATAAGAGGGTACTCAAGGAAAACTGGACGTCAGGGATTGAGTAGTATTAATGTGAAAGATTACAATGAAATGAAAGCTAGCATGAATATTTCTGATTCCACAATAACTACCTTATTCCCTTTAAATTACATTTGGCTTTCTGGTACTAATGTACAACCAGGGTGGAATGGTTTTATGAACATAATTTATAGCAACAAAGAGAAATGTGATGGGACATATGTAATGGCTGTTCCTTTTATTAATTTGGACGCTTCTAACAATTCAACCATTTCACTGCTTTATGTTTTGCTGCCGAAGAGAGCAGAAAACAAAATCAGTCATGCATTGTTACTTTTGACCAACCTTTGTTTTTGAAAGTGTCCGACATTGTAGCTTCTGCAGAAAGTGATAGCGAAATCGCTAAGATAGTATTAAGGCTAGGGGGGGTTTCACCTCCTCATGTCGTTTATGGATTCCGTGGGACACATAATGGAAGAAAGTGGACTTGAAAGCTTGTAGGCTACAGTTTATGGCCAGAATACGGTTCAACATATGCTCAACGGTCATTCTTATACACGGTGTATCCGAGCGTACATGCTAAGTGCTTCAGCACTAGTAAACGTATTAAATGAACACGACAATCAGTTGAAAGACAGTATGTCTATCTTGGAGAGGTATCACACTCAGCTTACCAATCAAGAGATTAACCCAAAAGAAATAATAACAGACTCAGAAATAGTTAATGCTTGTAGTATGATGAACGATTCTATGAGAAACATACAAGAATCAAACAGAACTTCAAAACTTTGGATTAATTTACTAAAATGCATTGACCTTATGTTTCAATTTATCTATGCAGAACGAACCGGAAATTGGGATATGCACTTATCAACTACAATCAAAATGCTCCCTTACTTCCATTCTGCTGGACATTTACCTTATGCAGAATCGGCCCATTTGTATGTACAGCAAATGATGGAAATCAACTCTAAACTGACAGAGAGCTAGAGATGTTTACAACGAATGGATTGTTTACAGTGAGACGTAGTGGCAAATTTTGGTCGGGCATCTGGACAGATATGTGTATCGAGCAATGTCTCATGCGCCTGATGAAATCTGTTGGAGGTTTAACCCATGGTAGAGGCATAACCGAAAGCACACTTTCTAAATGGATACTTGGGACCCCCTATTTTTTAAAAGTGCATGAAGCAATAGAAGATTTCTTGGGAACTCCCATAACATTCAATGAACAACATGTTGAAATCAGGGATTCAAGAAAGAAGAGAGACCAGTTAGATATTCAAAAGTTTACTTCATGGCTTCAAGAACATAATCCGTTTACAAAAGAATCTGGAGAACTTGTATCATTGTCATCTGGATATATATCCGACGGGTCAGTAAACTGTGATCATGCATATGAAGTAGGCATCTCAGCGATGCAAAAAATGTGCGGAAAAAACTTCGGTGAGTTAAAATTACGCATGAAGGACAAATTGCAGACTCAGGCCAAGCCGAGGAAGGTAAAAGTTCGATCAAAGGAAGTAGTAGTTAATCCCCAGCAGCTCTTCAATAGAATTTTATGTATCTGCGATAACCCTTTGAAATTAAAAGAATATCTATCTTTCGAGTTGGCTTCGAGACCACCGGCCATATTCGATAATGTGTCACTTCGTAAAGGAACGAAATCTTCGTTGATGAAAATATTTGATAACGGCATACAGAGCCCCGTCGATATTCATGATGCGACATTTGTAATAGACGGAGGATTTTTAATCCATTATGTGAGCTGGCCAAATGGTTCCTCTTATGGAGGAATTGTAAACACATATTGTGACTATGTTCTATCCAACTATGGATATAATGCTACTATCGTCTTCAATACCCTTCAGGATCCCCTGAGCATCCAACTACTAAAAATGAAGAGCAACGTAGAAGAGCCTCAAAGAAAAATTCTTGTGACATAAATTTTGAAAAAAATACAGAATGTTCAACACCTAAGGAAAACTTCTTAGGAAATAAGAGAAACAAACAAAATATGCTACGAGCAGTAGCTTTAGAAATGGATAAAAGGAACATATCAACCTTGACTGCTGAAGATGACGCGGATGTAGATATAGTGAACATTGCTTTACAAAAGCTCAAGGAGAGCTCTAAGGTAGTTGTTGTAGGATCAGACACAGATTTGTTAACTTTATTAGTGGCTCTCACTCCAGAGAACAAGGAAATTTATTTTTGTAAACACAAAGGTGGCAATAATCCGGATAAACAATATTATAACATTGACCTGTTGATCAAGCAGCACAGTGATATTAGACAAATTCTTTTGTTTACACATGCAATGACGGGATGCGATACCACATCCTGCTTTTATGGTTTAGGAAAGATAAAAGCAGTTGAAATAGTTCAATCTTCGGCTGAAGCTCAGCAACAAGCTTCTGTATTTCTACTTGAAAATACAACGAAAGAACAGCTGCTAATTAATGGGGAAAGATTTGTACTTGAGCTATATGGACTGAATAGGTATATAAATTTGAATGAAGCTCATTACTTCAAATTTATGAGCATGGCTAAAAAGTCTAATCTACGAGCAAACTTCGATATAGCAAAATTACCACCAACAACTGAGGCATGTCAGCAACATATATTAAGAGTATATTTGCAAGTACAGAAATGGTTAGGCAATAGTTTACCAGCTACAGAATGAGGATGGAAGTTAGAGGTTAAGGTAGAAAATGATGGTGGAGGAGAGAAGAAAGTACTTCACCCTGTAACTTCTTTGAAGCCATTTGCACCGGATGATCTGTTACAAATAGTATCATGCTGCTGTAAATCTATTTGTGGGAGTTGTTGTGGATGCAGAAAGTCAGGTTTGCTTTGTACAAATATGTGCGAGCACTGCAGTGGATATTCTTGCCACAATACCCCGATCATGGATGAAGATCAAGTCACAATTGATGATAACTAAAAATTTATATAATTTAAATATTAATCAATAAATTTTATAATTAAACAACAATTTAATAAATAAATATTATGTTTATTTGTAAATAAGAATAGTAAAAAAAAAAAAAAAAAGGGGGGGACAGACACTGATTATTATTCCTAGAATTAGTAACAGTTTTCTAAACTCCACAGCTGCCGGTTATTGCAAGTCCAGGACACAGCGGGTCCATAGGTGGTGGATAATGGAAAGATCTTCAATATTAAGGTCAAGAGTAAAAATCTCCCCCGAACCAAAACTTGCAAATACTTAAAATAACAAAGAAAACCAGTTTTTTTGTAAATACTACGTAAAATGTTAGTATGCTAATAACAGGGTGTCTACAGGTAACGAAAGTAACGAAAATAGCAAAAAAGTACCATTTTTTGAAAAAGGTAACAAAAGTAATTAAAAGTAACGAGAAAGAAATGGCCATAACAATTTTTGCGTCTCCGTCTAGTGAGAAACTCAAATAGTGAAATAGTATGTTCGGCCGAGGGATTTTTACTCTTTGGTCCGTGCATCACTGCGGTTCAGGGTTGTTTTCAAATTATGCAATATTTACTTAACCTATATAGTTAGCTGTGAGTCGGTGCCGTTCTGTGCGTGGAGAAGTAGTTTTTATTGACATCGATTCTGTCTTTTTTTATGCGACTTCATTAATATAAAGTGTGCGGCAGTGGACGAGTTGGATATTTGTTTACTAACATTCCGTAGGCCTACTCTGGCGGTCTTTTTCCGTGAGACGGAATTCTGCTGTTTTTTCGTGCAGTGTTGGTGCTAAAGTTTTTTGTTTGAATTTTTGACTTATTCTTGTATTGGATTTAAATAAGCCTGTAAACATTTCTTTGTATTTTGATAATGCCTGGTAAAAATTCTTTCAACTGAACTTGGCTGGACGATGACGATTTTTCGTTGTGGTTAAAACCAGTGGAAAATGATAAACATTCTGCATTCTGTAAGTTGTGTATGAAAAAGTTTAGTATATCTGGTGCTGGGGTGTATGCAATTAAATTACATGCAAAGGGTAAAAAGCACCTTCAGCTATCAAGTCCTCTTGTAAAAGGGGTGCAGGAAGTTCTTCCTTTTAGGCCTAGTAGTAATTGTGCTAGTACTAGTAACAGAGAGTGCATTCAGGGAATAGGAATATCAAGTAGGAATATCAAAACAGAATACACTTGGCTCAGTTGATAAATTCTTTTCAAATGATGAAGTGACTGAGGCAGAAATTTACTGGTCACTGGATCAAGTGTATAGTCACAGCTTAGCTAAGTCTCATCGAAATTCAACTAATCTTTTTAAATTGATGTTTAAACGTTGTGAAGTAGCTCAGAAATTCAATTTACACAAAGACAAAATTGGCTATTATATTACGAATGGACTTGGGCCATTTTTCCAATCTGAACTAGCCAGGAAAGTTTCAAATTGTGATTTTTTTTTGCATTTCTTTTGATGAAAGTCTAAATAAAATCGTTCAATCTTGTCAAATGGATATTATAGTTCGTTTTTGGGAGGCTGATCAAATTAAAACAAGATATTTAACTTCGTGCTTTTTAGGTAGTTCCAAAGCCAGTGACATTTTAATCAATTTCATCTCATCTTTACAAGAGAATGGTTTAGATTTTACAAAGGTTGTTAAGTGTCTCCATGGATGGGCCCAATGTAAACTTAAAATTTTTAAACGATCTTCAGGCCTATTTGTTAAATGATACCGATGACAGTCAGCCACGTCTGTTGCAGTTTGGCACATGTACATTACACATTGTTCATGGTGCATACAAAACTGCTCATGTGAATTCCGAGTGGAATATAAATAAGTTCTTGCGTTCCCTCTATTATTTTTTCAAAGATGTACTGTCTCGGAGGAATGACTACCAGCAAATTTCAGGTTCATGCTTATTCCCTCAAAACTTTTGCTCTATTCGTTGGGTTGAGAATGTCAAAGTTATGCAGAGAGCTGTTGAAATGTTGCCGTTTCTAAGAAAATATTTCAGTTCTTCTAAGAAAAATGTTTCTTCAAGTGACACTTCAAATTTAATTCAAGAATTTCTTTCAAGTGAACTTCTAGAAGCTAAATTATGTTTTTTAATTTCAATCGCTTCTGAGTTGGAGTATTTTTTAACCACTTATCAGTCTAACAAGCCACTTTTACCTTTTATGTATGCTGGACTTAAGACAGTTGCTGGGAAATCTGATGCGTAGAATTGTTAAAGATAATGTACTTAAGTCTGCTGGATCAAGAACAAAACTTTTGGATATCAACCTCCGAAACGCTGACAATCTCAAGACTTCTCATCATGTAGATATAGGTTTTGCTGCTACGTTATCCTTGACAAAATTAAAACCTTTAGTTGTTCTTCAGTTCAGAAATGAATGCAGGAATTTTATCAGAGAATTAATCATGAAGTTATTTGAGAAGAGTCCATTACGAAATAAATTCTTAAAAGGTGTCAGTTGTTTTTCACCTGAAGTTATGAAAAGTGACATTTTAAGAGCTGAAAGAGTTAACTTAGCTTTGAAATAATTATGTGAAAAAAAAAACAGCTTAGCGGGTTTTAAGCAGATTTAGCACATAAAGAATATTTGGAGACTATTGGCAAAAATGATGTGCAGGAAGAACTTGAAAAGTTTAGTAGGTCAAAAGATAGACTTGACAAATTTTTTACTGCTCTGTATGCAAAACACAGTGTTGGTTCTGCCCTTCGTTTGTTTACCCAAAAATCACTTGTTCTCTTTCATAGGAATGCTGCTGTTGAGAGGAGTTTCTCTATTAATAAACAGTGTCTTGTTGAAAACTTGCATGAAGATAGTCTGGTCAGTCAACGTGCAACCTATGACGCTATATCAGCTGCTGGAGGTGTAGAAAATGTAATTATCACAAAGCCGATGATTCATGCAGCTAGAAATTCATCTGCTAAGAGAGTGGAAGCATTAAAACGACAGAAAGAGAAAAAGGATGAAATTGAACAAAAAAGGAAATCAGCTGTTGAAGAAATAAAAAAGATAAGAATTAAAAAACAAAAAATCCTTGAGCAAGCTAAAGAAGAAGCTGAAGCTTTAGATGTGGAACTAGAAAAATTAAAGAAGGTTGTTTAAAGCAGATGTTACTATGTGTTGTACTTTTTTTAGTAGACTCTTGTGTTCATTACTTTTACTGTTACTTTTTTTAAGCTTGGTTTTTTTAATGTGCTGTGTTATTTAATATTTTCGTCAGTATGCTGTAAAACAATAACTTCTATTTGTGATTATTATAGTAGGGTTTAAATTTTGAATTTATTGTAATTAAAGTAATTTTTTTAATTGTAATTGTAATTTTGAGTAGAAAACGCTTCACGCTAAACAGCTGTCGGTCGTATGACTTTGGCGCATGCGTAGTTTGTTTGCAGTAGCATCAGTCTCGTTATTTTATAGCCACACCTCGTATGTTGCTGTACTTCAGCATTTACAAGCTGGTTTCCATTATATTTGTGAAATTCACTAGCCTGAACGAATCACATTAGAGACAGGTAAGTCAAAATTAAGTTTTATTAATTTCAGCTTTTTAACTACTGTAGTTATCAGGGTTAAATGGTGTGTTGGACCTAGTGATTAAAACAATTGTGCATTATATTTTTTCATATCAGTAGGCCTTCTTATAAATGTGCAGTCATAGGTAACTAAAAAGTACCAAATTTTGAAAACTGTTGTCTTGTAGACACCCTGTAATAAGATCTACAGTACCATTTTAAGTAATAATATGCTCGGTTCTGATGTAAAAAACAAACTCACTCTGCTTGAATAACTAAGAGATAACGAGTGATGCCGCAACAAGCGACCACGCATTATGGCTAGCAGTGTCAGACGCGCACTAATACTTTGCTGTGTGTAAGTGTTCCCGACCCCCAAAATGTAAAGTTAGGTACATATTTTGAAAGGGCGAGAGCTGCGCTACAACTTTTATTCGACATATTTTTGGATATTATAAAAAATAAAAGTGCTGTTTCCTAAAAACTACATAAAATATGAATTTTTACTCGAAAATTTTGCATATTTTAGAAAATTCTGGTGAAAGTATTACTTTTACGCAAAAAAGCCATAGAACATTTTTTTTTAGATTAGACATATAGGAATAAAACGATACAAACCGCATCAACGTAAAATGAAAAACGGCAGAGTTATGACCAATAACAAAAAGACCCTCAAAATGGATGTTCAAGGGGGGCTAGCGGGGGGAGCACAATGGGGAGGGGCGGGGACTTTTGAGGAAATACTCCTCTAATTAGGTCCTAACAACTGGCAAAAAATCAGCTTGTCTCTAATTTCTTCCGACACAAAACCTTCATTGCCTGGGCTATTTGTATAATTCATCAAAATTACGTATGTATGTAATTATGTGTATATGTGTACACGCATATGTTTTTTGTTTAATTAGTTCATTTTTCAAAGCAGTAATACAACTAATAGAAAAATGTATCAGTAATAAGTTTTAAGTAGAGATCTTAAATGAATTATTTTTAACATGTTTCATAGTTTTAAAATTAAATTTATTCAGTCAACTAATAATTTTTGAGAAACATAACTTTACATTTCTATTTTTAATTAAGTATACCAAGAATGGAATCAAAAATATCTGTAGGATAGATCACGGTAAGAAGTTTAAAATAAAATTTGCCAATCACAAGCAAGCGTCATTGTTTTAACATGCTGCATACACTTTATGAAATAAAGTACAGACTACAGAAGCTGTGTATGGGCCATAAATCAATTGCACAAACAACACCACAAAACATTAAATCAGTTAACACGCTGTTTCTTTACTTAGACTGACTAAGTTTGTCATATTTCTGAACACGCTTTTATTTAACTCTATTTTTATGTTGAAGTTTCTCCAATAGAAGGAAAAAAATGGAGCCTCAAATTTTTTTTTACATGTCACAACAGAATACAAAAAAGAAAGCCCTTAAATATGGAACAACTTACACTGAAATCATTCATTTTTGGTGGTGTCTAAACTCAAGTATCCAAACTTTTACACCAGACAATAAATCAACAAATTACTTCTGATAGTAGAGGACATATGGTTAAATGCGGCCTATCACTTACAAGATCAATAATTTTGTATAGTCAATTCACTTCAATATACACAATGATTAAACTATACTAAAAATACTATGAATGCTACCAAAAATTATTATTCCTATTATCACATTTAATTCCCCAGACCAGTGCACACAACCTAAATTGTTTGATTTTGTTTTACTAAACTTATAAAAAGATGCAAAAATACTTACAAAAAAACTTATAAAGTCCCACACAACCCTGAAACTGATATTACCTCACTGCTTATATGATATAAAAAAATTATGTCTCTATGGTAAAACAGAACCTGACACGGCAGACAAATTACAGTACCATTTACACATCCATAAGCAAATATTTAACTGTTTGAAAAAATGCAGGGGAACTATTCAGTTATGATTCTTATATCACTTGTTTATATTGTTTGTCAATCAGCTCCACACAAATGGTACCCACTCAACCCTCTCTAACATGTATAGCAAGAAAATTTGAGCGAGATGACGACATCACCATTTGATCACAGTATCACTGTAATCCTGTGCTGTGAAGACATGTATATATTCATCATGTATGTCCAATGTCTTGTGTTCCAAGGGGCATGTCTAACTGTTAACAATTTATTCTGAAATCTCTGAAGAATTTCTTTATTATCTCTACCTGTTCCCCATTGCTACTGTTGGGCCAAGAAAGCGGGGAAATTCTCTGGTACGGGCTATTACGTTGCTGCCGTGGCTGCGTCACACTTTGACGACCATTTACTTTGTCACCGTGTTTCCTTGAGGTTATATGCTGAAAATTTACATCAAATACTTTCAGATTACGGTTTTTACATTGTGCATATGACTTTAATATCATCGTGTCATATTTATTTCAATAATAAACTGAACCAATAAATTATTTTGCAAGTAAAGATTTTATTTAAATGTGCCCTCTTGGTAAGATAAATTTTCACAATTTTAAAATTTCACAATATGATAAAATTGATATTCTTGACACGATAAAATTTTACAATGTATCTATCTTTGACTAAGATACATTTTCATATATTTTCTTATAATTATTAAAGTATATTAAAACATTACGTGCTAAACCAAATATTATAAAGAAGTAAAAAATATTTCCCCAAGCTTTAAGACATTTGTTTCCTTTAGCACAAATTTCATTTATACCTTATCTGAGACTCTCCAACACAGAATCCATTACAAAAAAATACCTCAAATATTCCATACTATTCCAATTAGAAACAATATAAACATATACAATATTTACATAAGAGCACCAACAAGACGTTTGGTAAAATATTTCTGAAATTATTCCATATCCACATAAACATTTGATTACATTCAAAAATTTAATGAATATCATCAAATACATATTCCAGTGGTCAACAAGTTTATCTATATAGTGAACACAAAAGATGTTGGCTAGTTATTGTCAAAATGTTATTTATAATTTATTGTATTAACAATAGAATACTAACAAAAGTAGTGATAATTTAAAACTCATTTGAAGTCAAGCATAATTTTGTCAATTCATTTTTACTAATTTTGTCACAAACTGCAACAAATAATGTTACACATAATTTACCTTACATATCTTCAGATTTTTTTATATCAGTTTTCATCCCAGATTTCATACTGAGGTCTTCAGAACACATGTTGACCAATCACTACATTGTTTAGAAACAAGAAAATGTCCCCATATTTATGAAATACGAACAAACTTATCCACAATACTAATTCTCTTACATAGTTGTTTATCATAATTTCTAAATGGAACACAACTGATAACATAAAAAATATTGATCCTTGTATGATCAATGAGCATAGTGTAAAATCCAAAATACCATGAAAATACCATGTCAAATGCTGTTTCATAAATTTGACATAAATGCGATTATATGCATTTATTGGGTTAAAATTTTTTGAAGAAGAGATTATGTCCTTGACTACAAGTAGCCGAGATCGATTCATACATAAGAGGGTAGTATAAAAAGTTTTTGGTCTGACAGAGATAGTCCCAGGAGTATCACATGGCTATGATTGGTTGCAAGTTACTTCTATCAGGCAATAAAACACAATGTTTACAACAGCTGTATGTACTTGTTTGATTGTTGTGATGAAATAAAGTATGTACACATTTGTCTCAGCAATTACTTCCATATACGAACTGTCCTTTTTCCAGTGAGCCATTTCTTCATATTCAGGAACAGGGAAAGTCACTGCAGGTTAAATCTGGTGAATGGCAGTGGCAGTAAATAGTAGTGCAATTCACGAAGCTTTGTGATATGCAAGTGACCAAGTGTGAGGAGATGCATTGTCATGATGAAAAAGCACTTTTTTCTTTATTAAATGCACACATATTGTCTTAACAGCCTCAATCAGTCGTTCCAGCAATGCTGCAAAGTAAGTAAAATCTCAGTAATCTAACTGTTCACTAGTCCGATAAGCCCAATAATTCACCATTGAGGCCTCCATCAATCCTAATTTCAAATCTCCATGACAGAATAGTCGTAATGCGGGAAAAAGGCTGATCCAGTACATGAACATATGACATCAGTAACAGGTAGCTGGAAATGAAGAGGAAAATCTTCAAATAACAACAGGCAAAAAGATAACAGACAATTTTAAGGACTGTTTGTTTTGTCTCTGCCATGTAGTAGTGAATCCATGCTTCGTAAACATGTTAAATCATCATAGAAACCTGAATGAACATGTAAATCATGGTTTATGGTAAATCATGTTTAAACATGTCCAAGCATTTCTGAGGAGAAACATCCTTTCAAATTCATTTCTAATTGACTATTACCAAACTACACTGAAAGGTTTTTCGTATGCAAATATTTGTGTAACATGTTGAAGATACATTCTATCAGGATGTTTGCAACACCAGCAAGCCAACATATTTTCATGTGTTGATTATCTAAAACATCATTTTGGATTTTTCAAAGTTCTCGTCAGTTGTAGCAGTATTTGGGCATCCTGTATGTTGGACAAATAGATGAATGACTAGATTTGAATTCAGCAGCCTATTTTGTCACTGTTGAAACCGATGGGGGAAACATCTCCTAAAGTGGAATCGTACTCATTCTTCATTCCTGTTGTCTTTAAACTTTTCTATAACAATATCTTTTATGACTGTGCCACACTCAACTTTTTAAAAAACATCAAGCTTCTTTGCTTTATTTGATGACAACACTCAAACTAGTGAATACAACTGCTTTATACATTATGGTGAATCATCTGAAGGATCGAAGAACTTGTGAACAACCATAGCCATTTGATTCTCCTGGCACTATCTCCGTATCGTACCGAGAACTTTTCTAACTATCCTCATATTGACAGGAATCCATGAAGAAAACCTAACCGTACTAAATGGAATATATGGTTTTAAGCCTTAAAGAACCGTATCTTATTTCAGCTAAATTTTCATCGTTCTGTACTGATAAACGGTACCCTGCTTAGAAGACTGATTTTCTCTACCACTTTGCTGGTATTTTGAATAGTTTCTAAAGTATATTTAATGAGGAAGATTGCACTACAAATTCTCTTCTATAATTAACCAATAATGTAGAATATAAACAATTCTGTCACAATGTAGATGACATCATTATATCCATAAAAATTGAATTTTTGAAATATTGTATGAAAAATGCAATACTATGATTTATTTAAGAATATGAAATAAAATTCAATATGTATTTTGTTCAACTTAAAAACTAAAATATGACATGCATACAAAATGTCGGAACATGATATTACATGAAAAAAGGCAATATTTAAATTCCCTAACATCAGTTATCTCTTCTTCCTTATCCTTATACCTCAAAATGCATGTCAGCATCCACTATTTACTCAGCTCACCACCACCACAACCTTTTTATTTACTTTTTCACACAATCCAGTTATCACAACTGACATTGATAAATATAAAATTCTAACCTATTGATAACACGAAATATAAGTCATTAGTTTCATAGAAAGAATCACATATTTCTTCAAAGGATTTCCTGTCTTGTTTCAGTACTTGAAGTGTTAGTATTGGATTATTAGTATTAGTATGCATTTTTACAACAGTACGTTTGAAAAGTAGCTTTCTTTATCCTGTTGACCGAACTATTTTCCATCCCAATACATTTGAAATCATGAAAGCTGAAAATCTGTGACACCATTAAAAAATTAAATGAACTACAGTGGAACCCCTCAAATCCGAACTAATTGGGGCTGTAGCCTGTTCGGATTCGGAAAAGCTCGGATTAGCTGAAAAATCTGCATACATAGTACTCAACACTAGTTACGGTGTACGCGCTGCCCGGTAATGTTGCGTAGGGGTGAGACGAAGCCACCGGAGGTTGCTGACCTTGACTGCCCATGAATCACTGTTGCTGTCGGGTGGAAGTGCGCTAAAAATAGCCCAGTCCTACTACAATAGGTCTAGAAATCTTTGTATTCCAGTTAGTCCTCTGGCGTTTGTCTGCTGTTACTGTTTCCATCCAGTGTACATAGTTTGTTCGAGTTTTCGTTTAAGGTTTCTTGTTTTTGCATTTGAAGTGAGCAGTGTAGATCGGGTTTTTTAGTTTTCTTAAATTATGGCAAGCAAACGAAAACATAATTCTTGTACTTTAAAAGAAAAACTCGAAGTGTTAACGCAACTAGACAAAGGGGAAAGTTTGACGAAGTTGGCTGTTGAATTTGGTGTTGGTAAGGCAACAATCAGTGACTGGAGAAAGAATCGTGCGAAAATTGAACAGTTTTGCAGTGCAACAAGTGAAAAAACGCCATCACGCAAAAGTTTCTGTAAATGAAGAAATTGACGAAGCAGTGTTTTTGTGGTTTACACAAGAGAGGCAGAAAGGAGTTCCTATTAGTGGTCCATTAATTCAAGAAAAGGCATTGCGGCTGAACAAACTAATGAACGGAGATTTGGCATTTACTGCTAGCAATGGGTGGTTGGATCGATGGAAGAGAAGGCATGGAATCAGACAACTGACGATAAGCGGAGAGAAGTTATCAGCTGACAATACTGCTTTAAAAGAATATTTAGATGAATTCACCGATTTGATTTCGTCAGGAAATTACTCGCCCCAGCAAGTATATAATGCGGACGAGACTGGATTGAATTTTAAAGCACTTCCCACTAAAAGTCTTGCTTCTAAAGAGGAATCTTCTGCGCCAGGCTTTAAAATGAACAAACAGCGTCTCACAGTTTTGGCCTGCAGTAACGCCGCGGGAACAAACAAGCTACCATTAATGGTGATTGGAAAATCTGCCAAGCCACGAGCCCTTAAAAATATGAACATGAATTCTCTCCCTGTTTATTACAGAAATCAGATTAAGGCATGGATGACTGGTAATCTTTTTAATGAGTGGTTTGAAAAGAAATTTGTTCCTTCGGTAACAAGATTTAATGAAGAAAATGGACTGCCACCTCGAGCTCTACTTTTGATAGACAACGCTCCGTCACATCCTTCAGACATGCAGTTGGTGTGCAGAGACATAAAAGCAATTTTTCTACCACCTAACGTGACATCGCTGCTGCAGCCTATGGATCAAGGTGTGCTACAGAACATAAAACTAAGCTACAGAAAAATGCTTCTGCAAACTCTTATTGAAGAAGATTGTTCTCTTTCTATTCTTGAGAAGCTAAAGAAGATAACAATAAAAGATGTGATTTACTGGGTTGCAGAATCCTGGAACAATACCAGTAAAAATTTACTGCAGAGATCTTGGACGAAGCTTTGGCCCAGCCTCGAATTTGTGGAAACACCACTTACAACATGAGATGATGAAACTGAGCTCCTTCATCTCTTTCAAAAAGTACCAGGATGTGAGGATGCTGAAAAAGGTTGTCTGGAGGAGTGGGCAGCACTAGACGACAATGAAGAATGCACCGAGCATGACATAGTGTCTGTGGTCCAGGATCAACATGACAATGTATCAGGTAGCGATAGCGAGGGAGAAGATGCCTCAACAAACGTGACTCATTTTGATGCTGCCGTCGCTCTCGACATCGCGTTGCACTACGTAGAACAACACGCAGTTGCTACATCCAATGATGTCATGTTTATGTGACGCTGGCATAACATCGCATCCTCGGGAAGGTTTATGTCACTTCGCCAGATGAAGATCACTGATTTTAAGTGAAAAAATGTAGTGTAGTGTTTGTGTGTGTTTCTTTTGTGTTTTTCCTTGGCCATTCAGCTCTGATGTTAATGAAATGCTGTATGACGTTGTTGTTTTTATACAGTGTTAATTCCAATATTTTTTACATTTCAATCCTGTTTTACGTAAGTAACAATACTTGTACATACTTTATTAATTTTTCAATGATTCTTTACTTAAAATTAGGTTACATATGATAGTTTTATATAATAATAAATGTGTTATGTCTTTATGTGTTTTTTTCAAATGTTGTTTTTCTTCAAAATCATGTTCGGATTTCCCGGGATTTCGGATTTGAGGGGTTCTACTGTAGTTAGTTTGTTTTTAAATTATTATATAAACATATAAGCTAAATATCATCACGTATCACCTTATGGAAATAACGAAGTTGGTGCTTTATAGTAACTACTAAATTAATTTGCTGCAATTAAATCATGCAACCAGTAGAGCTGACATCACAAAAATAGACAATGGTTAGAGATTAATACAATGGTTATCCACTATAGTACAAACTCTACAACTGCTGCAGTGTGTAGGGATATCGACATTCCTTTGTAGTGAGACAAGTTGGCTCTGTGCTGTACAGTAACAGAAAATAATGAACTATGTAGGCACTCACACTATGCACACAGTTGGCAGTGTACTATTCACCCACGCACTATCACTGCCAATTTATAAACACCCTCCGTCATCCATTGATTACTATTATCTGATTTTTGAATGAACATGGCTGGTGTTTACACTATCACAATTTCTGGTCTAGAGCAGTGGTCGCCAAACCGTCGATCGCGAGCTACCAGTAGCTCACGGGGAAATTTTAGGTAGATCGCGGCCACGCTCAGGTTGGCTAACCTGAAGTTGCACTACTCAGACTAAGGTTATGTCTTTATTATTTTCGTGTGTATATCAGACATTTGTTAATGTGGATAGTTTGATTTAATCTTTTATACTAAACTAGGTTTGTTCTAATGATGGCGAGTTCAACCAAAAAACCAAAAACTTATCATTTTCATCTCGAATGGGAAACCGATTACTTTTTTACCCAGGTAAAGGACAAATGTGTGTGCTTATTTTGTAATGTAAGTGTACCAGTTGGGAAGAAAGGGAACGTCGAACGTCATTTCAAAACCGTTAACTCAGGGATTGAAAAGGATTTCCCACTGAATTCTGCGTTAAGGAAAGAAAAGGTAATGCAGTTAAAATCTCAACTAAATGCTCAACAATCTACTTTTCCAAGACATTAGACAAGAATAAGGCAGCAACTGAGGCATCATTCCGAGTTTCCAAAAATCGCCCAAAATAAGAAACCGTACGAAGATGGTGAGTTAATCAAAACTGCATTTTTAGAAGCTGCTGATACATTATTTGACAATTTCAAAAACAAATCTGAGATAATGTCTGCTATTAAATCTGTACAGCTTTCTGCAAATACAGTAATGAGAAGAGTTGAAGCTATGAGTTCTGATATAACTTCACAACTTAAAACTGACTTTGATCGCTGCAGTTATTTTTCCCTACAATTTGACAAATCAACTGATATAGTTGATACAGCTCAGTTGGCCGTTTTTGTAAGAATGGCTTTTGATGATTTTGAAATAAGAGAAGAGCTGGTAAAAGTTGTACCACTTACAGGACATACTACGGGACAGGACATATTTTTAGCATTTAAAAGGCTTATCGACTCTGAAAGTATTCCTGTAAAGAAGTTGGTGGGCTTAGCAACCGATGGAGCTCCTGCGATGGTAGGTGGGAAGAAGGGATTCATTGCCTTGTGTCGTAAAGACAACAGCTTTCCGAAATTTCTGACTTACCATTGTATAATACACCAGTAGTCATTATGTGGAAAGTTCTTAAGTATGAACAATGTAATGAAAACAGTCGTAAAAGTAGTAAATAAAGTGAGAGCACAGGCACTTCAGAGACGTTTGTTCAGGGCACTGACTGAAGAGTTAGAATGCCAGTATGGTGATCTATTGCTTCATACAGAAGTTCGTTGGCTTAGCAGAGGCAGAGTTTTGCAACGTTTTGCAGAGTTGCTTCCTGCTTTGGTAAATTTTTTTAAAGAATGAGGTGAATCTTTCCCTGAACTAGAAGATCCGGTTTGGCTGCAAGATTTTGCTTTTCTTGCAGACATCACCGAAAAGCTAAATATCCTTAACTTGCAGCTTCACGGTAAGGATAAAGATATTGGTGGAACAATTTCAGATGTGGTTTCATTCTCAAAAAAGCTGGAGCTGTGGGAAAGAAATATCATCCAGGGTGAACACAAGCACTTTGCCTGTTTGAAGCAAACCCTTGACAAGCAAGGCCCTTCACAGCCTCCTTACAACAACAAAGAATACATTGGAATTCTTTCAGATTTGAAAAGTCAATTCAATCAACGCTTTCAAGACTTCAAAAGCATTTCAATTGTAGCGCAGTTCGTCAAATCTCCTTTTATTGAGACTGATGCTGAATTCTCTACTTGTGTCATGCAACATTTTGAAGAAGACAACGCTGCAGTGGAGATGGAACTGATTGACTTTCAAAATGATCTTTCTTTAAAATCACTCACGTCAAGCTCTGAAAATATTTGGCCTTTTGTTCCTAAGGAAAAATATCCAATTTTGGTTCAGGTTGGTCTACGAGTGAAGGCAATGTTCACCTCTACATATCTGTGCGAGGTTTCTTTTCCCAGTATGAAGTTTATAAAAAACAAGTACAGAAACAGATTGACTGATGAACATTTGGACAACTGCATTCGAATGGCAGCTACTCACCTAACATTAAAAAAACTGTTGATGATAAAAAAGAGAGCCATCCTTCTCATTAAACTTAATTAGTCAGATGAAAAAATTTTGTTCTTACACTTCTTATTAAATTCTTTACAATATAAACAATTTTATTCAATTGGATGTAATAGTTTCTAGAAATGTATGTTTATAGGTAATAAATAAATGTGTGATTTAGAAAAAAAATTTATTTTTGTCCTGGTTTCTTTTGGTAGCTCACAATAAGATTGACGAACAGTACGGTTGCTCAGTGGCTTCAAAGTTTGGCGACCACTGGTCTAGAGTATCTATGTTCACTGTCAGACGTTTTGTCCATACTCGTGACAGATATCTTCAGTGGCATGGGAACACAGATCACAAACATCCATGTACGAATACAAACAAAGACTGTTCTGTCCCGTTGAGGCACTTCTATTTATACATTTTTTTGATCAATCACACCACTCCCTTTTTTTGATTGGCTTGACTATCTTACCAGTTTCAATGCAGGTACCCAGTATTTAAATTGTGTTAATGATTCGTCTTTCTTATTTATTCTGTGGTCCCCAGACTTACAAATAACTGCCTCCCTCTGAAACTGAGCAAAGTGCCACCGAGTCGAAGACAGGACATGGATCTCTCCAAACAAGATAGTACGGTCTTCATTAGATAGCACATGTTCCGCTATAGCAGACTTCTGAGTTTGGCCCAGATGGCAGTGTCGCTTGTGTTCATCTATGCAAGTACTGATGCTGCATTTTGTGGTGCTGATATATACTTTTCCGCAAGAGCACGACATTCTGTATACTCTGTATGAGGAAAGCAGATTCCTGGGGTCCTTCACTAATCACAGGCGCTGTTGAGGCTCATATATGCACAAAGCCCAGTCAACTGTTGTTGACTTTTACAATATATAAAGGTAAAAAATAGCAGTTTTTTCATGTATCTTGAGATCTAAGATATTTAAAAAGGCTTTCACTATGTTAAAAAGGATGAAATTTTAAATTTTACTCATACTTTAAAAATGTGGAGGTGTACGTTTGAAAACTTTTTTTATTAAATTCCATACCGATATACTATCTGCTTGCAAAAATTCATATCCACTGAATACTATGCCTTATCAAAATCTTAGTCACTAAGTTAACTGCTCCTAGTATTACATGCATGCTCAAGAGTTTACATTTGTACAATGTAAATACTTACACAAAATAATTCTACTTCTATTTAATTAATAGCTTAATTATTTCTACTTATTTCTATTTCTATTAATTTAAAAGTTAATGCATTATGCTAAATCCAAGAAGCCCCCCACACTGGAAAAAGAAAAGAAAATGAGGAGCATTCTCTTGAATTAAATGAGGCGATATTCTCTTCACTTTCTTAAAAGAAAAAAAAATAATGAAAATATATACACTTATTTAACCCTTTGGGGTCTAGTGTCCAATATATATCGAATATCATGTTCCTTCATCAACATCCATTCACCACAATGGCCTGACATCTAGTCTACTGAACATTACTTAAAACTGTTGCTATTATTGCAGGAATCTGTTCTTTAATGTATGAATCAGTCAGATCTAAAAGAAACATTAATAGTTTACAATCCAATCACTAAAAGGCATTATCTTTTTCTTGATTAAGTGTCATTACCAGATTATGTTTGTGTTTGAAAAATATTGTTTTTGACTTAATTTTTGTTTGTATGAATGTTTCATTAACAAACATACTGTTATGATTACTTAGTGTGGTTTTATAAATGTTTTACTCAAAACAATAATTATAAATTTTACTGTACATACTAGGATTTCCAGGTCTTACGTTATCCCCGTAAGCTATTTTTTCATAAGACACTTTCTTCCGTTTATTTACTTTCCAGCCAAAAATCCATTTTACAATAACTGCAAAAAAAGTAATTTAAAGTATAGCAATAGATGGCTCAGCCGCGAATTAACTTTTATTTAGAAATGGTTGGCAACAAAGAAAACATGCAGTTGCCAATACTGGTCCACTGGAAATGCATTATGTTTGCTATTAAATTTCCCTTTTCATGAAAGTAGTTTTTTCAAAATATAAAAAAAAAGGTAAGTCTATGAACAACGGCACACCAAGCCCTTAAAAACTTCTTTAAACTAATGATGTAATGTGCTTATATTCTAACAAAAAAATATTGTATTATCTGCAGAATCCCATTGAGTCAAGTGAATAAAAAAGTAATAAAATAAAAAAACTACTTACTACCTAGTTTTACCATTTTATAAAATTTGATCCATAAACAAATGCTAGTTCCAGGTAGTAAGAACTAGATGTGTTTAAGTATCTGAAAAACCTTAGTATTTACTAGGGGTAGTTCTTACTAGACTGTGATATTTTGAGTATTTACTACCGCTTAAAGAGCCTGTCACAACATGTTGCCTCCTACCACCACCATCATGACTAATGAAGGAAAACATACGCTTCCGGTTGCGACTCTGTGACAGTTATAAGTTTCTCAACTGTATTTACTTAGTTTAATTAATTAAAATGTGATCGAGTGAAGATGAAGATGTTCAAAAAGGTTGACAGGGGTCTGTTTGTTACGCTGATAGCAGAAACCCCGGTTGTTTTAGACAAATCTAAAGTGTCTGTCACCGTTAGCGCACAGAAAGAAGCTTGGGCAAAATTGACAGAACAACTCTCCATTGCTAGTGGTGTCCGAATGAGTTTAGCACAACTTAACAAGCTGTTAAATAATATGAAAACTGTAAAAATAAAAAAAAATAAATAAAAACACCGATCCAAAGGTAACCAGAAATACGCCTGGAAAACTAAATCAGTGGGAAAAAGAATTACTGTACTTAAAATAATGAATAAAGACAACAATCCTGTTTTGAGTAAAGTAACAGGATGGTTGTCAGTTGGAAGCTAAATAGCTGTGGTCCACACCACAGAAAATATAGATAAGGACTTAGAAGAAATAAAATCCAACCAAAGTGTACGACAGCCTACAAAGCAGACAAAGACTACAAAAAGTTTTAGAATTTGAAACAGAGGAAACAAAAAGACTTCTCTATGCTACAACTACACGAATTGTTTTATTACAGCAATTTGAACTAAATAAACTAAAAATTGAAAGACAGAAAAAAGAACTGGAAAAGCTAAACAAAATTCTTTGCAATAACCCCACTTGTTGAGGTTGAACTACTAATTGAAATTTTTCTCTTTTCTCCTTTTCTTTTACCTATCTTTTGCTTCAAAAAAATTAGTGATGAGTGCGTACTCGCAGGTGTGTGTGTGTCTGTGTGTGTGCACGCGCGCCCTCATGTTTTCTATGCACATAAGTTACTGTAATATAATTTTTTATTAATTTATTTTATTTATTCAGCATGTTAACATGTTAGGATTTTCAGGAGTTTTGAGAAGGGATCCTCTGTTTATAAACTCCAGCATTTCTTGCCGTTTCTGTACACCTTGGGCCTAAGTCACTACACTTTCATCCTGGTTCTCTCCTATTTCTTCTTTGTTAGGGATCCCTTCAGTATCTTTGAACTCTATTATTTAGCTGTTTTGAGACATTGTGCAGAACAGCACACAAACAATTACTTTCGGTACCTTTCTAAGGATACCCTAACACAGTTTCTGAGAACTAGAAACCATATTTTTATAAAAAAAAGATGCACAGCATCTTTCAATGATGACCCTCTCCTGTGCAGGAGTTAAATTAAAATTTCTTTATGCTCTATTTTGGGCAGTTTAAAAGGACGAATTAACCATAGTGAAATTCCATCGCCAGAATCGCCCAACAAATATGCTGCACCATCATACCTAGAAATAGTATTTCTTACGGGGCTTCTTCTTCTCCAGAGTCTCGAATCATGAACACTGCCCGGCCACTCAGCACTTACACTTACAAAATTTTTCATCATCATCACTAGTAACTTGTACATTTGTACTTGGATACCCCTTTCTATTGATGTACTCATCTCCAAATAATCGTAGCTTTAAGATTTCTACATGTGTGCAATCTAGAGCAGCAATTACAGTGGGCAAATGGAAGCAACCCTGCCACAAAATCTTGGCATTATTAATTTCCGCTAGAATATAAGTAAAATGAATCCACTTGTGTGCTTTTCCTGTGACTTGATCTATTGTGAAATCAATAGTTTTGCACACATTAGATAAATGTACACCAACATCCTCTACTATCCCTAACTGATATCCAGAGTCACCTACAAAATGAAGAAAAATCTCCATCTTCTTTCTTGGAGTAAGAGCTCCACCTCTTGTTTCATTATTTTCTGGCAAAACCAGTTAGGAAGTCAACACTTTCCTTTCACTTTGAAATCCTAAGAGTTCTTTGCACTTGGTCACACGTAGTTCTCTTCATTCAAAATAATGTTTACCCTCTTGAACCGGAATAAACATTGCTGCAACTAACCAGAAAGCTGCTGTGCGTAAGACTTAAGAGTTATTAATATTTGAGTATTTATACACTCAGAAAGTAGTTACTACTTTTTATTCACCAAAATCTTAAGTAATTACTAGGCATCTTTATTCACACCAAAGCACGTAATTGCTTAAAAAATGACTAGTACTAGCAAATACTACTTTTTATTCACTTGACTGAATATGCTACATAAAATAATTTACTTAAATTCACGTTTTTGAGTTTTCATTAACTTTCTTATTTCTATGAAATAAGATTCCCTCCTTCCCCAAGAACTTCATTTTCCTCAAGAAAACCTGGTAACCATAGTACAAACACATAAAATTTGGGTAAACATTTTTTACCTGCAACACATTGAAATTGTATGTTTACACTTTGTGTCGAACATTTCTAAAAATAACAATGGAAATTCATAGTTTCATTATTATTTTTATTTTTAAAAGAAAGATTAATTTTAGTCTCTAGTTTTACTGACATGAACAGATATCTAATGACTCAAATACAATAAGTTGTATTGGTGCTGAACGTAGAATATAAATACATGATCTTGTTACGCCATCACAGAATGTTCTACATATTTCTTGGCTATCCCAACAGAGCCCAGCTGTAGTGTTTGTGTGCGTACATGACACTTAAAATGTGAGGCTGTAACGGGGCTAAAAGGAGAGGGGTTTTATTTTATTAAAAATTATAATTTTATTTTTTCCACCTGCATGGCCAGTCCCATGTTAAAGAAAAGTTTCGTCAAACAAAGGAACAATGATGTGTAGTTGCGGCAATGGAATGCGAAGACGAGTCTGATTCCAGGGTAATTAAGCATGGAGTCACGTACAGACTACGCACAATACCAACAAGCGCGCGGCTTGTGCGTCTCAGAGACCGAACCGACGCTGTTGAAAATGGTGAAACGACGAGGGTTTTGTGCCATACGGTTTGGTGACAGCGGATGTAGCTGAGAGACTCCGCCTTCCACAGCCTTAATATTTTCGCCGTTTGGCCTTGTCAACACCTGGGCACAATGCAAACCCATGTTACCAGTACAGTGAGAAAAAACTTTGTCATCCAAAAGGCAGTGTGTATTACTGGAAACAGTCAGACAAGGTGGGGATTTGGTTAGTCGTTGTTTGAACAGTCGACGAAAGAATTCCTCCCCGGCCGGGGTTCATAAAAAAAGTTTGCAAACTACAAAATTTGCACAAAGAGTGAAAATGTAATTTAAAGCGACTAAAAGTTTAATCTAAATCAGCCTATCGGCTCGAGGTGAGTGAGGTGTAGACAGAGAAGTGAAAATGTGGTAAACTTTCGGACATATAATCGGTGCGGCGCGTGACCATCGACGACGCCAGGAGTTAAGTAATCGACCATTAATTATCTAATAAATAATTTCATTTAATGATGTCTAAAGAAATAAAATAATGGGGAGGTAAGACAGAATGAATGTGAGAGAATAGCAAGCTGGGTCGCCTTGAATTAATTAATTAATAGTATAATGTAGATATAAGTAATATGTTGAAATATGTTAAAATTATTGCTGGTAAAAAGGGGCTTCACCTCAATATCAAATACAGTTAATTTAATTGTTGGAGTTATGATTGGAATTATAATAATAAATTCATTACTTTGTTTTATTTAATAAAAGTGCGAGTAATCATTTCAAATACCTTATTTCATTTGCTGCACTGATAAGTTCGTCGTATGAAATGGGTTAAGTTCCACACTAGAGATCCGGGCCAGATCACATAAGAATTAAAAGGTAGGTGGAAGTTTCAAACTTAAATTAATATAATATAATAAATAATATAGTTACAATGGTGCCGTGACCGTAGGATGTAATATAAAGAACAATTTTTTGTATTACACCGGCCTATTTTGACAGTGCAGGAAGTGAAATACGGTTGTGAAAGAAAAAAATTAATTTACGTAAAAGTCACGTAGTTATGATATAAGAGTTATTTCATGTATACTATAGCATAATATTTCGAATTAATTGTATGTAGAACATAAATTATAAACCAGTTTAAAAAATGTCTGAGCACACAGAAAAAAGCAATGTAACAGACGTAGATATGAGCGAAAGTGGCCTTGAACCACAGGCATTGAATGAAAGTGAAATGCGGGCAGCTGGTCCAAGCGCTGTTATAGAAACAGCTATTAGCAGTAATGTAATAATTCATTCTACCCCAGTTGCTACTCAAATGCAATTAAACGAATCAGCTGTTGATTCTGGAATTCAATTAACTCCAGTTTTAACAAACAAAAATAAACAGTCTGATGACAATGATATAATGAGCGTTTTACGAAAAATGGATAGTAAGTTTGAAAGTCGGTTTAATTCTAATGACGATTTATTACGCAAAATGAGTAAAGATATTAATGAGCAGAAAATAAGATATGAAGAACAGAATTATTAAAAATGACGCTAATTTTAAAGAGATTAATGTAATGTTTGATAATCTAATAAAACAAACACAAGATGGTGTAGATAACGTTACAAGAAATACCGGTAAGTGTAGTGGGAATGTAACTGAGAACAAGGTGAGTACCGATAATTATAATAATGAGTTAAAAAGTGATAACGAAATAATTAAAAATGTGTTAGAAAGTAAAATGAATGATAATAGTGGAGATGCAGTTTTAGTGGAATTAGAGAGTAGTAATAAGATAGTGGTTAAAGAGAGGTTGGGTTTACAAAGGGCAAATTTTTCCCGTGATTTAAATGGAGAAAAAACTCCAATAATGAGTTATGAGGACAGAGTTTCCTCCAAGAATTATGTGAGAGACAAGGTGTCTCTAAATAGGTCCCCTTTTTCGTATCATGAGTTCCCTGAAAGAATCAGGATGGGTTATGATAATGTTATGTTGCCTTTTGTGTGGAGTGATAGAAACAAAGTGAGATGGTGTCAGGATGAGTGGTTTTGTGAGAGAGTGGTACAATTGTTCACATTTAGAGAAAGGGAGATATTATTTGATGTTGTTAGAAGTTATGAAGAGCTAGTAGATAAAATAAAGAGAGAGAGAGTTAGTAATATTGTTGACTTACCTTGTTATGAAGATAGTGCAGAAATAAATAATAATAACGTTGATAATTATATTGAATACTTACCTGTGCTTAGACGCGGAGTATTAGTAGTAAATGATTTTGAAATTGAGAGGTTAAAATACTCAAGGGTGATAGGTAATAATACAGATGGTGACAAGACCAAAATCAATGATGTAGACAGGTTTTATGATTTGATAATAATGTGGGATAATCCAGTCAATTATTATGTGGGTTTTATGGAACAATTTGAAATATTAGAGAACTATTATATAAATAATAATAATAAATTGAGTGTGAGTAAGAATGAGAAGTGTTATACAAAAATAAGACTATTATACAACGATGGCGGTTAGATAAGAAATCAATAAATGGACATTTAAATATATTAAATATTTTAATGTATGGTTATGACCTTGCTGAATTTGGAAATGAGGTGTGGAAAACTGAACAATTAATGACAAAAGATTGTAAATAAATTTTAGTGAAATTGATTGTGTGTATTGTAACAAGTATGTAATGTAAACAATGTGTAAGTAATAGAAATTGATTTTAATAATAATAATATTTTATCCGACAAGATAAATAATGAGTTGGTAATTAATGAATTGTAACTGTGGAAGTAAGGTAATTAAAATATGTCGTTTTTAATAATTGATTGAAGTAAATAATTTGAGATGATTAAATATTTTTTGTTGGATTTAAAATGTTATACAATTGAGTTGTGATAATGAAGTTAAATTATTTTATGAGATTTATATTTGATAATAATTAATAAATAAATAAGTGTTAAATTGTTTATCATAATTGTTTAACATGGTTGTTAAAAATGTTTCAGAAGGGACTCTCCCCCATTTTCGGGCGGTCACAGATTCACCACCTCTGATCGTGGTTTTTGACATTCTGGAGGCAGGCTATGGTTGACGGCAGCCCCGCAAAGGGTGAAATCAACGATGGTCCTAATCCACAAATTGGTGTAAACTAGAAATTTAACACTATCTTTGAACGGGGAGGGGGACCCCCATTTTCGTGGAAAGGTAAAAAAAAAAATTAAAAAACCGGTAGTATTTTCCACCGAACTACAGTAGGTTGTTTTAGAAATGGAAACTAGAAGATTAGAAAAAATCTTAGAAATTACAAAAAATTTCAGAATGAAACAACTAAAATTATGTAATTTAAATGCTTAACTTTTCAAGGAGTTGTTTTCCTTCAGAAAACAAAATGTATTATACTTCTAATAGAAATTTGTAGGATGATCCATTATTGTAGTTCCTATTTTTGTCATAGAGAAAATGTTAGAAAAACAAATGGAAGTTTCCTTCAGAAAACATAATGTATTATACTTCTAATGGAAATTTGTAGGATCCATTATTGTAGTTCCTATTTTTGTCATAGAGAAAATGTTAGAAAAACAAATGGAAGTTTGGACTTGCAAAAATGTTTATGTGAAAAGTGTGTTAAATAAAATAAAAACTTGTTATCATACAAGATATATGGGTAATTTTGGGGGGTTGTGTGGTGTTGATAGAAGTGATATAATTATGGAATGTAGAGACTGCAACTGTAGAAGGACATTAAGTTTAGCTATAAGTAGGCTAGTACAGTGGTGGCGTGTGCCACTGTAGGTAGCAGTAAGTGTTGGGGAGTGACAGAGAGTGTTACCTCCATCGGAGGCCAAACTGGCGTAAAATACACTGCACAACTTTTATATAATTTTATATTATATGTTGATTTGTTGCCGTGCAGTGTATTATAAAATGAAGTTAAACATGCTTGAAATAAAGATGATTTCCCCGCCTTGTCGGGATATTATATGTTGATTTGTTGCCGTGCAGTGTATTATAAAACGAAGTTAAACATGCTTGAAATAAAGATGATTTCCCCGCCTTTTCGGGCGATTACTGCCTTACCAGCACTAATCGTGGTTTTGGACGGAGGTCAGCTACGGGCAGCAATTGTAAACCTGACCATAGTTGGCTTGAAATTGGTATAGATTTGAAATTAAAGGGGGTGACTTTAGGGGAAATCCCCACAACTATGGAACAGCGGCTATCACTCTGTTCGCGTGGGAACAGTAAACCAGGTGATAGACCCGCATTAAGGGCATGTAAATATGTAAAATCAGATATTATATCTGACCATTTTTGAAAAAATGTAAGGCAGAAGCAAGGACAAGGAGATGACAAAATTCCTCCAAAACTGCTGTCCTTGTGGACGCAACTGGACGCCACAGTCCAGGGGGGTCATAGTGTGTGTGGAACGGGGGTTACTCAGGGGGAGTAACGATTTAAAAAAATTTTTTTGAAACTTAATGATGCTGATAGCTAATATGATAGCTGATAAGCTAAATGAATGATTTTATGTTTGTTCAGAAGGAATTGATGCAACCATGTTTTGCTCCATATGATAATTTTATGCTAAGGAATTTATTATGTTTTATTATGTTATTATTTTACTATGTTAGAGTGTAAGTATTATAAACATATGTCATATATTTTATATTGTATAATTTTGAAGTGTATTCAGAGCAAGGTCGTTCACCCGGCCTAGAAGTATCAGCTGATGGATTGTATCATGGTCCATATGACCAATTCCTATATTCTTTTAATAATCAATATAAATCCCAGTTGTATTTTCTTGGATAAATTTCTTTAATGATCAGAATAGCGTAAAAAAAAAGTATTGATTACTTTACATTTTTCATAGTATATGGTGTTGTAATTCAGATAAGATGCAATGGAACTTGGGATTTAATGAGTAGTTCAGATTATTTTGTTTGTGTGACTGTTAGTAGACAATTAAGAAAAATGAGGAACTCAATTAAAAGATTTTGAGATTAACTTGAAAGAGAGAAATAAATTAATGGATCCTGGATATGAGAATTAGAGTCATTTTTGAACAAAGGTCAAATGATTAAAGTTTGATTTGTTTGCTTTATTTTTTTTATTTATTTTTTTTTTTAAACAACGTCAGTTGGAGAAAAGAAATGAGAATTTAAAAGATAAAACATTTTTATAAATTTTAAATATGGAGTCTGTTTATAATAGAATAATAGGAGTATGTGCACGCGCCCAGTACTTGCTAAAGGCAACCCAGTGTGCATGATAAGGGGGAACATATCGGTTGAGGATTTGGTATGGTAAAAGGCCAGGTTTGGAATTTTGGGGGGTGGAATGTTAGAAGGTGAGGTGTACTATGGTGAGTGTCCGTTCGATATTATGGTGTTGGGATCTCGAACAGAGAAGTCCAGGAATAGCGTTCAGGTGCAGCCATAGTCGCCGAGCTAGGGGGGTAGTTTACCCATGATGCGTTAAGGATTAATGGGGGGTTGTTGGCACCATATCCTCACCGATCCTCTTAGGGGTTTAGCAATGAGATTTCTTCTGTTTCGGCAGAAGATCTCTCATTGGGGGGGTACTGTAAAGGGGCTAAAAGGAGAGGGGTTTTATTTTATTAAAAATTATAATTTTATTTTTACTTCCATATTCCTTAAGGAATGGAAGTATGGTGATGGCAAAAAAAATCGTGTTCGAGATTATTGCAGATTCTGATTCTACTACACTCAAAACATGAAAAAAAGTCGTTTTCCGAAAAGTGTCTGTGTGTGTGTCTGTCTGTGTGTCTGTAGATTTTCTTTCTATGGCAAATTATAACAGCCGCAAATTCAAACAATCAAATAATTTTTTGCATACAGCCCTGATTTGTAGAGTACTCACGACCTGTTGTTTTTGGTGAAGATCGGTTGAGGGAAAGGGGTAGTTTACCTGCAACAGTTTTTTTTATCAAGGGAAATTTTTTTTTTGGCAAACGATAACAGCCGCAAATTCAAACAGAATTAAATAATGTTTCGCATACAGCCCTGAATTGTAGAGTTCTCAAGACCTATTGTTTTTGGTGAAGATCGGTTAAGGGAAAGGGGTAGTTTACCTGTAATGTTTTATGTTTTAACAAGGGTATTTCCTATGGCAAACGATAACAGCCGCAAATTCAAACAGAATCAAATAATTTTTTGCATACAGCCCTGATTTGTAGAGTACTCACGACCTGTTGTTTTTGGTGAAGATCGGTTGAGGGAAAGGGGTAGTTTACCTGCAACGGTTTTTTTTATCAAGGGAAATTTTTTTTGTTGGCAAACGATAACAGCCGCAAATTCAAACAGAATCAAATAATGTTTCGCACACAGCCCTGAATTGTAGAGTTCTCAAGACCTATTGTTTTTGGTGAAGATCGGTTAAGGGAAAGGGGTAGTTTACCTGTAACGTTTTACGTTTTAACAAGGGTATTTCCTATGGCAAACGATAACAGCCTCAAATTCAAACAGAATCAAAAGATTATTTGCATACAGCCCTAAATTGTAGAGTTCTCAAGACCTATTGTTTTTGGTGAAGATCGGTTAAGGGAAAGGGGTAGTTTACCTACAACGTTTTTTTAACAAGGGTATTTTCTATGGCAAACGATAACAGCCGCAAATTCAAACAGAATCAAATAATTTTCTGCATACAGCCCTGATTTGTAGAGTACCCAAGGCCTTTAGATTTTGGTGAAGATCGGTTAAGGGGAAGGGGTAGTTTACCTGCAACCTTTTACGTTTTAACAAGAGTAAAGTACTTGAAAATTTATTTAAACTTTTTGAAACAATGGTAATTGTTGAAAATAAAATAATTTTGTTGCCAGGTAACAAAAATAAAGTCATTTTGATTATAAAATATAAATATTTACAAGAAAAGAATTTTCAGTTTTCAAAATTTAAATATATTTTTATAAAACAATGGGTTCTTCATTGAGGTGGGGACCATGTCACTCACTCCATCTCAAGCCTCTCCCATTTTGCAGAAAAAGAGGCTGATACTTTGACGACAGTGACAGGGCTTTCCACCAAATTCAGCAGAGTGACAGGTAGGCCCAACTCTGATTGGCTCCTCAGATTTCCCCAGCGTTAGTAGGTTCTATGAAAATATTTTATTTCAAAAATGATTTTAAATATAAATCTTAGATATGTTTTATAAATCTCATGTTTTATGTTTTAACATGGGTAATTTTTTATATGACGAACCATAACTGCCGTAAATTCAAACAGAATCAAATAATTTTTTACATATGTGCCTGAGCTATAGAGAACTCAATGTCTGTTGATTTTGGTGAAGATCGGTTACGGGGAAAGGGCAGTTTACCTGAAACATTTTTTGTTGTAACATGAGTAAAGCACTTAATGTTGATAAAGTATCCTGATAAGATCTTAATAATCCACTGTAGAAACGTAGATGAAATATCTATAAATGAAGAGGCTAGTTGAACAGGCTGGGGGTAATTTTCTATAAATCAAAATTATAGTTGAAGGGGGAGGGGATAATTTTTTTTTATATGTGTACTACGTTATTAGCAACAAAGAAGTATTTTTTTTGTTAAAATTCCTTCCCTGGCTGTTTGGCTGAAAATGATTTTAAATATAAATCTTAGAATATGGAAGTCATGTATGGTTCTCCATACCGATATTTTCCACCTGCGTGGCCAGTCCCATGTTAAAGAAAAGTTTCGTCAAACAAAGGAACAATGATGTGTAGTTGCGGCAATGGAATGCGATGACGAGTCTGATTCCAGGGTAATTAAGCATGGAGTCACGTACAGACTACGCACAATACCAACAAGCGCGCGGCTTGTGCGTCTCAGAGACCGAACCGACGCTGTTGAAAATGGTGAAACGACGAGGGTTTTGTGCCATACGGTTTGGTGACGGCGGATGTAGCTGAGAGACTCCGCCTTCCACAGCCTTAATATTTTCGCCGTTCGGCCTTGTCAACACCTGGGCACAATTCAAACCCATGTTACCAGTACAGTGAGAAAAAACTTTGTCATCCAAAAGGCAGTGTGTATTACTGGAAACAGTCAGACAAGGTGGGGATTTGGTTAGTTGTTGTTTGAACAGTCGACGAAAGAATTCCTCCCCGGCCGGGGTTCATAAAAAAAGTTTGCGAACTACAAAATTTGCACAAAGAGTGAAAATGTAATTTAAAGCGACTAAAAGTTTAATCTAAATCAGCCTATCGGCTCGAGGTGAGTGAGGTGTAGACAGAGAAGTGAAAATGTGGTAAACTTTCGGACATATAATCGGTGCGGCGCGTGACCATCGACGACGCCAGGAGTTAAGTAATCGACCATTAATTATCTAATAAATAATTTCATTTAATGATGTCTAAAGAAATAAAATAATGGGGATATGACAGAATGAATGTGAGAGAATAGCAAGCTGGGTCGCCTTGAATTAATTAATTAATAGTATAATGTAGATATAAGCAATATGTTGAAATATGTTAAAATTATTGCTGGTAAAAAGGGGCTTCACCTCAATATCAAATACAGTTAATTTAATTGTTGGAGTTATGATTGGAATTATAATAATAAATTCATTACTTTGTTTTATTTAATAAAAGTGCGAGTAATCATTTCAAATACCTTATTTCATTTGCTGCACTGATAAGTTCGTCGTATGAAATGGGTTAAGTTCCAACTAGAGATCCGGCCAGATCACATAAGAATTAAAAGGTAGGTGGAAGTTTCAAACTTAAATTAATATAATATAATAAATAATATAGTTACAAGGCAGTGTTACGTAATATGAAACATTCTTGTACATTTGATAGTGTTGTTCAACAAGCTTCTCAACTAGCCCAATGGTGCGTGTTTCTGCCAAGGCCGCGCTGGAGTATCCTCTAGAATTTTCAATTGGTTGTTAAGGACGCATATTATGGAACCCTGCAGACTATAAATAGCCCAACCTGCCGCTTACTTTTCAGTTACTGTTGGGCGATTTACACAGTGCGTCTCAAGTGGTGTATTAGTGAAGTGATTATAGTGTGGAATTCTTTATAGTTGACATTATTATTTGTATGGACAGATTTGCTCGAATTATTGTACGAGTACAATCTTGTTGAATAACTTGTTGATTTCAAACTGTTAATTGAGATTAATTAAAGCTGGTGATTAGTGACTTAATTGGCGTCTTGTATTTTGTTATCCACTGCACCATACGACGATTAATGAGACCGTCGTAACAATATTAACTTTCCTGAGTTATATCTCTATTAGGGGATCAGGGAAAAGTCTGAAAACTGCATACATAAAAGATCTCAATGTTAGAAAACTTCAGTATAAATTTCAACTTTGAGATTCAACTCAGAACATAAGGAAAACATTTGGAAATCAAGTAAAAATGTTTTCCGTGCACTGAATCAGTGGGAGTATGCAGTTATTTAATCGTATAGGCTTGTTAAAATAAGATATTTCTTAAAAATATGCATTACATTCTTTTTTCTAAATAGACTTATAATACTGTACAACTTAGAACTACTTTAGATACTAGATACTGTAAATGTCCACAAATGGAAAAAATGATGTGCGCCATAGAACAAAAATGGACGCCATTATAATTACAATAATAGTTGCCGCCACCAGATACAATTAAAATTAAACATGTTTTGAACTACCAAAACATAAGGGAATGGATACACAAAAAATTAATTTTTCCTGAAATGGTCAGGCAATCAGTAGTGGACCACTTTAAATGGACTGACCCATACGTGTAAGAAAATGAAGAAAATTTCACAACAAACAAAAAATGGCAAAAACTGACAAGAGTCTTTTCACACATACTGGTGTAAATAATGCTAGTCCCCAAAGGCTTAATCATACCATATGTGTAAGGAAAATACATTATACTTTCATTCTCAATAACGAAACTCCATATCCCATCAGTACACAAATATTAATTAAAATTATTCAGAGTACTAACCTGATGCAGCTGAATATCAGAATTAACCGTGACGTTGCATGCAGCACAATACAATCTGTTGGCACCAACATCGACTCTGATCTGCCCACCGCTGCCTGGACCTGTTGTGTCATCAATACTATCTATCTATCACATCAATTTCTGATGGGAATAAATAAATGAGATTGATGCACAAGGACATCAACCAGTCACAAAGCATTACACTCTACCTACTTTACTAAAAATGTAACATCAACAGAAAATAAGGAAAGTAATATGCACACAATATAATTAAATAGATAAAGCATATGGAGGATTATTTCAGAAGAGATCTCAAGAGATATCAACCACATGCACAATGTTCATTTACACACCCATTGTCTTGAGTGCTGGAAAGCAGCACACTCCCAATACAAAGAATTGTCTTAGAATTTTAAAAATTACTGTCTATTAATATATTTACTACCTTTTTAAAAAGTTATAATACAAAAATTAAGACACAGTGGAGGACATCCACTTTCAGTAAATTCTTATTTCAGATACTGTCAGCACTTTCTCAGCACCTCCCATAAATACTACCAATTACTCTCTCACTCAATCTCTCTCTCTCTCTCTCTCTCTCTCTTTTGCTCAACACACCCACATCGTGCGCAGTCATATATATATATATATATATTGTAACGATACTCTTAACAACTCACTTTTGCACATATGCTATTACTCATTTGTGCACACTTACCCACGTCTCGAAGGTATACTCTTCTTCTGCAGTATTTACCTTGATGTTTCCCAGCTAGGTCGCAGGCTTTGGTAGTTAATTGAGGATGGATAAGCACGTGAATATCGTTACAAGTAAAGAGTACAGAGGATTTATTTCTGGTTGTGAAATTAGTATGACTTTATTACTAAAATTATATCCATTTTGTTTATTAATTAAAACTACAAATTGTCATGTTATTAATTAGTGTGTGGGTTAACTAATATTGAAACCCTTATATTCACTTATACGAATATCGTATAATTATAACGTGGCAAAATCTTAGCTCTTATAGTCTAAGACACATTATACACAAAAATAACATATATGACCTGGAATATTTACACAGACATATAATACATAACACATATATTATTACAATGCGTGATTAACACATACAAAATTGAATATTAATATTGACTTAGCAAGTGTGGGGTTTTTTTTATTATGTACCACTTAATTAAAAAAAATAAATAATTAAACATTTATAAAAATTCTAATAGAGACCATTCTATTACTTTATTTAACTATACTCCTAATGTCTCAATTAATTAAAATCTACAATTGAAGTAAACTTTCGTACTTGATTTTACGTTACAGTTACTTGATTTTAATTATATCATAAAAATATAATAACATATGGTTTCTCTAATTACCATTTCTTTATGAGATTAATATATCATAAATAAATGTTCTATGTTAATATTAAATAAAAATATGTTAAATAAATGTTTTATGTTCTTTGTTATAAATTATTAATCTCTGAACTTTTATTAATTATTCATTATACAAATAAAAATAATAAAATTTATGTAAACTTGGATATGGAATCTAGAGCCTTGTTTTGATAGACCTCAGGGTCATTTATACGATTGAATAAATGTCTGATTTCACCTGCATATTTCTGCAACCATTTAACTGTGTTGTTACCGTCGCCTGGACTCTCGAGTTTTGGGATCCCCTTCCGGTATCACCTTCTCTGTCTGTGCGTCGTTTGGAATTACTCTCTCCGTCTAATGGATGCTGAGTTCTGTCATGGACGTCTGGTCGTGATGATGTATGGCTGGCTGTAGCTGCGTGTGGCTGTCCCTGTGCCTCTAGTATATTGCTCTGTTTCCTCTCCTCTCCTCGTCTTTTCCCTAGTGGATGTCTCGAAGTTCTACGTGGACTTCTTGAAGTACATCGACGACGTTTCGACTCCTCGTAGTTTACGGTATTATTGTCTTTTACATCACTCATGTATATCACTAATTACTTTCACCGACGTACTGCCGGTTCCATCGCACTTTAGTTTACTACGTAATACAATTACTTAAACTTTGTAAAATTTATGGTGGCGAGATGCGTGGAATTCACGTGCTGTCTGTTGATGATCTGAGCAAGAGTGTGTCGCTTGCTGGGGTTTTATACTCCTGCCGGCGTTCAACTCCTGTTGGAAACTGTTCGGACAGAGTTGAACAAGTCAGCGTGTCGGTTTATTAACTAATTACAACCTACGCGTCTTTCTATGAAGCGCACACTTTTTTATAAATATTATTTGACAAATCGTTAGGTACATTAATAAACTTACCCTATGCAAATTATGAACATTAAGGTGTGTAAACTATGGAAGTTTTGGCAAAATTTCACACGGTAGCTGAACGGTTCCCACGATCATACACCTCTTAGTATTGAATTGTAGCGCCGGGCGCCAGCTGTGTTTCTACATATGTCCCTCATTCGTGTGACTTCTGGTTTTCGTTCAGCATTTAAAAAACTGTGTAAAATTTTCCATAATCGTATACATAATTCAACTTGTTCTTCATTTACACACTAACACTAACACACACACACAAACTGATACCAAACGGTTGCCTGCAGCAATGACGTCACAGCTGCCGGTCAAGGCGTGTTTAGTCTTTCTTCGCTGCGTTTAAAACCAACAAGGCTTGGCAATTCCATATGCATGTTCACTTACAATTATTTCCTTATTTAAAATTAATTAATACGTTTGTTTCTTTTATTTATGTCTTATACCTAACGCTTAATTATTACATTATTTTCATTATTTATATCTTTCACATGACTCACACGTGCATCCGTATGTTCTCATACCGCAGTCAGGGGTTGATACGGAGACTTATGCTAAACGTATCGTTGCACAAATTCCCCAGCTGGGTAAAAATAAAATTTGAATTTTATTTCTTTGCTCAGAAATTATTATTTTTTTTTAATTCATAGAATTTACGGAATGCTGATGCATGGTACTTTCCAATAGTCTTTCTTTTTGTCGGATCGTAGACGATAAAGGTGTGTCGTCCTTTCCTTCTTTGTAATAAGTAGGGTCCCTCGTACAGTCTAAATAGTTTCTTTCCTGTACTGTCGATTCGTTTTCCCACTGGATTGCTTCTTAGTAGCACTATTTCTCCTTCATGGAATGTGATGAATTTGTGCGTTCTGTTGAACCTCTCGATCCTCTTCTCTCCAAGTTTTTCCATCCTTTTCTTCGCATTGTCAAACTTGTGAATCAATGGAATTTGCAGGTTTTGGTTTGGAGGTTTATCAATGTTTTTCGACCAGAATCTAGTAGGTCTTTTATTCGTTTCCAGTTCCACCGGTGTATATCCCGTAGCTTCACTGTATGTAATATTTATGGCTTGTTCGAAAAATGATAAGTACTCTGCCCATCGGTTATGTTATTCATTACAGTAGATGCGTAAATGTTTTCCTGACTCTTTGTTTACCCTTTCAGCAAGGTTTCCTTGTGGGTGTCATATTGACATTAACACTGGTTGTATGCCGTGCTGCGTTAGCGTTTCTGTTCATGCTTTATTTTGGAATTGTTTACCTTGGTCACTCAATATCTTTTTGATTTGACCATACTTCGGTACGTATTTGCGTAGTATGACATTCAGTACACTTTTAGTGGTGGGCCTTCGAATAGCGTAGAGTCGAACTGCCTTGGTGAACACATCTATACATACAAGTACGTGTTTTGTACCCCCGTGAATAGATCTCAGAAACGGGCACAGGAAGTCTACTGCTACTAATTCTCCCTTTTCTTGTGTCTTGATATTTTGCATATCTACGTAGGTGTGAAGATTCGGATGTCGGGCTGTTTGACATTCATAGCATCCTTTTAAGATTGCTTTTATTCTTCTAAACATATTATTCAAAATGAAGTCTTCCTTTAAAGCTAAATGACATTTTAAAGCAGACACATGTGCTAGACTTTGATGACATGGTATAATTAGTGTTTTTAGCATCTCTGGTGATAGGACTATTTTCCAATCATAATTGACGAGTTTGTACAATATACTATTTTTTCTTGTATATCTACTAGGTAGTGGTGGTAACTTCATGTGACTTATTTGAAGATCTTTGTTTTGTTCATTTGCTATATTGTTTAATAAATATTTAACTTTATCATCTGTTTGATATGTTATGTTTAATATTCTAACATCATTCCACTTAGCTTCATGAGTTTCTTGTGTCTCTTGCAGTGGATAACGACTTAGGGTGTCAGCAATTATATTATCCGAGCCTTTACAATATTTTATTGTGAATGAATACTCTTGTATGGCCAGTATCCATCTCATTAGTCATGCATTTGTTGCTTTACAACTTAATAAAAATGAAAGCCCTTGATGATCCGTGTGTTCCATACACATAATAACGAAACTGCTTCAAGGCGTATACTATCGCTAAGATTTCCTTCTCTGACGTACAGTAGTGTTTTTCTGATCCTTCGAAGACTCGACTGGCGTATGCGATGACTCGTAGCTCTCCGTGTTTATCCTCTTGATACAGGACACTCCCTACTGGATAGTCACTGGCATCTGCGTAGATTATAAATCGTCCTTCCCGTTGTGGGTGATGCAGCATAATGTTATGTAGAAATAAATTTTTCACTTCAAGGAACGCTTCTGCATGATGTAGCTCCCATTTCCATTTGGTTTCTGTTCTAGTGAGTTCTAGAAGTGGTTGTATTTTCTCCGCATATAATGATGAAAAATGTCGGTAGTATCCCGTGAGTACTAGGAATGCTCTTAACCCTTTTATGTTCTTGGGTCTTGGGAACTCCGTTATACTCTTTAGCTTGCAAGGGTCTGTTTGTATTCCCTTGTCAGATATTATGTGACCTAAGAATTTTATTGAAGTTTTAATATATTCGCACTTCTCTAACTTCAGTGAGAGGTTAGCGTCTCTGAACTTTTGAAATATAGTGTTCAGATCCTGAAGGTGTTCTTCCAACGTTGGCGAGCTTACAAGGATGTCGTCCACGAAGATCATGGTGTATGGTTCCACCTCTGGTCCTAGTCCATTTTCCAAACACTTTACAATTGCTGCGAGGCTTGTACTTAATCCAAAGGCCACTACTCGATGTTGGTAGCTTTTGTTCTTGTACAGGAATGCGGTGTATTTGCGATCTTGTTTGCAAATGGGAATTTGCCAAAACGACGAAGTCAAGTCTAACTTGGTTAGATATTTTGCTCCTTGACATTTGTTAAATAATTCTTCAATATTCGGTGCACAATCAAAATCGTTTTCGACGACACTATTTAGATTCCGCATGTCTAAACACAGTCTTATTTCGTCCATCTTCTTTTTGACGACAACGAGAGGATTGATGAAGCTGCTGTTGGACCGCTCTATTACGCTGTTATCCAACATTCTTCTGATTTCCTGGTCGACTGGTTCCACATATTTCATGGGGATCGGATATATCCTCCGTACGAACTTAGTAGGATCGGTGATCTGAATCTTGTGTTCATAAGTATTCGTAATTGTAGGCAATTCACTAAATACATCTTGATATTCCTGTATCAAGTCTTCTATTAACTCTATTCCTTCATGTTGATTGTCCTCTTGTGTATTGATGTCACTTGCAGCGTGTTTTACAGCTGGTCTGGAGATGACGATTGGTTCCTGTTCTTCTTCCAAGTTGTTTTGACTTTCTTCAAATTTAATTACGTAGAGTCCTCTCTTAACTTTGCACGTCATTGAATTGTTTTCTAAATTAATAACTGCTCCTAATTTGTTTAATACATCGATACCTATGATACAATCATACGAGGGGGGACCCAAAAGTAATGAGAATTTTTCTCTGGCAGTTGGTAGAACGCTAGTTCCGACTTCTCCCGCTAGGTGCCTTCACTAGACACCATTTTGTATCAGTTGCCCTAGCGGCATTGTTGTGGAAACATTAGCGCGGTCAGTGTGACTATTTTTTGTAAGCGCTGTTTCACGTTTTCGGCGATTTGTCAATGGCAGACATTAAATACCAATGTGCTAACATCAGGTTCTGTTTCCTGTTAGGGAAATCAGCAGCAGAAACTGTCGCAATGTTTCGGACGGCTTATGGGGAGGAAGCTTTGAGCCAGGCAAGGATTTTGAGCCGATAAGAAAGCACACTCGGAACGAATTTTGCTGCAACACGTTTCATCTTCAGATCTTCAGTCAAAATTCGTTTCAGCCAGTCATTTCCTCCAATTCATCGATTGTTCTACGACGATCAAACATGATCGCAACACGGATTTTTTCAATGTTTTCGTCCGTTTTGGAAGTTGAGGGACGTCCCGGTCGTGGTTCGTCTTCAATTGACATTTGACCACTTTTAAAACGAGAAAACCACTCATAAATCCTTGCCTGGCTCAAAGCTTCCTCCCCATAAGCCGTCCGAAGCATTGCGACAGTTTCTGCTGCTGATTTCCCTAACAGGAAACAGAACCTGATGTTAGCACGTTGGTATTTAATGTCTTCCCATTGACAAATCGCGGAAAAAAGGGAAACAGCGCTTACAAAAAATAGTCACACTGACCGCGCTAATGTCTCCACAACAATGCCGCTAGGGCAACTGATACAAAATGGTGTCTAGTGTAGGCACCTAGCGGGAGAAGTCGGAATTAGCGTTCTACCAACTGCCAGAGAAAAATTCTTGTTACTTTTGGGTCCCCCCCTCGTATGTAAGCTTATCTACTACTATCACAGGAATATCGCATTCAAGTTTATTACATTTAAAATTAACATATATTTGTTGTATGGCAATCTGTTTAATCTTTGTCGCCGTTGTTGTATACTAATTGCTTATCGGTAACACTGGTGCATGTCTGAAGTGGTTCCTGTTCTTGTTGATGCAGGTCCGGCTGATTACGGATACCTCACTTCCAGTGTCGACAAGGATTTTCATATTTAAATTATTTATTGTTCCCCTTAACATAGGACAATAGGTTTTAGATAACGTTATTTCCTGTTGTGTATCTGTATTGTTTAGGGTGTCATGCAGATCATGTGTGTGCAGGTCGAATATTAAACCTGTACGTACTGGCGTTTTGTTACCCTTCTGTAGTCATACAGTTTTCTTATCGGTTAGTGTTCTACGATCACCCCCTTCCTCTTTGGAAGTTGACGGGTGTGTCGGCTGTTGCACAATTTTATTTTCATACTTATTTTTATTATTATGATTATTATTCGTGTTGATGTTTTGTACATTGGAATTGCATCGTTTTACGTGTTTTTTCGACAAAAATGGGTGGGCATACGCTTTTATTCGGAGTCGGGTTACCTTTTTCATAGGGTTGTTTATACTCTTTCCATTTACCTTTCCGTATGCCCTCTTCTTTAGTCTCGAACTGTGGCGATTTGTGGTGTATCTGATTTTGCGTAGAGTACTACTGCTGCTGCGGCCGGTTGTCTCTCCTTTCGTACTCTTTATTAACAAACTGTGATGATTGCATCACAAGGATAAGAAGTTCCTCAATGGTTTTAACTTCTTGGGTATATACGGCGAGTCTAATGTGTCTGTCAAAATGGTAGCTTAGTTTTAATACTAATTCGTGCTCAGTGAAACTTGGTCTAAGGTGCTAACAAAGTTCGACGAGTTGTATGATGTAGTCTTCCATGGATCGTTTGCTGTTGACGTAATACCGCCCATACTCCAGCTGGTCTCGTACCTCTCTCTGGGTATGTATATTCCAGTACCGATTTTCGAAGGATGCCTTGAACTGTTCATAGTTTCTGTTTGGTCCCGAACAATCGTATACCATTTGGATGCTGTTTCCTGGAACTGTCGACTTACAAAATCTATACGTTCTCTGTCGCTTAGTTTGCTCCCTATTGTTGCCAGTACACTTCAACCTGGAATATTTACACAGACATATAATACATAACACATATATTATTACAATGTGTGATTTAACACATACGAAATTGAATATTAATATTGACTTAGCAAGTGTGGGGTTTTTTTTTATTATGTACCACTTAATTAAAAAAAATACATAATTAAACATTTATAAAAATTCTAATAGAGACCATTCTATTACTTTATTTAACTATACTCCTAATGTCTCAATTAATTAAAATCTACAATTGAAGTAAACTTTCGTACTTGATTTTACGTTACAGTTACTTGATTTTAATTATATCATACAAATATAATAAACTATAATACTTATAACTATTTTACCTCAAGATGTATTTTTTCCTTTAGGGACATGTTTCGGGAGATCCTGTTCTCCCATTTTCAACCTTCGCCATCTTGCTTCTGGTGCAGTATTTGTGTGTTGGCTTCTGGATGTTATTATGGTGGTTTGTTGGTCTTGTAATTGTAATTGTAAAAGTAATTGAAATATAATAAAATATGGTTTCTCTAATTACCATTCATTTATGAGATTAATAAGTTTTGTTCTTTGTTATACATTATTATTCTCTGAACTTTTATTAATTATTCATTATGCAAATAAAAATAATAAAATTTATGTAAACTTGGATATGGATATGGAATCTACAGCCTTCTTTTGATAGACCTCAGGGTCATTTATAAGATTGAATAAATGTCTGACTTCACCTGCATATTTCTGCAACCATTTAACTGTGTTGTTACCGTCACCTGGATTCTCGAGTTTTGGGATCCCCTTCCGGTATCACCTTCTCTGTCTGTGCGTTGTTTGGAATTACTCTCTCCGTCTAATGGATGCTGAGTTCTGACATGGGCCTCTGGTCGTGATGATGTACGGCTGGCTGTCCCTGCGTCCTCTAGTATATTGCTCTGTTTCCTCTCCTCTCCTCGTCTTTTCCCTAGTGGATGTCTCGAAGTTCTACGTGGACTTCTTGAAGTTCATCGACGACGTTTCGACTCCTCGTAGTTTACAGTATTATTGTCTTTTACATCACTTGTGTATATCACTAATTACTTTCACAGACATACTGCCGGTTCCATCACACTTTAGTTTACGTAATACGATTTAAAACATTACTTAAACTTTGTAAAATTTGCGGTGGCGAGATGCGTGGACTTTACGTGCTGTCTGTAGATGATCTGAGCAAGAGTGTGTCACTCGCTGGGGTTTTATACTCCTGCCGACGTTCAACTCCTGTTGGAAACTGTTCGGACAGAGTTGAACTAAAGTCAGCGCGTCAGTTTATTAATTAATTACAACCTACGCGTCTTTCTATGAAGCACACACTTTTTTATAAATGTTATTTGACAAACCGTTAGGTAGATTAATAAACTTAACCTATGCAAATTATCAACATTAAGGTGTGTAAACTATGGAAGTTTTGGCAAAATTTCACATGGTGGCTGAACGGTTCCCACGATCATACACCTCTTAGTATTGAATTGTAGCGCCAGGCGCCAGCTGTGTTTCTACATATGTCTCTGATTCGTGTGACTTCTGGTTTTCATTCAGCACTTAAAAAACTGTGTAAAATTTTCCATAATCGTATACATAATTCAACTTGTTCTTCATTTACACACTAACACTAACACACACACACACACAAACTGATACCAAACGGTTGCCTGCAGCAATGACATCACAGCTCCCGGTCGAGGCGTGTTTCATCTTTCTTCGCTGTGTTTAAAACCAACAAGGCTTGGAAATTCCATATGCATGTTCACTTACAATTATTTCCTTATTTAAAATTAATTAATACATTTGTTTCTTTTATTTATGTCTTATACCTAACGCTTAATTATTACAATATTTTCATTATGTACATCTTTGACACGACTCATACGTGCATTCATATGTTCTCATACTACAGTCAGGGGTTGATACGGAGACTTATGCTAAACGTATCGTTGCTATATATATATATATATATATATATATATATATATATATATATATATTGTACTGCTGTTAAAATGCAACACAGTACATAAGAGGAAAATAATAAATTGTAAAAGACAAAATATATAAATTTAATAGAATTGGAACATATGTTTTAAAATGTAAACAAAAACATTGTATCGACTCACCCATCAACATAGAGGTAGATTCCTATATGAGATAAAACAGTATAAAGATATATGTTATGAAAAGAATATATGAAATTTGAAATGAATATTATAATAAGAGGAAATAGTAAGAGAATTATCATATTATAAATACAAACTAGAATTCAGAATATTAGAAATAAAATAAATATATTTAATAAGAAGTAGAAAAGTTATATAAGTTTTTAAGAGGTATATGATAAAAAGATGTAACGAAGGTAGGGAATTATCAATGTGGCAAATTTGTAAATTGTTAGAGATTGTTTTGGAGAGTGATGAAGAAAAAATGTATTAGTCTAATTTAATACCAAATACTATAAAGATGATAGAGAGGAATTATGTAAAAGGAGTCTAAATTTATATCTAAGGAAAGTAACATGAGTAGTCTAATTTTATATTGAATACTATAAAGATGAAACAGAGGAATTATGTAAATAAAGTCTAATTTTTAATTCAATCAGAGTCACATTAAGAATATTAAATTATAATAACTGTTGTACATCATAAAAGTAATGTAAATTGGAAAAGAAAATAAAGCAAAGGATTTTGAATAGTGATTCCAGAGTTTGATTATAATATCGAATAAATAAATAATAATACAAAAAATATAACAATATCCTGAATAGAACGACGACAGAAGAGGAAAATCTTGGACTGGAGAAGAGTTTCAGTGGCCCTAACGAATAATTAAGTGTTCAAAGGAGACATCGGTGTTGCAGTAATCTTGGAGAGCGGCATTCAGCGGTAAGAGCAATAAGAGATTAGTGTGAAGAAACAGATTGCCAAGCTGAATATTGCTGTTGAAGAAAGGTAAACAACAACCAGAAGTGAACCCGTGGCAGCTAGAAGAATTCAGAGACGGTTAAGTTACACTAATACGTTAGTTATTTTTTACATGGTTAATTACCAAAGTACTACCCATTAACTGAATCTGGGTTGGTTTAAAGAAAAGAAATTAATAGATATAATCGTAAATACGATAAAATAACTTAATAATCATTAACCCTGAGAAAGAGTTTCTTTACATGTACTGGTAAATATAAAAAAAAAAATATAATAACAGTAGGTACAGATCTTTATTACAAAACCTGTAATAAAAAATATAAACCAGTACAAAATGGCGCCCATACGTGAAAGCAAAGATTTTCTTTAAACCAGCACCAAATAACACAATTTTGTTAAATTTAATTAGTATAAAAATCTCCTTGTAATTAAATTAAGTTCAATATTGTAAAATGGCTAACAAACTAGAGCAACGATATGAATGAAGGAGTAATAGTGTTGAAGAGGAAGAAACTGAAATGGAAATAATAGTAGAGGATGCCCAAGGGGACCAACCAAAGAAACCAAACCAACTAATGGATGCAAATTTCCAGGAGATGATGAGAATAATAATGGAAGGGAATAACAAAACCAACAAAAATTTTAAACAAATGAGACTAGATAATGAAAATTTATTAAAACAAAATAATGAGGAATTAAAGGAGACCATTCAACAACAAATAAATGGGGTGAAGAATAAATTAGACCAGCAAAAGGCTGAAATCAAGTTAATATTACAAAATTGTGAGGAAAGGAACATTAGGCAATCCGCAAAAATGAAATTGAATATAGAAACAATGAAAGAAATAATGAGTGATGAAAACCAGTCAATAGAAACAACGATAGAAGATGACATGCAAAGTGTGGAAACATTGAATAAGATAACAGAAGAAGTAATAAATGATAACAAAACGGAGATAGAAATAATACCAAACAATCAAAATAGGGAGCAAGTAAGTCATAAAATAGAAGATAATGGAATAAAGAAGCAAATAATTAAGAAATTAGAAGAAGGAAGAATAACACATCCTAAGAAAATTAAAAATATACGAGAAGAATTGGAGATGATGAATAATGGACTGATTAATGTACTTAACATCCTAAGTACTAACTACAGAAGAATAAGTAATTTTCAAGATAATAAAAGGAACTCAATAGAATATTTCAAAGGGAATCACAATAAAATAGTGAGAAAAAACGTCAGAAAGTCTATAGGTAAATTAAATATCACAGAAATAGAAATGTGTAGCAAACTGTCAGTAATGTCATCAATAATTCAAATACCATTAAAATACCTGTTCAATAAAATAAATAGGAAAGTGACTGATGTAGGCATAGGTAGAGATGAACATGTAGTATCAAAAGAATGGGAGTACAGGGTGACAGAGAGGTATTTAATAAAAACAGAAATCATTATGGACACTGTAATAATAATCCGTGCAACAAGGACAGCTTACGTATTTGACAACGGATGAACTAAATATGAAAAATATGGAAAGAAGGGACTGATTTTCTGGGTATGGACCAAAGCAAACCAATGGAACAAAGATTAGATTGATTATTAATACAAACGACATATATGAAGGTTGTTACAAATAAAAAATTTTTATTTTATGAATTAAGATGAAATGAACCCACCAAATTCTAAAATAAGTAAGAACATCTTACCGGATAGTTAAGAGAAATTATTTTGAATCAATTAAGAAGAGAAAGACAGTTAATAACCATAATAATTATTTGAATAACCATTTTAATCAGTATAATAACAATGATAAGAACAATTTAAGACTAGTTACTATTTAAGAAGGGTAGAAATGAATTAGATGAAGAAAGAATAGACAAATACAACTTACGATAATGATGAAATTCAGTACTTAACTGCATAATTAAAGGGGAATAAATAAATAAAAATGAAGATGAAGATAGAATCTAAAATATCATAGATTGACAACACCAAGATGGGAATAATCCAACATGTATGTCGAATAATGTTAACCAGTTACCTGTGAATGATAGAATATTAAATGAAGTGATAAAACACCAGAAGTGAAACAGTAATGGAATAAAAATGTGAAGAGACCTCAAAGAAATCATGTAACAATCCCTTGAATATAATTTTGTAGCAAAGGAGCTACCTTATAGGTAATAATTATATGTATTGTGTTGTGATAGTGCAACTTTTATTTTTTCCTGGACAGAGATGAAGTGCCTCTGATTTCAGATGATATATTTAGGGAAAACGGCGGAGTAATGGAAGCCAATAGTGCCCCTCCGAATCCGAACCCATGTATAGTATTTAATGTTAGGGAATTATGGTATTTTAGGGATGATACAAATAATGAGGTAAAGAAATAAAAAATAAATATGACAATATGACTCAAGGTGTGAAAAGTAAGAAGAAATTAAGTGTTCCAACATGAAAACAGGAATATAATTAAAAGTAACCAAATAAATGATAGAATAACCCAAAGTGTATGAAGAATCGACATCAAGTTTTAGGTGCTAAGTTAATATATGATATTTGAAAAAAAAAGTCAAGGTAGCCAATGTCAGATATGAGGGAAGGTGGATAAATCATCAAGCATTGAGAGCATTAGAGCAAGTTTTATTGACATTTGTGGACCATTATCAACTAGTGATAGGAGATGTAGGAAATATATACTGATTATCATGGACAGCTATTAGGTTTACAAAGCATATCACATCATTAAAGCTGATACCCATATTATAATAAAAATAATTTAAATTAAAAGAAAAATAATTCTGAAATTAAGAACACATGAAATTTATGACCAGGATTGGGAAGGTGAGATTTAAAAGAAAGGAGAATGTTTAGTCATGTTTTTGAGTTTTTTAGCCATGAAACTAGGCACAATTGTTATTTTATACTTATTATTTTTGATATAAAACCAGTTGGTTTGATTAATGTTATTTTAAACCATAAATGAGTGTGTAAGATATGGCGATTCTTGATAGTGATGAACCATACTTGTTATGTTAATAAAAGAAAAAACCAATTTATGAAATGAATTTTGTGATATACAATTAGCGAATTAATCATATGTTTTCAATATTAATGTTCGACCATGTTTATGATAAGAAATTAATTATTTCAAAATCTCATATCAAGTTGTATCTGAGATTATGAAATAAGGGAAGGTATTATGTACTGCTGTTAAAATGCAACACAGTACATAAGAGGAAAATAATAAATTGTAAAAGACAAAATATATAAATTTAATAGAATTGGAACATATGTTTTAAAATGTAAACAAAAACATTGTATCGACTCACCCATCAACATAGAGGTAGATTCCTATATGAGATAAAACAGTATAAAGATATATGTTATGAAAAGAATATATGAAATTTGAAATGAATATTATAATAAGAGGAAATAGTAAGAGAATTATCATATTATAAATACAAACTAGAATTCAGAATATTAGAAATAAAATAAATATATTTAATAAGAAGTAGAAAAGTTATATAAGTTTTTAAGAGGTATATGATAAAAAGATGTAACGAAGGTAGGGAATTATCAATGTGGCAAATTTGTAAATTGTTAGAGATTGTTTTGGAGAGTGATGAAGAAAAAATGTATTAGTCTAATTTAATACCAAATACTATCAAGATGAAAGAGAGGAATTATGTAAAAGGAGTCTAAATTTATATCTAAGGAAAGTAACATGAGTAGTCTAATTTTATATTGAATACTATAAAGATGAAACAGAGGAATTATGTAAATAAAGTCTAATTTTTAATTCAATCAGAGTCACATTAAGAATATTAAATTATAATAACTGTTGTACATCATAAAAGTAATGTAAATTGGAAAAGAAAATAAAGCAAAGGATTTTGAATAGTGATTCCAGAGTTTGATTATAATATCGAATAAATAAATAATAATACAAAAAATATAACAATATCCTGAATAGAACGACGACAGAAGAGGAAAATCTTGGACTGGAGAAGAGTTTCAGTGGCCCTAACGAATAATTAAGTGTTCAAAGGAGACATCGGTGTTGCAGTAATCTTGGAGAGCGGCATTCAGCGGTAAGAGCAATAAGAGATTAGTGTGAAGAAACAGATTGCCAAGCTGAATATTGCTGTTGAAGAAAGGTAAACAACAACCAGAAGTGAACCCGTGGCAGCTAGAAGAATTCAGAGACGGTTAAGTTACACTAATACGTTAGTTATTTTTTACATGGTTAATTACCAAAGTACTACCCATTAACTGAATCTGGGTTGGTTTAAAGAAAAGAAATTAATAGATATAATCGTAAATACGATAAAATAACTTAATAATCATTAACCCTGAGAAAAAGAGTTTCTTTACATGTACTGGTAAATATAAAAAAAAAAAATAATAACAGTAGGTACAGATCTTTATTACAAAACCTGTAATAAAAAATATAAACCAGTACAAAATGGCGCCCATACGTGAAAGCAAAGATTTTCTTTAAACCAGCACCAAATAACACAATTTTGTTAAATTTAATTAGTATAAAAATCTCCTTGTAATTAAATTAAGTTCAATATTGTAAAATGGCTAACAAACTAGAGCAACGATATGAATGAAGGAGTAATAGTGTTGAAGAGGAAGAAACTGAAATGGAAATAATAGTAGAGGATGCCCAAGGGGACCAACCAAAGAAACCAAACCAACTAATGGATGCAAATTTCCAGGAGATGATGAGAATAATAATGGAAGGGAATAACAAAACCAACAAAAATTTTAAACAAATGAGACTAGATAATGAAAATTTATTAAAACAAAATAATGAGGAATTAAAGGAGACCATTCAACAACAAATAAATGGGGTGAAGAATAAATTAGACCAGCAAAAGGCTGAAATCAAGTTAATATTACAAAATTGTGAGGAAAGGAACATTAGGCAATCCGCAAAAATGAAATTGAATATAGAAACAATGAAAGAAATAATGAGTGATGAAAACCAGTCAATAGAAACAACGATAGAAGACTGTGTTGTGATAGTGCAACTTTTATTTTTTCCTGGACAGAGATGAAGTGCCTCTGATTTCAGATGATATATTTAGGGAAAACGGCGGAGTAATGGAAGCCAATAGTGCCCCTCCGAATCCGAACCCATGTATAGTATTTAATGTTAGGGAATTATGACATGCAAAGTGTGGAAACATTGAATAAGATAACAGAAGAAGTAATAAATGATAACAAAACGGAGATAGAAATAATACCAAACAATCAAAATAGGGAGCAAGTAAGTCATAAAATAGAAGATAATGGAATAAAGAAGCAAATAATTAAGAAATTAGAAGAAGGAAGAATAACACATCCTAAGAAAATTAAAAATATACGAGAAGAATTGGAGATGATGAATAATGGACTGATTAATGTACTTAACATCCTAAGTACTAACTACAGAAGAATAAGTAATTTTCAAGATAATAAAAGGAACTCAATAGAATATTTCAAAGGGAATCACAATAAAATAGTGAGAAAAAACGTCAGAAAGTCTATAGGTAAATTAAATATCACAGAAATAGAAATGTGTAGCAAACTGTCAGTAATGTCATCAATAATTCAAATACCATTAAAATACCTGTTCAATAAAATAAATAGGAAAGTGACTGATGTAGGCATAGGTAGAGATGAACATGTAGTATCAAAAGAATGGGAGTACAGGGTGACAGAGAGGTATTTAATAAAAACAGAAATCATTATGGACACTGTAATAATAATCCGTGCAACAAGGACAGCTTACGTATTTGACAACGGATGAACTAAATATGAAAAATATGGAAAGAAGGGACTGATTTTCTGGGTATGGACCAAAGCAAACCAATGGAACAAAGATTAGATTGATTATTAATACAAACGACATATATGAAGGTTGTTACAAATAAAAAATTTTTATTTTATGAATTAAGATGAAATGAACCCACCAAATTCTAAAATAAGTAAGAACATCTTACCGGATAGTTAAGAGAAATTATTTTGAATCAATTAAGAAGAGAAAGACAGTTAATAACCATAATAATTATTTGAATAACCATTTTAATCAGTATAATAACAATGATAAGAACAATTTAAGACTAGTTACTATTTAAGAAGGGTAGAAATGAATTAGATGAAGAAAGAATAGACAAATACAACTTACGATAATGATGAAATTCAGTACTTAACTGCATAATTAAAGGGGAATAAATAAATAAAAATGAAGATGAAGATAGAATCTAAAATATCATAGATTGACAACACCAAGATGGGAATAATCCAACATGTATGTCGAATAATGTTAACCAGTTACCTGTGAATGATAGAATATTAAATGAAGTGATAAAACACCAGAAGTGAAACAGTAATGGAATAAAAATGTGAAGAGACCTCAAAGAAATCATGTAACAATCCCTTGAATATAATTTTGTAGCGAAGGAGCTACCTTATAGGTAATAATTATATGTATTGTGTTGTGATAGTGCAACTTTTATTTTTTCCTGGACAGAGATGAAGTGCCTCTGATTTCAGATGATATATTTAGGGAAAACGGCGGAGTAATGGAAGCCAATAGTGCCCCTCCGAATCCGAACCCATGTATAGTATTTAATGTTAGGGAATTATGGTATTTTAGGGATGATACAAATAATGAGGTAAAGAAATAAAAAATAAATATGACAATATGACTCAAGGTGTGAAAAGTAAGAAGAAATTAAGTGTTCCAACATGAAAACAGGAATATAATTAAAAGTAACCAAATAAATGATAGAATAACCCAAAGTGTATGAAGAATCGACATCAAGTTTTAGGTGCTAAGTTAATATATGATATTTGAAAAAAAAAGTCAAGGTAGCCAATGTCAGATATGAGGGAAGGTGGATAAATCATCAAGCATTGAGAGCATTAGAGCAAGTTTTATTGACATTTGTGGACCATTATCAACTAGTGATAGGAGATGTAGGAAATATATACTGATTATCATGGACAGCTATTAGGTTTACAAAGCATATCACATCATTAAAGCTGATACCCATATTATAATAAAAATAATTTAAATTAAAAGAAAAATAATTCTGAAATTAAGAACACATGAAATTTATGACCAGGATTGGGAAGGTGAGATTTAAAAGAAAGGAGAATGTTTAGTCATGTTTTTGAGTTTTTTAGCCATGAAACTAGGCACAATTGTTATTTTATACTTATTATTTTTGATATAAAACCAGTTGGTTTGATTAATGTTATTTTAAACCATAAATGAGTGTGTAAGATATGGCGATTCTTGATAGTGATGAACCATACTTGTTATGTTAATAAAAGAAAAAACCAATTTATGAAATGAATTTTGTGATATACAATTAGCGAATTAATCATATGTTTTCAATATTAATGTTCGACCATGTTTATGATAAGAAATTAATTATTTCAAAATCTCATATCAAGTTGTATCTGAGATTATGAAATAAGGGAAGGTATTATGTACTGCTGTTAAAATGCAACACAGTACATAAGAGGAAAATAATAAATTGTAAAAGACAAAATATATAAATTTAATAGAATTGGAACATATGTTTTAAAATGTAAACAAAAACATTGTATCGACTCACCCATCAACATAGAGGTAGATTCCTATATGAGATAAAACAGTATAAAGATATATGTTATGAAAAGAATATATGAAATTTGAAATGAATATTATAATAAGAGGAAATAGTAAGAGAATTATCATATTATAAATACAAACTAGAATTCAGAATATTAGAAATAAAATAAATATATTTAATAAGAAGTAGAAAAGTTATATAAGTTTTTAAGAGGTATATGATAAAAAGATGTAACGAAGGTAGGGAATTATCAATGAGGCAAATTTGTAAATTGTTAGAGATTGTTTTGGAGAGTGATGAAGAAAAAATGTATTAGTCTAATTTAATACCAAATACTATAAAGATGAAAGAGAGGAATTATGTAAAAGGAGTCTAAATTTATATCTAAGGAAAGTAACATGAGTAGTCTAATTTTATATTGAATACTATAAAGATGAAACAGAGGAATTATGTAAATAAAGTCTAATTTTTAATTCAATCAGAGTCACATTAAGAATATTAAATTATAATAACTGTTGTACATCATAAAAGTAATGTAAATTGGAAAAGAAAATAAAGCAAAGGATTTTGAATAGTGATTCCAGAGTTTGATTATAATATCGAATAAATAAATAATAATACAAAAAATATAACAATATCCTGAATAGAACGATGACAGAAGAGGAAAATCTTGGACTGGAGAAGAGTTTCAGTGGCCCTAACGAATAATTAAGTGTTCAAAGGAGACATCGGTGTTGCAGTAATCTTGGAGAGCGGCATTCAGCGGTAAGAGCAATAAGAGATTAGTGTGAAGAAACAGATTGCCAAGCTGAATATTGCTGTTGAAGAAAGGTAAACAACAACCAGAAGTGAACCCGTGGCAGCTAGAAGAATTCAGAGACGGTTAAGTTACACTAATACGTTAGTTATTTTTTACATGGTGAATTACCAAAGTACTACCCATTAACTGAATCTGGGTTGGTTTAAAGAAAAGAAATTAATAGACATAATCGTAAATACGATAAAATAACTTAATAATCATTAACCCTGAGAAAAAGAGTTTCTTTACATGTACTGGTAAATAAAAAAAAATATATATATATATAATAACAGTAGGTACAAATCTTTATTACAAAACCTGTAATAAAAATTATAACAGCACAATATATACATATATATACTGTTACAACACAAATAAGCCACCCCAATACCAGGGATAAAAAAGATGATTTTGAATATAAAATAATAATTAATATAAAATAAAATGTTTAATATAAAGAAAATAAAAAGACAATGACACGACAAACGACGACATGACCTAACCCAAGTGATTGACCCAACAAAAGGAAACAAAAGAAGAAGGGAAAAAACCGAAACCAAACAAAACTGAAACAAATTAAAGGAATTGAATGACTCAATGTAACATATTAAAATGAACCCAAAGGAGAAGGTGGAAAACCAAGGTATTAAACAAATACAATGAAAATGAAGAAGGAGGGAAATGAAAAAGAAACAAACCCAAGATAAAGGGAAATAAATAAAAATGAAAACAAATGATAAGACACAAACAAGTAATAAAGAATATGAGCAGGAGAAATGATACACTCAAATGTAATATTGGAAAAGAGACCAATAATTAACCTATGTAAAAAAGTAAATATTATTATCAATTAATGGATAAAAAAGTAAATGACAATTGAATAAAACCCAAGTAAATAATGTTAAATATAAAAAAGCAAACTAACCTACAAATTAGAGTTAGATGTAATGATAAAATATAAAGACATAAAATTGTTAATATTATTAATGATATTTGTAATGAAAGAGATAGTACGGTAGTGAGATAGTAATTAGAGGGATTACCCATTTAGAAACACTTAAAAAACAAAAACATTTGTGAAGTGCAAATGAAAGTGTAAAAACCCCAAAGTATAGTAATAAAGAAAAAACACTAAATAAATTATAATAAACAATAAATAATTTAAAAGTGAAGGTGATGATTAAATGAGAATAATGTAATATAAAGAAGGTTAATATAGTGAAAAATAGTGAATGATAAAACCATAAACACTTAATAAATCCTAAGGAAACACTAAATGATTAAAAGTGAAGAATAGTAGTAATTAAGAATAGTAGTAAGTGTAAACAGTTAATTAAGGTATAATGAACGCTGAAAAGTGATAAGACAGTATTAGTTAAGAAAGAATGTTATTGTTAAATTTAATTGAATGCAGTTATAATTAAAAGGGAGAATACCCTGAAAGAGAAAACTGATAGTGTTACCATGGAGGGAAAGTAAAGATTGTTTAAAAAATTAAGAAATTAAAACAAATCAATAAACACCCATGTTATAAAGGATCATTAGTAAAGTAAGTCATAAAAAGTGATGTTGTTTATCACCCAAAAAATGATATAAAATGAGATGAACTGTAAACAAATATTATCAAATAATAGTTAAATAATTATTTAAGCAAGTTTATGAATAGGATATGGCTGGAAGAATTATACAGACCATAGGCCTAGATGTTGTATTTAATGTGATCAAAAAATAGTAAATAACAGCCACATTGTTATTATTGGCAAATTAAATAAGTAAGAAAGTTAAGAAATGTATGACTTAGAAAACGAGGAAACCAGATAGTAAACAATTAGCAATTCATGATGTATAAAATAATAGTGACATAATAATAACACATAAACAGACCCAAAACACAACAATAAATAACACAACCAATCAACCAATTATAATAACAAAATAAAGCCCATTAGGCTAAAATGAGATGTGATTTGAATGAAAGAAGTCAAATACCATAATGGCTATTAGGCCTATGAAAATGCCTAACTGTCAAAAACAAACAACTACAATTTGTAACAAATTAACAAAGAAACTAGCTAATCCAAGGTGAACAAAAAACCAAGGATAATTTGTAAATCATAATAAAAGCAAAATATTAGAATAAGGATTTAAATTAGAACAGAAATGTAATTAGCAAATATGAAAATAATTGTAAAATCATAAAACATAAAATAATCCAACCTTAATGGATATCAAATTAATCTATGAAAGGAAATACATACTATAGTGACAATATTTAATACTTAGGAAGGAAGATAGAGGAATAACAGCAATCAGAACATATACTAGGATTTTGAAAAGAATTCAAATTTTGATAACAATGGATTATGTCAATCTAAGCCAATCATATTTAATTGGTAACCATAGAAACGAACGTTGGTAGCGAAAATTACCATTGAATATCGTTACTCGTAAAGCGTCACTCTAACAGAACAGAAGCCGAATTTTGGAAGACCCATTTTTAATCAAAAAATGTAAAAACAGTGAATAAAATTAAAAAACATGAGTGAATAAGAAGCAGACGAACCATTGAAGCAGTTAACTAAAGACCAAGGACCATATTACCAGGAAAATAAAAGAAAAATATGACCACATCCTATATGAAAAGGACGCCAGACCTACTTAAGTCCAAAGATCAATGAAAATAGAAAATATCGCAGCCCAATCCTCTTCCGAATCAATGAATGATAACACCAAGTCATCTGATGTGTTAAGTACCCTTGAATTACCTTAATTCCAAAAATAAAATCACTTTAAATTTTACTAAAAGTAATTTGATCTCTCACTATAATCCGAATATTCTCTTTCAAAGATTAATTAAGAAAAATAAGCACACTGAAAATTTGTTAACATAAAATATAACCTATTGTTTAAATACGAATTTTCGAAACACATTTAACGACACTACAGAACAGATTGTAACCACACACCTTATTATTTATATACACATAGAGTAAGGTAAAGTACTTTTATTGTAATCATAGGAATTCTTTGTCTTGTAATCAAAAGAATCCCCGATTTTGGAACAAAATTAATTATAATAACTAAACCGTTCAGCAGCCATGCTGATGTGAACACATCGTTACCATAATCGATTCGTCAGCCTGAGAATTATTGTTTTATGTAAAAAGTCGGTGCAAATTTGTTAATCAACCAATATACTTTAATTGTCAAATTGAAAATTTTACTTATCAAACATTAAAATAACTAGTACAGGGAGTAACCGTTGTTATTATTTCATAGGGAGTGTATTGTATTACTTGTGTTTGTTTACGAAAGCTAGATTTGACGACCAGCGCTCACGTAGAAATTCGAGCAACTACCTACTCCATTCAGTAGGCTGAACGAGCGGGAATTATTTGAACGCCACGACCGTCATAGCTGAGAATACCCTATTAAGATATTAATTAATAAGTTTAATTGTTTTAATAAACAATTTCGCGCCACCCGGGATTAACACACCCCTATTTAAGAACAGGTAAGGTTACTGCTGTGTTGTACTGGTAATTACAACGCTACGGACACGTTAGCGCAAAATAAATGTAACGACCCCAGTGCGAGACGAACGCACTAACACATATACACGTCTTTTGCAGAGACGACTCGAACTCTTCGTTACAATATATATATATATATAACTTTAATATTTATAACTAAATTTACCTCAAGATATACTTTTTTCCTTTAGGAACATGTTTCGGGAGTTCTTGTTCTCCCATCTTCAGCCTTCGCCATCTTGTTTCTGGTGAAGTATTTGTGTGTTGGCTTCTGGATGTTATTAAGGTAGTTTGTTGGTCTTTGGTCCTTCAAAGTTGCATTATTGTGTGTGGTTGTGGTATCTGTTTTTGTATTTTGTGTATTTTCGATGTTGAGTGCTTTGAATATTGTGTCATGTTTTGTATTGATTTGTATTTGTTCTGGTATTAATTTGTTTTGTATTTTATGTTTGTAAATCTGTAAATTTTCCCAAATGTTCATTATGGTGCCTTTGTGTGGTATATGTTTTATTAGTGTTACATTGGTTATGTCTGGGAATTCATGTCCTGTGTTTATTGCATGTGTGGCTAAATTGGATTTATATATATTTGGTTTTTTGTATGCATTTAGGTGTTCAAAATAACGTAAAACATAAAACACAAAACAAATTAATACCAGAAAAAATACAAATCAATACAAAACATGACACAATATTCAAAGCACTCAACAACAAAAATACACAAAATACAAAAACAGATACCACAACCACACACAATAATGCAACTTTGAAGGACCAAAGACCAAGAAACTACCTTAATAACATCCAGAAGCCAACACACAAATACTTCACCAGAAACAAGATGGCGAAGGCTGAAGATGGGAGAACAAGAACTCCCGAAATATGTTCCTAAAGGAAAAAAGTATATCTTGAGGTAAATTTAGTTATAAATATTGAAGTATTATATACATCAAGAAACGGACTGTAGCAGAAAGTGATTGAAATATATATATATTTAGTCACTTTCTGCTACAGTCCGTTTCTTGATATATATAATACATTTAATATTTATAATTAAATTTAACTCAAGATGTTATTTTTTTCCTTTTTTGGAACATGTTTCGGGTACTATCTTGTACCCATCCTCAGCCTTCCGGTTTTTTTGTCTGGTGAAGTACATATGTGTTGTTGGTTGACTATTATTATTGTGGCTTCCTGTTGGCTTCTGGTATTTCAAATTGGTTTTATTGTGTGTGACTGTGGTGTATGTGTTAGTTTTTTGTGTATTTTCAATGTTGAGTGCTTTGAATATTGTGTCATGTTTTGTACTGATTTGTATTTGTTCAGGTATTAGTTTGTTTTCTGTTTTATGTTTGTATATTTGTAAATTTTCCCAAATGTTCATTATGGTGCCTTTGTGTGGTATATGTTTTATTAGTGTTACATTGGTTATGTCTGGGAATTCATGTCCTGTGTTTATTGCATGTCTATTGCAATAAATATAAATGAAAATACATTTTTTATATCATATGACATAACAAACATGTACACCAACATCCCAGTAGAAGAAACAATTGACATAATAATAAACAAACTTAAAGAACAAAATGAAAACAAACAATATATAACCGAAATAAAAAATAGCCTCCAACTAATACTAAAACAAAATTACTTTGAATTTTTATAGCAAAATTTATCAACAGAAAGAAGGTTTAGCGATGGGATCACCATTATCAAGCATAATAGCAGAAATATTCCTACAACACATAGACACCAAAATACAAAATATCATAAAATCACATGACCCAAATGGCATATGGATAAGATATGTAGATGATGGGCTATATGTATCAAATAACAAAAACACAAATGCAGAGAACATACTGAAACAAATCAATAACATACATCCCAAAATACAATTCACAGAAGAAAAAGAAAAACATAACAAATCAACTATTTAGACATAACCATCACAAAATACAACAACCACATACAATATGCAATATATAGAAAACCAACTTCCACTAACATCATTATACCTAACCATTCTGACCACCCACCATAACATAAAATGGCAGCATTTTATTCGCTATTTAACAGAATGTACAAAATTCCCCTAAACAAACAAGAAACTCACAAAGAAAGAAATATAATATACCAAATTGGTTATGAAAATGGATACAATAAAAATACTGTGATCAAAATAGAAAATAAAATCAAATATAAAATAAAAACTGAACAATTAAGAATTAATCAACTGAACAACACATAAATAATAACAACAACAAAACATGGGCCACATTCACATACATAAATAATAAAATGACAAAACTAACAAAACTATTTAAAAACACAGTTATAAAAATAGCATACAAAACTAATAAAAATAAATTACAAAATCTAAATAGCTCACACAACAAAGATAATACAACAACTAACGGCATATACAAAATTGAATGCCAAGATTGCAATAAATGTTACATAGGACAAACAAAAAAACAGCCGAAAAAAACGTTATTTTGAACACCTAAATGCATACAAAAAACCAGAAATATATAAATCCAATTTAGCCGCACATGCAATAAACACAGGACATGAATTCCCAGACATAACCAATGTAACACTAATAAAACATATACCACACAAAGGCACCATAATGAACATTTGAGAAAATTTACAAATATACATAAACAAATACAAATATAAACATAAAACAAACTAATACCTGAACAAATACAAATCAATACAAAACATGACACAATATTCAAAGCACTCAACATTGAAAATACACAAAAAACTAACACATACACCACAATCACACACAATAAAACCAATTTGAAATACCAGAAGCCAACAGGAAGCCACAATAATAATAGTCAACCAACAACACATATGTACTTCACCAGACAAAAAACCGGAAGGCTGAGGATGGGTACAAGATAGTACCCGAAACATGTTCCAAATTAGGAAAAAAAATAATATCTTGAGGTAAATTTAATTATAAATATTAAATGTAATATATATATATATATATATATATATATATATATTGCAACAATACAACTGTACATAAGTTGTATAATTTATGTTGTATGTGTATAAATTTACATGTAATTTAATTTGAATAGCCCCACGATCTTGGAGTGACAACTTATATAACAATACTTACTTGCATAAATACAATTTAATTTGGGTTTCAGGTGTATCTGTAATAAGAACTCGATGTAACTTGTAACGGTATTTCAAATTTATTTGGTACTAATAAAATTGTGCGCATGGCACTTGATTCGACTTAAAACATTTGTTATTACTTTGTTACTATGCCGTAAGGCTTACGCTATATACATCCTTACTGACTAAATATTCTATTCTACTAATTACTTTATTAAAAAATATAATTTCCTGACTACTCAGTCAATTAGTGTGCTTCTGACTACTCAGTCAATTAGTGTGCTTCGAAATATCAATGTTTAAATATCTTTTTAGATATTGTAATGGAAACTCAAAAATATTAATAGTTACTGAATTTATCTTTCTTTTATCAGTACTGATTTATACAATGCTAATTTTAATTTAAATGCTTTGCATTCTTTTCATTTCAATACTAATTTGAGATCTTGTTTACGTTAATCTTACTTCAATAACATCTATGATTTTAACTCTCTATATCTACAATAAACATTGGCTCTTACTTTTAAATAGAACAAGAATGTCTTTAACTGTCTTTGAGTTAATTATTCGATTAAGAGATAAATAAGTTGTTTAAATCAATTGATCCATCTGTAATCGTCCTCATCTCGAACTCCAGCATCACTTCCTCTTGTCCAGCGTCGTTTCCAGACTTCAGTAGTGTTCCTCTTGTCCAGCGCAGTCACCTCTAGAGTCCAGCGTCGTCAGCTCTCTCTCTCTCTCTCTCTCTCTCTGGAACTTCTTCTCGTGCTGTTTCGGACGTCAGTTGATCTTCTTATATGGATTTTCTTCTCGTGTAATTCTGTTACTAGTTAAAATTGCTTGTTTTTACAATCCAGTTACATAACTGTATGTAACTGGAAGGATGAAACTATTTACAAAAATTTAAATACTCTGTGCGGACGGGCAAAAGCTCCCGCTGCACTGTGGGTGATCGAAAAAAGAGAACAACTGTAGCGTGTGTGTCCTATTTATACCCACGTCTTGGTCCACACCTGCAGTTGTACGAAATCGACATGTCTGAAATTGTCTCTGGGTTCAGTCCCCCCACTCCTTGTCAATTTCGCTATTTCTTATATTTCTGCGAATTGCAGAGTCCTGTAAGTATACTCTTATACTCATCTTATAACTATTTTCACTACACATGTTCACTGTATTTTTGGACACTGCAACTTAACCCTTTCGCTCTGTACACAGTTATTTCACCACTACACTCATACGGTGTGTCCCTTTCACGTGGTTTTTGTACACAGTATTTAGTTAATTTTATTACATTTTATTGTGTTTTTGGATTTTACTCTTTATTTATAGTTTATGAATAATTACGGAAAAACAGTAATTATGCAATTATTCATCTTGGGGTGGTAAACTCGCCTGCATAGACCTGCGTCACACACACTTGCAAAATACTGGTGTACACACTTTCAGTTACATTCGTGTGTGTGTGTGCACGTCGATTCAGGTCGAAACACCTGTTCATATTTTTGTCTGAGCCAAGCTTGCAATCCCTGACATGCTTATTTCTAATACATTAATAATTATTTACAGTTTATTAGGTATATATACATTTTTATATTCAATGCTCAGTACATCACTTTCTTGTACTGTCGCAATATATATGCAACGATACGTTTAGCATAAGTCTATGTATCAACCCCTGACTGAGGTATGATAACATACGAACGCACGTATGAGACGTAAAAGATGTAAATAATGAAAATAATGTAATAATTAAGCGTTAGGTATAAGACAAATAACAGAAATAAATGTATTAATTAATTTTAAATAAATAAATATTTGTAAGTGAGCATGCATATGGAATTGCAAGCTAGTTAGTTTTAAACGCAGCGAGGGGAGAAGAAACACGCACCGACTGGCAAGGGTGATGTCATAGCGACAGGCAGCCGCGTGTGTATCAGTTTGTGTGTGTGTGTGTGTGTGTGTGTGTGTGTAAGTGTTAGTGTGTAAATGAAGAACAAGTTGAATTATGCATACAATTGTGGAAAATTTTACACAGTTTTTTAAGTGCTGAACGAAAACCAGAAGTCACACGAATCAGGGACATATGTAGAAAAAAAGCTGGTGCCTGGTGCTACAATTAGACATTAAGTGGTCCATGATCGTGGGAACCGTTCAGCTACCGTGTGGAATTTTGCCATAACTTCCATAGTTTACACACCTTAATGTTCATAATTTGCATAGGTTAAGTTTAATAATGTACCTAACGATTTGTAAAATAATATTTATAAAAAAGTGTGTGCTTCATAAAAAGACGCGAAGGTTGTAATTAGTAATTAAAGTGACGCGCGGACTTGTTCAACTTTGTCCAAACAGTTTTCAACAGGAATTGAACGACGGCAGGAGTGTAAAACCCCAGCGAGCGACACACGCTTTCTCAGATCATTAACAGACAGTACGTGAAATCCACGCATCTCACAACCACGAATTTTACAAAGTTAAGTAATGTTTTAAACCGTATTACGTACCTTGAAGTGTGATGGAACCGGCAGTACGTCGGTGAAAGTATTAGTGATACACGATTTATTTAAAAAGACTATAATATCGTAATCTACGAGGAGTCGTAACGTTGTCGATGAACTTCAAGAAGTCCACGTAGAACTTCGAGACATCCACGAGGGACACGACAAGGAGAGGAGAGGAACCAACGCAAAATACTAGAAGACGCAGGGACATCCACATGCAGCTACATCCAGCCGTACATCATCACGACCAGAGGTCCACGTCAGAACTCAGCATCCAGTAGACGGAGAGAGTAATTACAAACGATGCAGAGACAGAGAAGGTGATACCGGAAGAGGATCCCAAACTCGATAGTCCAGATGACGGTAACGACACAGTTAAATGGTTGCAGATGAAGTCAGACATTTATTTAATATTATAAATGACCCTGAGGTCTATCAAAAGAAGGCTCTAGATTCCATATACAAGTTTAAATAAACTTTATTATATTTTTATTTTTCATAATGAATAATCAATAAATGTTCAAAGAATAATAATTGATAACAAAGAATATAAACTTATTAATCTCATAAATAAATGGTCATTATAGAAACCATATTTTATTATATTTTTATATTTTATTATATAATTAAAATCAAGTAACTGTAACGTAAAATCAAGTATGAAAGTTACTTTATTTGTAGATTTTTAATTAATTGAGACATTAGTAATATAATTAATTAAAGTAATAGAATGGTCTCTATTAGAATTTTTATAAATGTTTAATTATTTAATTTTTTAAGTAAGTGGTATATAATAAAAACCACACTTGCTAAGACAAGATTAATATTCAATTTCGTACGTGTTAATCACGCATTATAATAATATATGTGTTATGTATTATATGTCTGTGTAAATATTCCAGGTCATATATGTCTTATGTTTATGTATAATATGTCTTAGAATATAAGAGATAAGATTTTAACCACGTTATAATTATATTATATTCGTAGAAATGAATATAAGGGTCAATATTAGTTAACCCACACAATAATTAATAGTATGACAATTTGCATTTTTTAAATAATAAACAAAATTAATATGATTTTATTAACAAAGTAGTACTAATTTCACAACCAGTACTAAATCCTCTGTACTCTTTGCTTGTATTATGATATTCACGTGCTTATCCACCCTCAATCAACTACCAAAGCCTGCGACCTAGCTGAGGAGGAGGAGGAGGAGGAGGAGGAGGAGGAGGAGGAGGAGGAGGAGGAGGAGGAGGAGGAGGAGGAGGAGGAGGAGGAGGAGGAGGAGGAGGAGGAGGAGGAGGAGGAGGAGGAGGAGGAGGAGGAGGAGGAGGAGGAGGAGGAGGAGGAGGAGGAGGAGGAGGAGGAGGAGGAGGAGGAGGAGGAGGAGGAGGAGGAGGAGGAGGAGGAGGAGGAGGAGGAGGAGGAGGAGGAGGAGGAGGAGGAGGAGGAGGAGGAGGAGGAGGAGGAGGAGGAGGAGGAGGAGGAGGAGGAGGAGGAGGAGGAGGAGGAGGAGGAGGAGGAGGAGGAGAGGAGGAGGAGGAGGAGGAGGAGGAGGAGGAGGAGGAGGAGGAGGAGGAGGAGGAGGAGGAGGAGGAGAGGAGGAGGAGGAGGAGGAGGAGAGGAGGAGGAGGAGGAGGAGGAGGAGGAGAGGAGGAGGAGGAGGAGGAGGAGGAGGAGGAGGAGGAGGAGGAGGAGGAGGAGGGAGGAGGAGGAGGAGGAGGAGGAGGAGGAGGAGGAGGAGGAGGAGGAGGAGGAGGAGGAGGAGGAGGAGGAGGAGGAGGAGGAGGAGGAGGAGGAGGAGGAGGAGGAGGAGGAGGAGGAGGAGGAGGAGGAGGAGGAGGAGGAGGAGGAGGAGGAGGAGGAGGAGGAGGAGGAGGAGGAGGAGGAGGAGGAGGAGGAGGAGGAGGAGGAGGAGGAGGAGGAGGAGGAGGAGGAGGAGGAGGAGGAGGAGGAGGAGGAGGAGGAGGAGGAGGAGGAGGAGGAGGAGGAGGAGGAGGAGGAGGAGGAGGAGGAGGAGGAGGAGGAGGAGGAGGAGGAGGAGGAGGAGGAGGAGGAGGAGGAGGAGGAGGAGGAGGAGGAGGAGGAGGAGGAGGAGGAGGAGGAGGAGGAGGAGGAGGAGGAGGAGGAGGAGGAGGAGGAGGAGGAGGAGGAGGAGGAGGAGGAGGAGGAGGAGGAGGAGGAGGAGGAGGAGGAGGAGGAGGAGGAGGAGGAGGAGGAGGAGGAGGAGGAGGAGGAGGAGGAGGAGGAGAGGAGGAGGAGGAGGAGGAGGAGGAGGAGGAGGAGGAGGAGGAGGAGGAGGAGGAGGAGGAGGAGGAGGAGGAGGAGGAGGAGGAGGAGGAGGAGGAGGAGGAGGAGGAGGAGAGGAGGAGGAGGAGGAGGAGGAGGAGAGGAGGAGGAGGAGGAGGAGGAGGAGGAGGAGGAGGAGGAGGAGGAGGAGGAGGAGGAGGAGGAGGAGGAGGAGGAGGAGGAGGAGGAGGAGGAGGAGGAGGAGGAGGAGGAGGAGGAGGAGGAGGAGGAGGAGGAGGAGGAGGAGGAGGAGGAGGAGGAGGAGGAGGAGGAGGAGGAGGAGGAGGAGGAGGAGGAGAGGAGGAGGAGGAGGAGGAGGAGGAGAAGGAGGAGGAGGAGGAGGAGGAGGAGGAGGAGGAGGAGGAGGAGGAGGAGGAGGAGGAGGAGGAGGAGGAGGAGGAGGAGGAGGAGGAGGAGGAGGAGGAGGAGGAGGAGGAGGAGGAGGAGGAGGAGGAGGAGGAGGAGGAGGAGGAGGAGGAGGAGGAGGAGGAGGAGGAGGAGGAGGAGGAGGAGGAGGAGGAGGAGGAGGAGGAGGCGTGGGTAAGTGCGCACAAATGAGTAAAAGCATATGTGCAAAAGTAAGTGTTTAAGAGTATCGTCGTAATATATATATTTGAAATTACTGTCTTATTGTTTCATTCACGTTCATTAATTTCATTCTATGTTTTATGTTAAAAAAAATAATCTGAATGGCCTAAAAACAAATCTAAAGGCAGTGGCTAAACAAACTTAAATTTCATTTCAGCTGACTTATATCTTTTATACTATGAAGGATTTCCAGACTGTAAGTTCTGTTTTTAAGTACTGTCACAATATTCATCTGGTCATGCTGTTGTGCACCCACAGCGAATTTGTTGATTTGGTAGCAAGGATAATGCCATTTGTCAACAATTGTACACTGAGTCAGCTTCAATGGAGGTGTTCATAATGTTGAAGAAAACTGAGAGGCTATACTGTGTGAATTAGATGTGAGATTCATTTCTAGAACGCGAAAGGCATTATGGAATTAAATGTATTTATGTAAATAAGGCAACTGTACCGAGAGAAGGCAGAAGACTGGGAGGATTGGGATTAGCAAGACTGGCAGCTAACATCAGATAGTTTGTCAAAGCAACTGGAACAGAGCACAAGATGAGGACACATGGAACAGTATGACATGCCAACGTACTCCATGAGATAAATAAAGCTGAGAGGACTGGACAATTTATGGGAGGACTGGGATGTTAGCAAGACTGGTAGCTAACATCAGATAGTTTGTCGATAGCAACTGGAACAACAGAGCACAAGATGGGGATACATGGAACAGTATGACACGCCAATGTACTCCATGAGATAAATATAAGCTGATATCATGATGTTCAATAATGAAACACTATATGTTCATTTGTCTGAGTAAACATGCTTTGTAACATGCTTGACAAAAATCTTTTTATTTATTTATCTGTCATTGCTAATGTTAAAAATTTGTAATATGATTAATCAACTTAGGCACTTTGACATAAAAGTAATGGTTCTGTTGAGTTTCAACAAGTTACACAATTGACAATTGTATTGTTGAGTATAGAACTACGTGACCATTCTGTTGTCTTACTGGATAATTAAAAATTTTATGTTCGTCCATGACCAGCTCTAGCACAGGCCAGAAGGCAGCCAGCCTGTATGTAGTGTCATGCTGGTGTTACTGTTTCACAAAATGATTTTGATATTATTTTTTAATTAAAATTATTCATAACAGTGATAATTTTACCTATTAATTAACTATGTGGTTGTTGAATCAGAGCCTAAATTAGTGTTGTTCTAATAACTCCTAAATTTTCCTTCATTGTTTTTATGAAGTTAGCCCAACAAAATATTCATTTTCTATAGTCATTAGGTTATAATAATCTTCTGAGATTAATTTATATAATTAAACATTAGAAATATTAAGAAGTCTACAATATAAGGAATTACGTGTGTCTATACCATAGACACATAGATGTCTATACCATAGACACATAGATGTCTACACCAAAGAATTAGTGTAGGTTTACCAGTAACAATGCTACTTAAATTCTTGGTTGTTCTTAAATGCCCATAAGTTCTTGGTTGTTAAAAGAAACTACACATCTGAAGGTTGTAGAGTATTTAAATTCTTCAGTGATGAAACAATAAAAACTAGGTGGTTGAAAAAGTATCCCTTGAAAAGAATGTATTCCTACAAAAAATCTCTGTGGTATGATTGAAATATTTTCATGAATGTTATATATTCTGAGCAGACAAATACAAAAATACTGAGGTGAGTGGAAGGAATGTCCTCACAATACTCCTATCCTGTTACTCAATCTTTATTTAATTTCATATCATAACTAACATACAGTTAAGCCAGATAAGCTTCATACTTTACACAGTTAAGCCTAGAATGTATGCAAACTTGTTATTTTAAGTATACATACTATAGTACATGTTTTAAGTTTCTGAAGATATTAATGAATTAGTATCATCTGAATTAATAATTTAGTACTGTAGGAATTATGCACTTGGTATCACTTTAATTATTGAATTAGTATAGCACAACTTAGTCAGTATTATTTAAGTTAATTAATTAGTACTATATAAAATTAATTAATGTATTTAGTAAATAATGCAGAAGTATTTTATGTAATGAAATTATAATTCACAAGAAGCAAGATATATGGAAAGTGCTGTTAAATGGAAAAGAAAAGTATGACAAAATGATTACTGTCAACTTTACACACACGAGATCGTTGTCCGCCTTATGGGATGGCACATGAAAATGCTGCCACTTTGAACTTTCTGGTCTACCACTACAGACAGCCATGGGTAAACCGTTCCTTCATTCGAACAACAGACCCAGGACAGTTTCTAGTGCAGATACATTTAATTGATACTTACCTATCCCAGAATTTCCTGTGGTTGTTGGCAAGTAAGTTGTATTTGCATCAGATGATCCTACTTTGTTTTTATGTTTGCTTCCTGCAACAAGACAAATGCTTGAGAACTGCCATGGTACACAATTGTACAAATCTAAGAAGTTGACAATATTTCTGACTTACCTTCCAAGTGAGCTTGTAACTGTAGGGAAGAATTCACACTAACTTGGCATATACTGCATGTAAAACCTACAGACTTATTTGGATTCGACTGAATGGTATTACTTACAAATCCACCATGGTCCAGACCTTTCATAAGTTCCATTGCTTTAAGCTGTATGAACAAGTAATTAAAAAATTAATATGCTAACTAAATATATTATGACTTACACGAATACCACATTATCTCAAATAATACAATGACCACCATTCCCTTATTGAAAATTTTCTCAGAACCAGCTAACCCTGATACCTCACTTGAAAACTGCAAAGTAACTACAACGATAACAAAAATTTATGGAAAACCATGTATTACCAAAAAATTATTTAATTTTTATATATTCTTTACAATTTTTTTATTGTTAACAATTATTCTTTATGACCATTTACCTGCAGTTTTATCAATTTCAACATAACTTTGTATGCTACTGACTGGATCCTCCACAAACTAAGTCAGTTTTATGAATTCTATATTAGGATCCTTATAAAACCATTGTAAATCTACTTTATCTTAAGCTTGACAGTTACTAAAACAGGCTCTTAAAGGCAAAACAGGATAACCATTGTCTCATAGTATTTTATTGTAGAGAGGTTTAGCAGGGTTCATACCGAAATTTTGAATTTGATTTCCCTGACTTTCCATGATCAAATCCGCAAATTTTCCCTGACCAGTATATGTGTTATTTTTTGCATACAATACCAATTTTTCAATATATAAATTACCTATTAAACATTATTGTAACTTATTTACTCAGTTTAAAATATTAATTTTTAGTGAAATTTATTTTTATTTGTAAGCATGAAACATTCATACATTATCTTATTGAAAATTTACTTTAGTATGCTTAACATTATAATCGTCCATCATCATGGATGAATTTAAATAAATATTTGTTTTTTTAGTAATCGGCCTCCACCTTCCCCATAGCCATCCAACTCCTTTTTATTTTTCCCAAAAAGTAAACAGTTGTATTTATATAAAAAACAATAACAAAATTAATTAGCTTATATTAAAAAATTACAATAAATGTACATTATTAGGTTAAATATCACAAAAAACTGGATAAAAAATCTAAAGGAAACATACAAAGCAACAAAGAGAAATTTTAATAGATACATGAATACAAATTTAATTATCATAGCCTAGGTAAATAAAGTCGACCGTGATCATAAAAGTTCTAAATGGGGAGATTTAGCCTAACTTTTTCTTCTCAAGAATCTGAATTTTTGATTTTATATTGTCTTCTTCTTTCAAAGCTTGTAGTTTTAACATCTTTCTCTGATCTTCAAGTTTCTTATCTCTATGGATAATTTTCTTTTTCCAACCTTTTTCTTCTCTTCTTCTTTTTAGTTCTGTTTGACTCTTTGAGATGTTCTTCATATCTCCTACGGGCAGCTCTTACATTTGTCAACATTGTTTGAGTGATAGGAACTTTAAGAATACTTTCATGATATCTTATAGCCATTTTCCACTGTTCTTTGAGCAAAAAGACTATGTTCTTGCAAATTCTCCACTAATAATGTTTTATTTATAGAAAACCCTCCTTCCACTGTTGCATTTTCATGCAAAAATATCAGTCCTAATTTAATAATTTTAGCCTAAGTTTTCTGTAGCCACTTAGCAACACGCAGACCCATCTCCAGTCCACTTATTATTGCTTTAGGCAATATAAAAAATAATAAAAACTGCAAGTAAGCAGAGTGAACAACTATTTTTACTCATAGTGAAACTATATTCTTTCAAAACAATTACAGTTTAAAATATAAACTATAGGTACATACATATTCAGGTCCATTACAGAGCAGCAAAGAATTCATGCAGTTCTTCATGAAACTTGGATAATCTTCATACGTTTTGTGTGACTGGTCATAGTAAAAAATTTCCCCGACTTTCTGAAAAATATACTTAATTTCCCTGACTTTCGGCATATCTTAAAATGTTTCCCCGACCTTCCAGGCCAGTATGAACCTTGTTTAGTAAACAGGCTGCTGAAAAATACTGTATTCATCTATAAACTCACCCTGTGTATGGTATGCATAATTTCTTTGTTATAAGTCCTGAAAATCTAATTTTACACCTGTCTACAACAAAAAGTCTCATTACTTCCACAGAATTATTACATTTGCAGAATTTACTAAGCTACCAATAAAAAAAACCTTTGCAAACCCTTGCCTATACTGATGACATAGATATTATTGTTAGATCAGAAGAGGTGTTATAGAGGCTTTCAGACCACTACAGAAAATCAAATATACAGTACAACTGGACTGGTTATAAATATCGATAAAACAAACTGGCAACCCCAACCCCAACTGAAGATCAGTTCTAGATAGGCAGCAAGTTACTAACATCCATGACGATACGGTACAATAAGTTTGCATATCTTGGTTTTTTTTTTAGGCTGGGTTAATGGGTTAAGCCCATCTATCGATTTACATCTCTACATCTCATGACAATTTTACAGAGTGTAGGATGGGCGTCCTATGGTGCACAAAAACTAATCACTTTCTTCTTGTGATGCTTGACACACTCTAAATCAAAAGGCTTCATTCTATTTAGCCTTCGCACAAGTTCAGTACTGTTGTGAAGTTGCAGCATCTCGACATTCTGGTGTTTATGCAGACTTTTCTCATGCTTCTTGGCATGAAGTTCAACTTCATCTTCGACTGAAGCAATCTTCAAATCCCTGTGGATGTCCTCATTTCGTATGTCCCATGGGGCATTAACAATACACCTTAGTACTTTTTTTGGAATATCTTTGGAATATTTTTTTGGATAAATTTTCTGTTACTTTTCTTCGTGCATCCCCCCGGAGTTGTACACCATATGTCCAGACATGTTTAAGGACTTGTTTGTATACCAACAGTTATTATGTACAGAGAACTCAGAATGTCGCCCAAGGAGCCAGCACTGTTTCTGAATTTTTTGTCAAGTTCTGTTCTTTTATTTTTTATGTGTTTCTTCCAGCATAAGTTTTCATCTAATCTCATGCTTAAGCAGCACTTTGCACTGTTTTCATGTATTATCACTTGTTGGTTGATAACCACAGGCAGGTAATTAATTTTCCTATTGGTGGTGAAATTAACATGCACTGATGTGCCTTCATTTAGTTTTATCAGCCATCTTTTAGTCCAAGAATTGACTTTGTCAGTGGCAGATTGTCGTTTCTCAGTTGCTTCTTCGATTCTGTTACCTTCTGCAATAATGGCAGTGTCATCAGCAAATGTAGCAATTACAGCCTCTTCACATGTTGGTATTATCATTTGTATACAGCAGGTATAGAACTGGTCCTAATACGTTGCCTTTGGAACACCAGTTGTGATTTCTTTTAATTCAGAATAACAATTACTCAGAAGTATCTGCCAGAAATATATAATATCAATACTGTCACAAGTACAACACATGATCAGGAATAAAGCGTAGAATCATATCTGCAAATAGATGCTACTTCACCCCTAATGCTCCCAACTAAGATCAAGAAATATTTCCAGAGCCATGAAATGTTAACTGTATAAAACATTCATACAGCCAGTGATGACATATGGTTGTGAGACATGGGCACTCAGGAGGTCAATCAGTGTTGAGATGTTCTGAAAGTAAAGTTTTTATGAAAATGGGTCTTGGAGACAAAGATACAACTTGGAACTATATATGCTGTTCTAAGAGCCAGATATTGTGAAACAATTATGGTAAGTAGATCCAGATGGGTTGGTCAAGTTATGAGAATGCATGGCAACAATCCTACTGTAAAAACATTGTTGGGGAGGCATTTTGGTCAGCGCACGCGAGGAAGATCAAGAACTAGATTACCTAGATTCTTGGATAATATAGAAGAGAAGGACCTACAAACAGAGTGAGAGAGTGGCAGCAGCTAGCAATGGATGGAGATGACTGGAGGAATGTCCTAAAGGAGGCTATGGTCCACCAAGAGCTGCGATGCCATTGTATGAGGAATATTTTAACATGCTTGAGTATAGCAACACAGCGAGTAGCTACCCCTGATCAGAACTACTGGTGGAGATGCTACCACATAGTCTGCATTGACCAATCTGATTTCAACTCAGATTCTGAGTTAAACTCTATTATTAGGAGATTATGTGGAGGGAATTAAATCAAAATATAATTCTGATGTCATCTTGATGGAAGATCAAAATCAACTAACTGGCCCTGGCTTTTCAGTGGTTCCTGAAGACCATGTGGACTGTCTAGACACAATTCCATTAAAAATTTTTGAGGTTCCATCAATTTCAATTTGTAACAATGTTAAACAAGATTTGTCTACTATTGGCCAAAGCTCTTCATCAGGGCAGATAACAAAAATATTAGGAAGCCCATTTCAACATATTTGAGAACATCAGAACAGAAGTTTAACATTGATCAATGCATAGCTGGGAAAAAAATTAGTCACAAGGGAAGTGAAAGAACTGAACTGTTGGAATGACTGAAAGAAGTTCTAAATAAATAACTGAAATTTTCTAAATAGCAATATCTACTAAAAATTAATGATCTGAAAGGGGACCATAAAAATTAAACTTCTTGAAATGAAATGGAGCATAGAAAAGTTAAGGCAAACCAGCTTCAGAGACAAGAAAGTAAACTGATGTCAAATTTCAATACTTTCAGTAAAAACTCACTGAATGACAATGAATTATTTATTGACAATATTGTCATTTATTATTTTTATTATTGTTATTGTTTACACTAGTATACTGATATTAATATACTAATCTATAGGTTAGAAACACAAAAGTAAAATTAGGTTATATTAGAAACATATATATTTTAAATCATAACCAAGTTTTTAAAACTGTGGTTTTCAATATACTACCGGGTGAGCCAGAAGTCACGCAACCCAGTAATTAGTATTCTCAAAAAATCTTTATTAATGTAATATACTCACAATTTTTCACAATTTTCTCACAATAGATGCTGGAAATGTCCTCCATCAGCTGTAACACACGCCTTAGCACGTTTCGTCATGTTAGTTGCTACTTTTTGGATGGTCGCTACACCTATGTGATATTTCGTCTTCGATGTTGTGTTTCAGTTGGTCGAATGTGTGAGGGTTGTTCTTATAGACGTTATCCTTCAGATGTCCCCAAAGAAAAAAGTCGGGGGGAGTTAAATCTGGGGATCTAGGCGGCCACAGTCTACGTGAAATGATGTGTCCCCCAAAAGAACTCACACAACATTATCATTGTGCTATTCGCTGTGTGCGCTGTTGCACCATCTTGCTGCAGCCAGCAGTCTCGTTCATCAGCCTCTAACAATGCTACGAATTGCATGATGATGTCCTGGTAACGTTCAGCTGTTATCGTTTCCATGAAAAAAATTGGGCCTACAATTCTTTTGCGCGAAATTGCACACCAAACTCCAACCTTCTGTGAATGTAATGGGGTCTCATGGAAAACGTAAGGGTTTTCTGAACTCCAATATCTGTCGTTCTGGCTGTTTACATAGCCACTTAGATGAAACCATGCTTCATCAGAGTAGAAAACATAATCCAACACCCGAACACTGTTGCGAATAAAATGCAAAAACCATTGACAGTAATGTAGTCTTCTTCCCCTATCAGGTTCTTGAAGCTCATGCACAACGTGAATGCGATACGGACAGAGTTTCAGCTTCTTTGTGGCTCTGCGAACACTCCCGTAAGACGTTCCGGTTTGCTGACACAGTTTACATATTGACTTTGTTGGTGAACGTAGCACGGATACGCGGATATTTTCCAATGAGGCATCACTTAACACCGAAGGTCGGCCGGAACGTAAACAATCATTCACACTACCAGTTTTTCGGAAACGAGCGACTATGCATGAAATCGTTGATTTATTAGGCACCCGTGTTTCAGGAAAAGCTACCGTAAAGTCTTCCTGACATTGTAAGAATGATTGCAATTTAAAGTAACTTTCAAGAATGAACCCACGTTCAACCTGGGAAAAACCCATGTTTGTCCGCACACAGTTAACTCACCACTGACATCAAAAAGGAGGGAAATTGCTTGGATATCATATGCTATGCGTCTCCCACAAGGTCATCCGTTGCCAACACAAACATTCCCGCCGGCAAGAAACTAAATTTCCCGCCACAATATGTTTTCAAATTTAGGGTTGCGTGACTTCTGGCTCACCCAGTATTAAAATCCTCATTCATTTTTCTACTCAGCTGTATTGTTTTATGTTTTTTAAGCTTTTTTATTATTTTATGGTGCAGTGAACAAAAATAAAGTAATACTGAGAAGGGAGACAAAAATTCTTTCTGACAAGAGTAAACTTTGCTGAATTACTGAGAATAACATAAAAAGTCCTGTTAGCGTAGTTCGTGTATATAATTTCTATTATTTCTGAAAATGTTTACTTTGTACACACATAATACATTAAACGTTAGCCTTAACCTTTTTCTTCAATCATGTTATATTGTGTTATCTGGAAATGCTACAGGTTTAAATTTTACTTTCTTTTATGCAAAATATTTAATATGAATAATTCCAAACTATTCATAATCTTTTAACAGGTAGATATCTTAATCATAAATATTCTGGCTAAGGAAAATTACACTTAGGCCTACATATGTTGTGAATAAGATATATTTCACATTCATAACCAGCACAATTTCTAGCAATACTGGTTCACATATACTATGATTATGTCTAATTCTAGCAAAAAAGGATAACAGTTATAAATTTATTAACTCATGTTTTACACTGCAGTACTGTAAAAAAATATTTGTTCTTTTGGTGAATGTTAAGTGTGTATTAAAAGGAATGCACCCTTATACACATTCTGTTAACTTATAAATAACAATTACAGTTTGAACACAATTAAGAATGCAGTGTCGTGTCACAGGAAACAAAAGTAAAGAAAGAATGAATGCTTTTCACTGAACTTAATGCTAAAATTCAGTTCTGTTGAGGTGAGCCAAAATTTGGTATAAGTATTATATAGATGGGCCAAAAGTAAGTACAGTATACAGTAATGTTTTTTTCTTTACAGCAATTGTTAAGTGATGGCAGAATTACACACAACAACTAACTTACCTTCTTGGCATGTTTTGTACCAGCAAGATGGGCCTCTAAAATATGTTGACCATGGACAGTAACATTACACACTTCACACCTTAAAGCTACCTGTTAAACACACGAAAATAAATATATTAACGTAAAGGTTGCACTATACACTATATACATTTCCTTTTTATTGCTTTTTTTGGTAACACATCATGATGAAAATACATGAATTTGGTGTTTACTGTTTGTAACATACTCTTCACACATAAAATCAAAGTTTTGGTCCATAAATGTAGTTCATCGATTCATCAACATTTTAACAAAAATTCTTGGATGACAAGCCCAATTTTTTAGAGGTGGCTTGTAAATTGGGACAAGGAGTCTAAAAAATCAAGGAAAATCTTCTAATTATAGACACATGTGATGTACATCAACACGTAGACTGTTTAAAAACATTACGAAAACGAAAAATGTGATGATGTCATATTAATAATGATTGCAATAGGCCTGAACCCAGCAGAAGAAAATGATGGTGAATATAAACCAGAAATCAATGTGTACCAACACCAGATGCGAGAAAGTTTGCAGCAGAATTTCAGAATATTTTATGCAAGAAGCAATAAGAACAGCCCTTTACAAGAACTGGAAATTTGTTCAAAAATTTGTAGAACTGCAGTCAGTAAAAAGATAACACCAAGGGGTCACTCCACATCAAATCAACCAATTAAAAAAAAATTTTGGACCTTAAGGTTTCAAAATGTCCTAATTTTTTTTTTATTTATTCTTATGGTCAAAACTAATAAAAATACAAACTTTTAGATTTTTTGGGCTTCTAATATTTATGTTATTGATTTTCAAAAAATCGAAAATCGCATAAATTTGACCGTGTTTTGAAATATTTAAACGGCTACTACAGTTTAAAAAGTATTTGACATAGAGGGCTGGGACATGTACCATTTTATTCTGCTTTAATTTGATATAAAACACAACCATATTGGTAAAAATAATTTTTTCCCAAAAATTTTCAAAAAACTTTTTTAACAAATTTTCAAAAACGTATTTTTTTTTTTTTTTTGAAAAAAATTATTTTGTTTATACACTTATAAGGCACATATATGCCAAATGTCAGGATGGGATGGCAATGGGATCATATTTAAATAAAATATTTTGTAACTGTGAATCCCTAAAAAAAGACATTTATTGATAGAATCACGCTCTTCCTGAGGATCTGAAATCAAAATATAAACCAATTAAAGTAACCTGACACTTTACAATATTGTAAAGTATTAGAATATTTTTTAGTTTCATCTTACCAATTTTTAACCATGAAATAAAAATATAACTTGCGACCATTCTCATAAAAATATTGACGAAAGTTTGTAAATTCTAAAAATCAATATAATTAAGAGCAATTATATTTTAAATATGAAAAGATATAGTATTTATGTCTCAGAATGAAAAGTATACAAGTTCAGGCATGTATATTTCGTGTGTTTAATACTGGTAACAGCTTGTTGTGTCTGAATGGGTGGCTTTGATTTGGCTGAAATAAACAAGTCCAAACAGGTCTGAGTCATCACAGGCTCTACTCTTCTTTCATGTTTGTGCTTGATAATTTATTGTTTTAATCTCTTCATTCAGTTGCCTGCTGTGCAGTGATGAGTGAAGTTGTTCTTAGGAAGTGGTTTTTTTTTTTTTTTTTTTTTTTTTTTTTTGTATTACAGATATAGTTATTTTTTTTATTTAAAAACTAATACAGGGTATTTAAACCATTTTTACAGTGACAGTTTTATTTGAAAATTGCAAATACTTTTTGACTCTTGTTTAGTGAAACATTTTAAATTAATGCCTGGATAAAATGACAAATGAACAAGATAAGAAAAATTGGGCTGTTTTTTTCTGGTAAGTGTTGCAATCCATTTGGTGATGAAAAACACCCCTTAACAGTGAAAAGTTCAAGAAATGTTACAGAATGGATGTGCTCACTAAATTTAGATATACAAATGGGGATGAAAATATGTGATACGTGTAGGAAAAAACTGTATGAGTTTAAGACTAATGACTTTGGTCAATGTGATAATGTTGGGCCAGGTCCTAGCACAATTGACGATACATATGTTGATCCAAACGCTTCAATTGATTATCTTAACAAATCTTTAGAACTAATTGGCGAATCGCCAATCAAAAAGAAAAAAGTTAAGGTTGTAAGTTATACAAAGAAGAAGATTGAGAAAATTAAAACATCATTTGAAAAACATTTAGTGCCCTCAAAGGAACATGATTGTGAACTTCAAAGTGATGATATAAGTAATGCTGAGTCTGAAATATTAAACCAGTTGAAATAAAAGTTTTCGCAAACTGGAAAACGAAGTGAACAAATGACAATCTTAACATTGCTACCTAAAAGTTGGAGTGTTAAACAAATTGAAGAGGAATTTGGAGTATCCAACTACATGGCTTGGTCAGTAAAACATTTAGTGGGAGAAAAGGGTATTTTATCAACTCCGAACCCAAAACCAGGAAAAACATTGGATGAAGCTACTGCTAGTTTAGTTGTAGAATTTTATAACACAGATGAAGTTAGCAGGATGATGCCCGGTAAAAAAGACTTTGTAACGATTCGGCAAGGAGGTTCAAAACTCCAAATTCAAAAGCGTTTGGTGCTGGGCAATCTGTCAGAGCTATATGCGTTGTTTAAGGAAAAGTACCCAACTCATTATATAGGGTTTTCCAAGTTTTGTCAGTTGAGGCCAAAAAACTGCATTTTGGCTGGTGGAAGTGGGACACATACTGTATGTGTATGTACAATACATCAGAATGTGAAACTCATGATGAATGGTCCTGGACTTAGAAGTATTGTATGGCATGGGGATAATACATCATTGAAATGTTATCATTGTTGCCTTGCAAAAATAATGTGCAATCCACCCTCACCAAATTGTTACATGGATGAATGTAAAGAATGTCCTGGTATTAAACAATTACGTGAAGCCTTGTTAAATAAATTTGAAGACGAGCTTATTGATGAAGTGACGTATAAACAGTTGTTGATAGGTGTAGAATGGAATCTATAACAAAAAACAGTGATGACTTTGTTGAAGAATTTCTGGAAATGCTTTTAAAACTCAAAACTCATTCATTCATTGCAAACAGGCAAAAAGAATGCTACTCAGAAAAGAAAGAAAACTTAGCACCAGGTGAACTAGTTATTAATTGTGATTTTGCTGAAAATTACTCATTTATACTCCAAGATGAAGTTCAGTCATTTCACTGGACAAGTAACGAAGCTACTCTGCATCCTTTTATTGTGTATTACAAGTGGGAAGACAAAATTAAACATTTACAGTATGTTTTTATCTCTGACTGCCTGGAACATAATACTGTAGCATTTCATGTATTCCAGAATGAGTTGATTTCTCTATTGAAAGAAACTATACCATCTGAAATAAAGAAAATTGCATACTTCTCCGATGGTAGTTCGGCTCAGTACAAAAACAAGAAAAACTTTCACAATCTGTGTCTTCACAAAACAGATTTTGGAATCGAAGCAGAATGGCAGTTTTTCGCAACGTCACACGGAAAAAGTGCATGTGATGGACTTGGTGGCACTGTTAAACGGCTTGCTGCTAAAGCCAGTCTGCAAAGACCTTACAATAGCCAGATAGTCACACCACTGCAGTTGTATGAATTTGCTATTGATAAAATATCTGGAATAGATTTTGTGTACTGCTCTACAAAAGAATATCAAGATATGGAAAAGAAACTTGCATTGCGCTTTAGTGAATCGATACCAATTGTTGGAACCCAAAAGTTCCATTCCTACAGTCCAATCTCGGAAAATAAAATCAATGTTAAATATTACCAATCCTGTTCAGACCAGTTTACTAACACCGTAATGGCATTTGACTTTTTAACAACGACAGGTATACTAAACATTAAATCAGGCTTTGTAACTATTGCCTATGATCAGTCCTGGTGGCTTGCATGTATTCTAAAGAAGAACGACGACACCTGTGAGTTTGAAGTTAGTTTTTTACACCCAATAGGACCTGCTGCTTCATTTTTCTACCCTCAACCGAGTGACATTTTAACTGTACCAGGTGAAACATTACTTCAGAAAGTAGAACCATTTACTGCTACAGGGAGAGTGTATAACTTAACCAAAGATAGAGAATATGCTATCTACAAAGACACTAGAAAGGTTTCTCAAAAGGAACTGAGAACTTAAAATAGGCATTTAAGAAATATTTTTAAAAATAGTTTTTGGTAAGTAAAGTGATTTTACAATTTTTTTTAAATAAACTTGTATTTTTACCCTTAACACCCTGAGAGGAAGTCAGTAATCTTTATTGGTTTATATTTTGATTTCAGATCCTCAGGAAGAGCATGATTTTATCAATAAATGTCTTTTTTTAGGGATTTACAGTTACAAAATATTTTATTTAAATATGATCCCATTGCCATCCCATCCTGAAATTTGGCATATATGTGCCTTATAAGTGTATAAACAAATAATTTCCCCCCCCCCCGCCCAAAAAAAAATACGTTTTTGAAAATTTGTTAAAAAAGTTTTTTGAAAATTTGTGGGAAAAAATTATTTTTACCAATATGGTTGTGTTTTATATCAAATTAAAGCATAATAAAAGCAGAATAAAATGGTACAAGTCCCAGCCCTCTATGTCAAATACTTTTTAAACTGTAGCCGTTTAAAGATTTCAAAACACAGTCAAATTTATGTGATTTTCGATTTTTTGAAAATCAATAACATAAATATTAGAAGCCCAAAAAATCTAAAACTTTGTATTTTTATTAGTTTTGACCATAAGAACAAATACACAAAAAATTATAATTATCTGAGATGGTGAGGTTCAGAGCATTGGTTGATTTGATGTGGAATGACCCCAAGGTAAACAAGATGAATTTTGTAAAAAACAATAAACACAAATTTGTGATTTAATTTTTAAGAAAATAGGTCTACTCATGAAAGGCTTACTGTACTGTAAGTATAGCATTACATACTTATTATCATATTTCCTTGCCTATACTTCATTAATAACAAATTTTATAACTGCGGTCTTTATTGTAGTTAAGAGTTATGTTTTGTTTTTCGTTAGTAAGCACTCTTGCTTACTTTTAAGAAATTTCTGTTAATAGGGGCAGCCGCTTATTTTGGCCAACTTGATATGGTCCCGATGTGTCCCAATAAAGCAGAATCCGCTGTAGTTGGCAAATGTTTTAATGGCTCTCAAGAATCTATGAGCCAAATGCACCAACTCATCAATATGGTCGGGTTTCCTGCAAGATTAACATATCACCAGCTCATAGAAATTAAGCTTGTTTTTCTATGTAACTAACATACAGCACATGCACATTCATGTGCACACACACACACACACATTTTTAAACAATACGCTTACCTGTTCAGTTTTGTTTGGAAGTTTTCCTAAAACATTGTCAACAACTGCTTGTGACACTGGATCACCAGTCTTGATGTCTCTCACTGTGTGCTGCTCTATTTGTTGGTTTGACATTATAGCATTTGGGTTAACAGCAATTGTTGCCACAAAATTGCCGCTGGTCGCTAACGCCTCAGGACTACAAAGAAAAGACAAACACCATATACAAATGACACCTTAAATCCATACTTTTGTTAATAGTATCTGCCATAACCACACAATTTATTATTACTGTTATTCAAGACACTGTTTTTGTTTTATATTATGAGCTCACATTTATAATACCATACCTCCAACAATTTAAAATTAAAATCTGAAAGATTTCCAGATTCAACAAATGCGACATACATAAACAATCTTTATAAAAATGTAACTCACATAATCCACATGTAAAACAATGCAGTAATTACCTAATATAATTACAAAAACTGCTTACAAAAATTACCCATAATTTTCATGCGTCAAGTTCCCGTGTGAATATTAAAAACATCATAAAAATCAACATACAACACTAGGAGAGGTTGTCAACGATAGAGAAACGTATATGCAGTGAAACACGAGAGTGGAGTGGGTATACCTACCAATATTGTAGTACCCCACCTTTCTCCCTACCGGTGCAAATTGAGCTTCTCTAACATTGACAATCTCTACAAGTCTATATCCAGAAAGTTTATAGAATTATTAAAAATGTCTATATTAAAAATAATTAAAGAAGAATTAAAAATTAGAATTTATTTAAAAACAAAGTTTTTATTGTCTTTAGAATAATTTAAAATATGATTATTGTTTACAAACACTATTTGTTGGTAATAAATTACCTTATTTTAAATCCGTCCTGTGACTTCGTTGCGTTGTTGTTGTTGTTACACGTTTCGGGAACTATGTCCCATCATCAGACGTATCACTCGGGAAGAGATCGTCAAATATTAAAATTCATAAAAGTACATTATTTAAACACACGTGTCCGACTCGGTGCGCACCGTGTAACGTTCAGTCGGATACTGAATTCTTGGACTTCGAGTTATTGCCAGGTTGTTTATCTCAAGCAAATGCAACGCGGTGTTGTACAGTGGGTTGGATTTAAAATTCAATTTATCATTCATTATGCCATCATGGTTGTTCGTGCTGTTATAACTTTTGTATATTTCAAACTCCTCCAATGCGTCCATGTAGCGACCCTTGTTACAGTAATGTAAAGGTATAAGATTAGACCTTAAATCCGTGTAAGTATGGTTGTTTTAAATCAAATGGTGTGCGTAAACCTGGCAATAACTCGAAGTCCAAGAATTCAGTATCCGACCGAACGTTACACAGTGCACACCGAGTCGGACACGTGTGTTTAAATAATGTACTTTTATGAATTTTAATATTTGACAATCTCTTCCCGAGTGATACGTCTGATGATGGGACATAGTTCCCGAAACGCGTAACAACAACAATGCAACGAAGTCACAGGACGGATTTAAAATAAGGTAATTTATTATCAAAAACGTGATTTGGACCATAATCAACAATGTTTAAACTATTTGTTGGATTCTATTGGGATCATACAAGAGGAAGACAGAAAGAAATCAGTAATTCTTTATCCTCCTGTATACTACCAACACCTCTATGTACCTGCCTTGTTCATACGGCGACACTGATATCATGATACCTGATGCCTTGACACTACACAAAATTCGCTGTCTCAGCTCTAATTGTTCACACACTAAGTAACTTTCAACAACTCTACTTCAGCATTCTCTTTTGTCCATGTTTATAGTTGGGAGTACAAAAAGGATCCACAAACAGCAATCAGTGATAACAAGATGTAAACGGGCTTTTCAGACACTGCTTTTTTAAGATGGCCTAAATTTTACACTTCGTGCTCACTTCAGATATTAGTGCTAATTTTGTGAAATTACTGAAGATATTGAGTACATATTCTGAATAAAATTCCTCATAATTTGACATCAAAGTGACTTTTACAGTTTTCAAAATTTCGACTTCCATTTTTGGTCCATGGTGCCCCTGTAGTTAAACAATTTTTAAAGTAAACACTACAATCGAATTGGTGTAACCATTACTACCTGTACAGTGTCACACTTTTAGTGTTATCGGGTTCAATGAAACAGTGAAAATAGGCGCGGAGATCGTCGCGACGGCGCTCGTGTCACAATATAACTTTTTATGTGCGACAACATTAGTGTTATAGCAGACTGACAGTGTGGCACTGGGCTGTTCTGACATTTAATGTCACGACACTAAGTGTCACCGTGTGAATGAGGCTTCAGACGTCATAAAAAAAAAAATTGTTCGTTTCTATACAGTTCATTTTTTTCAGTTTCAGGGCGTTCTGTTATAACTTATTTATCCGTTAAGAAGAAATAGCCATTACCTTCACATACAAGTGTCTGTAAAACAAAAACCTATGTACACAGGTGACACTAGAGAAAGGTTAGGAAATATTGTTTACACTAAACAGATTATTCACTATACACAGAAATAGGCACACATTAAAAAAAAAAAAGTATTGGTATCCCTTTACACAACACATATGTTAAATTCCAGAGAGCTATGAATAATGTCATTACTAAAGTTAACCGGCAATCAATACATGACAGTTCTGTACAGATCATACCAAGACACTTTTTTTTTAACATTTTCCTCACATATTTTTAAACAAAACTATTTGCAAATGCCACATACTGAACTTATTTTAGTATTTTTAAATCTGTGAAATTTAAATATTTTAAATTAATTATTTTAAACTTAAATATAAATAAATTGAACTCCCATTTGTAGTGAGGGTTTAGTATTATTACAGCAATTTCAACTTTGACTATCATCTAAAATAAATTTCTCAAGAATCGTATCCACAAATTGTTAATTCCAAATTTCCTTTTTACCTTAGCCCAATTACAGTTGCTACCGTTGGAAAAGCTGTTATATTACAACTCATAACAAACAAATATGGCGGAGATCCGGCGGCGATCAAACCGCTTAGGAGTGGAAGTAGCCGGACTTCTGTATTCAATTATATCGTTACTTCCGGAAAATTATCGTTGCTTTTGGTTAAAAAGAATATTGTTCATATATAAACTTGTAGATTTTCGATAATAATTTTTTAAAAATTTCAGTGAATAACTTTTTTTTATACATACATATTTTAATTGTCTTACGAGTTAGAATTACTGATTATAAAATTATTCATCACAATTATGAAGTATCGTTTTATATTACACATACTGTGATTTACAAAAGGCATATTCATGTATTTATGATACGTGGGAATTATTCAATTAGAACTAATATTTTATTTATAGAAGCAAATTGTTTGAACTAGTATGTATATTGTATGCACAAAGTAACATAAGAATCTGCATATATTTAAAAAACTGAACAGTTATCTTTCGTATTGCTTTGGATTATTACAACTTCCATTGTGCCTCCATTGCTACATAGGGGGCATGGTGGTAGCGAAATATTTTTGTTCAGTGCGTGGTTTTGTGAAAAGTGAAGTGAGAACTAAATTTTGTGTGGAATATTATCAGTGGTGTTCAGATATATTTGGAATAAAATTCAGTAGTGTCATGAATGCAGCACACGACTAGAACAGTAATTTCTTTATGTTTTTACATCACTTTTTAGTTATCGTATCTGACATAGTCCACATATTATAATTCAATTAATTTGAGTTTTAACTTCGTTTTGATAATGGTACATTCGATTTACAAAATGTTTTAATAAAACGTAGTTAAGTCGATAATTTATCGAGGAATAAGTGACAGGTAAAATATAATAATAGGTTATAATTTCAAGACATTAGTAACGTCGTAATAAAACATTGAACAGATTTCAGGCTGTCACTATGTCTAATCAAAATAATGAAGCAGGAAATTCCAGTTTGAGAACAATTGATCTTGAGCAAATATGGGGGGATTTACGAGAAGGCATTGAACAAGTTTATAGTAGACAGGGTATGCCAAAGAGTAGGTATATACAATTGTATACTCATGTATATAGTTATTGTACAAGTGTACCCCAACAGTCAAGTAAACCTACATCTGCAAAGAACAGAAAAGGTACACATTCCCCTGGGGGGGCCCAATTTATTGGCTTAGAACTGTATAAAAAATTACGTGATTTCTTGCGAAATTATTTAGTACTCCTTCTTAAAGATGGAATAGACTTAATTGATGAAGATGTTTTACAGTTTTATACAAAACAGTGGGAAGAGTATCGATTTAGCTCAAAAGTCCTTGATGGTGTGTGTGCATACTTGAATAGACATTGGGTTAGACGCGAATGTGAAGAAGGTCGCAAAGGTATATATGAGATATACCAACTTGCATTAGTAACTTGGCGTGATAATTTGTTTAAACATCTGGATAAGCAGGTTACTAATGCGGTATTAAAATTAATAGAAAAAGAAAGAAATGGTGAAACTATTAATACAAGGCTAGTGAGTGGTGTTATTAACTGTTATGTTGAACTTGGCTTAAACGAAGATGACCCGTCTGCAAAAGGTCAGAATTTATCTATATATAAAGATTCTTTTGAAAACGTCTTTTTAGAAGATACAGAAAGATTTTATACACGGGAAAGTACAGAATTTTTACGTCAGAACCCAGTAACAGAATATATCAAGAAAGCAGAGCAAAGACTGTTAGAAGAACAGAGACGTGTCCAGGTTTATCTCCATCCAACAACTGCAGAATATTTAGCAAAAACTTGTGAACGTGTCCTTATTGAAAAACACCTTGAAATATTTCATACAGAATTCAAACATCTCTTAGACGCTGACAAAAATGAAGATTTAGGAAGAATGTACCAGTTGGTAGCTCGCATACCAGATGGATTGTCTGAGTTACGGAATTTGTTGGAGACACACATTGTTTCACAAGGCCTGTCAGCAATAGATAGATGTGGTGAAGCAGCTTCAAATGATCCAAAAATCTATGTCAACACAATATTGGATGTTCATAAGAAATATAATGCTTTGGTGATTTCAGCATTCAACAATGATAGTGGTTTTGTAGCTGCACTGGATAAAGCATGTGGAAGATTCATAAACAGCAATGCAGTGACAATTCAAGCAAATTCAAACTCCAAGTCTCCAGAACTTTTGGCAAAATTCTGTGATTTAATGTTGAAAAAATCGAGCAAGAATCCAGAAGAAGCAGAACTAGAAGACACTCTTAACCTAGTGATGGTTGTGTTCAAGTATATAGATGACAAAGATGTCTTTCAGAAATTTTATTCCAAAATGTTAGCTAAACGTTTAGTGCAACACATGTCTGCAAGTGATGATGCTGAAGCTTCAATGATCTCAAAGTTAAAACAAGCTTGTGGCTTTGAGTACACATCCAAACTGCAACGTATGTTTCAAGATATTGGTGTTTCAAAAGACTTAAATGATCAGTTTAGAACACATTTGCAAAATTCAAATGAATTATTAGATATTGATTTCAGCATTCAGGTTTTGTCGTCTGGATCATGGCCATTTCAACAATCATTTAATTTCTCTCTCCCTACAGAATTGGAACGTAGTGTTCACCGATTTACAACATTTTACAGCAATCGGCATTCAGGAAGAAAACTCAATTGGCTTTACAACATGTCCAAAGGAGAATTGCTTGCTAATTGTTTCAAGACCAGGCATTTATTACAAGCGTCAACTTTTCAAATGGCTGTTTTACTCCAGTTTAACCTCAGTGAAAGCTGGACTGTTCAGCAGTTAAGTGAATCAACACAGATCAAGTTAGAGTTTCTAATACAAGTATTACAGACTTTGTTGAAAGCTAAGTTGCTATCATGTGAAGAAGATGAAGCCGATATAAGTGCTAACTCTGTAATGACAATATTTACAGGGTACAAAAATAAAAAGTTAAGAGTGAATATAAATATTCCTCTTAAAGCTGAATTAAAACTGGAACAAGAAACAACACACAAACATGTTGAAGAGGATAGAAAATTGTTAATACAGGCTGCTGTTGTCCGTATAATGAAGATGCGCAAGAAATTGAAACATCAACAGTTAGTTGCAGAAGTACTTAATCAGTTATCTTCTCGGTTCAAACCACGTGTGCATACTATTAAAAAGTGTATAGATATATTAATTGAAAAAGAATATCTTGATCGCACAGAAGGGCAGAAAGATGTTTACAGTTACTTAGCTTGATTATATTGTTAATTATACAGTCAGTATACTTTTTTAATAAAAAAATTTGTTCAAAGTGTTAAAAGACTGATATAAAAATCGACACAGAGTTTGGTTGAGTGTACTGTATTTTATTTTGTAAACAATGTAAGGATAATCAAATAAGAAACAGGATTCCTCAGCAAGGTGCGTGTTGTTAGTAGAGACTACATTAAAACTTTAAAATAACTACTCAGACCAATATATTTTCTCTTTAAGTTTCTTTTTTTATTCTTTACAAGATAATGTGTAATTATCTTTGAGTTTTGTATGTTAATTATAATTCTGCAAAACAGAACCCTTAAACCTTAAAAATATTTTAAGGCTTTTGTATGATGTAATTTTCATACTTTGCCAACTGTGTTTTTGGTAATGACATAAGCTCATTCATATAACATTTTGGTAAATATTTTTCTCTGCATTCTGCTGAGGGATGTTGTTGATTTTTTTCTTCTTAATATTTTTGGTTGTGTGTACCAATGGCTGCTGGTGCTATTGTTGCAGCGATCCACAACCGTAAGGTCTGAACAGGAGAGTTACAAAATAATTTATGAAAACTGAAATAATGTGATATAAGTATTATTGTAGTTTCACTACGCAAAAGTGTTGTAAGTAGATTGACATGTTGGCAGACATTTACTCGTTCTCTGCAATCTTAAGTGTACTATGGGACTCCCTATACAAATTGCTGGCAGTACGACACTGATTTAATTTTCTTCCTACATCGTTTTTATAATGTACACATATAATTAATTTGTTCCTACAACAGTTAATATGATACTCGATTCGACCTGTAACAGCCTTGTTCAATTGAGCATAAATACCTTGATTATCATAGTTAGTGGACGACAAACACTTCAGAATGGTCAGTTTAATGTATAAATACGAACATTTCTTTTTAAACGTGCGTGTGCGTGCATGTGTGTGTAATGTTAAATTATTGAATAATCTAAGTTTAATTTGTACGTCTGCTTGAAACAATATTTAATTTTTGGAAATTTTAGCTTTACTAATGTTCAAAGTATGTTAGGTATGTTTTTTTTCCAAAAGATGTTGAGGCTAAATTGAATTATAAAGACAAGGACAACTATAAATTGCCCTCAGAATTACATTAAAACTGAGCAGCCTACAAATGAAACAGACCATTAAAAAAAATGTTACAAAAGTAATGACTGAGATGAAAAAAATTTTCAATTTACTTTCTGCATGTCATCAATGTGCATGATTCAGATTGATAGGCATAATGTATAAATTTTATTTTTTACTCTCAGCCAACATGAAGCACGCATAATTTGGAACCACCAGCCGCTATTGGTTTCTTTATTACCTAACCCTACTAATTGTAAGAACCTAACAGGTGAATTCAGCTCTTTATTTGTATAGTAGCAAGAACTTGAGTATACTTAAACATTATTTGATAATTGTTACGGATTTGCTAAATTTGTTACAAAATTTTTAGAAATGTACCAAACATGTTTTTTGTTAATGTATTGAATTAGTTCCTTTGAAGAACATGTTCTATTAAAGATTACTAAGGGCTGTGTCCTATTGTTGACAATAAAACCCAGATTATAGGGTTTGATTATGATTTCTGGAAATATTTAGATTAACAAGAGTTCATAAGTATTAACTGAACGTTCATGTTGTAGGCAGTTGTAAAGAATATTGTGTTTAAATATTTCTCGTTAAGATTCATATTTTAAGTAGTTGGACCATGAAAAAGAAATTAACAAGTTTTCCTTCATGCATATGTTTTCAGCTTAGGCTATACAAGTTTTAATATTAAAAAATAAATAAATATTTTCCTTAATTTCAAGTTGATATATAATTATTTTATATATCAGTGTAAATAAACCTTTGTAAATGGTAAAAAAAATACTAAAAATTATTTTTAAAATATGTCATAAGTAATATTTTTTTAATAATTTATACATATTAAAGTAAATGGTAGCATAGGAAGGCCTAACCTTATAATTGCTTTAATGTTAATGTTATGCACATAGAATACATATGTTATGTTACATATAAAATTATCTGCTGACTACTTGACTACATTTAATGTATATAAATTTCTTATAACATCTTTTGTCAACCTGTTTCTATGAAATTTCTTGTTACAATCTTCTTCACATGATAGTCCGGGTACGCACTATCCATCGCTGCTGTCCAGCATGCCCGATCTCGGTGATGGATGTGCGCACCACACTGTCGTGCAACTCGTCCAGCATTCCAGACATTTTGTTTAGTTCTTGTTGTGTTTTGTAAAATTCATTTTATTGATTTTTTTCTGTATTAAAATTAAAAAATTGTTCTGATAATTAAATTTAATTTATATTTTTCTATAAATTTTGATGTTATTTCACGGTCCTTTAAACTGCTAATGATATTTGAATGTATTATGTAAACGAAGAATAAACTAGACTGAAATTTTATCTGAATCGTTACTTATTAAATAAAAACTAAAGAATGTAACGTAAAATTAAACAGTAAACATTTTTAAACGAATGTGCTCTAAAAACATGTACTGTACTTGCTTGAAAATGACGATTTGATAGACAGCAAGCGTACGCATGATCATACATGCACGATGCATGATTCCTTGACATCCGTCAACACTACACACGATCCATTCGCACGTCATGCGGCTTGAGCTGATGGTCTTGCTGGACTCATTTTTTGTCGTGCACTTCCTTCAAAAAATACACGACGTGCGGATGGATGTCAAAGCTACGCACTGTAGTTTTTGACTTGCTGTCCGTCATGATGTCCAGCGGGAATGGTTAGTGTGTAGCCGGTTATAAGTTACTAGAATAAAGTTGTAGTACCGGAACAAGTAGTTCTAGAATGAAATGCAAGTACAGGACCTATTCATAAATTAAATTTAATCCATGTCCTTTTATCATAAGTAATATTTAAAATTAATTGTAGTAATTTTCAAATATCACTACATATAATTAACAGTATTCAAAATATATTGAATCATAGGTTTATTGATATTTTATGAGCTGTCAGGACCTTATTGGGCAGTAAATAGTCTTTTGACTCATATACTGGTCATATGTAATATGCAATAATTTTGTATAATTTTAAATGTGCACATGTGTGTGTTTTGTGTGTCTGCATATCTCAATTTAAGTTTAATTAGTACCATCACTGAAAACAGGACATTGAATATGTTACAGTAGACTCTCTCTTGTCCGGCCACCTCAGGACCAGACCCTAGGCCGGATTTCAAAATGGCCAGACGAACCGAAAATACGCTATAATGATGAAATAACGCTCTTTAATGAATGGTCCATACAATAAATGACCCAATACAGTATATATAAATTACTAATAATTATAATTACTCACCCTTACTCCTTGGTAGCAAGTAAAAAAACAAACAAGGAAAATTACTACAACTCATACAGATATTACTGTACGTATTAACACAACTCTTTATAGAATATGAAAAACACATGGACATTAAAAGTGTCACTACAGAACGTAAAACTCGGAAATACAAATTAAAAGAAATCAGTTATCTTCTTCTGCTTTTTTTGTTCAACTGTTTTGTTGAATGCGAAATCATGCCATTTCTTGATGAACATAACATCAACTGCAGTTGCCTCTGTTTGTTGCTCGATGTACGTCTTTGCTAATTCCAGGGCTGCTCTTCCCTCAGCATGGCTCATTTTCTCTTCGTCATTGACTTCTTCTTCTTCTTGGCAAACGACAGCTTGCACAATTTCATCATCGTTTAAGATCTCATTTTGAAGCTACTCATCTTGACCAGCAATCCATTCTGCAACGTCTTGTTGTATAAGATCATCAGAGTGAGGCAATCGTTGTAGATCTTTTAACAGAGATTCGTTGTCATCTGGTTCAAAACCCTGAAGATTTGATTCATCTGCTTTAGGGTTGTCCTCTTTATTCTTTTCAATGAGAAGAAAAGAATTTGGCCATGCTTTTCTCCAAGACTTTGTAAATGTAGATGATGGCATTTCATCGTATGCCTTAGCTACCATATAGATCACGTCTTTCATGTTGTTGTCTTTAAGGCCGGAATGAGACCTGTCCTGCCTTCATTGTCCAGTTTACCTAGAATTTCCTAAAGAAGCTTTCTGCGGTACCTTCTCTTAAAAGACTTGATGACCCCTTGGTCCATTGGTTGTGTAAGATTTGTGACGTTAGGTAGCAGGAATAATAATTTTATATCACTGTAACCTTCACAGTCAAGTTCTTGCGGATGGGTAGGTGCATTGTCTAGCACTAAAACTGCTTTAACTGGTAACTTCAAACTCGTCAAATGATGTTTCACTTTAGTAACAAATTCACTTTCGAACCACTCCTTAAACAGATACGAATCCTTCCAGGCTGATTTTTGTGCTCTGTAGTACAGTGGAAGGGATGACATGTTTAAATTCTTAAAAGCTCTGGGTTTTGCTGATTTTCCGATTACAAACAAAGGCAGCGTGTGGAACCCTGAGGCATTTGAACACAAAGCCACCGTGATTCTCTCTTTACTCGCTTTAAATCCTGGGGCTGAAGTTTCCTTAGCCGTAGCAAACGTTTTCTTGGGCAAGAGTTTAAATTCAACCCCGTCTCGTCAATATTATAGACTTGTTCTGGACTAAGATTTTCACTAGCAATGATGTCAGACAGTTTTTTTGAAAAATCGCTAGCTGCTGATGGGTTCGCCGACAATTTTTCACCACAAACGCCAATGAAATGAACTCCATGACGCTTTTTCCAGCATGTTAGCCATCCTTCACTTGCCGAGAATGTACTGGCGTCTTGAAGTTTAGTGTGTAGGATAACTGCTTTTTCTTTTAAAATTGGTCCACTTATTGGAGTGCCTCTTCGGCGTTCCTGCATAAACCATAACCACATAGCATCGTCTACTAATTCATTATTTGTTTTTTTTTTTAAGTGCATCGCATCAAAAGCACTTTTTCAGTTTCAATTTGAATGCAGAAAGTCTCATTCGATTTTCTGTTTCGGCGCCAGTCATTACAGTACTCTTGCCTACATTAAACTCTTGGCAAATACGCTGGACCGATTCACCCTTATCGAGATGCTGAAGGACTTGTAATTTTTGGTCCATAGTCACGAACGTGTGTTTTCGTTTCGCACTCATATCGGAAAACGTTTTTATTTACACAGATGCATACAATATTACTATATACACAGATATATTTATACAGACTATATACACAGAACTCACAATATAAGACATACATCCGCACATGAACAAAACCGTGAGTAAACTGAGCTACTGTACATATATTTTCCATTTAACAAGTTGGCGCCTGTCACTGGAGGCTCGTCTAGACTGTGTGACTCACCGTATGGCTGGCCGAACCATCCGACGGCCGATCCAACCGAGGGCGGATGAGAGGGAGTCTACTGTATGGAAAAGATAAAAATCAGAAAACAGAATTGCAAAAATTACTCTTTGCTTAAAGATTTGATTGAAGTTCTTTTATTATTTTTAGTATTATTATTATAAAATTAACAGTTGTGTGTCTAGTTGTTTCATTATTGTGGTGTAGATGTCTAATAAGTGTGAAAGGATGAATGTTCTGTGTGAAATAAGTGTTTTTGCCATTCAACACATCTGTATATTTATTCCACTGTACTTCAGGATGACAGTTGCTGGTTTGTGGTAAACCAAACTAAACATAATGGTAGGTGATATTTACTCTTGATGGAGTAGAATAAGAAGATATATTTCAGCTGCTGATTTGTTTGTTTAGATTTGTTTAGGTATGCTATACCTAAATGCGTACTAATTTAGGTATAGTTTTCACCAGATTATACTTACCTCCAGAAGGTGATTTCTGCATTTTAAGTTTTTGTGTTAAAAGACTAAAAATGAACCTTAACCTTATCAGCATTTTATATAAACACTTATTTTAATGTTTCTATATTGAACATTCAGTTATTTTAATAATTCTGCCACTAAGTGAGAAATGTAGAATTTCAGTTAGAACTTATTAAATGGTTGAATTTCCAATACCACAAAAGCAGGAGTTTCGTATACATGTGTTGCACTACAATCCACTTATGTAAAACCAGTGGTATACATTTCTGTGTTCATATGGTATCACAATAATGTTTTAATGTTCAATAGAGATTTGTTTTACTTGTTCCTGCTCTAACATGTTGAGTGAAATGTTTCAGTCTATCCATTGTTAGTTATAAGTAATTTAACCCTTTTTATACTTTTAGTGGCATTACATTTAGTATATGCTTTTTTTCTGTAAGACAGTGTGATTCTTTCATCAGTCATAGTTTTTCCAAACTTATATCCCGGTTTTGTATAACTTAAATGGAAGTAGTGTTTTTATTCATGATTCAGTAGTAAATTTTAAACCTAAAACTTGTTACAGTTCTTGTAACCTTTTCTCAACATGTTTGAAAGTTTTTTTTATCCAAGTTAAAGAAAAATAGAAACACTAAATTCTTTCTGAACTGAACTTAATAGGCTAACCTACCTGCAGCATTTCTCATAATTTGAATTCAGATGAACAATATTTATATTTTACAGGGGCTTAGTAGGTTTAGTGCTTGTGTGTTAATTCAGGGTTTGATTTGGGCAGCTCAAATCTTTTCAAGTCAACTCAGCCTCCAGTGAAATGGTGGAAATGAGTATCCAAGAACACTCTATTGTAATAAATAGCTAACCACATTACTTTATGTCAAATAGGCTACCTAACCTTGAACTACTGTGGTGGTACAAAAGAAGCCATTATCAATATTATTTTTTTAATTAAATTTTGCCAAATATACTTGTTATATATAAGATCTTTATTATTATTTCATATGAATAGTAATGAAAATGGTTCATTTTGCTCATTGATACAATGTTTAACTTGAAATTTGAACCATTCTATGTAATAATTTATTTATTTTTTAATATTTTTTGTATGCATACCATTTACTTTAAATATGTGAAGAAATAAATTGTATTAATATTAAGTTTTCGTACAGTGTTCATCAGAATTACTCACTTGTAATAATGCCAGTGGCAGACTGAAAACTTGATTCAAGGGTTATGTGCAAAAGAAATCATCAGATAACATTGTGTGTGTGAATTCTTGTTTCTTATATAACTCATTTATTATGAAGCATTTTGAAAATTTTGTAAGATTTCAGGGCTTTTAAATCATTATCTTATGTTCTGAATTTTTATAAAGACATGTTAGCAAGTTAACCCTAACTCTCCCCTAGTGATCTGCCATTGTCGTATGTCCAGTGACTAAATTATCTTCAGATATTTTGTTAAAAGAATATTTAACCAAATCATAATTTTTGTTCATGCCATACACATAAATTGTGTGGAAGTATTTAATTCATGTTAATTATGTTAAACGTTTTTAGTTGATAACATGTATTACTAATTTATTGGTAATACTACTTATTTGATACTTTATAACACTAAATTTAAAACAGTTGTAATTTTAAAGAATATATATACACTGTACATACAGTATGAAAGGATCATGTACAATTAATTATTGGGCTTTCTTATTTGTTGTAGTTATAAAATTTAATTTTTATTAATACCTGGTGAGTGACATATGTTATAACTAATTTGTATATAAAAATTAACAATAATTATATTTTATTGCAGTTATTTCTGAAGTGTGGTATTGTGTACTTAAAATTGTGCATAAAACATACATTTTGTAATATTTTTGTTTCTTTTTTATATTAAACAGTTTTCCTGTTATCACTCTTTATTATTTGTTTGCATAATGAAAACAATTGTGTGTGTGTGTTTTACAACCGGGTGGCCCTTTTAGTAGTGTATCACATTGGTATAAGGAAGCAAATTGATCATGTTCAGGAAAATGACATAGAGGAAAGTGTGTTGAAAAAAGTAGGCCATGAGCAGCAACCCATTCAAGGTTGTATAGGTTTAGTACTATTTCCACATTGTTGAGGTATAAATTAATTTTTTTTTCTTTTTTATTTAATATTCATTTCTTTAAATAAAAAAGTAAGTGCCTGCTGATATATATATATATATATATATATATATATAAATGCTTTAATCAAAGCCATTATACATAATATACTATATATTATAGTATACTGTTTGTTGTTGAGACAAGAATGTTTTTTCACTTGCTGAAATTATTTTGAATTAAGACGGTAGCTTTTTTTCTAGTGCATACCCTTATGCTAGAATTCTAGAATAAAAGTTTTGTGTACATATTCAAGTATAAAATATTCAGTGACTCTTTTTGTTTTGTAAAATAGAAGTCAACTACAGAAAATGTTTGAGAAGTAGTATAACATGTATAGCGACTATGTAAATATGTATAGTAATTGATTTAAATGAATACCAGTTTCAGTTCAATGTAGAAATTCATATTGTTATAAGAGGTAACTGACATTTACATGTATACACAAAATATAATATTTAATAAATTGTCCAGCCATACAAGCGTCTTTCTGTGTTATGTATATATTAAAAATTGGCATTATATATATATATTTTCCTTTTACCCTTACTTGGATGCATTAGAAATGTACGTAATTTAAACATTCTGTACAACTTAACGTGTGCATTAAAAATCCATTCTAGATACATTAAATGATAAGTTTTATGTGGGTTTGAAGGTAAGACAAATATACAAACTAACTTAAATTTAACAGTGATTTCAGAAAAGTTTTATTTATAAATGAATAAAAGCTAGAAAATTAAACAGATATACAGTTTGAAGTCGGAAACAATGATCATTGCCTACACAAAAATGAAATATTTTCAGCGTGTTTATACAATCATTTACCATCACCAGCAGACATAAAGTAGTAGATATAATATATCCAGTATTTTATTTGTGGTTTTTTTTCCATTTGTAGTGTCACCGAACTCTGTTTATGTATATGTAGTACAGATTCAGCAGTGTTACCCAAGGCCATACGAATAGGAAGGGGACAATGGCCCCAGATGGGTGGGCATGGATATTGTTTACCAACTATATTAATTTTATTCTGAAGTTATATAATATGAAAATTACTCTGTGTAATAACAGTACATATATTTTAAGATTTTCTAGTCTTTGTCTTATTTTTATCCTTGATTTCTCTGTACAAAACTATAAAAAATATTAGAAAATCAGACAACTGTAAGTATTGTAAATAGTTTTTTGTTCGTTTCATCTACATACATATTTTTATTATGTGGCCACATAATATAATCAGTGTATTTTTGAATTATACTGTATGTTAGAAAATCTACATAATTCATCTTAAGTTGAACATATGAAGAATCTGCTCGTGAACAATGTAGACATACATAATCTGTGTTGTAATCCTTACTTGAGTTGTTTTGGTTTATGTCCAGGTTAAGTTAAAGTGAAACAGCTGTGTGGGCAGATTAGTCTCACTGATGCAGGAATTTAGCTAACCATAAATACTGTGGAGTAGCAATAAGAAACAATATGTGCAGTTTAGACAACATGATAAAAAGTAGTTTGGGCTCAATTCCATAATTTTCTTCCAAATAATACCAACCCATATCATGGGGTAGGACAGAGGTCTTACAGGAATAGTCAGCTGGTATAAATGCCAGAAACCCCTTGATTCTAATATAGTATATGATCACTCGGAGCATTTTCGTCTTTTGTTAGTTATAGTGGCAATAAAACCTGAAATCATAGCGATTCCAAGTTGCTCATAAAGCGTATACATGGTAAGTTTCTGAACTCGAAATAAGTCATAATTATTGGACTCATTTTCCAAAATACTGTATTTGTTACTCTAAAACCTTGCATGTGGGGGTTTATAATGCTATAAACACTTTCAACAAAGGAAATAGGGAGTACAGTGTTTAAGGAGCTGGGTTTAGCTGTTTGTATATATTTGTACACAGTCGTAACAACTTTTTGTTGTGAAAGCACTGCATATCACTTTCAAAATGGTAAAGAATGCTAGAGAGACGAGGGTAAATGCTGGAAGGAATAGAGAAAATGAATGGTACGAAGTGGAAGATCCAGATGGCCCATGTTATTGAGCCAGGCTGACATTAACAGAACATGTATACAAACAAAGTATGTGTTCCCCTTTTCCCTTTAAAAGTCTTTTGTGAAAAAACATATTTTTCAACACTTAGGTACATTTATCTCAGAAACTGCGTTGCCTGGGATATTCAGGAGTGATATATGACTCCATTATCAAATTACTGAAGCAGAATTAGAATTGCAGTTGTACTTTGAGTGTTGTAAAAATGTTTAGTATTTTTCCTTGCAAATAGGTCATAAAATAAAGATAAGTACAAATGTCTGTGTATATGGAGAGTAAATAATTCTGCTTCAGTATGAGTACAACGTATACATGAAATGGCTACGAAAGGTGCCTGGTTTTACAGAAGATGTACCCAGATTTTGACACATCCTGAAATTTCTTGCTGCTTGAAACTTCCATTCATATGATCAATGGTTTCGTGTGGTTAATCACTTCTTTCTTTAACTAAATATGGTTTTCATCCACAAATTTGTTATAGTATTGATGGTTTTCCTCCTGAGCCTGTAACAAACCTGATTTCAGCATTACCAAGATACAGTTTACCTTTTCTCTGTTGTAGATGGTCTACTTAAAAAAAAAAATACAATTTTTAAGAGTGTCTGAAATGGAAGAGTAGTATATATGTACAAACTCATATTTTACAAAAAATGAAATAATTTACTGTGAAGATTTTCTTCATTTTAAGATTGTCATAAAATTTGCAGAAAGTATTCAGAGCCTTTTATTCATCACTGTGTAGCAAAACCAATAGTTTTTTATTCATTAATTCAAAATTATTTTCACTGAATAAACAAGCGTAAAAAACATTAGCAGTTTTCTGTACCTAAGGCTGTGGTCCACTCAACATTCTTTTGCCACAGTACTGTGGTTAACTGACGAAGACTGTGTCAGTTAGCGAATTGTTATTGTATACTAAAGACGGCCTCCAGAGGAGAGGTCGAACGTCTGTTAGTAACAACAGGAATGGATTGCGGCCCAATGGTCTGGAGTTTAGTCAGTCTGTTTATACTGCTACCAGTTTCTTTTTTTAATTGTGTTGGTTAAAGTAATATATTGTTAGACGGTCTACTTGATCGTTGTATGGTACAGTGGAAACTAAACACAAGACATCAATTAAGTCGCTGATCACCAGCTTTAATTTTCATAATTAAACAGTTTGTAATTAACAAGACAGTCTCTTACAACAAATCAAATAAAAATTGTTCACACGCAATAAAATGTCACCTAATATAACACACAATTCCCCCCCCCCCCCGATTATTAAACACAACACTTCACTAATAAACCACTTGAACGCACATAGTAATCGCCGACAAAATAACTAAGGCCGCTGACGCCTTGTATTTATACTCCGCTCACAGACCAGAACATTCCACAACTACGTGTTATCTCTACACTACGACATCATTAATTGCGGCCTTGACACAGTCAGCGAGGCTGGCGGCGTCTAGAAAAGTCTCGCAAGCGCATGTTGAAATCACATACGCCACAACATTCAGCCGGATTTCAATAGATCGTTCAAGAAACACGTAGATTGTTCTGAGATGTCGTTAACACTGCCTCCTCCTTAAGGCTGTTCGCCCTGAACTGGCAAACCATCTCTCAAGTAATACTCAGCTAAGCGATCTACATAGCTGATCTACTTGCGAAAGATAATTCTTCGGTTCTTCGAATTCATTCTCGTGTGACCTGAACATCAAGTTCCTAGGAATATGAGTTTCCGCTCAACTACTAGTTTTGCGGGAATCACTCCCGTGGCATCATGTACTGATGACCTATAGGCCATCAGCTGGTCCAAGTCCGATTAGTTCTCGTCAACAACCTCTTCCGTGACTTCATCTTCAGTAACGTTTTCTCCGGGTTCTTCCGTTAACTCGGGAACAAGCAAGAGTCTTGTCTCGACACCCATAATTGGCTTTTCAATCACTTCTTTTGTCGTTACACTTATTTGTACTTTCTCTGCTAGTTCTTCCTCCATATCTGCTTGCAATAGGGAGGGTTCCTCTTGACCAGACCTGTTGACTTTTTCTTCGACTAATTACCTAACCAGAAAACGACATTCATGTAGGTACAAGTGATACTGTAAAATAATTTTTGTATGAACATGAAAAAGATGATTTTGTTTCTTGGAGTAACAAGTATTACTTGATATTCGGACGTTATTAGATTGGAACATTAATAATAAACAAAATCTTTGTTAATAAAAATACAGTCGATTGTCTGGAACTTACCTAATTTAACATCAATATCATAATTTCTGTCACAGCCAATATCATTTCCCAAATAATTAAAGCGACTCACCTGTTCTAGAATTCAGTCATTAATCATTGTTTTTGTTCTTACTGCCTCCTTGCCTCGAAAGGCCATTACCTTTGTTTTTATATTGGAGATTTTCATATTGTGTTGTTTGCAAATTTTATGAAATAGGTAAATCTCGATAATAATAGGTACGTCGAGATACAAAATTAAAGTTTCACTAAGTTATGGCAGTCCCTGTACTGTCCTGTGGGTGTGAATTATGGACAACAATCAAGAAACAAGACAGTAAAATACAGGTCTCCGAAATGACATTTTTAAAGGGACTTACAAAGTGTTATAAACTTGACTGTCTGAAGAATGCGGCCATAAGAGAAGAGTTACAAGTTTTTAACTTGGATACAAAATTAAAAGATTACAAACAACGGTGTAAAGAACAGCCTTAGGAAAAATGTCAGATTCCAGATTGCCCAAACAAGTCTGGAACAGTAGCGTACCAAGGGGGGGCAGGGGGCGTACCTCCCCAGGTCCCCGCCTGGGAGGGGCCTCACGACGAGACAAATTTGTATTTAAAATGTGTCTCATAAAAAACTTAAATCACAATCGCTCAATTTGTGCGGAGTTCACGCTTTTGTAAGTGTCCCTTCTTGTATTAAATTTTTTGGTACACTAGAAAGCAGTTACAACTTCTTTTCGTGTTCAACTCACAGATGGGATGTTCCTACTAGTTGAAACCTTAGGAGTAACAGTAAAAAAGTTGTCACAAACTAGATGGAGTGCACATCATGAGGCAGTAAAACCTGTGATGAAATACTATGAAAAGTTGTGCGAACCAACTGAAAATGTTGACACAAGAGGTTCAGCAGAAATTTTATGGACGAACATCTGCAACTTCACGTTTCTTGCCTACTTTCATTTGTGGTGTCACGTTCTTAAGAAGTCAACCATGCTCAAAAATATCTTCAGATAAAGGGGGTAACACTTGACAAAAGTTGAAAACTTTGAAACTTTTTTTACAAGAAAACCGAGAAGAGATGGTTGGAAGTGTGCTTGATTTTGCAACAAACACTTCTAAAAAATACTTTGACATACCAGTTGAAAAAAGTGGACGTAGAAGATTCAAGAAAATGATGCCGGGAGAAAACGCAAGAGACGAAGGCCTCTCTCTACAACAAGATTTAAGAAGATGCATGTTTGAATGTATAGATAAATTTTATCAAGAACTGACAATGAGATCGGCTTCAATGGAAACTATGAATGAACAATTCACTGCTGTACAGTCTGCTCATCTTATGGAGACAGATGTTGAAGAACTCCCTCAGCTCATTTCAAACCTAACCCAGACGTTTGATGAACTCCAAGAGGAAGAAATGTTACCCGAAATACAGCGGCTACGACGTCATGTTCAAGCTGCAGACATCAAAAAAGAAGTGGCAAAACAATGGTCATCATTGAAAATGTTGGATTTTATTATCGAAATGGACTTACAAGAATCAGTTCCCAACCTTTGTGTAGCACTTACGATATTTTTAACGATATGTGTATCCATTGCTTCTTGTGAAAGACGTTTTTCAAAGTTAAATCTAATAAAAAGTTATCTTCGCTCAACAATGAGTCAATCAAGACTGAATAGTTTAGCCATACTTTCTATAGAAAGTAAAGTAGCTAAAACAATAAATTTTGACAAATGTATCAAAATATTTGCAGAAGCAAAAGCTCGTAAA